>OY757908.1:13465145-14665145 GCA_963585895.1 Sepioteuthis lessoniana | reverse complement strand
CACTCAAGAGGGATTATATTATGAAAATCTTGATTTTTTAAAAAACTACTGCGTCTTCATGGCGTCCGTCGTTGCATGCTGGGAAGAAAACCCGGATGTATTCATTCAGTTCCGTGGGTCAAGGGAAACTACTCTGCCGGATCATGCTGCTACATTACACCCCTTCGCCCATAGGTTAGAATATTAGGATGGTCTCTGTGGCGTAATCTTTTAAATGATTTGGTTGTTTTTTTGTTTTTTATTCTTCTACTACATTTGTTGAGGACTGTCCTTAGAAAAACAGGTTGAATTTAATATTTAAAAAAATACGTTCTGCGCAGAGTAATTTAGTCCCTTAAGGAATCGTTCCTAAATTCTATTGGCTGACGACATCAGTGACTCATCATTTTTAGGAATGGGCTTTGTTTTGTTTTTGTTTGGGTTATGAGTAGTCGGTCGACTACAATAGAACAATGTCTTTTATGTGTTCATCCTTATTTCTCCACCCATGTCCTGCATGTCTTATTTGTCTCAAAAAGGTTTGGAGATGAGTGGTAAATGGCCCTACAGATAGAACTATATATATATTCAGAGAGAGAGAGAGAGAGAGATGAAAGTTTTAGAAAGTACTTATGTGAATACACACTTGAGAGAAGCTGTTAATATAACAAAGCAGTCAGCTAGCAAAATACATTGTTAATTAGTTATTATCATAATCATCAAATCGTGCAGACAGTGCAGATTTCCCTGACACTCTCTCTCTCCCCATCTGTTCCTATCATGCATCATTCCACATAGATCCTCCAAACTACATCTAGTATCCACACAAAACTGATGAAAAAAAATGTTTACTAGTCAGCAAATATTAGCATGTCCGTTGTTAGGGCTCAATAGAACAATATCATTTATGTTTTCATCCTTATTTCTCCACCCGTGTCCTGCATGTCTTATTTATCTCAAAAAGGTTTGGAGATGAGTGGTAAGTGGTCATACAGCTGTTGTTTTGAGTAACGTTCCTTCCAGAATTCGCTCAAAACAGCACAGAGCATTCTAGCATTGTTTCCATATAATATAGATAGTAGCCAATCAGAAGCTTGCAATTTTGGCCAGAGTGGATCTGGAAGTAATTGCAATGAAGGGGTACTCAACATTCCCCGAAGCTCAAGTATTACTGCAATCTCACCATCAGATCTAGGACAATTGTTGGGGAAGCCATACCCCTCTGCAGAGATGCAGTCGGTGTATTTTATGATACAACATATATATGTACATATATTGAAAATATTCTAACAGGAGGAGATTTACAAATGGCTAGGAGTTATATACGTATGTCAAATTTAAAAAATGGCTGGGTCAATAACCTCGAAACTGGCCGAACAATAATCTTGACTGAGTTCAGAAAAAAAGAAAAATTTTGAACGATTATTGATTGAAAATTAGAACCAATTGTACCCTTTGGAAACAGGGTTATTGACTTAATGAGTAGACAGTTTGCTGATGGTCCGGAAGACTGAGGTACAATCCCAGGTCGAGTCATACCAAAGACTCAAAAAATTGGTGCTTGATGCTGTCTTCCTTAACACATACATTACAAGGTGAGGATCAAGGTTAAAGTGGAGCAATCAAGCGAATGGAGAAGCACCCTTCCCTACACCTCTGTGTAATAGCTAGTGAAAATGGAGCCTTTGGGTCACCCTCGTTTAAGGTACCCTTTAAAAGATTCAAGTTGTTAACATTGTTTAAATGGACAGCATTTTGGTTCTGTTGTATTGTGGTTGCTACGTCTAGCATCCAATTTAGATCAAAGTGAATGCACAAAAATTATTTATTCAACATAATGTATGAACACACCTATGAGAAGGAAAATGCTTACCCTACGTTCTGGGTTAATGGTAATGATGCTTTGGCCCTCAAATTGAGCCTGACCCCAGAGTCATCATTTGATAAAGAAATTGTTGTTTGCACAGTTGTTTTTTTTGGGGGGGGGAGCAGTACAGCATGTGGACACAATGTTATAGATTTTATGAATTTCAGTTATAAAATCCTGCTTATATAAAACTTTTTTCATATTGCACTGGAATGTCATATGAAAAAGTGAAATGGAAAAAAATTGAAAAATATAATCAAAAACCATTTCAATTGTGTAGAAATATTATGTGTGTTGTGTGTGTGTGGGGGGTATAGTTCTATAAAAGGTCAACCTCAGATATTGACCTCTCGCCACAAACCCACAAAGTGGATAAGTGAAAACCAACACCACAATTACAATATATATATATATATAAATATTTATGAATTATTATAGATATACATATAATATTTAAGAAATAAAGGCATATGATGTTAAAAAAGAAAAGAACCAAATAATCTTACGAATAAAAGAAATATAAAACAAACTGATAATCTTAAGAGTATAATAATAATAACAAAAATAATCCAAGGAATGGTTCAGACAAAACAGGCAAATAAATTTATTTCAATACACAACATTCAAAGTAGAACAAATAATTTAAGACAAAACAAATTCGTCGAAATAAATCAAATTGTTTATTCAAATATTTTCTTTAATTTGGTTTTATGGCATATCAAACATTGAAAGTTATTTAATGCCAAATCCATTTGTAAATATACAAATAGTTCTATTTCAAACAATTCAGTTCATCATATTTTAGTAACATCTTGACTTTTACTAAGAAAGGCTTAAAAACTTTTAAGTTTTTAACAATGATTATTTCAATTTTGTGATGAGAAACACTGGATTTTGAAATACACTCATCGGCAGTCTCTCTTTCTATATATGTATATATATATATACTTATTCAGGATCAGATCTAATGAAAAAAATATGAAAAATATTCTTCCTGAAGAAAAGAAAGGGAGTTGCTACCTGTGAACAGTGCATTGTGGGATTTGAAGAGGTCAGAAAAATGGACAAACTTGTAAGGCAGCAGGAGTTTGAATTTGTCATTGCACATGGTAGATGGACATTTGACTGGTGCACACAAGATAAACAGCTACATTTCTTGGGGAATAGACACATATCTCTATCACTGGTTAATATAACCTGTTATATATATATATATATATATATATATATATATATATATATATATATATATATATATATATATATGTGTGTGTGTATGTATGTATGTATGTATTTATTGAAAAAGACAGAGATATTGATTGGTTCATTTTGACGTATTTTTTATGATTGTCATTGTATGAGCCAAATGTAGAAGACAAACTTCAAGAAGAAAAAAAGAAAAACAGATGCTTGTAAAACTCTTGCTAGTTTCACAATGTACCTTGTAGCACCTAAAAATAAAAAAAACATAGTGAACTGGTTTTGAGACATGAACAATTTAAGAATATTGTCACAATAATCATATACGGTACAAAGTTTCGATGTGACCAGATGACTGACTGGATAAGCCTTTCAATCACATGTCTAGCCTGGTAAGAATAGTTGAGTGTTCCAAGTTAGTTGACCACTCAGTTGCTAGATCAAGTCCCACTCAATCACCTGCATCTAAATCTTTATAGTTTGGTTGGTTGATTGTTTGGGCTTTATGGCATATCAACCTTTGCAGGTTGAATGCCAAAAGAGATTTTCATACAAATAGTTCTATTTCAAAAAATTCAGTTTAGCATGAGTACACAGTTTAAGTGTCAAAAACATTTCTATTTCAAGCGATTCAGTTTATTCAAACAGTTCTAATTTGGGTTAGTATAAGAACAAATTTGTTTACACACACTTAAATGTCAAAACAGTTCTATTTCAAACAATTCAGTTTAGTGTAAGTAGAGTTTCAGTGTCAAAAACAGTTCAATTTCAAGCAATTTAGTATACCATAAGCAAGCAGTTTCAATGTAAGTACAGTTAGATTGTCAAAAACATATCTATTTCAAGTTATTCAGTTTAGTCAAACAATTCTAATTCAAAACAATTCAGTTTAGCATAAGTATGCAGTTAGTTCTATTTAACCCATAGATTGGGCCCTTTCAGATGCTACCATTCCGGGCCATAGTGGACCTGGGAGCAATGCCAATGAAGGGGTACTCTGCATTCCCTAAAGCTCCTACATCACTGGAGCCTCGCCATAAGATTGTATAGTTTCATATTTAGGACACTCATTGTGTCATCTTCCCCCTCTGCAGAGGTGCAGTCAGTTTATTCTACAGCCCCAGCCAACTGGGCAATCCACAGAGTTAATGTCAAAACAGATATATTTCAGATGATTCAGTTCAGCATAAATACACAGGTTAGATGTCAACATAGTTCGATTTTTAGATATACAGTTTAGCATAAGTACACAGTTTAAAGGTAAAAAAACAGCAAATTCAAGAAACCACAGTTTAGTTCTATTTAATCCATAGATAGGACCCTAACTCTGCCTACACTCCAGGGGAGAGTGAACCGGGGAGTGATAGCAATAAAGGGGTACTTCGCATTCCCCAAAGCTCTAGCACTACTAGAACCTCACCATCAGATTGTTTAGTGTCATATCCAGGACACTCATTGTGAGGGTCTAACCACTCTGCTGAGAAGCAGTCGGTGTATTCTACAGACCCAGACGACTAGGCAATAAAACTTTATTGGTAACAAGTCATAGTTAATAGGTGACCTCATTGTGGGTGGGTCTCACCTGTCTCAACAGAGGTGCAGTTGGTATATTACACAGTGCCAACTGACAAGTGGCCTCATTCGACTATGTCTTATCTTTCTCTCTACAGAAGTACAGTTGACATATCTTTCAGAATCAAATTACCCCACTTTTAACCATATTTACCAACCCCTCCATCGGGCAGGATATGACACAAGGTCAATTTTTAAGCGGAGTTTGACAGGTTTGAATTCAGAGTTTTCCTTCTCCTTGACTAGTTGCCTCACCATGGTTGAAGAACTCTGTCTGCCCTATTATTTACCCATAGCTGGAGGGAGAATACTTCGATTCATACCTTTCCCAAGGGTATTAGAGCTATGTGAAATGCAGTCTCCTCCTGGATTTGAACTCATGTAGCCATGTCCATTTCCTACGACGATAACCATTACACCACAGTCACCCCAATTTTAACTGTTCCTATCTTTTTCAAAAGTAGCAGATTGTATTTTTAGATGTGTTATAATATTATTCATGAGAACTAATCTATATCCACTTCTGTACTTGACACTGAAACCAGCTGAGTAAATGTGGCAGCATTTTCGTTCTATTTCTTGAATATTGTCATAAAAGACCCAATTTTCATCAACAGTAATGCTATTCTAGACAAACACGTCATATCTCTGTCTTAAAAGAAATGTCACCATGAATAGAAAGTCTTACTTATTCTTCTAAGAGAATGAGGAACACAAATACCCTGTTTCCATTGTTCCTAGCTTTTTCAAAAGCAGCAATTCATACGATTAGATATGTTATGGTCAAACGTTAATTCTCTTAACACACACAAATGAATATATGAGCGCAATCACTAGATTTATTATTTTATAATCGCATTACAAATACATGCTGCAAAATAAGCAACTTTATCACTAACCCAGATTAACATAGCAATATATTTACTGATATAACAAGGACAGCAGTAAATCAGTCACTAGAAAAAGATACAACTATTTACAAGAAACACTTTACTATATTAAAATGCTTTAGAGTAAAGAATGTGTAAACAAAATAAAAATGAATGAATGAATAAATATAACTAAAGTCATAATAAGAGCTAACGAAAAAATGTTTTCTCTCCACTGTGCTTTTCTATGTGGTATTTTAATGAGGAATTTTTAGAAAATGCTGATCCGCACACATCACAAGAAAATGGTTTCTCTCGAGTGTGTGTTTAAAGGTAGATTTTACAAGATGGCCGGCTTTAAAATGCTGCTGCGGAAACTTCACAAGAAAATGGTTTCTCTCGACTGTGTTTTCGCTTGTGGATTTTAAAAGATGACTTGCTTGAAAATGCTGCTGCACAGACTTCACAAGAAAATGGTTTCTCTCCAGTGTGTGTTCGCATGTGCTCTTTTAAATAGGCGCTTGCAGAAAATGCTGATCCACACACTTCACAAAAAAATGGTTTCTCTCCAGTGTGTTTTCGCCTGCGGATTTTAAAAGATGACCTGCTTGAAAATGCTGCAGCACAGACTTCACAAGAAAATGGTTTTTCTCCAGTGTGTGTTCGCATGTGCTCTTTTAAATAGGCACTTGCAGAAAATGCTGATCCACACACTTCACAAGAAAATGGTTTCTCTCCAGTGTGTTTTCGCCTGTGGATCTGAAAATATGACCTGCTTGAAAATGCTGCAGCACAGACTTCACAAGAATATGGTTTATCTCCAGTGTGTGTTCGCATGTGCTGTTTTAAGCTGGAATTTCTGGAAAATGCTAATCCACACACTTTACAAGAAAATGGTTTCTCTCCAGTGTGGGTTTGCCCATGCCTTTTAAAAGAGGACCGGTTTGAAAATGCCGCTCCACAGATTTCACAAGAAAATGGTTTCTCCCCAGTGTGTGTTCGCACATGGCCTTTTAAATCGGCACTTGCAGAAAATGTTGATCCACACACTTCACAAGAAAATGGTTTCTCTCCAGTGTGGGATCGCCCATGCCTCTTAAAAGATGACTGGTTTGAAAATGCTGCTCCACAGACTTCACAAGAAAATGGTTTCTCTCCAGTGTGTGTTCGCAAGTGCTGTTTTAAGGTGGAATTTCTAGAAAATGCTGATCCACACACTTCACAGGAAAATGGTTTCTCTCCAGTGTGTGTTCCCATGAGTCTTTTCAACTTTGAATTCATTGAATATCTTGATACACTGACTTTACAAGTAAATGGTTTCTCCTCTGTGTTTGCATGTCTCTTTTTAAACTGAAATGAAAAAACATGGACCCTAAAAGCATTAAGAAGGCTGCAGCAGATATCACATTTAAATATACTCTCATATGAACTTATCAACAATAGCCAGAAATTTCTTTGTAGTGTAATGATAATTAATACATAACAAGAATTTGTACTTTCATCAATCAATTTCAATGTAACATTTAGCAAAGAAACATTAATAAAAAAGCAAAAAACAAATGGAAAAGAAAATCACCCAAAAAGAATTTCTTTCTGTTTTGCCTTTCATTTACTATCACCACAGAACTGAAATTCTTACTTTTATAAATCTCACTGAATTACTTGCAAAAAAGTAGAATTAAACAAACATATTCATTCTATTTTTATTAAGAATAGAAAAAAAGGAAAAAAAACTAAAATGAAAGTTTTTTTTTGTGCATACAAGGAAAATAGTTGTGTGAATTTTTTAGAAGAAATTTGGTGATTTTTATTATTCAGGGTTTTCAAACTATCATCTTCGTCTTTATTATCATATTCTCAATGTTTCACCTGAAATGTCTTTCAGCCTTCTTCAGGTGTTTATCAAACTTGAAATCCTATACAGAACTTCAAACCATGTCCTTTAGTTTATCCATGGGGGATGCTTGTTTTGATTCCGTTAACCATCACCAAGTTCAGGAGCTAAGTATTTCTGTACTGTTTCTCACTTACAGTCGGGATTGAACCTGCAACCTCTAGATAATTCTTTAGAAGCTTAGGGTACCAACGCCAATAACTGCTATGCAATGTGTCCTGCAGGACAGTTCAGAGTGAATTTTTTGGACCTTTAAACTTAATGTTCCCACATCACGATGATGACTACTACTATGTATGATTTTTACCTGAGCTTATATTCCAATTTTTTTACTAAGTTTATTTTTATTATTGGTTACCATTTTGAATTAACCTCTATACTTCTTCGACTCAACAGGTCACTCCTGTCAAACATAGGTGATCATTCTTTAAGGTGTTTAATTCTCCTGTGTTCATCTCGATCAATTATTTTAATTTCATCCCATGAGGGCAGAGGATTTCCCTTTTCTTTCCATATATGGTCTGCCATACCTGATTTTCAATTTCACCTCGTATTACCACTTGCCTGTATTCTTCTAACCTTATTTTTATTGAGCATCATATCTCACGTTTGTATGCTTTACCACTACTGTAATGGATGATGTACAAACAAACGAATAACTTTGAATACTTTTGTGTTTGTATGAGAAAGAATTGTTTTCTCTTTGTGATTTTCCTGGAAATAATATTATTCAATGTGAATTAATATTTGAAAGTTGAAACGTTAATGAATAAATCAATTTCATGTCTTTGTAATTCAAAACCCATTAAAACAAAGATTTCCATTAAAAAGCAATTAAATTCAAATGAAACTTTAAGTTAACATCTTAGTAATTAACAACACATTTAAAAAAAGTTGCATTTTTTTTTTTCATTCAACTTGAACAAAAACTCAAAGGAAGTCCCTTTTAAAATAACGTTTTGTATTCATGTAATTAAGTTATTATTTATAATAAAATAGTTTTAAAAAGACTGAGGGAAATTTGATTGGCAAACACTGAACTAATATTTCGATGGGGGATTTTGTTTATATCACCCGAACGATTAAAACGATTCATAGCAAATGTATAATATCAATTAAATGTCAAAATTAATTAATTTTTTTAAATAAGCCAAATCAGTTTAGGAACGATTTCAAAGATAATAAAGTCACAAATTATTAAAAAAATGAAAGTTTTCCAGCAAATTACGTATTTTTGATTTATAAAGAAAAATAATAGGCGAACGTTATACTTACTTCTTTCTCTTTTCTTTTGTCTGATATCTTTTCCTTGGGGAGATACGACATTAGAGAACAGGGGAAAACTATATTTTAAATAAAATAACTGTAATGAACACTCAAGAGGGTTTATATTACGAAAATCTTGATATTTGTTATAAAACTACAACTTCGTCAATATGGCGTCCGGCTTCGCATGCTAGGAAAAAAACCCGGATGTAATTCTTTATTTCCTTGGGTCAAGGGAAACTACTCTGTCTGATCATGCTTCTACATACTTTACAATAACTGTTTTCAGTTTGGGGAAAATTAGAAATTATCGTCCATTTACAAACAATATAAAAATGTTATTAAAAGAGCGATAAACAAGGAAGGTAATTCCGATATTTTCCTAAGCTAAAATTACGAGTCATCCAACCTTTACAATGTGTATTCGCTCAAAAGTTATAAATCAGTAATATGTTAAGATCCAATCATTTGTTTATGTTATTGTTTTCTTTCACCCTTGACTTAGTCCCCCTTTGAAAAATTCATCAAGTTGTTGACGTTGTTTAAATGGACAGCATTTGTATTAAAAATTCAAAAACTAAGTCAAGCATTTACAATCATCCAATTTAGATCATTGTCATTGCACATAATTACATTTCTTCAAGATAATCAAACAACACACCTATGAGAAGGAAAATGCTTATCCTATGTTCTTGCTTAATGGTAATAATGCTTTGGCCCCAAAATTGAGCATGACCCCTGAGTCATCATTTGATAAAGAAATTGTGGGTTGCACAGTTAATGTTACAGATATTATGAATTGTGATATACACCTGGAAAAAATTTCTTGACAAAAAATATATATTCTTTCTCCTGACCTTAGATATTTTAATGCAGG
The DNA here is from genome assembly GCA_963585895.1 of Sepioteuthis lessoniana. Classification (NCBI taxonomy): domain Eukaryota; kingdom Metazoa; phylum Mollusca; class Cephalopoda; order Myopsida; family Loliginidae; genus Sepioteuthis; species Sepioteuthis lessoniana. Next base: position 14,655,621 of record OY757908.1, on the reverse strand, counting down.
AAAAATCATTTTTAGGAAATTTTATGAATACAAATAAAAATATTCTAAACTTTTCCATATAAGTTTTATACAAATCAAATATTTTTATACAGACACTCCCATTGATTTTGGAAGGTAGAGAATTAAAAACAATCAAATATTTTTTACTCTCTTTACATAAGTAGGACTCCTAATTTCAGTTATAAAATCCTGCTTATATAAAACTATTTTTTTTATATTGCACTGGGATGTCATACGACAATGTACACTCAACTGACTTCGAAAGGTAGAAAAAAAAAAACATTAAGAAATTTATACTTGGCAAAGGAAAAGATATAATTTCAGTGATAAATTCCTCTTTATACACAACAATTATCTAATACTCTCCTGGTATGTGATGTTGGAGAGTACCGTATATATACATATATGATAATAATAAATAAATATTCATTAGATTTATGTATTTAATGCCATGGAAGTTTGTTTGCGACCTCAGGTTTCATCAAGTTCTACCAACAACAATTATCTGGCGGATAACGAAAGGAAATGAAGAAATCGAAAAAAATCGAAAAATACAATCAAAAACAGTTGGAATTGTATAGAAATCTTTATGTGTGTTGTAAGTGTGAGTGTGTATGTGTGGGTTATATTTACATATTATTATGTGTGGATGCATAAGTGGTGTTGCTGGTTCGATCTCTAGTGGTGGAGATCACGGTATGCACTGTTGACGAGACAACTGTTGAAACAACTGTTCAGTGTTCCGTATGTCGCATGAAGGTGTTTGCCGAATTTTCTAGTCATGGAAATTTAATTAATACATTATCAATTCTTCTCTCTCTCTCTCAATATATATATATATATATATATATATATATATATATATATACCTTAAAAAAAACGGTCACATAAGGATTATAAATTTATTTCCATCCTGTTATGGGTATTGATATGAATCAGTAACACCAAAAATAACAGGACTTCTTCTGATCTAATGGATAAAATAATTACAGTCAGAATAGACACTGGAGAGAAGGGTGGGAGCAGGTAGAAGAGGGGTGAAGAGTCCCCCCCATTTACCCACTTCCGGTTTTTCTTTTTTATTACCGGTTAGAATCACAATAATGTAACTGGACATCTATTCAAAACTCTTTCTACAGTAAATTAAATTTTTTAATTATTAAAATCTAAATACATTTCAACGTAAAACTCCAGATTTGATAATAATTTAAGGAAGTACAACATTTCTTAATAAACTTACGTAAATATCACAGTAATACTTATCTTAAATTAAATTAGTTAGCAGTCTGTATTTTATGTGGGGTATAAGATCTTTCTTTTTACTGGGGATCTGTGAGTGTTTCCTTTCTGTTTTTAGAGTCAGGTCCTTCTTTACTTTACAAGAGCCACTATTGCAAATCAAGTCAGCCAATTTGTTGAGTTCGCCACCCGATCAATTACCACAGATTCATTGCCTTTGTCTGCTAGGAGGATTATGATATTATTATCATCCTGTAGCAATTTCATGGCTAGTCTCACCAATTTTGAGATGTTTGGTTTAGGAGGCTTTGATTTCTTATGTGCTTGTCTCACTTTATATCTAAGCTCATCAGCTGGGATGTTGGGAATTTTCATTTAATTATAAGACCTTTATACAAAGCAAAGGAGAAGATGTAATTTCAGTGATAAATTCCTCTTTATACACAACAATTATTTAATACTGTACTGGGATATGATGTTGGACGGCACCGTGTATATATATATATATATATATATATATATATATATATATAATAAATAGATATTTATTAGGTTTATATATTTATTGCCATGGAGTTTTGTCGACGACCTTAGGTTTCAAGAAGTTTTACAAACAACAATTATCAGGCAGATAATAAAAAAAAAATGAAGAAATCGAAAAATACAATTAAAAACTGTTGGAATTGTGTAGAAATCTTTATGTGTGCTTGTGTGTTTGTGTGAATGTATGTATGTGTGGGGTATAGTTATGTATTTATGTGAGTGGATGTGTAAGTGGTTTTTAGTGTATATGGGTGTGGAAATACATACGTAGATACATACAAACTTCCATGGCATTAAATATATAAATCTAATATATATTTATATATCATAATTATTATAGAGTATTTATTTTTTTATTATTATCATTATTATTATCATTATCTAATAGCTCTATCTTATATATTGACGATACTCTAAATTATATCACACTTGAAAATATGAATTAGTGAAAACCACCACTGTTACAATATATATATATATATATATATATATATATATATATATATATACACACACACATATATAATATTTAAGAAATAAAGGCACATGATGTTAAAAAAAAGAACCTAATAATCTTACAAATAAAAGAAATATAAAATAAAAAACAAATAATTTAAGATAAAATAAATTCGTCTAAAAAAATCAAATTGTTTATTCAAATATTTTCTTTAATTTTGTTTTTTGGCATATCAACAATTGAAAGTTATTTAATACCAAATCCATTTTTAAATATACAAATACTTCTATTTCAAACACTTCAGTTTATCATATTTTAGTAACAGTTTGACTTTTATCATGAACAACTTAAAAACTTTTAGGTTTCAAACTATCTCTGTTTCATTTTTGAGATGAGGAGAACTAGATTTTGAAATACAGTTGTCTGCAGTGTCCCTCAATATATATATATATATATATATATATATATATATGCATATATATATATATACTTATTCGGGATAAGGCCTAATGAAAAAAAATATGAAGGTTATACTCCCTGATGCAAACAGATATTAGCCAGGTAAAATAAGATGTGTGTTCCAAGTCACATATTTAAGACAAAACAAATTTGTCAAAATAAATTAACCCTAAATGGATTAAGAAGACTACAGCTCATATCACATTTAAATATGCTCTCAAAGTAGAACAAATAAGTTAAGACAAAACACATTTGTCGAATGAAATCAAATTTTTATTCAAATATTTTCTTTAATTTAGTTTTATGATATGTCAACCATTGAATGTTATTTAATGCCAAATCCATTTTTAAATATACAAATATTTCAAACAATTCAGTTTATCGTATTTTATTAACAGCTTGTCTTTTATGATAAACAAATTGAAAACTTTTAGGTGAGAGATGAGGAGTGCTTGATTTAGAAATACAGTTATATGCACTCTCTGTCTATATATATATATATATATATATACACACACACACACACACACACACTTATTCTGGATCAGGCCTAGTGAAAAAAATATGAAAAATATTCTGAGGAAAAGAAAGGGACTTGCAAATAATTCTATTTCAAACAATTCAGTTTATCATATTTTACTAACAGCTTGACTTTTACTGTGAACAAATTGAAAACTTTTAGCTTTCAAACAATCTCTATTTCACTTTGAGATGAGAAGCACTGGATTTTGAAATACACTTATCTACAGTCTCCCTCACTCTATATATGTATACATACTCATTCAGGATCAGACCTAATGGAAAAAATATGAAAACTATTCTGAGGAAAAGAACTGGGAACTGTGTATTGTGGGATTTGGATATGTCAGAAAAAGGGACAAGCTTGTAAGACAGGAGGAGATTGAATTGTTATTGCACATAGTAGATGGACATTTGACTGGTGCACACAAGGGATAAACAAATATTTTCCTGGGGAATAGACACATCTCTCTATTGATAGTGAATGAAAGCTCTTTACATACATACATATATATATATATATATATAATGTATGAATGAAAAAAGACAAAGTGACATTTTCTGATCAATTGATTCAGTTTGAAAAACGACTAGTGGACCCATTTGACAAGTTTTTACTACAGTTGGCATGTCCTACAGAACCCCATGTAAAGTGTTCCTTTCTCTTTCAAAACCAGCAGATCATATATATATATATATATATATATAATTATAGTAATAATAAGAATGATAAGTCATTCTCCAGTAATCAGATACAACCATTTACAAGAACTGTGACGTTTCCCCATTGGCCCCCTGATACGTCAATCTCTTCTAACCATTCCACTTTACGGCCGGTGATCAACAATATGCTTGGGGTTAACTCAAGTGCAGAAGGAGAGTTATGTAACATTGTGCATGTGCAGACTAACGCTAGCGTGGATTCTAGCGAAAATTCTACAAAGCAACTGGAGTGCTGACTCATCTTGACTTGATCTTCTTTCACTGGTCTGGACCCTCTCTCATGCCGACTCGCCTTTCTGCTCCGGTGTCCGGTGTCGACTGCCACTGTCCATCGTCCCTTGCCAACTGCCAAATTCTCAGTCCCTTTGTCTCACTCTTTGACTGGCGTTCCCTCACCACTTCCAGTCATGTTGAGATCGCGGGTCCAAAACCCTTTGTCTGGTTTCGCGCCAAAACAGACAAAGGAATCATCTGCTTGGCAGACCACCTACACAGTGTTACAGAACCACTTTCTAAAATAAAATACTTTATGTTAAAGTAAGTACGTTGAAAATAATCATAAATGAATAAATATACTTCAAGTAATAATAAGTCATCATTTGATGAAGAAGATGTTGGTTGCACAATATTTGCTTGTGTCTAGTGCAGCATGTGTAAATAATGTTATAGATTTTACTTTACTAAATTAAAATGATTTATGATAAAGCATGTGTAAACTAAATAATAATGAATGAATAAATATAATGAAAGGCATAAGAAGAGTTAACAAGAAAATGTTTTCTCTCCACTGTGTGTTTGCATGTGGTACTTTAATGAGGAATTTTTAGAAAATGCAAATCCACACACTTCACAAGAAAATGGTTTCTCTCCAGTGTGTGTTCGCATGTGACATTTCAGATTGGAATTCCCGGAAAATCTTGATCCACAAACTTCACAAGAAAATGGTTTCTCTCCAGTGTGTGTTCGCATGTGCTGTTTCAAAAAGGAGTTCTGGGAAAATCTTGCCCCACACACTTCACACGCAAAGGGTTTCTCTCCTGTGTGAGTTCGCATGTGACATTTCAAATGGGAATTTTGGGAAAATCTTAATCCACAAACTTCACAAAAAAATGGTTTCTCTCCAGTGTGTGCTCGCATGTGACATTTCAGTTGGGAATTCACGGAAAATCTTGATCCACACACTTCACAAGAATATGGTTTCTCTCCAGTGTGTGTTCGCATGTGCTTTTTTAATTCGGAATTTCTAGAAAATGCTGATCCACAAACTTCACAAGAAAATGGTTTCTCACCAGTATGGGTTCGCATGTGGTATTTTAAATATGACCCATCTGAAAATCTTGATCCACAAACTTCACAAGAAAATGGTTTCTCTCCAGTGTGTGTTTGCATGTGACGTTTCAAATGGGAATTCCGGGAAAATCTTGCCCCACACACTTCACACGCAAAGGGTTTTTCTCCTGTGTGTGATCGCATGTGACATTTCAAATTGGAATTCATATAAAATCTTGACCCACACAATTCACACGCAAAGGGTTTCTCTCCTGTGTGTGATCGCATGTGACATTTCAAATAGGAATTCATAGAAAATCTTGCCCCACATACTTCACATGCAAAGGGTTTTTCTCCTGTGTGTGTTCGCATGTGACATTTCAAATAGGAATTCCCGGAAAATCTTGACCCACACACTTCACATGCAAAGGGTTTCTCTCCTGTGTGAGATCGCATGTGACATTTCAAATTGGAATTCCTGGAAAATCTTGCCCCACAAACTTCACACGCAAAGGGTTTCTCTCCAGTGTGTGTTCGCATGTGGTGTTTTAAGTATGACCCATCTGAAAATGATGATCCACAGACTTCACAAGAAAATGGTTTCTTACCAGTGTGGGGTAGCATGTGGTAGTTCAAATATGAAAATACTAATCCATAGAGTTTACAAGAAAATGGTTTGACTACTTTCACCAAGTGTGTGATTACATGTGTCTTTTTAAACTGGTATGCCGTGAAAATTCTAATCCACTACTTTTACGAGCAAATGTCTTCAGTGTGTTTCAATGTTGCCTTTCATTACTGAATAAAGTGAAAATGATGATTGGCTCAATAAAACAAAGTTGGTAAAAGAAAATTCTAATTGGCTGTCAATATGCATATCCAATGATTTAGCAAAGCACATATTTTACATTTGGTATGTGTTTGAATGTCTCTTTTGAATTCCAAAATAGTTCTTTCCCATTATCAGTTGTGACCTGTGAAGGAATGAAAGTTAAATTAATACTTAGACAATAACAAGCATGAGATTCATACATTAATTAGAATCAGTTTATATTTCTGTTACTTGCAACATGTAAGTAAAAGTAAATAACGTTTGCGAACAAAAGACTCCCTTTTAAATAGCTACTACACTTAGGTGTAGGGGAGGGTGCTACGCCTTTCACTGGATCGCTCCACTTTACCATTGATATGAACGCTATATTGCTGAGTGTTTAGCAAGGTGGTATCAAGTACTATTTTCAAAGTCTTTGGTATGATGCCACCTAGGATTGAACCCACGTCTTTCAGACGGTTGGTGAACACACTAACAACTAGGCCAATGAGCTGGGTTCACAACATGTCATATATACTTAATGCAAAGATATAAATAAAATTTTTGTCTTACTGTTCAATAAATAAAGGAATGTCATAGAAATGCAAACATTTTTCAAATTTTATGAAAGATTTACCAGAATTAAAAGAATATTTAATAAGTAATACGTATTAAAAAAATTTTTATGGAAAAACAATGAAAAGAAATTCATCCTAAAAGCATTTTATATATTTGTTCATTTTGATTGTCCCAAGATACATGTCTGAATTGTTTAGAAGAAACTTGATGAGTTTTATTATTCAGGGTTTTCGAACTATTATCATCATCTTTATTGTCATATTCTCAATGTTTCGCCCAAAATGTCTTCCACCCTTCGTCAGGTGTTTGTCAAACCATGTCCTTTATTTAATCCATGGGGGACGCTTGTTTTGATTCCGTTAACCATCATCGAGTATAAAGGCTAAGTATTCCTGTGCTGTTACTCACCTGCAGTCGGGATTGAACCAGCAACCTCTACATAATTGATACCTTAGAAGCTTAGGGTACCAAACGTCAATAACTGCTATGCAATGTGACCTGCTGGACAGTCCAGAGTGAATTTTTGGGACGAATAAACTTGATGTTCCCACAATTTTTTTTCGGTATGTTTTTTGATTATTGTTTACAATATTGTATTAATCTCTATACTTGCTCTACTCAACAGGTCATTCTAGTCCAACATAGGTGATCATTCTTTAAGGTGTCTATTTCTCCAGTGCTTATCTCGATCAATTAGTTTAATTTTATCCCATAAGGGCAGATGATTTTCCTTCTTTCCATATAGGGTCTGCCATACCCGACTTTTCAATTTCACCTCGTGTTACTGCTTTCCTGTATTCTTATAACCTTATTTTTAGTGGGTAGCATATCTCACCTTAGTATGCTTTACCAACACTGTAATGGATGATGTACACACAGTTCTTGTTGAATTCTATTGGTGGCTTGACATGAAAGAGATACCTCTAGATATTTGAGCCCGTTGTGAATATTGTCCCCATGTCATATGGACTACATATCCTTTCGATCCATTTGGCAGGGCATTTGACGTAGGGCAGACATATTGTGATGAGTTTTCGGGCATCGTCTTCTATCCTCCTATCCGGGTTTCTTGTTACGTGTTAAACTAATCATTTCTTCTTGATATATATTTATATCACTACTAATGGTTTTTGCTCAATGTTGTAAGCAATAGTATATTCCCTTCTTTATATTATATGGATGATGGCAGTTGAAATTGAGGTACTGTCCAATGAAGGTGAGCTTATGATACACACACAACCTGAATCCTTGCTCTGTGCATGTTATAATACATTGAAGAAGGGTAATTTATTATCTTGTTCTTTGTCCGTAGTGAACTATATAGATGGTCAGATTGAGTTCACATGACCATGTAATTTTTTAACATCTTTCTGATGAGGCCAGAGAACGAATGTCTCATCTACGTAACTAAGCCACATTGATTGCTTTAGTGATGTACATCTTAATACCATTTCTTCAAAGTATTTCATGTATATGTGGGCCAATATTGGTCAAACAATGAGGAACCCATAATCAGTCCTTCTTCTTCTTCTCGGTATATAGCAAATCCCATCCCGAAGTAGGTTTTTTCAACACAGAAAGTCAACATTTTCATTAGATTATCTGTTGGGATGTACTTGCATTTTACCAGCAAGGAATCTACAATCAGTTTATCCTGTACCACAGCAAGTGTCTCATCAGTAGGTACCTTTGCGAAGAGACTCACTACGTCTAAACCCATCATCTGGTTGAAACGAATGGAAGCATAACTGATTCTCTCCACGAAGTTCTCAATATATGGTGAGGACTAATCAGTTAGGGGGTTGATAATCTTCACAAGGAGACAGCTCAATGGGTGACATGCTGAACCTCAATGGAATACCATCCTTATGTATTTTTGGAAGACCATATGTGTGGTAGCTTGCTGTAATATTGAGTTAGCGGTTTGTATTTTATTTGTGGTATAAAATCTTTGTTTTTACTGAGGATCTGTGAGTGTTTCCTTTCTGTTTTTAGGGCAGGGTCCTTCTTTACTTTACAATAGCCACCATTGCAAATCAAGTCTGCCAATTTGTTGAGTATTTCACCCTATCAATTACAACAGTTGCATTGCCTTTGTCTGCTGGGAGGATTAAGATATTATTATCATCCTGTAGAAATTTCATGGCTAATCTCTCCAATTTGGAGATATTTGGTTTAAAAGGCATTGATTTCTCATGTGCTTGTCTCACTTTCTATCTTAGCTCATCAGTCTGAGTGTTGGGAATTCTCAAGGCTGCATCCTCGATAGGTGAAATTACGTCTAAGTAAGGGATCCGCTTCATGCTGGTGTCGAAGTTGAAACTTTTGTTTAACACTACTTTTTAAGAGTAGTTATCGGTCGATTGCCAAAGTTGATAATGGCTTACATTGGTGAGTAATGGGCTTGGATTTTCATATTTTTGGTTTTCCTTATCTCCAGTTTCGTAATTTGGCACATCTTGACCTTGTGGAATTCCTGTTCATATGATTTATCCAGATATTGTTGGATTCAAGTTCTGTCTTATATGATTGCTATTCTTTCCAGGAAGAGAGTAAGTTTGTATAAAATTTCCGACCATATTTAATGTTTCTTAAGTTGGTTGCCATAATATCTACCTCGGACCAATTCACAAGCTCAAATCATTTTGTAACGTTGTGCACCGTCCAGGAATTAACAGGAATATTCCATGTTAAACTTGGTGGAACTAGCTTGAAATCTCGGTATCTGTATAGGAATTTAAGTCGGTTGGTTGTTTGTGCCAATTCTTGATTTAGTCATTCTCTTTCTATTGATGTAATTAATGTATCGGGTCCATACCAACAGTATATTAGTTGTCTGAAGGGAAAGCGTCTGCCCTTATAGGATAAAGTTGAAATAAACGACAGAGATAAACACTGGAATATTAGACATCTTTAGGAATCAGCACATATACTGGACTACAGTGACCTGTTGCGTAGAGTATGTATACCGCTGAATACAATAGAGTAACCAAGAATAAAAAAGCTTAGATGAAAAAAAAAAATATTATTTTGAATTGGAATATGAGCTCAGGTAAGAAAATCACACATATTAGCAGTAATCACAGCGTGAATATAACAATAACAATAAAGTAAATAGTCCAAAAACCCTGAATGATAAAAGGAAAAATAATTATTTCCTACGGATGTAATTAATAAAAACAATAATAGTAATAACGATAGCAATCCTGAAAGAGAATAAGTTATTTGTGCTTTTCTCAATTTCACTGAACTTGTTGTAAACAACAGAATTTAAAAAATTAAACTACAGTTGCGCTATTACAATATCTTTCAGACTAATTCCCTTGGGAAAGGCATGAACACTTTCATTCCTTTCCTATGGGTTAAAATAGTATCACTGCTGTTCTTCTACAAGCATAGATTTACCATTAAATATACCCACAAGTCTGAATGCCAGACTAATTCCCTTGAGAAAGGCATGAACACTTTCATTCCTTTCCTATAGTTAAAATTATAATATAATTCAATGTGAATTAATATTTGAAAGTTGAAACGTTAATGAGTAAATCAATTTCATGTCTTTGAAATTCAAAACCCATTAAAACAAAGTTTTCCATTAAAAAGCAATTAAATTCAATTGAAACTTTAATTTAACATCTTTGTAATTAACAACCCATTAAAAAGAAAGTTGCAAAATGTTTTAAATTTTAAAATCTTATTTATTTAAAAAAAAAACTTAACTGTCAACTCTCTGAATGTTCATCAAAGATAAATCTTTTTTAGATATGAAGTAAATTAATTAACAATTGCATCAACCAACACCTTGCCGTGACGTCATATCCTCAAATGATTGCATGATATTTTCTAGAATCATTTCAACATGAGGAGTTAAACCTGCTTAACACCTGTGTACAAGTATGACCTTTGCAAAGAACAACACTTATATATAAGGTCCATAGCTAACTAACAATTTTACCAAATAAGCAAAGTAATTAACATTTGAAAAGTGTTTCAGAATGAAAAGAAAAATTAGATTGCTATCAGGTTTAAAATTGAGCTTAGCATTTAATCAGCAAATGAATTAAAAGTTATTTAAACAATTTACAACAACAAAACTGGAGCCAAAGTGACATGTGTATAAATCTGGAATTGATCTTAAAGAGGATGACGTTAATAAATGTGGAGTTCTTCCTTTAATACAATACTAAGCAGGTTATTGCTATCATGTAGTTTGTCAGAAAATTAAATGCAATAGTTGCAAAGATTTAATATTTGCAAGAGATAATGTGAAAGAAATACTAGAAATAAACAGATATTTCCAAGAGTTTAACAGAGGTTATCTCTTATATCCTAAAGATACAACTACAAATTTTTATTTGATATAATTATGCAGTCATTGGTAAGCTGATAAGAAAATGAAATTAGTCATGCATGAAACAAGGAATGCTTTGGCAGATTAAGACCTTCTTTTTAGTGTTGACATTTCTGATGAGGGTCACAATACAGAAAAAATACAAAAAAACACTTTGTCTGGAGATCCACAAAGGCTCTTTTAAATAAATCAGTTATTGCTGTATTTAAGTAATACTAACTTAACAAATAAAATATAACAACTGGCTTATTGTCCACGTGGGTAGAGTTTTTACCAATGGTCCAGGAGACCTATGTTCAATCCCAGGTTGCGTCATACCGAAGACTTTAAAAATTACCTGATACCTACTTACTTAACACTCAGCAATAAAAGGTATGTATCAGGGGCAGAGTGGGGCAATCGAGGGAGAGGAGTAGCGCCCTCCCCTACACATCAGTGTTGTAACTATTGAAAAGGGAGCCTTCTGGTCGTCTTCGACTATGGTCACCAGCTTTACTTTTACTTACCCTTAAATAATTATTAACCAAAAAAAAAAAACAAAAAAAAAAACAAATCAAAACAATGCTGATCAAAATTTATTAAAAATTGTTTTCTAATTTGAAACATTTGACGTTATGAACGAATTTTAGTCTTTCAGTTTTCTATCTATAACGTATTTTTCAATAAGTATTATTGGATTTTTAAATCTCTTTATTGTTTCCATAAAATTTATTTGCTTATTTGTATTTGTTTCTTATTTATATCTTATACATTTTTTTCTTGTATTCTTAAAATTATTATCAAATAAAATTCTGTCTAAAATTCAACCCTGTTATTTTATTTTTAAAATGTAATATTAAAACCTTTTCTAAAAGCATTTTTCGTTTCTTGTAGCACAACAATTCTTCATTACATTATGATTATCGTCTGTTTCACTGATTCACTACTTTTGTGACGTCACAATCGAACAGGCCTTCTTTTTCGCTCGTCTCAACCAGAATCATTAAGTTTGCCACTTTCATTGACCATCAAGAGGTGGTGTCAAAAGAAATCACTTGGTAAAAGAAAAATCAAACAAATAACTATAACATAGAGAAATATTTTCAATGCTTTCAAATATTCTTAACATTTCTCTCAATCATTTACTTCAATTCCCATGTGATGGACACGTCTCAACACACAAAATTCATCTCCGTTTTTAAAACTCTTTCAAAATTACAATTAACACTCTTACAAGTTCAATTCCCACAAAAACTCAAAAAATACATTCCCAAATAATATGTTGCATTTATCTAAAAAAAAACAAAAACAAACATTGTTCATAATAAAATAGATTTTAAAAAATTGAAGTATTTTAATCTACCAACACTTATCTAAGATTTTGGTGGGGGACTTAGCTTATGTCACCCCAACAATAAACACAATTCGTAGCAAAAATAAAATATCAATTAAATGTTGAAACGAATTGAATTAAAAAATATATAATCATTTTACAAAATTCAATGAGGATAAAATTACAAATGATAAAAAAATAGTTTTCCTGCAAATTACGTATTTTTGATTTGTAAAGAAAATTATAACCGAACGTTATACTTACTTCTTTCTCTTTTCTTTTGTCTGATTTCTTTTCCTTGGGGAGATACAACGTTAGAGAAAAGGGGAAAACTAAATTTTATAGAAAATAACTGTAATGAACACTCAAGATTGATTATATTATGAAAACCTTTATTTTTTAAATAAAACTACGACTACTTCAATATGGCGTCCGGCTTCGCGAGCTGGGATGGATGTATTTCTTTATTTTCTTGGGTCAAGGGAAACTACTCTGTCTGAACATGCTTCAACATACTTTATACCCCTTCACCCATAGTTCAAAATATTTTGATGCTCTCTTTGACATAATCTTTTAAATGATTTGGTTGTTTTTTTTATTTTATTTTTGTACTGCATCGGATGCTTTCTCTCAACAGGGACTCCGGTTGGGTATCACCAGTTTCATTCGATATTTCTGTGCTTGGACTCAAGCTAACTAGACTACCTTCATGAGGGTCAGTGTGTCCATCCAATCTGTGTCCCGACTCTGATTTCTTTTATGTGTGTTTGTTCTTAGCAATTCCCGAACTGTGTTTGAGTCTGGTCCTATTCGTTTCTTTACTTGGTCCATATGTCACCTTACCACCGTCCCAGACTCTACTTCTATTTCATATGACACTGGATCTGTCTGTCTGTTGACTAACTCGCACTTCCATCTTGGTCCACATGTCGCCATACCACCGTCCCAGACTCTACTTCTATTTCATATGACACTGGACGTGTCTGTCTCTTGACTAACTCGCACTTCCATCTTGGTCTACATGTCGCCATACCACCGTCCCAGACTCTAGTTCTATTTCATATGACACTGGACGTGTCTGTCTCTTGACTAACTCGCACTTCCATCTTGGTCTACATGTCGCCATACCACCGTCCCAGACTCTACTTCTATTTCATATGACACTGGACGTGTCTGTCTCTTGACTAACTCGCACTTCCATCTTGGTCCACATGTCGCCATACCACCGTCCCAGACTCTACTTCTATTTCATATGACACTGGACGTGTCTGTCTCTTGACTAACTCGCACTTCCATCTTGGTCTACATGTCGCCATACCACCGTCCCAGACTCTAGTTCTATTTCATATGACACTGGACGTGTCTGTCTCTTGACTAACTCGCACTTCCATCTTGGTCTACATGTCGCCATACCACCGTCCAAGACTCTAGTTCTATTTCATATGACACTGGATATGTCTGTCTCTTGACTAACCCGCCTTTCCATCTTGGTCCATATGTCTGCTGGCTTTATCACAGGATTCGCTGACTCGGACCTGCAAGTAGGCTCTTCTCAAGTCAAGCAAAGACACATTAGGCCCATGCTGTCGCCATCCCCGCAGTTTGCTGGCACAATCATCGGCATTAACCGTAAATGTGTCGACGTGTTAGTTGAGTTCCCGATAGTCCATTACTGGCCTCACTTTTGACTTGCTCTGCTGCACAAACGCCATTAGGGGAATCAGGCCTTTCGGAGGTCCAAGTTTCTTATGGGAGTAGGGAATCAGCCAGCCAGCGTCAGTCCATGCACAGAGCTCATTTTCATACGCTGGTCTTCTTTGACTGGGCACGGGATATTCGGCTACGCTGTTTTGTAGCTTGGCCGGTTCACTCTCTGCCGACCATTTCCATGAGGCGGTCCACACCTTGTTTCGCCGGTCGAATTTAACACTAAAGTCAGGTCGGTCAATTCTGAGTGCTGCACTGACGGGTGCCTCTTCACAAACTTTACTATTCTGCCATCTCGTCTCTGTTCCCGTTTCCCGAGCAGTCGCGTGCTAAAAGTCCTGCTTTATTGCAACGGTAACACAGTACACGCGCTCCTTGTCTTCTGCGTGGACAATCTCTCGCTAAGTGACCTTGACGGTTGCAGTTGTAATATACTATATTAGTACGGGGGTCCAACTTTGGGAAAGATCTCACATTGCTTCGACGTGCTTGTGTGGCCACGACGATGGGGTCTATTTATCCTTGGTTATCAGTCATAACGGCGCCAGCCCGGTTTAAAAGCTGCTCCAGAGTCATGGTGCCCATCCTGGATGTTGTCCAGAGAAGTTATCTGACGTTCCAGTAGTCCTGATACAAATGCGCATGTCATCCAGCGTTCGGGCAGCGGTTCCTAAACCAACCGAGTCAGGCGATGTAAATGTGCCAAGAATTCGTCCACAGTTTCGTTTTGCCGAAGTCATCACGCAGTGAATTCGTTAAATGCGTTGAAAGCATCCATCGCATATGCTGTCAATAGGGCTCTCTTTATTTCCTTGGGGTCCGTTCTCAGCTCCTGGTTCAGTTGCCGATATACGGTGAGGGCAACACCTGGCAGTCGTAATGGTAGTTAGGGCTCTACCCTGTCCATAGCAGATAGTTCACAGACCATCTCCACCTGTTCAAGCCATTCAACAATAGGCATATCTGTCACAGCGCCACTGATCTCCGGAATTAACTTAATATCGAATGCCTTGTCCGACATGGTTGATGAATGGTGAAAGCCGAAATAGCTTGTGTAGAAATTGATTACGATATTCCCTTTTCAAGGGTAGAGTATCTTAACTTCCAACTTTGCTTCTCGTTCGACCGGTCCGTTCTTTATGTCTTCTTCTCTCCATGCCATAGCATAACCTGTTATTTATGAAAAGACCTTCATGAGGATAGATCGTTGTTAATTTTCCTGATTTTTCATCCAGCAATACTTGCTGGTGTGCTTGGCTTAAATTTAGCTTGGTGTAGGATTCAGCTCCTTCCAATGTTGCATACACATCTTTCGTTTTCGGTATCGGATAATTATCCAATTTAGTGACTGGATTTATAGTCACTTTATAATCGACACAAATACGCACAGACTGATCTGCTTTTAAAATGGGTACTATTGCTGTAGCCCATTCAGAAAATTCAACTGGTGAAATAGTTCCTTCTCTTTCCAGTCTACCGAATTCAACTTCTATTTTCTTTTTTAACATACTGACCTTGGTTTGAAATATCTGGATTTTGCTTCTGGGTCTACATACTAAGTGACATATGTTCCTTCCACTTTTTCTAACTTCCCATCGAATACTGCCTCATGCTTTGCTAGTATTTCCTTTATCTTGGTCCACCTCCTTCACCGTCTGTACCTTGAAAATCTCCTTCCATGGCAACTTCACGTGTTGCAGCCAATTTCTGCCAAGAAGTGTAGGCGCCTGCCCATTCACCACAATTAGCGGTTACTATGAAATTCAGTGGAAAAAAGGACCCCTAAGCAGATTCTGAGCCCCTTATTTTCTTCACTAAAGGGGTAAATGGTAGTTGTAGTTGTAGGGGTAGGTTTGGATTAAGTTTGAAATAAAATATTAAATTCATTAATTTTTGAACGAGTGAGTTTTTCGGACTAGTTTTCTCCACCCAGATACCAATATTCTTTTAAATCTATAAGTTAGCTTTGACATTGCTGTCATCTAGATGGATTATCTTCTTTCTTTGACCTCAAGTTTCTCTATGTGCTCCAATTACAATTAGTATCACAGTCACTTTCATATTCCACAGATTTTTCAGCTCTCTGTGAAGATCCAATTATTTGTTCATGTTTTTTCTTTCACCCTCGACTAAGTTACCCTTTGAAAGATTCCTCAAGTTGTTGATGTTGTTTAAATGGACAGCATTTGTGTCAAAAATTCAAAAACTAAGTCAAGCAACTACAATCATCCAATTTAGATCATAGTCATTGCACGAAAATTCATTTCTTCAAGATAATCTAACAACAAACCTATGAGAAGGAAAATGATTATCCTATTTTCTGTGTTAATGGTAATAATGCTTTGGCCCCCAAAGTCATCATTTGATAAAGAAATCTTTGTGTGTGTGTATGCGTGGGTTATAGTTATGTATTAATGTGTGAGGAATTGTAAGTGGTGTTTAGTGTATATGGGTGTGAAAATACATACGTAGATACATACAAACTTCCATGGCATTAAATATATAAATCTAATATATATCTATTTATTATTATTATTATATAATATTTATTTATTATTATTACATAATAGATATTGACCAATCTCCAAATTATATCAAACTTGAAAATATGAATTAGTGAAAACCAACACTGTTACAAAATATTAAGAAAGTTAGGAAATAAAGGCAAATGATGTTAAAAAAAACAAATAATTGAAGACAAAACAAATTTGTCGAAATGAATCAAATTGTTTATTCAAATATTATCTTTACTTTGGATTTATGGCATATCAACCATTTAAAGTTATTTAATGCCAAATCCATTTTTAAATATACAAATAGTTCTATTTCAAACAATTCAATTCATCATATTTTAGAAACGGCTTGACTTTTACTATGAACAACTTGAAAACTTTAAATTTTCGAACAATTTTAATTTCATTTTTGAGATCAGGAGAAATGGATTTTGAAATACAGTTGTCTGCAGTGTCTCTCAATATATATATATATATATATATACTTATTTTGGATCAGGCTGAATGAAATATGAATATTATACTCTCTGATGTGCACACACATATAAACATAGTTACTTTACAATCTTGTTAGGCAAGAGGAGATTGAATTTGTCATTGCACATGGTAGATAGACATTTGACTGGTGCACGCAACGGATAAACCGATATTTTCTTGAAGAATAGACACTCTATTGGTGGTCAATGAAACCTCTATATATATATATATATATAAAGGTATACATCAAAAGAAAGAGAGACAGTTTTTGATCAATTGATTCAGTTTGACATAGTTGCTAAGTGACCCCATTGTGGATGAGTGTTACCTGTCTCAACAGAGGTGCAGTTGGTATATCACAAAGCCCCAAATGACAAGTCATCCAATTCGATGGGTTTTTACCTTTCTCTCTACAGAAGTACAGTTGGCATGTCCTACAGAACCCAAATACCCTATTTTAACTGGTCCTTTCTTTTTCAAAAGCAGCAGATCATAGGATTAGATGTGTTAAGGTCAAGTGTGAATTTTCCTAACACACACAAATGAATATATGTGGGCAATCACTGGATTTCTTCATTTATAATCTTATTACATATACATACAGCAAAATAAACAATTTTATCACTTACCCATATTAACACAGCAATAAACTTACAGAAATAACAAGGACACCAGTAATTAAGTGAGTACTAATTAGATACAACCATTTACAAGAACCCCTTTCTAAATTAAAATGCTTTATGTTAAAGTAGGCATGAACAAAATAATAATGGATGAAAAAATATAATTCAAGTAATAATGAAAGTGATCACTTGATGAAGAAGATGTTGGTTGCACAATATTTGTTGGTGAACACTGTAGCATGTGTACATAATATCATAGATTTTAAAATGCTTAATGCAAAATGATGTGTAAACAAAATAATAAGAAATTAGAAAATATAATTCAAGTAATAATGAAAGTGATCACTTGATGAAGAAGATGTTGGTTGCACAATATTTGTTTGTGAACATTGTAGCATGTGTACATAATATCATAGATTTTAAAATGCTTAAGGCAAAATGATGTGTAAACAAAATATAAGAAATGAGAAAATATAATTAAAGTAATAATAAGAGTTAACAAGAAAATGTTTTCTCTCCACTGTGTTTTCGCTTGTGGTATTTTAATGAGGAATTTCTAGAAAATGCTGATCCACACACTTCACAAGAATATGGTTTCTCACCTGTGTGGGTTCGCATGTGGCATTTTAAATGTGACCCATTTGAAAATGCAAATCCACAAACTTCACAAGAAAATGGTTTCTCTCCGGTGTGTGTTCGCATGTGATTTTTTAAATGTGACCTTAAAGAAAATGCAAATCCACAAACTTCACAAGAAAATGGTTTCTCTCCAGTGTGGGTTCGCATGTGTACTTTTAAAGTGGAATTCTGGGAAAAACTTGATGCACACACATCACAAGAAAATGGTTTCTCTCCAGTGTGTGTTCGCATGTGATTTTTTAAATTTGAACTTAAAGAAAATCCTAATCCACAAACTTCACAAGAAAATGGTTTCTCTCCAGTGTGGGTTCGCATGTGAACTTTTAAAGAGGAACTCTGGGAAAATCTTGATGCACACACATCACAAGAAAATGGTTTCTCTCCTGTGTGGGTTCGCATGTGTTTTTTTAAATGTGACCTGGCAGAAAGTCCTAATCCACAAACTTCACAAGAATATGGTTTTTCACCAGTGTGGGTTTGCATGTGGCATTTTAAATTTGACCCATTTGAAAATTCTGATCCACAAACTTTACAAGAAAATGGTTTCTCTCCAGTGTGGGTTTGCATGTGTCTTTTCAAATTGGAATTCTTGGAAAATCTTGATGCACACACATCACAAGAAAATGGTTTCTCTCCTGTGTGCATTCGCATGTGACTTTTTAAAGTTGACCTGGCAGAAAATGCTGATCCACAGACATCACAAGAAAATGGTTTCTCACCAGTGTGGGTTCGCATGTGGCATTTTAAATATGACCTTGAAGAAAATGATGATCCACAAACTTTACAAGTAAATCGTTTCTCTCCCGTGTGTGTTCGCATGTGACATTTGAAAATGGACTTTAGAGAAAATCCTAATCCACAAACTTCACAAGAAAATTGTTTCTCTCCAGTGTTTTTGCATGTGAACTTTTAAATTAGAATTCTGGGAAAATCTTGATCCACAAACTTCGCAAAAAAATGGTTTCTTTCCAAAGTGTGTTTCCATGGGACTTTTTAAAATTGAACTTGAAGAGAATGCTGATCCACAGTCTTCACAAGAAAATGCTTTCGTACCAGTGTGGAGTAGCATGTGGTAGTTCAAATGTGACCCATATGAAAATACCAATCCACAGATTATACAAGAATAGGGTTTGACTACTCTTACAAAGTGTGTGTTTGAATGTGTCTTTTTAAACTGGTATGTAGTTCTTTCCCATTATCCATTGTGATCTGTGAACGAATGAAAGATAAATCATTACATCGAGAATAACAATCACGAAATTCATACATTATTTAGAATCAGTTTATATTTCAGTTAATTGCAACAAGTAAGTAAAAGTAAGTCAAGTAGGCAAACAAAAGGCTCCCTTTTCAATAGCTACAACACCGATGTGAAGAGTAGGGCGCTATTCCCTTCTCTGGATTACTTCACTGACCCATGATATGTACCTTATATTGCTGAGTTTTGAGCAAGGAGGTATCAACCACTATTTTTAAAGTCTTTGATATTATATGACATGTGATAAAACCCAACTCTCCCAGACCATTAGCGATCACTCTACCCACTAGGCAAATGAACCGGTTTTGCAGAATGTCATATATACTTAATGCAAAGATGTAAATAAAATTTTTATACAGCTTTTTAACAAATAAAGGAATTTAATAGAACTGCAGTAATTTTTTAAATTTTATGAAAGATTTCCCAAAATTAAAAGGATATTTTATAAACAATAGATCCATGGAAAAGAAAATGATGAAAAAAGCATTTTATACATATTTGTTCATTTGGATTGTCTCAAGTGGACAACAGCAGATATCATGTTTAAATATGCTCTCATATGAACGCATCAATTATAGCCAGAAATTTCATTTTTTATATTTTAATGACAATTGATACATAACCCGAATCTTTCATTTTATCAATCAATTTCACTGTAACATTTAGCAATGAAACATTAATAAAAAAGCAAAAAAATAAATGGAAAAGATAATCACCCTAAAAGAATTTCTTTGTTTTGCATTTCATTTACTATCAACACAGAAGAGAAATTCGTACTTTTCTAAATCTCACTGAATTACTTGCAAGCAATAGAATTAAAGAAACATATTCATACTATTTTTATTAAGAATTGGAAAAAAAAAGAAAATTCAAGTCAAAGTTTTTTTGTGTCTGTGAGGATGATACATATCGGAATTTTTAGAAGAAACTTGATTTTTATTATTCAGGGTTTTCAGACTATTAACTTCATCTTTATTGTTATATTCTCAATGTATCACCCGAAATGTGTTCCTTTGACATAGGGCAGACATATTGTAGTGAGTTTTCAGGCATCGTTTTCTATCCTCCAATCCAGGTTTATTGAGCTGATGATATGCACTCTGGGTAGTTGTTACGATGAAGGTTACGTCTTAAACTAATCATTTCTTCTTGATATGGATCTATATCACTATTAATGGCTTTTGTTCAATGTTGTAAGCAATGGACTGCTCCCTTCTTCAGATTAAATGGATAATGGCAGTTGAAATTGAAGTATTGTCCAGAAAAGCTTGGGTTATGTTACACACATGACCTGAATCCTTGCGCTGTGCATGTTACTAATACCTCGATGAAGGGTAATTTATTATCTTGTTCCTTCTCCATAGTGAACTGTATAGATGGTCGGATTGAGTACATGTAATCAAGTAATTTTTGAACATCTTCCTGATGAGGCCAGAGAACAAATATGTCATCAATGTATCTAAGCCACATTGATTGCTTCAAACTATTTTTATGCATATGTAGGCTAATGCTGGTCGAACAATGGTGAGTCCATAGTAAGTCCTTCTTCTTGTTGGTATCCATCAGATTTCATTCTGAAGTAAGTTGTCTCTACACAGAACATCGACATTTTCATTAGATTATCTATTGGGTTGCAGGTATGTTCTTCCAAGCAGTCAGTTTTTCCACAATCACAGCAAATGTTTTCTCAGAAGTGAGCAGAATCATTACATCCAGACTTACTATCTGGTTTGAATGAATGGGAGCATTACTGATTCTCTCCATGGAGTGGGCAGATTTCTTAACATATGACGAGGTCTTACCGGCTAGGGAGCTGATGATCTTCACAAGGAAGTGGCTCAATGGGTGACATGCTGACCTCCGTTACTGACTGTGAGTCTCAATGGAATACCATCATTATGTATTTTTGGAAGACCATATATGTGTGGTAGCTTGATAATGTTGAGTTGGCAGTCTGTAATATATTGGCTCTGTGCGTGTGAATACTCATACAGGATGTAGAAGAAAAAAAAACGAACTTGTGGTTTGTTTGCCTTTATAATTCTTCACAACTGGGAGGGAAGTGAAGTAAGTCGTTTCTCACTGACCAATTTCATTTTAAAAATTCATTCGCAGTAGCATTTTAAAGAAAATTTTTTTTGGAGGTGTGAATAGTGTGATTTTGCGAGGTTGGTGTATTTTTTACTGTAAGATCACCGGCTGGATGAATAGTTCCAGTGGGGTCACTTTGGAGAACAAATATGATGTTTGAAGACCCGAAACTCGTAAGAACCCTAGGAACATCACTGACGAGGTGATTCTGAGCACTACCGACTTCGACAAACACCTCAAGAAGGCCAAATTTATTTGTTTATTTGTTTCTTATTTATATTTTATACATTTATTCATAATTGTAATTTCTTTATCTATTAATTTATCGTCTGTTTGTTGCTGCCTAAGAGTAATAATTACATAACAATTAAGATATTTTAATTTTAAGCAATAATTATTGGGTTTAATATCTTTGACGTAACATTCTAGACATTTTATCTTCTCATTAATTGTTTTTTAAAAATTAATATCAAATAAAGTTCTGTCTAAAATCCAACCCTGTTTTTATTTTTAAAATGTAATTTTAAAACCTTTTCCAAAATCATTTTTTGTTTCTTGTAGCACAACAATTCTTCATTACATTATGATTATCGTCTGTTTCACTGATTCACTACTTTTGTGACGTCACAATCGAACAGGCCTTCTCTTTCGCTCGTCTCGACCAGAATCATTAAGTTTGCCACTTTCATTGACCATCAAGAGGTGGTGTCAAAAGAAATCAGTTGTTAAAAGAAAAATCAAACAACTAACTATAACATAGATAAATATTTTCAATGCTTTCAAATATTCTTAACATTTCTCTCAATCATTTACTTCAATTCCCATGTGATGGACACGTCTCAACACACAAAATTCAGCTCCGTTTTTAAAACTCTTTCAAAATTACAATAAAGTCTCTTACAATTTCTGTTTTGACAAAAACTCGAAGAAAGTCTCTTTTCAAATAACATTTTGTGTTTATCTAATTAAATCATTATTCATAACAACATAGTTTTAAAAAGATTGAGGGTATTTTAAACTACTAACACTTATCTAAGATTTCGGTGGGGGACAAAGCTAAGGTCACCCCAACGATTAACACAATTTGTAGCAAAAATAAAATATCAATTAAATGTTGAAATGAATTAAATTAAAAAAAAATAAACATAATCAGTTTACAAATGATTTCATAAATTTTCATATTCAATGAGGATAAAATCACAAATGATAAAAAAGTTTTCCTGCAAATTACGTATTTTTGATTTGTAAAGAAAAAAAAAATAAGCGAACGTTATACTTACTACTTTCTCTTTTCTTTTGTCTAATTTCTTTTCCTTGGGGAAATACAACGTTAGAGAAAAGGGGAAAACTATATTTTAAATAAAATAACTGTAATGAACACTCAAGAGTTGATCATATTATGAAAATATTGATTTTTTTAAAAACGACTGCGTCTTCAATATGGCGTCCGTCGTCGCATGCTGGGAAGAAAACCCGGATGTATTCATTCAGTTCCGTGGGTCAAGGGAAACTACTCTGCCGGATCATGCTGGTACATGACACCCCTTAGCCCATAGTTAAGAATTACTCTGCGACGTAATCTTTTAAATGATTTGGTTGTTTTTTTATTCTTCTATTACATTTGTTGAGGACTGTCTATAGAAAAACAGGCTGAATTTAATATTTAAAAAAATACGTTCTGCGCAGAGTAATTTAGTCCCTTAACGAATCGTTCCTAAATTCTATTGGCTGACGACATCAGTGACTCATCATTTTTAGGAATGGGCTTTGTTTGTTTTGTTTTTGTTTGGGTTATGAGTAGTCGGTCGACTACGATAGAACAATGTCTTTTATGTATTCATCCTTATTTCTCCACCCATGTCCTGCATGTCTTATTTGTCTCAAAAAGGTTTGGAGATGAGTGGTAAATGACCCTACAGATAGAACTATATATATATTCAGAGAGAGAGGGAGAGAGAGAGAGAGAGAGAGAGTGAGCGAGAGATGAAAGTTTTAGAAAGTACTCATGTGAATACACACTTGAGAGAAGCTGTTCATAGAACAAAGCAGTCAGCTAGCAAAATACATTGTCAATTAGTTATTATCATAATCATCAAATCGTGCAGACAGCTCAGATTTCCCTGACACTCTCTCTCTCCCCATCTGTCCCTATCATCCATCATTCCTCATAGATCCTCCAAACTACATCTAGTATCCACACAAAACTGATGAAAAAAAATGTTTACTAGTCAGCAAATATTAGCATGTCCGTTTGTAGGGCCCAATTGAACAATGTCATTTATGTGTTCATCCTTATTTCTCCACCCGTGTCCTGCATGTCTTATTTGTCTCAAAAAGGTTTGAAGATGAGTGGTAAGTGGTCATACAGCTGTTGTTTTTAGTCGTGTTCCTTTCAGAATTCGTCTAGAACAGCAGAGAGAATTCTAGCATTGTTTTCATATAATCTTTATTCAGCCGTCAACCAGAAAGCCACTCAGCCAATACAATAGGCCCCATTAACTGAGGTACTATGTTATGTCTGTAACAAACATGCAATGGCAGGTATGAACTTAAATGGAGAGAGATATATGCTATATGCTTGATAACATGTTGAAATAAATCTGTTTGAAACTCTACATAATTTCTCATTATGGTTGTCGCATATTTTCACTCAATAAGGGTGATTTGTCCCATTCTGCCCGGATGACTTTCCCGGACAATTCAATGGACAGTTAGAGCCAACCAAACTATCTCTTCCACAGATTCTACGAGCAAGGCGGAAGTACTTCCCGTCTTTCCTCTTCATAACAGCAGAACCATTTCACCATGAGGAAAGACATCTAATTTATGGACCTTTGAGTCTACCCTCCTAGACCAAAGGCTCCCAGTTGAATATAAATTAGATGTATTTATTCCAACCCTAACAGGAACATCCTTATTATGCCTCTGACATTCAGCTACTTCATTCCTGTTCAACCTTTTAGGAGAGCCTCATTCCTCTCTCCTACAGCGCAGGACCACAAACTTATGGCTGACTACATCATTCCAGTTCTTAATCAACAACACGATTTTGCTATGACTACAGCTACGCGTATCACACTCAGACATTCAGCTACTTCAATTCTGCTTATCTATTTTGGAGACCTTTACTCTTTATTCCAAAATCTACTAGACATCGAACTACTGGCTGAACGCCAAATGCCTGCTCATCCCTTTTTTACCGTTTTTCTTCCCACTACGACTTTCAGCCCAAATGCTTCCTTCCAACTCAATGTTTTCAAGTGTTGCTATTTAAAACTAACAATAAAATTAAACATTTTTCATTCGTTTATGTATGGTTAAATTGTCAAACAGTTCTATTTCAAGTAATTCACTTTAGCATAGGTTGTTTTTTTTTTGCAGTCAGTTTAAATGTCTAAGTAGACAGTTTGAATATTAAACAGTTCTATTTGACCCATAGATAGTACCCAATCAGAAACTACCACTTTGGGCCAGAATGGACCCGGAAATAATTGCAATGAATGGGTACTCCTCATTCCCCAAAGCTCAAGCATTACCGGAATCTCACCATCAGATCTAGGACACTCGTTGGGGAAGCCATACCCTCTGCAGAGAAGCAGTCGTATTTTATGATACAACATATATATCTACATACGTATATTGAAAATATTCTAACAGGCTGAGATTTACACATGGCTTGGAGTGATATATGTACGTCATATTTCAAAAATGGCTGGCTCAATAACATCTAAACTGGCTGAACAACAACCTTGACTGAGTTCAAAGAACAAAATTAAGTACGATTATTGATTGAAAATGAGGACCATTTGTACCCTTCGGAAACAGGGTTATTGATTAATAAGTAGACAGTTTACCGATGGTCCGGGAGACTGAGGTTCAATCCCAGGTCGAGTCATACCAAAGACTCAAAAAAATGCTACTTGATGCTGTCTTGCTTAACACATGCATTACAAGGTTAGGATCAAGGTTAAAGTGTAGCAATCAAGGGGATGGAGTAGCACCCTTTCCTACCTCTCTGTGTAGTGGCTATTGAAAAGTGAGCCTTTGGGTCACCATTATTTAAGGAGCCCTTTAAAAGATTCAAGTTGTTGACATTGTTTAAATAGACAGCATTTTTGTTCTGTTATATTTTGTGGTTGGTACCACAAGACTTCCGATATTTCGGAGAAATGAAAGATATCGTGTTTCTTAAAAACCGGCTGTACTAAAATATCTCAAAGAGTAATAAGACTTACTTCGGATGAAACACCAACAGACCAAGATTTATTATATTTGTTGGACTGTGCCACTTCAGTTAATGAATAGTTAATTCTATTTCACTGTGTATGTCTTCCCTACTGCCATACAATATGTTCAAATTCAAAAAATAAGTCATGAATCTAAAATCATCCATTTCAGATCAAAGTCATTGCACAAAATTATATTTATTCAAGATAATCTAACAACACAACTATGAGAAGGAAAATGCTAATCCTATGTTCTGGCTTCATGGTAAAAATGCTTTGGCCCCCAAATTAAGCCTGACCCCAGAGTCATCATTTGATAAAGAAATTGTGGGTTGCACAGTTGTTGTTTGTGAGCAGTACAGCATGTGGACATAATGTTACAGATATTATGAATTGTGATATCCACCTGGAAAAAATTTATTAACAAAATAGATATATTCTTTCTACTGACCTTCGATATTTTAATCCAGCAAAAATCAATTTTAGGAAATTTTATGAATACAAATAAAAATATTCCAAACTTTTCCATATAAGTTTCATACAAATCAAATATTTTTATACATACACTCCCACTGATTTTGGAAGGTAGAGAATTAAAACAATCAAATATTCTTTACTCTCTTTGTGTAAGAAGGACTCTTAATTTCAGTTATAAAATCTTGCTTATATAAAACTATTTTTTTATATTGTACTGGGATGTCATGCGAAAAAAGTAAATGGAAAAAATTGAAAAATACAATCAAAAACCATTTCAATTGTGTAGAAATCTTTATAGTTATATAAAAGGTCTATCGCAGATATCAACTCCTCAAAGTGAATAAGTGAAAACCAACACAATTACAATATATATATATATATATATATATACTATTCAAGAAATAAAAGCAAATGATGTTAAAAAACAACAAAATAATCTAACAAATAAAAGAAATATAAAATGAAACTGATAATCTTATGAGTAAAAAAATAAGAAGAAGAAGAAGAAGAAGAAGAACCAATCATATCAAAGCGAGAATAGATAAGACGCAACAAAACAGTAAATGTAGGCTATGCGGTGACAGAGACGAATCGATCAATCACATAAGAGAATGGAGCAAATTAGCACAGAAGGAGTATAAGGTGAGACACAACTGGGTCGGCAAGGTGATCCGCTGGGAAATGTGCAGGAAATTCCAATTCGACCATACAAACAAATGGTTTTTGCACAACCCAGCATCTGTCCTAGAAAATGGGACTTTAACATAGAAACAGATCACTTAATCCCGACCAGAAGACCAGACCGCATAATAATCAACAAAAAAAAAAAAAAGAGAATCTTCAAAATTGTAGACTTTGCTGTCTCGCTGGACCACAGAATAAATCTGAAGGAAAGTGAAAAGAAGGATAAGTACCTCGACCTTGCTAGAGAATTGAAAATGCTGTGGAATGTGAAAGTAACGATTGTGCCAATTGTGATTGGTGCGTTAGGAACAATAACTAAAGGATTATTAAAAGGCCAAGAGGACTTAGAAGTTGGCGGGCGGGTAGAGACTATCCTAATGACAGCATTGCTAAGAACTGCCAGAATTCAGAGACGAGTCCTGGAGACTTGAGGAGACTTGCTGTCACTTAAACTCCAGTGAAAACCCATCAGCTAACACCGATGTGAAAAATTCTAAAGGAGTAAATAAAAATAAAATAATAATAATAATAATTTAATAATAATAATAATGAGAAATTTTTAGTTTTGTAAAGAAGTGTATTCATTTGTTTATTGAAGTCGTCATTATCAGTTGATTATATTTCATCATATATGCATATAAATGTATATTTGTATATGTATACGCATAGTATACAATACAACACTGGCAGAACCTACGGAACCCAAACAACCCACTTTTAACTGACCCCATCTTTTTCAAATGACAGCAGATTATGGGATTAGATAAGCAACAGTCAGGTGTTAATTCTTTTAACACACACAAATGAATATCTGTGGACAATCACTGGATTTCTTCATTTATAATCTTATTACATATATATACTGCAAAATAAGCAACATTACCAATAACCCAGATTAACAAAGTAATATACTTACAGAAATAACAAGGACAGCAGTACTAATTAGATACAACCATTTACAAGAACCACTTTACTAAATAAAAATGCTTTATGCTAAAGAAAGTATGAACAAAATAATAATGAATGAATAAATATAATTAGAGTAATTAAAGTTAACAAGAAAAGAGTTTCTCTCTACTGTGTTTTCGCATGTGGTATTTTAATGAGGAATTTTCAGAAAATGCTGATTCACACACTTCACAAGAAAATCATTACTCTTAAGTGTGTGTTCTAATGTGGCTTTTACAAGATGTCCCGCTTTAAAATGCTGCTGTACAGTCTTCACAAGAAAATGGTTTATCTCCCGTGTGTGTTCGCCAGTGGATTATAAAAGATGACCTGCCAGAAAATGTTGCTCCTCAGACTTTACAAGAAAATGGTTTATCTCCTATTTGTGTTCACATGAGCCCTTTTAAATAGGAATTTACAGAAAATGCTGACCAACAAACGTCACAAGGAAATGGTTTCTCTCCAGTATGTGTTTGCAGGTGTCTTTTCAAATTGATATTTCTGGAAAATGCAGATCCACAAACTTCACAAGAAAATGGTTTCTCTTTAGTGTGGGTTCGCATGTAGCATATCAATTATGACCTATCTGAAAATGCTGATCCACAAACTTCACAAGAAAATAGTTTTTCACCAGTGCGTGTTCGCCAGTGGATATTAAAAGATGACCTGCTTCAAATGCTGCTCCACAGACTTCAAAAGAAAATGGTTTATCTCTAGTGTGGGTTCGCATGTGGCATTTCAAATGTGACATCTCTGAAAATGCTGATCTACACACTGTACATGAAAATGGTTTCTCTCCTGTGTGTCTTCGCATGTGATATTTCAAATGGGAATTCTGGGAAAATCTTATCCCACACACTTCACATGAAAATGGTTTCTCTCTAGTGTATGTTTGCTGTGATTTTTCAAATTGCAATTTCTCGAAAATGCTGTTCCACAAACTTCACAAAAAAAATGGTTTCTCTCCAGTGTGTGTTTTAATGTGACTTTTTACATTGGATTTTTTGGAGAATGCTGATCCACAGACTTCACAAAAAAATGGTTTCTCTCCAGTGTGAGTTTGCATGTGCGCCTTTAAATGGGCATGGGAAGAAAATACTGATACGCACACTTCACAAGAAAATGGTTTCTAACTAGTGTGTGTTCGCATGTAATGTTTCGAATATGACCCATCTGAAAATTTACAAGAAAATGATTTCTCACATTGTGGCTGGGTCTTACCTGTCTCAACAGAGGGGCAGTTGGCATATCTCCCAGCCCCAAATCAAAATCCATTTAGCCATAGGTGAAATGGTTATTATTGTTTAACAAGGGGGAAAGTTTGTTGTTAGCGAGGAAGATGGTTGTAACGTATGTGTGTTTACGTTGAGTTGTTTCCTCGCAAAGTGTTGTTATTCCCCTCGCTAGGTTGTGAGAAATAAAAGGAGGATGAAGAAGTAAGATGGCGAGAGTCGAACGGTGTTTTTGGAAATAAGTTTTATTTTGCAGGAGGGAATATTGGGTTTGCTTTTGGTGCTGGAAGACTCGTGGTGTTTAAGATTGTGAGTAAGGAGACGAAATGGCGGCATGAGAAGTTGGGAAGGTTGAGATGGCAGCGTGTGTCATCAGGCGTGTGAGGGTTTGTGTTCGTTGGTTTAACGAAAGACATGTTGCAGTTGTATGAATTGAACTTTAGATGTCACCATGAGTTTCATGTCTGGTATTTGGGGAGAGTATGCGCTATCTCCATTAAAGTGGCCCAGAGGTGAATGATAGCTAGTGCGTCGAGAGCGGAATAAAAGCATCGCGTTGACATAGCCAATTTTGGGGGTGACATAAAGTTGTGCCTGTGCGAGGCATGTTGAACGTATCTAATTTATATTCAACTGGGATTCCTTGCAAAGAATCCATGAATTAGATGGGTTCCCTCGTGTGTCCACGTTTCTGCTGCTGCTATTCTAGAGCCGCAGTGAGACGTCTGCACTGGGCGGCCTTGTCCAGCTAAAAGAATGTTATTGAAGAACGGCCAGTGTGACGTCTGCACTGGACGGCGTTCTCCAGCCGTCCGGGATGAATAGGATTGGTCATCCTAATTGGGTGAAATTAAGTGTCGAATTAAATTTGCGCGCCAAACTAAAATACGATATTTCCCTTCCACTACAACCATTTCAAGTTTGTAGAAATCTTCATGTGTGCTGTATTTGTAGCGGGAGGTTATAGTTATATAAAAGGTCTACCTCACATATTGACCTCTCGCCACAAACCCACAAAGTGAATAAGTGAAAAACAACACAATTACAATATATATATATATATTTCTGAATATTCTTATATATATATATATATATATATATATATAAAATATTTAAGAAATAAAAGCATATGATGTTAAAAAAACGACAAAATAATCTTACAAATAAAAGAAATATAAAATAAACTGATAATCTTATGAGTCTAATAATAATAATAATAATGATCCAATGAATAATTCAGAAAAAACAGGCAAATAAATTTATTTCATTACACAACATTTAAAGTAGAACAAATAATTTAAGACAAAACAAAATTGTTGAAATAAATCAAATTGTTTATTCAGATATTTTCTTTAATTTGGTTTCATGGCATATCAACCATTGAAAGTTATTTAATGCCAAATCCATTTTTAAATATACAAATAGTTCTATTTCAAACAATTCAGTTCATCATATTTTAGTAACAGCTTGACTTTTACCATGAAAGGCTTAAAAACTTTTAGGTTTGAAACAATGTTTATTTCAGTTTTGTGATGAGAAGCACTGGATTTTGAAAGGGTGTTCGCCAATGGCCCGGGAGACCTGGGTTCAATCCCAGGTCGAGTCATACCAAAGACTTTAAAAATGGAACTTGATACCACCTTGCTTAACACTCAGCATTATAAGGTACGGTTCAAGGGTAAAGTGGAGCAATCCTGGGAATGGAGTAGCACCCTCCCCTACACCTTGGTGTAGTAGCTATCGAAAAGGCAGCCTTCGGGTCACCCTCGACTATGGTCGCTAACTTTACTTACTTATACATACTTATTCAGGATCAGGCCTAATGAAAAGAATATGAAAAATATTCTTCCTGAAGAAAAGAAAGAGAGTTGTCACCTGTGAACAGTGCATTGTGGGATTTAAAGAGGTCAGAAAAATGGACAAACTTGTAAGGCAGGAGGAGATTGAATTTGTCATTGCACATGGTAGATGGAGATTTGACTGGTGCACACAAGATAAACAGCTACATTTCTTGGGGAATAGACACATACCTCTATCACTGGTTAATATAACCTGTTTATATATATATATATATGTATTCATTGAAAAAGAGAGAGATACTGATCGATTCAGTTTATCTCTATCACTGGTTAATAAAACCTGTTTACATATATATATATATATATATATATAGATATACATATGTATGTATTCATTGAAAAAGAGAGAGATACTGATCGATTCAGTTTGATATATTTTTATGATTGTCATTGTATGAGCCAAAAGAAGAAAAAAAAGAAAAACAGATGCTTGTAAAACTCTTGCTAGTTTCACAATGTACCTTGTAGCACATAAAAATAAAAAAACATAGTGAACTGGTTTTGAGACATGAACAATTTAAGAATATTGTCACAACAATCATATACGGTACAAAGTTTCGATGTGACCAGATGACTGACTGGATAAGCCTTTCAATCACATGTCTAGCCTGGTAAGAATAGTTGAGTGTTCCAAGTTACTTGACCACTCAGTTGCTAGATCAAGTCTCACTCAATCACCTGCATCTAAATCTTTATAGGTTGGTTGGTTGATTGTTTGGGCTTTATGGCCTATCAACCTTTGTAGGTTATTTAATGCCAAAAGAGATTTTTATACAAATAGTTCTATTTCAAACAATTATGTTTAGCATGTGTACACAGTTTAAGTATCAAAAACATTTCTATTTCAAGCGATTCAGTTCATTCAAACAGTTCTAATTCAGCTTAGTATAAGTACAGATTTGTTTACACACACCTAAATGTCAAAACAGTTCTACATTAAACAATTCAGTTTAGTGTAAGTAGAGTTTCAATGTCAAAAAAAGTTCCATTTCAAACAATTTAGTATACCATAAGCAAGCAGTTTCAATGTAAGTAGAGTTAGATTGTCAAAAACATATCTATTTCAAGTTATTCAGTTTAGTCAAACAATTCTAATTCAAAACAATTCAGTTTAGCATAAGTATGCTGTTAGTTCTATTTAACCCATAGATTGGGCCCTTTCAGATGCTACCATTCCGGGCCAGAGTGGACCTGGGAGCAATGCCAATGAAGGGGTACTCTGCATTCCCTAAAGCACCTACATCACTGGAGCCTCACCATCAGATTTTATAGTTTCATATTTAGGACACTCATTGTGTCATCTTCCCCCTCTGCAGAGGTGCAGTCAGTTTATTCTACAGCCCCAGCCAACTGGGCAATCCACAGAGCTAATGTCAAAACAGATATATTTCAGATGATTCAGTTCAGCATAAATACACAGGTTAGATGTGAACATAGTTCTATTTTGAGATATACAGTTTAGCATAAGTACACAGTTTACATGTCAAAAAACAGCAAATTCAAGAAACCACAGTTTGGTTCTATTTAACCCATAGATAGGACCCTAACCCTGCCTACACCCCAGGAGAGAGTGGACAGGGGAGTGATAGCAATAGTGGAACCTCACCATCAGATTGTTTAGTGTCATATCCAGGACACTCATTGCAGGGGTCTTACCGCTCTGCTGAGAAGCAGTCGGTGTATTCTACAGATCCAAACGACTAGGCAATAAAACTTTATGGGTAACAAGTCATAGTTAATAGGTGACCTCATTGTGGGTGGATCTTACCTATCTCAACAGAGGTGCAGTTAGTATATTACACAGTGCCAACTGACAAGTGGCCTCATTCGACTATGTCTTACCTTTCTCTCTATAGAAGTACAGTTGACATATCTTTCAGAACCAAATTACCACACTTTTAACAATATTTACCAACCCCTCCATCGGGCAGGATATGACACAAGGTCAATTTTTAAGCGGAGTTTGAATGCAGAGTTTTCTTTCTCCTCGACTAGTTGCTTCACCAAGAACCCAGTCTGCTCTAATATTTACCCATAGCTGGAGGGAAATAATTGGATTCATACCATTCCCAAGGGTATTAGTGCTATGTGAAATGCAATCCGTCTCGTTCAGGGTTTGAATTCATGTCACCGTGTCCATTTCCTACGACGATAACCATTACACCACGGGCACCGCACTTTTAACTGTTCCTATCTTTTTCAAAAGAAGCAGATCGTATGATTAGATGTGTTATTATAATATTATTCAGGAGAACTAAACCATATCCACTTCTGAACTTGACATTGAAACCAGTTGGGTAAATGTGGCAGCATTTTCGTTCTATTTCTTGAATATTGTCATAAAAGACCCAATTTTCTTCATCAGTAATGCTATTCTAGACAAACACGTCATATCTCTATCTTAAAAGAAATGTCACCATGAATAGAAAGTCTTACTTATTCTTCTAAGAGAATGAGGAACACAAATACCAAGTTTTCCATTGTTTCTATCTTTTTCAAAAGCAGCAAATCGTACGATTAGATATGTTATGGTCAAATGTTAATTCTCTTAACCCACAAAAATGAATATATGAAATTTTCACATTGTTACATAGATGAAATATCGATCAACAAATTTTACAAAAAAAATTGTTTCTTACTAGTGTGTGTTTGCATGTGTCTTTTTAAACTTGTATGCTGTGAAAATGCTAACTCACAATTTTTACAAGGAAATGCCAGCTCTTCATATTGGGTTTTGAATTGTGAATAAAGGGAAAATGCTGATTTGCTCAATGAAACAAAGTTGGCTATCACTTGTAAAAGAAAATTCTTATTGGCTGTCAATATGCATATCCAATGATTTAGCAAAGCACATATTTTACATTTGGTATGTGTTTGAATGTCTCTTTCAAATTTTAAAATTATTCTCCCTGATTTCTGCTTTTATCTGTGAAGGAATAAAAGATAAATTATTACTAAGACAATAAAAATCAGGAGATTCATACATTATTTAGAATCAGTTTATATTTCAGTTGATTGCGACATGTCATATATACTTAGTGCAAAGATGTAAATAAAGTTCTTTACAACTGTTCAACAAATAAAGGAATTTCATAGAAATGCAGTAATTTTTCTAATTTTATGAAAGATTTATCCGAATTGAAAGGACATTTTATTAATAATAAGTATTAAAGAAAATTCTTTTTTCTCTAACATTTTGCAAAGTAAGATTTATGGAAAAACTATGGACCGTAAAAGGATTAAGAAGACTGCAGCTGACATCACATTTAAATATACTCTCATATGAATTTATCAACAACAGCCAGAAATTTCTTTGCATTGTAATGAAAATTAATGCATAACAAGAGTCTGTCGTTTTATCAATCAATTTCACTATAACATTTAGCAAAGAAATATTAATAAAAAAGCAAAAAAACAAATGGAAAAGAAAATCAATCAAAATTCTAAATCTCACTGAATTACTCGCAAGCAATAGAATTAAAGAAACATATTCATACTATTTTTTATTAAGAATAGAAAACAAAAAGGAAAAAAAAAATTCAAGTCAAAATTTTTTTTTTCTTCATATGAGGAAATAGTTGTCTGAATTTTTTGGATGAAACTTGATGATTTTTATTATTCAGGCTTTTCGAACTATTATCTTCATCTTCATTGTTATATTTTCAATGTTTCACCCAAAATGTCTTTCAGCCTTCTTCAGGTATTTATCAAACTCAAAATCCTATACAGAACTTCCTTTTTTTAATCCATGGGGGGGGACGCTTGTTTTGATTCTGTTAACCATCACAGAGTACAAGTGCGAAGTATTCCTGTACTGTTTCTTGCCTGCAGTCAGGATTGAACCTGCAACCTCTAGATAATTGATTCTTTAGAAGCTTAGGGTACCAACGTCAATAACTGCTATGCTATGTGTCCTGCTGGACAGTTCATAGTGAATTTTTTGGACTTATAAACTTAATGTTCCCACATCACGATGATTACTATAACTACATAGGATTTTTTACCAGAGCTTATATTCCAATTTTTTATACTATTTTTTTTATTATTGGTTACTATATTGATTACTGTTTACCATATTGTATTAATCTCTATACTTGCTCTACTCAACAAGTCATTCTAGTCCAACATAGGTGATGATTTTTTAAGGTGTCTAATTCTCCAGTGTTCATCTTGATCAATTATTTTAACTTTATCCCATGAGGGCAGATGATTTCCCTTTTCTTTCCATATATGGTCTGCTATACCAGACTTTTCAATTTCACCTCGTATTACTGCTTGCCTGAGTTCTTCTAAACTTATTTTTAGTGGGTGGCATATCTCACCTTTGTATGCATTACGACCACTGTAACGGATGATGTATACACAGTTCTTGATAACGCTCAATTCTGTTGGTGGCTTGACACGGAAGAGATACCTCCAGAGAGTTGAGCCACTTGTAAATATTGTCCTGATGTCATATCGACTACACATCCTTTGGATCCTTTTGTCTAGGCCTTTAATATAGGGCAGACATATTGCGATGAGTTTTCGGGCATCATCTTCTATCCTCCTATCCGGGTTTCTTGGAGCCGATGTTGGATTTATTGTTGGATTTGGTGCCTCTTGACCACGTGGAATTCCCGATCATATGATTTATCCAGATATTGTTGGATTCAAGTTCTGTCTTCTATAATTGCTATTCTTTCAAGGAAGAGAGTAAGTTTGCAAGTGAGTTCCAATCATATTTATATTTCTTCAGTTGGTTGTTATGAAATCTGTCTCGGACCAATTCACACACTCAAATCATGTTGTAAATTTCTGCACCCTCCAGGAATTAACTGGAATATTCCATGTTAAACTTGGTGGAACTAGCTTGAAATCTTGGCATCTGTATAGGAATGTAAGGTGGTTGGATGTTTGTGCCAATTCTTGATTTAGTAATTCTCTTTCCATTGATGTAATGTATCGGGTCAATACCGACAGGGTATTAGTTGTCTGAAGGGAAAGCATCTGCCCTTAAAGGATAAAGTTGAAATAAATGATAGAGATTAACACTGGAGTATTAGACGTCTTTAGGAATCAGCACATATACTGGACAACAGTGACCTCCTGTGTAGAGCATGTATACCGCTGAATACAATAGAGGAACCAAGAATAAAAATGCTTCGATGAATAAAAACAATTAGAAAAAATTTTTTTGAATTGGAATATGAGCTCAGGTAAGAAAATCATACATAGTAGTAGTAATCACAGCAGGAATATAACAATAAAAATAAAGTAAATAGTCCAAAAACCCTGAATGATAAAAGGAAAAATAATTATTTCCTACAGATGAAACTAATAAAATCAATAATAATAATAACAACAGCAATCCTGAAAGAGAATAAGTTATTTGTGTTTTTCTCAGTTTCACTGAACTTGTTGTAAACAACAGAATTTAAAAGATTAAACTACAGTTCCACTATTACAATATCATTCCCTCTAATTCCTTTAGGAAAGGCATGAACACTTTCATTCCCTTCTTATGGGTTAAAAGTGTATCACTGCTGTTCTTCTAAAAGGATAGATTTACCACTGAATGCCAGACTAATTGTCTTAGGAAAGGCATGACACTTTCATTCCATTTGCCATGAGTTAAAAAAAAAGTATCACTGCTGGGCTTCTACTAAGATAGATTTACCATCAAATATACCCACAAGTCTGAATGCCAGACTAATTCCCTTTGGAAAGGCATGAACACTTTCATTCCTTTCCTCTGGGTTAAAAAAGTATCACTGCTGGGCTTCTACTAAGATAGATTTACCATTAAATATACCCACAAGTCTGAATGCCAGACTAATTGTCTTAGGAAAGGTATGACACTTTCATTCCCTTTGCCATGGGTTAAAAAAGTATCAATGCTGTTCTTCTACAAGGATAGATTTACCATTAAATATAGACACAAGTCTGAATGCCAGACTAATTCCCTTAGGAAAGGCATGAACACTTTCATTCCCTTCCAATGGGTTAATATAGTATCACTGCTGTTCTTCCAAAAGGATAGATTTACCATTAAATATACCAACAAGTCTGAAAGCCAGACTAATGCCCTTGAGAAAGGCATGAACACTTTCATTCCCTATGCTATGGGTTAAAAGAGTATCACTGCTGTTCTTCTACAATGATAGATTTACCATTAAATATACACACAAGTCTGAATGCCAGACTACTTTCCTGAGGAAAGGCCTGAACACGTTCATTCCCTTTGCTATGGGTTAAAATAGTATGACTGCTGTTCTGCTACATAGAAAGATTTACCATTATATGTACCCACAAATCTGAAAGCCAGATTAATTCCCTTAGGAAAGGCATGAACACTTTCATTCCCTTCCAATTGGTTGATATAGTATTACTGCTGTTCTTCTACAAGGATAGATTTACCATTAAATATACCCACAAGTCTGAATGCCAGACTAATTCCCTTAAGAAAAGCATGAACACGTTCATTCCCTTTGCTATGGGTTAAAATAGTATTACTGCTGCTCTTGATTATCCATTAAAAATTGTCTTTTTTTCTTTTTTTGGTCTACATGCGTTTTGTCACCAAATTGGTTGACTTATTTTATCGTCTGCTTGCTTGAATTTTGTCCTGGCATATTCGAATTCTTTCCGTTATCGGCTCAGAAACGTTCGGGAAAGTTCGGCTTTTTCACGGGAACATTGTTGTGCGCTCTTTCAAAATTAAATAAACACTCTTACAATTTCAATTTTGACTAAAACTTCAAAAAAGAATTCTCTTTTCAAATAACACTCAACTGAAAGGTAGAAAAAAAACACATAAATAACTTTATATATGGCAATGAAGAACATGTAATTTCAGAGATAAATTCCTCTTTAAACACGACAATTATTTAATACTCAACTGGGATGTGATGTTTGACAGCACTGTATAAATATATATATATATATATATATATATATAAAATATTAATAAATAAATATTTATTAGATTTATGTATGTATTGCCATGGATGTTTGGCAGTGACCTTAGGTTTCATGAAATTTTACAAACAACAATTATCAGGCAGATAACAAAAGGAAATGAAGAAATTGAAAAAAAAAAATGAAATACGGTGCAGCATGTGTAAATAATGTTATAGATTTTACTTTACTAAATTAAAATGATTTATGCTAAAGCACTTGTAAACTAAATAATAATGAATGAATAAATATAATTAAAGTCATAATAAAGAGTTAACAAGAAAATGTTTTCTCTCCACTGTGTTTTCGCTTGTGGTATTTTAATGAGGAATTTTTTGAAAATGCTGATCCACACACTTCACAAGAAAATGGTTTCTCTCCAGCATGTGTTTGCATGTGCCGTTTAAAATGGGAATTCTGGGAAAATCTTGATCCACAAACTTCACAAGAAAATGGTTTCTCTCCAGTGTGTTTTCGCTTGTGGAATTTTAATGAGGAAGTTCTAGAAAATGCTGATCCACAGAGATCACAAGAATATGGTTTTTCACCAGTGTGTGTTCGCAGGTGAACTTTTAAATGAATATTCTGGGAAAATCTTGATCCACAAACTTCACAAGAAAATGGTTTCTCCCCAGTGTGTGTTCGCATGTGACGCTTCAAAAGGGAATTCAGGGAAAATCTTGATCCACAAACTTCACAAGAAAACGCTTTCTCTCCACTGTGTTTTTGTTTCTCTCCTGCGTGTGTTCGCATATGACGTTTCAAATTGGAATCCAAGGAAAATCTTGCATCACACACTTCACACGATAATGGTTTCTCTCCAGTGTGTGTACGCATGTGTTCTTTTAAAAACTTATTCCAGGAAAATCTTGATCCACAAACTTCACAAGAATATGGTTTCTCTCCAGTGTGTGTTCGTATATGACTTTTTAAAGTAGAACTTAAAGAAAATGCAGATCCACATATTTCACAAGAAAATGGTTTCTCTCCAGTGTGTGTTCGCATGTGCGCTTTTAAACTGGAATTTGATGAAAGTGCTGATCCACAAACTTCACAAGAATATGGTTTCTCACCAGTGTGGCTTTGCATGTGGTGTTTTAAGTATGACCCATATAAAAAGTCTGATCCACAAACTTCACAAGAATATCGTTTCTCTCCAGTGTGGCTTTGCATGTGGCGTTTTAAGTATGACCTATTTAAAAAGGCTGATCCACAAACTTCACAAGAAAATGGTTTCTCACCAGTGTGTGTTCGCATGTGCACTTTTAAACTGGAATTTGATGAAAGTGCTGATCCACAAACTTCACAAGAATATGGTTTCGCACCAGTGTGCCTTTGCATGTGGCGTTTTAAGTATGACCCATATAAAAAGGCTGATCCACAAACTTCGCAAGAATATCGTTTCTCTCCAGTGTGGATTTGCATGTGGCGTTTTAAGTATGACCCATTTGAAAATGCCGATCCACAAACTTCACAAGAAAATGGTTTCTCTACAGTGTGTATGTGCATGTGTGATTTTAAACTTGACCTTGAAGAAAATGCTGATCTGCAGACTTCACAAGAAAATGGTTTCTCTCCTGTGTGTGTTCGCATGTGCTTTTTTAAATTTGAACTTATAGAAAATGCTGATCCACAGACTTCACAAGAAAATGGTTTCTCTCCAGTGTGTGTTCGCATGTGTGATTTTAAACTGGAATTTGTAGAAAGTGCAGATCCACAAACTTCACAAGAATATGGTTTCTCACCAGGGTGTATTTGCATGTGTGATTTTAAACTTGACCTTGTAGAAAATGCTGATCCACAGACGTCACAAGAAAATGGTTTCTTACCAGTGTGGGGTAGCATGTCGTAGTTCAAATGTGACCAATATGAAAATACTAATCCACAGACTTTACAAGAAAATTGTTTGACTACTCTCAACAAGTGTGCTTTTTAAACTTGTATGCAGAATAAAGTGGAAATGCTGATTTGCTCAATGAAACAAAGTTGGCTATCACTTGTTAAAGAAAATTCTTATTGGCTGCCAATATGCATATCCAATGACATAGCAAAGAACATATTTTACATTTGGTATGTGTGTAATGTCTCTTTCAAATTTTAAAATTGTTTTTTCCCATCATCCGTTGTGATCTGTGAAGGAATAAAAGTTAAATTATTAATTAGACAATAACAATCACAAAATTCATAGATTTAGAATCAGTTTATATTTCAGTTAATTGCAAGAAGTAAAAGTAAGTCAAGTAGGCAACCAAAAGGCTCCCTTTTCAATAGCTATAACACCGATGTGAAGGGATGGGCGCTACTCCTTTCTCTGGATTACTCCACTTTACCCATGATATGTACCTTATATTGCTGAGTTTTAAGCAAGGCGTTATCAAGTACTATTTTCAAAGTCTTTGATATGATGTGACATGGGATTGAACCCAACTCCCACAGAATATTGGCGAATACTCTATCACAAGTCAAATGAGCCAGTTTTGTAGCATGTCATATATACTTAATGCAATGGTGTAAATAAAATCATTATACAACTGTTAAACAAATAAAGGAATTTCAGAGAAATGCAGTAATTTTTTAAATTTTATGAAAGATTTACCAAAATTAAAAGGATATTTTATAAATAATAGATTCATAGAAAAAACATGGAAAAGAAAATGATCGAGAAATCATTTTATATATTTGCTTATTTTGATTGTCCCAAGCGGACAACAGCTGATATCACGTTTAAATATGTTCTCATATGAACTTATCAATCATAGACAGAAATTTCATTTTTTATATTTTAATGACAATTTATACATAAACTGAATCTGTCGTTTTATTGATCAATTTCACTGTAACATTTAGTGATGAAACGTTAATAAAAAATCAAAATAACAAATGTGAAGAATATTAATTGACTTGAGAATGGTCTGTTATGGTCAGACTATCCTTGGTAATGCTTCCCTATACAAATGTTTTAGCATAAGTCCTGGCAGGGTCAGCTGGAATGCCAATTTTTCCAAGTAGCTCTCGCTAATCATCGGATCCTGTTTGCAGCGCCATGAAGAATATTGGTTGACTTGAGAATGGTCTGACACACCAGTACCAAATGATCCGACATTGCATTTACTGAATGAATATATGGGTGAATAGACATCACTTATGCAAATGTGTTGGGCATGTCATCCTGGCACCACAGATACAACCCACCTGCCGCATTAAGAGCTCTCTTATAAAATGAGGTAAGTTTAGCTGGCTTGCTTTCATCAAGGAGATTCAAGAAGGCAGCCATTTTAGAAGGTGGGTCATTTTACTTCTACAATCACAAAGAAATCACTCTAAAAGAATTTCTTTCTGTTTTTCATTTCATTTCCTATCAACACAGAACTGAAATTCATATTCTCTAAATCTCACTGAATTATTTGCAAGCAATAGAATTAAAGAAACATATTCATACTATTTTTATTTAGAACAGAAAAAAAAGGAAAATAAATTCAAGTCAAATTTTCTTTTTGTGCCTATGTGGTAGATACATGTCTGAATTTTCTAGAAGAAACTTGATGATTTTTATTATTCAGGGTTTTCAGACTGTTATCTTTATCTTTATTGTTATATTCTCAATGTTTTGCCCGAAATGACTTCCAGCCTTCTTCAGGTGTTTGTCAAACTTGGGAGCCTATACAGAACTTTGAACCATGTCCTTTATTTAATCCATGGGGATTGCTGGTTCTGACTCCGTTAACCATAACTGGGTATAAGTACTAAGTATTCTTGTATTGTTACTTGTGTGCAGTCAAGATTGAAGCTGCAACCTCTAGAGGATTGTTTCTTTAAAAGTTTCGCGAACCAACGCTAAGAAGTTAGGCTATATGTTCTGCTTGACAGTTCAAAGTGAATTTTTGGGATTTATATATTATAGTGTTTTCATATCACTATGATTACTACTATTATGTATGATTTTTTTACCTGAGCTTGTATTAAGACTATTTTTTACCATGTATATTTATCTAACATTTTTGATTATTGGTTCTCCTATTTCTACCGAACAGGTCACTGTGGCCCAACATATATGCTGATTCCTTAAGGTGACTTTGTTTCCAAAGTTTACCTCTATCAATTATTTTAACTTTATCCCATAAGGGCAGATGGTTTCCCTTTTCTTTCCAGATATGCTCTGCCATACCCAACTTTTCAATTTTACCTCATATTACTGCTTTCTGATGTTCTTGTAACATTATTTTTAGTGGCCGGCATATCTTGCCTTTGTATGTTTTACCACCACTGTAATGAATGAAGTACACACAGTTGTTGAAGATGTTGAATTCTGTTGGTGGCTTGACACAGAAGAGATACCTCCAGGGAGTTGAGCCATTTGTGAATATTATCCTGATGTCATATGGACTACATATCCTTTGGATCCTTTCAGCTTTCACGTAGGGAAGACATATTGTGGTGAATTTTCAAGCATTGTCTTCTATCCTCCAATCCAGGTTTCTTGGAGCCATTGCTATGCCCTCTGGGTAGTTGTTACAATTGAACTAATCATTTCTTCTTGATATACATCTATATCACTACTAATGGCTTTAGCTCAATGTTGTAAGGAACAGACTATTCCCTTCTTCAGATTATATATGGATGATGGCAGTTGAAATTGAGGTACTGTCCAGAGAAGGTGGGGTTATGCTATACACACGACCTGATCCTTGCGCTGTGCATGTTACTAATATCTTGATGAAGGGTAATTTATTATCTTGTTCCCTCTCCCTAGTGAACTGTATAGATGGTCGGATTGAGTACATTCTATCAAGTAATTTTTGAACATCTTCCTGATGAGGCCAGAGAACAAATGTGTCATCAATGTATCTGAGACGCATTGATTGCTTTGGTGATGTAGATCCTAATGCCATTTCTTCAAACTATTTCATGTATATGTAGGCTAATACTTGTCGAACAATGGTGAGCCCATAACCAGTCCTTCTTCTTGTTGGTATCCATCAGATCTCATCCTGAACTAAATTATCTCTACACAGAATGTCAACATTTTCATTAGATTATCTATTGGGGTGCAGGTGTGTTCTTCCAACAAGGGATGTGCAGTCAGTTTTTCCCCAATCATAGCAAATGTCTCATCAGTAGTGAACAGACTCACTACATCCAAACTTACCATCTGGTTGGAACGAATGTGAGCATTACTGATTTTCTCCAAGAAGTGGGCAGATTTCTAAACATATGACGAGGTCTTACCAGTTAGGGAGCAGATGATCTTTACAAGGAAGTGGGTCAATGGGTGACATGCTAACCTCCGTTACCGACCATGCATCTAAATGGAATGCGATCATTATGCATTTTTGGAAGACCATATATGTGTGGTAACTTGCTGTAAATTTGAGT
This sequence comes from Sepioteuthis lessoniana, assembly GCA_963585895.1. Lineage (NCBI taxonomy): Eukaryota > Metazoa > Mollusca > Cephalopoda > Myopsida > Loliginidae > Sepioteuthis > Sepioteuthis lessoniana. The sequence continues at coordinate 14,612,313 of OY757908.1, read as the reverse complement.
AGGCAGTCTGTAATATATTGACTACATGGGTGTGAACACTCATAAGAAATATATTTCAAAAAAGACGAGTTTGTGGCTTGTTTGCCTTTATAATTCGTCACGACTGGGAGGGTAGTGACGTATGTCGTTCCCATTAACCAATTCCATTTTAAAAACTCATTAGCAGTAGCATCTTAAAAGAAAATATTTTTTTGGAGGTGTGAACTGATTTTGTGAGCTTGGCATATTTTTTACTGCAGGATTGCGGGCTGGAACAATAGTTTCAGTAGGGTCACTGAGAGAACAAGTATGATGTTGGAAGACCCTAAACTTGTAAGGCCCCCAAAAACATCACTGACGAGGTGATTCTGCGCACTTTTTCAAGTGTGCGACTACAATATATATAGTATAAGATCTTTGTTTTTATGAGGATCTGTGACTGTTTCCTTTCTGGTTTTAATGGTTGGGTCCTTCTTTTTTTTACAATAGCCACCATTACCAATCAAGTCCACCAATTTAATGAGTATTCTACCCTGTCAATTACAACAGTATCAGTGCCAATGCCTGCTGGAAGGATTATGATATTATTATTATCTCGCAGTCATTTGATGGCTAGTCTCTCTGATTTTGAGATTATTTGCTTTAGGAGTCTTTGCTTTCTCCTGTGCTTGTCTCAATTTCCATCTTACCTCATCAGCCTGGGTGTTGGGAATTTTCAAGGCTACATCTTCGCTAAGTGCTATTACATCTAAGTAAGGGACCTGCTTGATGTTGGTGGCAAAGTTGAGACATTTGTTTAACTCGACTTTTCACAAGTTGTCGCTTGCTAATGTTGACAATTGCTTTCACTGGTGATTAATGGGTTTAGATTTTCATATTTTCGGTTTTCATCTCCAAATTTGTAATTTGGTGAGTCTTGACCATGTAGAATTCGTGTTCTTATGGTTTATCTAGATATTGTTGGATTCAGGTTCTGTCTTCTATGATTGCTATTCTTTCTAGGAACAGTGCAAGTTTGCATGAGATTTCCGACCATAGTAGATGTTTCTTTCAACAATACAGGAATACTTACACTCATACACAGTTGTGGCAAACAGAATCAAAACAAGCACTCACTGTTGATTAAATAAATAAAGTTTTGAAGTTCCGTGTAGGTTCCCGACTTCGACAAACACCTCAAGAAGGCCAGAAGACATACTGGCCAAAACGTTGTTAATATAACAATAGAAATAAAGACAACAGTCTTTTTTTTTTTAAAATTTTGACACTTGTGATGAGGAAAACTTCAAACATTCAACTAAATTTTCTATCTGTAACTCCGTAATGTTTTTATTTTATTTATTTGTTTCTTATTTATATTTAATTGATTGATTTATTTATTATTTACTTTTAATTTGTCTGTTTATTTATTTATTGTTTTTTCCTAATTCATAATTTACTTGTTGCTGTATTTGAGTAATAATCACCAAATGATTACAAAATTGTAACTTTATGGAATAAATATTAAAATTATAATTAAAAAAATACAAATTAAAAAAAAGCTGATTATGATTTATTAAAAATTGTTTTCAAATTTAAAACAATTAAAATTATGAACGAATTTTAGTCTTGAAATTTTTATCTGTAACCTATTTATCTGTAAGTATTAAATGTGAATTTTAAATCTCTTATTTGTTCGTATCAAATTTATTTGCTTGTTTGTATTTAATCTTATTGTTTCTTATTTATATTTTATACATTTACTTTCAACATTACAATAAACACTCTTACAAATTCTATTGAATTTCTACAAAAACTCAAAAACAATCTCTTTTCAAATAATGTTTCATACTTATTTGATTAAATAATTATTCATAAAAAAAAAAAAACAGTTTTTAAAAGATTGAGGGAAATTTAATAGACCAACACTGACCTAATATTTCGATGGGGGATTTTGTTTATGTCACCCCAAAGTTTAACACGATTCGTAACAAATGTATAAAAATCAATTAAAAGTTGAAATGAAATAATTTAAAAAAATAAACCTAATCAATTTACAAAAGATTGCAGATATTTTCATATTCAAACATGATCAAGTCACAAATGATAAAAAAAAAAGTTTTCCTGCGCGTATTTTTTCTACGTACTTTTGATTTGTAAAGAAAAATAATAACCGAACGTTATACTTACTTCTTTCTCTTTTCTTTTGTCTGATTTCTTTTCCTTGGGGAAATACAACGTTAGAGAAAAGGGGAAAACTTTATCTTAAATAAAATAACTGCTTGGAGAAAATTCGAAATTATCGTCCATTTACAAGCAAAACAAAAAAGTTTTTCGAAAGAGCGATAAACAAGGGAGATAATTGCGATATTTTTCTAAGCTAAAATTACGATTCATTCCAGCCTCTCACCAGATGGGATTTAATTCATTTTATTGTGGGAAGCCATCTACGATACGAGACAGATGAGTGGAGATAAGAAAAAATTCTGGCTAACATCGGCATTACCCCGTTGTGGCACCTCAGGCGTCAAGTGATGAATTCATTCATGTATAGCGACTGTTTCATTGGACGACGTTCTCTAGGCGAAAGCACTTCAGATCAACGATACCCAGGCAGGCAGCCATTGATTAAGAATCATTTCATGTAATCAAAAGACAAGACACTTATAAAAGGTTTAAGTTCTATAATTAATGATAAGTAGATTCATGCCTTTACAATGTGTATTCGTTCAAAAGTGGAAAATCAATAATATGAATAGAAATATTTTTAAAAATTTAAAGACAGAAAAAGATTAATCTATGATTCATATTTGTTGTTTTATATTTGTAATATCCTAACTAACAAAAGGGAAATAACCTATGGGGCCAAAGGGGTCACGGCTCCTACTACATCCGAAGATTTCGGTAATAAAAGACATACCAGGCATAGGAGCAAGTGTTCGTCTTCCCTATGTTATATTCTGAGTTGTTGATATCTGTGATATGAATGTTGTGGGCGAGAAATGCGTATGGTTGCAAAACAAAGAACGTATAGATACTCACAATAACACAGTAATGATGTTATAGAAAATTTTTATAAATAGATTAAGCACGGAGAATAGAATGGAGAAGTATGTTCATAGTTAAAGAATGAATTCAGTGGTAGTAGTTACAAAGTTCATATACTGTCCTTGTCTCGTGGTGAAGGGATGGTTTTCTCGGAATAAGGGCAGCGTTCCTAGCGGCAGCGATCGTTTGAAGTATCGGATGACAGTCACCGGTCAGTGGCGTAGAATCTTTAACACGAGTCGTGTGAAGGAACAAGTCTCTGTTTATTTCCTGTTGCGACTTTACAGGAAGGCACTAGGCCTTATGTTTTGGGGGGAAGGGGGAGGGTGTGGTCTTGCTTTATCTATGTTTTTACTAAGGGAACCTAGCTAGCCACATTCGCCGACCCATTCAACAATACAATATATAGTCATTTCTCCGTCGCCTTGCGCGCTGCTACCACCAAAATACCACATTTGCTCTATGGAGAAAGTACTACTTAAAACCCCGGAAGTGATGTATGATTTTATTTACAAATTATGATTTTTTACAGATGAATTCATATGATGGGGATGGGAGAAAAAACCCCGAAATATATACAATAACAAAAAAAAACAAGGAAAAATCCCCCGTTTGGTTGCCCTCCCATCCCCCCGTCTATTAAATTGGAGGCCGACTGTTTTCCGGGGCGAAAGAACCGGAAACAAGTCGGACCTGCCCTAGGTGGGACTGGGATCCTAATCTATAGGGGGAAAAAAAAGAAAATAAAGGGTCGGGCACGGTGTGGGTCGATACAAGACGGTAATATGATTTTTTTACATATGAATGTTCAAGATCTTCAATAAAAGCGGACTGGGATATAGGTTGAGGTCGAAAAATAATGGGGGTGGGGAAGATCTTGAATACTAAAGACTAGATGACGGGGACAATGACTGACAACATACTGCTAACTAGGTTACAAGGGAAAAAGCTTTGCCTACTTACCGGGGGTGGGGTCCCGAAGGACCCGTACCGTAGACGCCATGAGCGGGCAGAGGATGGAAGGATGACTCCAACGTTGCCCCCTTTCGTACGACCAGGCTCGCTGCATTCACCCACCTTCTGTTGAATGTTATGCGATCCAAGCATTTTCTATCGCATCTGATTTTGACCCTCAGCTGGTGCCGAAAATACAAAACCAGATCGCGATGAGAAAAGTTTGCATCGTCATACAATCCCTTCTTTCGCGTGATCCAAATCACCATTCGAGCTACAGCCAGGATCGCGAGAAACACCACACGCTTCTCACCCTGAAACGGAGGAAGAACGTTGTCCACGACGTAACCAACGTCGAGCAGCACGAGCTGCTTGGGTTCGATGCGAGCCGTCCACTCCCCGACGTGATCCCAAAACGGGCGAACTCGCTCGCAGTAGTAGAAGGCGTGCTCAGCCGTTTCTTCCAATCCACTGGCGCAGCGAGGACAATCAGGCATGTCTGCTAGGCCCGCTTTGTAGTTTAAGCCGAGAAGGGGTAACGCATTCCGTACAAGTCGCCAGGTGAGCGAGAACTCGGAGTTGTTCAAGAAGCTCGATCCTGGCGCCCAATTCCAGTGAGAGCGGATCTCCTCCGCCGTCCAGCCTCGCCGCTCGCTAAGAGGATCAGAAGCGGAACCCACCACTAACTCCCGATATAGCTCTTTCCGAGGCCGTGAAAGGTCACTGGACCCAAGAAGGTTACGAAGGGCCTTTCGGCACTCGCTAAAAAACAGTGCTTCGCCCAAAGGCCTACGTCGACCTTCAGCCTTTGGGTCTGACTTGAGGCGAGGAAAAGTCCGACTCGCCTTTCGTCTCCACACTGAGTCCCCTGTCAAGGACCGGCCGAGGTATGCAAGTCTTTCAGCAAGCCAGTGGCTCTCCAGATCAGGCATACCCAGACCCCCGTTGCGTGTACGTTGGATACAGACCTGCCTACGGACCATCGGCCTTGCACCTCCCCAGAGTAATCTGGAGAGGGATTGTTGCAGTGCCAACCGACGTGCCTTAGGCAGAGGAAGTACAGCCAATCGGTAAAGGATCAGAGGGAAGACGTACGTGGCGCACGCCTCCGCCCTGCCCTTTAAGGACAACATCCTTGAAAGCCAGATTCCCACCTGAGCATTCACCTTGGTTTGTACTTCCGACCAATTTCGCTCCAGTTGGAGGCCGGGCCCGAACCACACCCCGAGGATGCGGATGGGTCCGTCACTCCAGCGGAAAGGCCCCGGAAGAGTATTGCTACCCCTCCAAGCACCAAGCTGCAAACCTTCGCTTTTGTCAAAATTGACCTTGGCTCCTGCGATCCGCTCGTACTCGACAACCGCCTCTTTCACAGCCTTTATATCCAGACGGCGGGATACAAAGACTGTGATGTCATCAGCGAACGCGGAAACCCTTGCCGCAAAGCTGCCAACAAAAGGTATACCGCGCAGGGACGGACTTGTCCCCCCATCCCTAAGCCTGCGCAGGAGGGGCTCCAACGTGAGGACATAGAGTAGAGGAGACAACGGGCAGCCCTGTCGCACCGAACGCTCGATCGCGAATACCCTCGAACGCCTTCCGTTCACCTGCACCACTGCCTGAGGGTTGTGGTACATCATGCTAATCCATCTGCGGAACTCCGGTTTGAATCCGGCAGTCTCCAAAACAGACGCCAAGAACCGATGGTCAACCCTATCGAAGGCCTTGGACTGATCTAAACTGATCAGCGCGGCTTCTGTGTCGTCTTCTATCCCCTCTAGGACCTCGCGAATCAAGTGCAGATTGTCCTGGATCGATCTTCCCTTCACAGCAAAGGTCTGTTCAGGTCCGATCAGATCACTGATGACACGCTGTAAACGATTCGCCAAGACCCGGGCCAAAATCTTTAACTCTGTGTTAAGCAGAGTTATGGGCCTGTAATCATCTAAACCCTCCCAAACATGCCTGCCACCTTTCTTCAGCAATGTGATCACGCCCTTGGTAACGCTACCAGGGATGGCTCCCTGGGCGAACCAATGGTTGAACATATCCGTCAGAATAGGCACAAACATGTGCGACATCCTCAAGTACACTTCGTAGGGCAAACCATCTAGTCCCGGCGACTTGTTCAGGCCGACCTGCTTCAACGCATCACGGACTTCGCATTCAGTAACCACACCCTCGCAGCCAGCCGCTTTAGCCACCCGGAGGCGGGGAAAGTCGGCAAGATAGCTACGAAACTCCCGGATCGGGAGATCAGTACAGCGGGCAAAGCGATCCCGAAAGTGCGTCCGAAAGGCATCACGTATCTCACGACTCGAATGCAGCAGTCGCCCGTCCGCGGTCTTGACAGACGCGACGTACCGATCGGGGAACCTTCGCACTTCTTCTTCACGCGCAGTCGCGTTCGATTTCACAGCTTCGTAGAGAACTCTATTTAACCTAGATCTAACTACGTATCCCTTGTAGCGCTCGCTATTCTCACGCTCAAGGTCCCTCCTAGCTAGTTCTACACCTAGGGAGTCCCCCCCAGCCACCGCCCGGGAGAGTCTATCGTCTATAGCCTTCGCCTCCTTGGCCTTATCTAGTTTGAGCTGTTGACCGTATTTGGTGGCGAAGTCTCTAATCCTATATTTGAGAGAAGCCCACCACCTATTCCCGGAAACCGCCCCCACTAACGCCCGCTGAATTAGGGATTCCAGCCGGTCCCGGAAGTCCCGTATCTCCAGTAAGGAGGTATTGAACTTCCAGTAACCGGCCAGACTAGGCCTATTTACTAACCGTAGACTGACTCTAACAAGTTTATGGTCAGTCCACGCTATCAAGTGGAACGTGGGACAACTAACAAAGTCAATGTCAGCTCGTCTCACTAACACTCTGTCCAAGTAGGAACCTACTTTGGCAGAGGGCGAACTATCTAGCCACGTCCACATCTCCCGCCCTGGGTGATCGAGACGAAACCTGTCGACGAGACCGTGACGAGTCACGAAGCCGACAAGGCTGCTCTCACACCTTCCCGCACGGCTAGCTCCCCAACCGACCTTATCTATCTTGGGATCAAGGATCGCATTCCAATCTCCCATTAAGACTAGCCGCTTCGTATCGTCCAGGAACGGCGCCAACCGACGAAAAAAGGAAACCCTCTCCGCAGCGATATTGGACGCATAAACCGCAACCAGACGAAACTTGAAACTTTTCACGGCAACATCGGCCACAACCAGCCGGCCCCCGTCACCTGCAAAAACAACGTCAACATCAGCATCAAGGCTGCGTCCAACTAGCAAGGAGACCCCAGCGCTGACGTGGCTGCCGTATGCTGAGAAAACGTTAAAGTCGTTTTCCAGCACCCGACAGTCAGCGTCGCAAGTGAAGTGAGTCTCCTGCACTGCAGCAACATCTACGCAGAGCTTCTTGAGTTCACCAAGCAAGCGCGCACACTTGCTTGAATCCCTCAGTCCCCTCACATTCAAACTGGCAACGTTTAAAGCCATCAATCCGACTTACCTTACTCATCGTCGACTACGGGCCGGAAATCCTTGGGCGTGAGGATGCCGACAGCCTGACGCAGGGAACTGGTACCGAGTTCAGTCGTCACTTGGTTGTCTCTGGTGATTCCGCCGACATCTATGGGGAACTTCAGCTTTAGGGCCCTATAAAGAGACGGGTGAACCAAAATCGGGACCCTCCCTGAACAGTAAGTTAAACATTTTTTGAGGGAGGAGTGCTCCAACTCCGCCAGCTTTATGCCCGTATCAGTCTGACAGACCGTACTCAAGAACTTCCATACGCCTTTGGTATGGTCGCCAGCTGACCGGACAAAAGTGGTCACCATGGCTGCACTCCTGAAATTTGCTGGATTCGATACATTGAGGTTTTTTATTTTTTCCAAGCTGAGCAACGGCCTTAGTGCCTTCCGGAGCTGGAAGTCCCCAACTGCCTCCAGCTCCGCAGAGCACAAAGCCGCTGCCCGCTGTATTTGTCCGATGGATAGTTCCTGGTAGTTTGTTTTCTTTGGAGGGTCAGGTTTTCTTTTTGGGGAAATTATTGCTGGGAAGAGTTCTTGCGTTGATAAGTCTGCTGGGCTGAGTGAGGGAAGGGATGGGGTTCGGGCTAGGCCCGAGGGTTGTGCCCTTTCAGCAGACTGAGATCTGGGGAGTGGGATTTTGTAGGGGCGGTGATATTTTTTCAACAGTTCATGTTGGGGTGAGAAAGAGTCCATTTGTTGGGGAGGAGACTGTAGAGTGATTTTTGGAGGTGGAAACGGTGGTGGAGGTAGTGTAGGTGGTGGTGAAGGTACTGGTGGAGATGGGAGAGGTATTTGTGGTTGAGAGGAGGGGCCTGCCTCCGGTTGGTGTTTTTCGGGGCATATTTTTTTGGCTGCCCCTTCCCCACTGTCCCTTCTCCTCTTCAGATTGGTCGACGTTTCCATTTCTTCTATGATTTGTTTATTTTTCTTTTTCGTCTTTTTTGGTGATGCTATTGGTGTTGCTGGTGTCTTAGGTGTTGCTGGTTTCTTTGGTGTCATTGTTGCTGGTGATGCCGGTGATTCTGTTGATGTTGTTGCTGCTGCTGTTGCCGATGGTTTTGTTGATGTTTTTGCTGCTGCTGCTGCTGCCTGTGATTCTGTTGTTGTTCTTGCTGCTGCTGCTGCTGATGTTGCTGTCGGAGATTTTGCTGCTGCTGCCGCTGCCGATGGTTCCGGTGTTGTTTTTGCTGCTGCTGGGGCCCTGGTTTGTTTTTGAGGAGGGGATGAGGTTGGACTTTTTTCCCTTTGTTTAGGGGATCCCCTCCTCTTTTTGGTCACTTCAGTCCAGCCCTCCTGGTTGTTTTTGGGCTGGACCTGACCCGGGCCCTTGGCCTCCGCTTCTTTGTTGATGGTGATGGTGGTGGCCGCTACGTCTTTTGTTGTTGTTGTTGTTGTTGACGCCTTGTTATCAGGTCGCTGGGGGCAAAACTTAGCGATGTGTCCAACTTGCTTGCACCCCCAGCACCTGGGGCGTCTCCCTTCCACCATCACCATCATCTGCCGATCCCCGCATATCAGCGTTTCAGGGATGGCTTTGAAGCCATCCCTTGACAGGCACAGCCGGAAGGCATAATCCCCGTAGGCTGTCCCGGCCGGGGATCTGAGGAGGTTAACTTCCTCAACGTGGCCAAAGGCACTAAGATATGCCGCGAGGACCTCCCCAGTGATGATGGCCGGGACATTACATACCGTGACTCGAAGCCTACGGGTGCCTTTATACTCCGGCTGTAGCCTGAAGTGTTTCGTTATGATGTCCGATGCAGCCGTTTTTGCCGCTTGTTTTTCTGTAGGAAGGAGGACATCCCATGTCGCGAAACTTTTACGGCAAAAGTATTGGCATGGGATGCCTGCCTTCCTCAGCAGCTCCTCAAAGACATCCTTTGTTAGCCCCACTAGCCTTTTTGTTTTGAGGTCGGAAACGACCAGCGAGAGGACTCTGGGCGCGATTTTCTCGGCGATTTCTGGGATGGGCAGTATTTCGTTGCCTTTGAAATACTTGGCAAATCTGCCCACCCGGTCCTTTTCGTATTCATCTGGTCCCCTCTGCTGGCCTTTCCAGGCTGTGGGGCTTTGTTGGGCCGGCTGAATCGGACTGTCTTCGGAGACTTGGGGATCGTCGGGGATCGGCAGCGAAGGCCAATTCGATCCTATTAGGCTTGCTGTGGTCTTTGTAGGGGTTGCCGTTTCACCCTCCATGGCTGAGGTAGAATTAGCAGCCAAGGAGGGTAAAGGAACTAAAACCTCCACCTGTTGCAAGTATGGAGGGGGGGTTCTACTGTTAAAAAAGACGCAAAAAAATTAATTAGACACAAAAACAGTGAAAAAGAAGGCCACAAAAAAACACGTAGAACCCCTGAAAAAAATAAGAAACGACAAAAAAGACGCAAAAATAATAAATTCCGACGACAAAAACACAAGTCGGATAACAAAAACAAGTGATTTAAACAAGCGTCACAAATAAAGAATTCTCGGTAAGACTTAAAAAAAAATAAAAAATAAAGAATAAAAAATTCAAACAGAAAAAAACAAAGTCTTACCGAGATAACCAATTTAACAATTCACGTAACAAAGGTAATAACAATATAGACTGGTCAAGCAAACGTGGAATAACAAGTCTGACGTGAAGGAACAAGTCTCTCCCTAATAATTATTTGGCCCGTCTATTTATATCTTTTTTGTAGGCTCAGAAACGGCAAATTTTGTGCCCCGCGGGAAGCGTTCCGATTGGATATTTATTAATGTATTTTTTTTTTGTTAATTTATCGCAAACGGAAGTTCTGCGCGGAGCCGATACGTGAAAGACTATTTTTTCATTTTGAGTTGAGAACTCGAAGTGGTAACTTCCGTTTTTTCTTTCTTTTCTTCTTTTCTCCTTTCTTTTTGTTTTTTTTTCAAATCAAGGCAAGATCTCATCTTGTAACACCTCTGTCTTTCATCATCATTCATCCTGTTGATTAACCTGGGTAATAATCAATACCTAACGAGTATCTATTACTTCAAATACAAAACATTATATAGGCCACGAGGAAAGAGTCGTTTACTCACCAAAAACAACAAAAAAAAAAAGACAAAAAAAGGAGCAAATCTACCAACATACCGAAAAAAACCTAATATGGCTGTCTTACCACATTACCCTGAATTCAATGGCAAATCGGAAAACAAAGCAGCTAAATAGACAAAATATCTCAACAGACTGAAAAATTATTTCACTGCATACAAGATAGATGATGAAAGACAAATAGCTATTCTGATAACTTTTGTAGGGAAACAGACGAATAATCTTATTGACGAATTGCCGTCTGAACAAACCACATCAGAAAAAAAATGAAACACACTTCGATAAGCTTGTACTGGCCGTACAAAACCACTTCAACCCAGAGAACAACACCGAATATAACCGATTTGTATTCCGAAAAAAAAACCCCACCCCAAACATAGGGGACTTTTAATCGGGAATTTAAGGAGGCAGCAGCAATGTGCCACTTCACAGATGCAAATACGGGCATAAAATCCCAGTTAATAACAAGCTGTTTATCAGAAAAAGTTTGCCAAAAGGGACTGATGAACTCAAATTATGCTTTTAGACGATTTAATAAACAAGGCTAAAACGACGGAAACTATAACCAAACACCTGGAACAGATACGCTTAGAAGACGCCAACTACATCACAAGACCTACTACATCTATTAATGCACTAGTTAACAAAGTTGCGCATGAACAGCAACGGCCACGCAAACGTTTCCAGCAAAACCGGTGCAAAAATTGCAATGGGAAATACCCACATGAACGGGGACAGACATCTTGCCCTGCATTCCAGAACCAGTGTGCTTATTGTCAGAGATGGGGATATTTCACCTCTGTCTGTTTCAGAAAACTAAACGACGGGGATAGACAACGAAGAACAAACTGCCCCACCCCACTCCCACTGAAGTTAGTCATCCCTAACAAGCTTCTGACTCCTAATGCGTTTTTAGGGTCGGGTAGTCCAAGGATTGCTTTTACTTTGACATTGTTTGGGCTGATGCCTTCATTACCAAAGGTATGTCCCAGGAATTTCAGTTACCTCTTGTTGTACTCACATTTCTTGCCATTTAGGGGGGGCCCTTTTTTGCGAAGTCGTCTGAATATCGCATGGAGGTTTTGATCGTGGTTTTACTGGTCTAATCCGAAGCAAAGGATGTCGTCACTAATGTTGATGGGTCCCTTAATCCCTGCAAGTGCTTGACTGATTTCTTCCGGGAATATCTCACTGGCAGATGTGACACCAAAAAACAGTCTTTTATACCAGTACGTTCAGGCTTAACAAAACGGCCACCCAAAAGATTTGATTACTGACAAAAAACAAAAAACCTACCCGTACGCAATAGTCTGAATCATTGCCATCTTTTTTCTTTCATTGAGGTTAACAGACGTTTCCTCCTGCATAATGTCCGAGCCATCCGTTCAAGCACCCCAACCATTTCACAGACTGAATGAACTCCTTCCCCAGATAATTATTATTATTACTATTGTCGTCGTTGTTATCATTATTAAAAAAGAAAGAAAGAAAGAATGCATTGTAATATCCAAACAAAAGGGAAATAACCTTTGGTGCCATAGGGGTCACGGCTCCTACTACATCCGGGGATTTGGTTAATAAAAGGGATACCAGGCATAGGAGCAAGAGTTCGTCTTCAATCTGTCTTTAATCATCATCCATCCTATTGATTCTGCGCAGTAGTAATCAATACCTAGCAAGTATTGATTACTTCAAATACAAAACATAATATTTGAAAACTTTTCACAACTTGTTTCATTAATAACATAGATATGAAACTTTTGTTTAAGGTTAGCATTAAATTGATTGGAAAAAAAGGATCCCTAAGCAGATCCCAGGGTCTTTATTTTCTTCACTACAAAAGTTAGGTATAGATGTAGGGGTAGGTTTGGATTAAGTTTGAAATAAACTCTTAAAATCGTTTATTTTTAAACGTGTGAGTTTTTCATACTAGTTTTAAATGGTGGTTTATCACTGAAGATTTTGTGACAGTGAGTCTCCTCCAGATTCCAGGATTATTTACGTCTATAAGTCAGCTTTGATATTGCTGTCTTCTAGATAGACTCGCTTCTTTCTTTGATCTCCACTTTCTCCTAGTGCTCCAATTACAATTAGTATCACAGTCACTTATATATTTCATAGATCTTTAAGCTCTAAGGCAAGATCCAAGTATTTCTTTAGGTTTTTGCTTTCTTTCACCCTCAAGTTAGTTACCTTTTAAAAGATACTTCAAGTTGTTGATGTTATGTAAATGGACAGCATTTGTATTCAAATTAAAAAACCATGTCTATCATCTAAAATCATCCAATTTTGATCATAGTCATTGTACAAAAATTATTTATTCAAGATAATGTAAGAACACACCTATGAGAAGGAAAATGCTAATCCAATGTTCTGGCTTCGTGGTAAAAATACTTTGGGCCCAAAATTGAGCCTGACCCCAAAGTCAACATTTGATGAAGAAGTTGTGGGTTTTACAGTTGTTGTTTGTGAGCAGTACAGCATGTGTGCAAAATGTTATAGATTTTATAAATTGTGATATCCGACTGGAAAAAAATTTATGAACAAAAAATATATATTCTTTCAACTGACCTTACATATTCTAATCAAGCAAAAATCATTTTTAGAAATTTTCTGAATACAAATAAAAATATTCCAAACTCTTCCATATAAGTCTCACACAAATTAAATATTTTTATACATACACTCCCACTGATTTTCAAAGGTTGAGAATTAAAAACAATAAAATATTCTTAACTCTCTTTGTGTAAGAAGGACTCTTAATTTCAGTTATAAAATCCTGCTTATATAAAACTTTTTTTTATACTGAACTGGGATGTCGTACGACAATGTACACTCAGCTGAAAATAAAAAAAAAACATTTAATATAACTTTATAGTTGGCAATGGAGAAAGTGTAATTTCAGTAATAAATTCCTCTTCTCACACAATAATTATTTAATACTGTACTGCGATGTGAAGTTGGAGAGTACTATATATATATAAAAAGAATAATAATAAATAATAATAAATATATAAATATTTATTAGGTTTATATATTTATTGCCATGGAATTTTGTCTACAACCTTAGGTTTCATGAAGTTTTACAAACAATTATCAGGCAGATAATGAAAAGAAATGAAGAAAGTGAAAAATACAATTAAAAACTGTTGGAATTGTGTAGAAATCTTTGTGTGCTTGTGTGTGTGTGTGGGGGGGTTATAGTTATGTATTAATGTGTGTGGATGTGCAAGGGGCGGGAAAATACATCTGTAGATACATACGAACTTCCATGGCATTAAATATATAAATCTAATATATATTCATTCATCATTATTATTATTACATAATATTTATTTATCATAATTACATAATAGTTCTATCTTAGATACTGACCACTCTCCAAATTATATCACACTTGAAAATATGAATTAGTGAAAACCAACACTGTTACAAAATATTAAGAAAGTTAAGAAATAAAAGCAAATAATGTTATAAAAAAAAGAAATAATTTAAGACAAAACAAACTTGTTGAAATAAATTGTTTATTCAAATATTTTCTTTAACTTGGATTTATGGAATATCAACCACTGCAAGTTATTTAATGCCAAATCCATTTTTAAATATACAAATAATACTACTTCAAACAATTCAGTTTATCATATTTTAGTAACAGCTTGACTTTTACTACGAACAACTTGAAAATGTTTAGGTTTAAAATAATCTCTTTTTCAATTTTGAGATGAGGAGAACTGGATTTTGAAATACAGTTGTCTGCAGTTTCTCTCAATATATATATATATATACTTATACGGGATCAGACCTAATGAAAAAAATATGAAAGTTGTACTCCCTGATGCACACACATATCAACATAGTTATTTTAACTAGCGAATAGACATCTTTCTCTGACTGTGGTTAATAAAACCTGTTGATATAACCAATTTCACTTGGTAGCTTGTAGCAACAATAAAATAACTTTCAACTGCCTGTCTAGTCTGGTAAAAAAAAGTTGAGTGTTCCAAGTCACTTATTTAAGACAAAACAATTTTGTCAAAATAAATTGACCCTAAAAGAATTAAGAAGACTGCAGCGAATACCACATTTAAATATGCTCTCAAAGTAGAAAAAAAAATTAAAGACAAAACACATTTGTCGAATTAAATCAAATTGTTTATTCAAAGATTTTCTTTTATGTGGTTTTATGGCATATCAACCATTGAAAGTTATTTAATGCCAAATCCATTTTTAAATATACAAATAGTTCTATTTCAAACAATTCAGTTTATCATATTTTAGTAATAGCTTGACTTTTACTATGAACAACTTGAAAACTTGTACATTTCAAACAGTCTCTATTTCAATTTTGAGATGAGAAGCACTGGATTTTGAAACACACTTATCTACAGTCTTTCTCTCCAGACTTAATGAAAAAAATTTCAAAAATATTCTCTTTGAGAAAAACAAAGGAAGTTGACACGTGGGAACAGTGCCTTGTGGCATTTGGAGAGGCTAGAAAAATGTAAAACTTGTAAGGCAAGAGGAGATTGAATTTGTCATTGCCATGGTTGATAGGTGACCCTACTGTGGATGAGTGTTACCTGGCTCAATAGAGGTGCAGTTGGTATATCCCAAAGCCTCAAATGACAAGTGGTCCCATTCGATGGGTTTTTACTTTTCACTCTACAGAAGAACATTGAAATGCCATACAGAAGCCAAATACCACATTTTAACTGTTCCTTTCTTTTTCAAAAGAAGCAGATCAAAGGAATACATATGTTAAGGTCAAGTGCGAATTTTCTTAACACACACAAAGGAATATATGTGGACAATCACTGGAATTCTTCATTTATAATTTTATTACATATCCATACAGCAAAATAAGCAATTCTACCATTTACCCAGATTAACACAGCAATAAACTAATAACAAAGGACACCAATAATAAAGTCAGTACTAGTTAGATACAACCATATACAAGAAACACTTTACGAAATTGTAATGCTTTCTGGTAAAGTATGTGTTAACAAGAAAATGCTTTCTCTCCACTATGTTTACGCATGTGGTATTTTAATGAGGAGTTTTTAGAAAATGCTGATTCACACACTTCACAAGAAAATGGTTTCTCTCCAGTGTGTGATCGCATGTGAACTTTTAAATGAATCTTCCGGGAAAATCTTGATCCACAAATTTCACAAGGAAATGGTTTCTCTCCAGTGTGTATTTGCATGTGACGTTTCAAATGTGAATTCCGGGAAAATCTTGATCCACAAACTTCACAAGAAAATGGTTTCTCTCCAGTGTGCATTCGTATGTGCTGTTTCAAAATTGACTTTGCAGAAAATGCTGATCCACACACTTCACAAGTAAATGGTTTCTCTCCAGTGTGTATTCGCATGTGCTGTTTCAAAATTTGCTGTGAAGAAAATGCTGATCCACAATCTTCACAAGTAAATGGTTTCTCCCCAGTGTGTATTCGCATGTGACATTTCAAATGTGCATTCTGGGAAAACCTTGATCCACAAACTTCACAAGAAAATGGTTTCTCACCAGTGTGTATTCGTATGTGCTGTTTCAAAATTGACTTTGTAGAAAATGCTGATCCACACACTTCACAAGAAAATGGTTTCTCTCCAGTGTGTGTTTTCAAGTGATGTTTCAAATTTGACTTTGCAGAAAATGCTGATCCACAAACTTCACAAGCAAATGGTTTCTCTCCAGTGTGTATTCGCAAGTGATGTTTCAAAACTGACTTTGCAGAAAATGCTGATCCACACACTTCACAAGTAAATGGTTTCTCTCCAGTATGTATTCGCATGTGACGTTTCAAATGGGAATTATGGGAAAATTTTGATCCACATTCTTCACAAGAAAATAGTTTTTCTTCAGTGTGTGATCGCATATGCGCTTTTAAAATGGAATTTGTAGTAAGTACAGATCCACAATCTTCACAAGAAAATGGTTTCTCTTCTGTGTGTGTTTGCAGGTGACATTTTAAAATATTACTAGAAGAAAATCCTGATCCACATTTTTCATAAGAAAATGGTTTCTCTCCAATGTGTGTTCGCATGTGCTCTTTTAAACTGAAATTTGTAGATAATGCTGATCCACAAACTTCACAAGAATATGGTTTCTCACCAGCGTGGGTTCTCATGTGGCGTTTTAAATTTGACACAAATGAAAATGCTGATCCACACACGTCACAGGGAAATGGTTTATCTCCTCTGTGTGTTTGCATGTGACGTTTCAAATAGAAATTCTAGGAAAATCTTGATCCACAATCTTTATAAGAAAATTGTTTCTCTCCAGTGTGTGTTCGCATGTGACTTTTTAAAATTGAACTTGATGAAAATGCTGATCCACAGACTTCACAAACAAATGGTTGCTTACCAGTGTGGGGTAGTATGTGGTAGTTCAAATGGTTCGATTACTCTCAGCAGGTGTGTGTTTGCATGTGTCTTTTTAAACTGATCTGCTGTGAAAATGCTAACTCACAATTTTTACAAGAAATTGTCTTCCATGGGTGTTTCTTTTTTTTCAATTCTGAATAAAGTGAAAATGCTGATTTGCTCAAGGAAATAAAGTTGGCTATCACTTGTAAAAGAAAATTCTTATTGGCTGTCAATATGCATATCCAATGACTTAGCAAAGCACATATTTTACATTTGGTATGTGTTTGAATGTCTCTTTTAAATTTCAAAATAGTTCTTTCCCATTATCTGTTGTGATCTGTGAAAGAATAAAAGTTGAATTATTACTTAGACAAAAACAACCACGAAATTCATATTTTGAATCAGTTTATATTTCAGTTAATTGCAACAAGTAAAAGTAAGTAATGTTGGCAACCAAAAGGCTCCTTTTCAATAGCTACAACACCAAGGTGTATGGGAGGATGCTACTCCTTTCCCTGCATTATACCCTTGATATGTACCTTATATTGCTCAGTGTTAGGCAAGAAAGTATCAAGTACTATTTTAAAGTCTTTGGTATGACGCAACCAAGGATTGAACCCATCTCTCCCAGACCATTGACAAACACATTGGGTACAAGGAAAATAGTTGTCTGAGTTTTTTAGAAGAAACTTGATGATTTTTATCATCCAGGCTTTTTGAACTATTATCTTCATCTTAATTGTTATATTCTCAATGTTTCGTCCGAAATGTCTTCCAGCCTTCCTCAGGTGTTTATCAAACTTAGAATCCTATACAGAACTTTAAACCACGTCCTTTATTCAATCCATGGGAGACGCATGTTTTGATTCCGTTAACCCTAACCGATTATAAGTACTAAGTATTCCTGTACTGTTTCTTGTCGGCAGTCAGGATTGAACCAGCACCCTCTAGATAATTCTTTAGAAGCTTAGGGTACCAACGCCAATAACTGCTATGAAATGTGTCCTGCTGGACAGTTCAGAGTGAATTTTTTGGACTTATAAACTTAATGTTCCCACATCACCATGATTACTACTACTATGTATGATTTCTTACCTGAGCTCATATTCCAATGTTTTTTCCTGTTGTATTTATAATTGCTTACGATATTGTATTAATCTCGATACTTGCTCTACTCAACAGGTCACTCTAGTCCAATATAGGTGATGATTCTTTAAGGTGACTAATTCTCCTGTGTTCATATCGATTAATTATTTTAACTTTATCCCTACTTTAGCAATGTCTTTGACGTAGGGCAGACATATTTTGATGAGTTTTCGGGCATAGTCTTCTATCCTCCTATCCAGGTTTCTTGTAACATGTTAAACTAATCATTTCTTCTTGATATACATCTATATCACTACTCATGGCGTTTGCTCAATGTTGTAAGCAATAGTATATTCCCTTCTTTGCATTATATGGATGATGGCAGTTGAAATTGAGGTACTGTCAATTGAAGTTGAGCTTATGATACACACACAACCTGAATCCTTGCTCTGTACATGTTATAATACATTGAAGAAGGGTAATTTATTATCTTCTTCTTTCTCCATAGTGAACTATATAGATGGTCAGATTGAGTTCACATGACCATGTAATTTTTTAACATCTTTCTGATGAGGCCAGAGAACGAATGTCTCATCTACGTAACTAAGCCACATTGATTGCTTTAGTGATGTACATCTTAATGCCATTTCTTCAAAGTATTTCATGTATATGTTGGCCAATACTGGTCAAACAATGAGGAACCCATAACCAGTCCTTCTTCTTCTTAGTATATAGCAGATCTCAACCTGAAGTAGATTTTTTCTACACAGAAAGTCAACATTTTCATTAGATTATCTGTTGGGATGAACTTGCATTTTTCCAACAAGGAATCTACAATCAGTTTATCCTGGACCACAGTGAATGTCTCATCAGTAGGTACCTTTGTGAACAGACTCACTACGTCCAAACTCACCATCTGGTTGGAACGAATGGATGCATAACTGATTCTCTCCACGAAGCTCTCAAAATATTGTGAGGACTTATCAGTTAAGGGGCTAATGATCTTCACAAGGAGACAGCTTAATAGGTAACATACTGAACCTCAATTACTGACAGCGGGTCTCAATGGAATACCATCTTCATGTATTTTTGGAAGACCATATATGTGTGGTACCTTGCTGTAATGTTGAGTTAGAGGTCTGTATTTTATTTGTGGTATAAAATCTTTGTTTTTACTGAGGATCTGTGAGTGTTTCCTTTCTGCTTTTAGGGTTGGGTCCTTCTATACTTTACAATAGACTGCAAATCAAGTCTGCAAATTTCTTGAGTATTCCACCCTAACAATTACAACAGTTGCATTGCCTTTGTCTGCTGGGACGATTATGATACTATTATCATCCTGTAGAAATTTCATGGCTAGTCTCTCCAATTTTGATATGATTGGTTTGATTTCTCATGTGCTTGTCTCACTTTCTATCTGCTCATCAGTCTTGGTGTTGGGAATTCTCAAGGCTGCATCCTTGATAGGTGCAATTATGTCTAAGTAAAGGATCTGCTTCCTGCTGGTGTCGAAGTTGAAATTTTTGTTCAACACAACTTTTCACGAGTAGTTATTGGTCGATTGTCAAAGTTGATAATGGCTTTCATTGGTGAGTAATGGTCTTGGATTTTCATATTTTCGGTTTTCATTATCTCCAGTTTCATAATTTGACACATCTACCTTGTGGAATTCCTGTTCATATGATTTATCCAGATATTGTTGGATTCAAGTTCTATCTTCTATGATTGATATTCTTTCCAGGAAAAGAGTAAGTTTGTATCAAATTTCCGACCATATTTGATGTTTCTTCAATTGGTTACCATGAAATCTATCTCGGACTTATTCGCACGCTCAAATCTTTTGATACAATATAATAAGTAAAGACACCATTGGTAATTGTAGTTGGGGAACTTCAGTAAAAGAATAAAACAACGAAGGACCTTTTCGTCCGGCTCATACATATCATACATAGTAGTAGTAATCACAGCGGGAATAAAACAATAAAAATAAAGTAAATAGTCCAAAAACCCTGAACGATTAAAGGAAAAAATAGTTATTTCCTACAGCTGTAATTAATAAAAACAATAATAGTAATAATGATAGCAATCCTGAAAAAGAATGAGTTATTTGTGCTTTTCTCAATTTCACTGAACTTGTTGTAAACAAAAGAATTTTAAAAATTAAACTAAAATTGTGCTATTACAATATCTTTCAGACTAATTCCCTTAGGAAAGGCATGAACACTTTCATTCCTTTCCTATGGGTTAAAATAGTATCACTGCTGTTCTTCTACAAGGATAGATTTACCATTAAATATACCCACAAGACTGAATGCCAGACTAATTCCCTTGGGAAAGGCATGAACACTTTCATTCCCTTCCTATGGGTTAAAATAGTATCACTGCTGTTCTTCTACAAGGATAGATTTACCATTAAATATACCCACAAGACTGAATGACAGTTGCACAATTACATGATGTTTCAAATGAATACCTTTATATACTTTTGTGTTTGTATGAGAAAGAATTGTTTTCTCTTTGTGCTTTTCCTGGAAATAATATTATTCAATAAGAATTAATATTTGAAAGTTGGGAAAAAAAACACTTGTCTGGAGACCCACAAAGGGTCTTTTAAATGATTCTGTTATTGCCATACTTAAGTAATACTAACTTAACAAATAAAATATAATAACCAGCTTATAGGCCTAGTGGATAGAGTGTTCACCAATGGACCAGGCCCTACGTTCAATCCCAGGTCGCGTCATACCAAAGACTTAAAAAATGTAACTGATTCCTCCTTGCTTAACACTCAGCAATAAAAGGTATGTATCAAGGATAAAGTGGAGCAATCCAGGGAAAGGAGTAGCGCCCCCCCACACACACATCGGTGTAGTAGTTATTGAAAAGGGACCCTTCTGATCGTCTTCGACTATGGTGGCCAGCTTTACTTTAACTTACCCTTAAGGAATCATTATCAACAAAAAAAAACAAATAACAATGAACAAAAAAAAACAACCAAATCAAAACAATGCTGATCATAATTTATTAAAAATTATTTTAAAATTTGAAACAATTGAAGTTATAAACGAATTTTACTCTTTCAATTTTCGAACTATAATGTATTTTTCTATAAGTATTATTGGATTTTTAAATCTCTTTATTTGCTTATTTGTATTCATTTGTTTGTTATTTATATTTTATACATTTATTCATAATTGTAATTTCTTTATCTATTAATTTGTTTATTGCTTGTTTGCGGCTGTATAAGATTAATGATTACTGAATAATTAAGGTATTTCAAATTAGACAGAATAATTATTGGGTTTATTAAATTTGACGTAAAATTCAAGACATTTTATTTTCTCATAAATCATTTTTTAAAAATTAATATGAAATAAAGTTCAGTCTGAAATCCAACCCTGTTTTTAATTTTTAAAATGTAATTTTAAAACCTTTTCTAAAAGCCTTTTTTGTTTCTTGTAGCACAACAATTCTTCATTACATTATGATTATCGTCTGTTTCACTGATTCACTACTTTTGTGACGTCACAATCGAACAGGCCTTCTCTTTCGCTCGTCTCGACCAGAATCATTAAGTTTGCCACTTTCATTGACCATCAAGAGGTGGTGTCAAAAGAAATCACTTGGTAAAAGAAAAATCAAACAACTAACTATAACATAGATAAATATTTTCAATGCTTTCAAATATTCTTAACATTTCTCTCAATCATTTACTTCAATTCCCATGTGATGGACACGTCTCAACACACAAAATTCATCTCCGTTTTTAAAACTCTTTCAAAATTACAATAAACACTCTTACAAGTTCAATTTGAACAAAACCTCCAAAAAAGTACATTTTTAAATAACTCATCGTATTTATCTAAAAAAACATTGTTCATAAGAAAATAGTTTTAAAAAGATTGAGGGAAATTTAATCTACTAACACTTATCTAAGATTTCGGTAGGGGACTTGGCTTATGTCACTCCAACAATTAACACAATTTGTAGCAAAAATCAAATATCAATTAAATGTAGAAACGAATTAGATTTACAAAAAAAACTGAATCATTTTAAAAAAAGATTTCATATATTTTCATATTCAATGAGGATAAAATCACAAATCATAAAAAGAAAGTCACGTGCAAATTAAGTATTTTTGATTTGTAAAGAAAAAATAATCGAATGTTATACTTACTTCTTTCTCTTTTCTTTTGTCTGATTTCTTTTCTTTGGGGAAATACAACGTTAGAGAAAAAGGGAAAACTAAATTTTACAAAAAATAACCGTAATGAACACTCAAGAGGGATTATATTATGAAAATCTTGATTTTTAAAAATTACAACAACGTCAATATGGCGTGGGGCTTCGCGTGATGGGAAGGAGACCCGGATGTGGTTCTTTATCTTCTTGGGTCAAGGGAAACTACTCTGTCTGATCATGCTTGTATATACTTAACAATAACTGTTTACAGTTAGGGGAAATTAGAAATTATCGTCCATTTTACAAGCAATATAGAAAGGTTGTAGAAAAGTGATAAACAAAGAAGATAGTTTCGATATTTTCCTACTATGAATATTTGATTTAGACTCCGTATTCCAGATTTGGTTGATTTTTTTTATTCTTGTACTGCATCGGATGCTTTTTCACACCATGGACTCCATTTGGGTATCTCCAGTTCTATTCGACATTTCGGTGCTTGGACTCAAGCTAACTAGACTACTTTCATGAGGGGTCAGTGTGACCATCCATTCTGTCTCCCGACACCGATTTCTTTTATGTATGTTTGTTCTTTCCAATTCTAGAACTCTGTTTGAGTCTGGTTCTAAAGGGTTTTTTTTACTTGGTCCACTTGTCATCTTGTAGCGTAAATTTCATGTACATACACTCATATTTTTAAACCAATCAACAGACATTAGAACATTCTAGAAAAAAAGGATCCAAACCACAATATACAAAATTTGCACCCATAGATTTTTTAACCAATCAAGTACTTCCCCCACCCCAAAAAAAAAAACATTCATACCCGTTTTGATCCTCTTAGGAGTTATAAAAAGAAAACGATGAACCAATTTAACAGAGGTCTTACTGCTAACAACTAGGAAACTACTTTACGCTACTGGACTGATCCCTCACCCACCAAAACACGAGACGCCACGCTGTCTTGCAAAGACATTAACCTTTCTACTTACACCAAAGGCGAAAGCAACAAAAACAACAACAACATTATGAGTTTTTTTGGTACAATATTCCTGCTCAATAATAAACCTTTATTTTGAAGTTATTCAGATTTTGTTTTTGCTTTGTTAAAGAAATTAATTGCGAGGAACACGTACTGCCTATCAACTTTATTTCATACCAGCGACACATCTCGCAATATTACCCGACAACCTTACCACCGTCCTAGACTCTTGTTCGATTTCATACGTGGATCCTTCAATAAGTTTCCAGATTTTTTTTGAAGGGGATTTAAAATTGTCGTAGTCTCTTGAAAATTCAGTATGTTATTGCTTTACATCTTATGAGATGACTGACCAATTTTTATTATTTCACGTTCAAATGAACAGCTACAGCAGCAATTGGAATACACCCTACAAAAACCTGATTGTTACAGCTGGTTAATTTCAAAAATGCAATCTGACATTTTAGAAGAATGATATGCAATAAAATTCTGGGAAAAAATGCCACAGAAACGTATGGAATGCTTCAGAAATCTTTGGACCATGCTGCATGAATCAAGCATCATTTTTTAAATGGTAAGAGAATCAAGGAAGGCAGGGAATCTGTGAGGGTTGATGAGAGGTGTGGGAGGAGTAAGAAAGTCAGAACCACAGAGTCGATTGGCCCAGGTGTTAGTGTTAGGTTTAGGGTTACTGTGTTGAGGTTTTAAGGGAGTTTAGGAAGAGATTCCATCGGAATACGCCAGCACTCTTCAATTCGGGTCAGTAGTATTTCCACCAAGAGAATGCACCAGTCCACAACTCCATCCTTGTCACAGACTATTTGATCAAGATGGGCTTCAAGACAGTTCCTCAGCTTCCCTATAATCCAGACCTTGCTCTCTGTGACTTTTGGTTATTCCCAAAGCTCAGTGGCTGTCGTTATAAGACACACTTATATGACGCACTCACACAAGAGGACTTCCATCAGGCCTTCCAGAAGTTGTTGGAACGGTAGAACATGTGCGTTGCAGCCGGAAGAGATTACTTCGAAGGGGACTAGAGTTTCATGTGTGTACTATCAATAAAAGTGCCCATGCGAAAAAATCTGGAAACTCATTTAATGATCCTCGTATGACACAGGACCAGTCTGTCTTTTGCCTACCCCGCCCTTCCATCTTGGTCCTGTATAGAAATTTTTTGCATATACCAATATACTTTCTCTAAATTCTTGTGCAATGACCGAGTTGTCATGATATTTTTTAAAAAAATTCTTGCTGTCTTCTGTTTTTTCCGCCCTTGTATGGGCACTATTACTCTTCTTCCCCACAGTAAGCATTCTTCCATAATTTCCAATTCATCTCTTGTAATGAGGTAAGGGTGCCATCCTTCTGTATTCGGACATTTGTCTGGCCAACCATTTTTTACATACTTTAGCATCTGTTTTAGGAATTTGTGCATTTTCGTCCCCCTGGTAATTTCCTGGTACGTAACAGGAGTTTATCCAGCTATTCCAGCAGCATTATGTTCCCCTCTGCTATGGGAGCTTTTTCTCGTTTTGTAGGCCTTGACAACATCCTCAGCCTGTCTGCATTTTCATTCTTGCTTCCTACCCGATATTATAGCTGGTATGCCTATGCAGAGAGGATAACTGCCCAACGTTGAAGTCTTGCCGAGCTGATGTCTGGGATTTTTTTTTTCTTTAAAATATCCTAAGAGTAGTTTGTGACAGTATATAATGTGAACGGTCTTCCATATTGAAATCGGTGAAGTTTTTTCACTCCAAAAACCACTGGCAATTCCTCTCTAGTGTTTCGGGAAATTGTTAATTTCTCTAACACTATATTTTTTAGGCAACACAAATGAATAACAAAACTTCTTTTAACAACACATCAAAGTAAGGTTTATTTCGGTAGCAAGCGTGAAGGAGTGAGAGTAAGAAAGTGTCTCTTTGCGTCGCTGGTCTGTATGTTGGTCCTTAGTTCGTAGGAAGCGTGTTTAAAGCTAGCAGTGAGCGAAGTGTTCCAAGGGGAATCAGTGCAGTAATGTGAGAGAGATATGTTCCTTCTGCTAGCTCCAGACTCTCTCTGACGTTGTCCGTTCTACCAAAACGGGACCAGAAAAAATAGTTCCTGAGAGGGAGAAGGAATCAATGTGCTCTGCCAGTTGATTGGTCAGTGAGTGACCGACTCTCTTAACAGGGGCATTGATTCGCGAAAGGAAATAGATCTGTGGCTGCTACATCACCCCCTGCTTAGGCGGAAAGCCGACAGAGAAAAAGATAGCAGCCATAAAACAAGGAAGGGTACATTTTATACATAAACAGTTTTACAGAGCTTTTAGGGCCAATGTACTCGTCGACCACTACGTGTGGTGGTGACGTAATTGTCTTTTGGCATCGTATTTTTTTTACGGGTGTAGGGATATGTTCATGTGTAAAATGTACCCTTCTTTAACTGCTCTCTGATGTTCGACTCGTGTTTGTTTCAGGACCTACTTTTCTGCAACAGAAATGTTTTCTTCACCCTCGTTACGGTTTCCTTCACCATACCAATAAGCAGGGCGTCAGCAGTCTCGTCATTCCAGCCTTTAGTGACCATACTAGCTCTGCGTTTCATAATGCCAGTCGCAACGCGAAACCATCCGAATACTGTAAGGTGTCCGACGAGTATACCACATAGTGAAAAGACACCACGTCTCGTTAGGACATCAGGTACTTCTGGGAGCACGACTCTGAGCCTCCATCGAAAGCTCCCTTGCTTTCCATTGACGTCTAAACCCAATACACGGGTTCTATCTTCCAGTCGTTCTGGCTCCTTACAAATCAAACCAAACTGGGCCAGTTTCGAGTTGACGTGTAGTGATGACACGATATCTTCGTTCGCATAGATATCGTCACGGTGCACAGATATCCCGTCTTTCACTTTCTCTTCATGAGACAGCAATGCATTAATAATTGCTTTCATTATCTCCGGTGCCACGTCTAGTCCAAATCCCAGGCCAGTGTGACAGTATCTCTTGCTGGCAAACATCACTGTTTGAAACGGTCACAGGATTCGCTGACCTGGACCTACAAGTAGGCCCTTCTCAAGTCGAGCAAACACACATTAGGCCCATGCTGGAACCACCTCAGCAGTTTGCTGGCACAAACATCGGCATCAGCAGTAAATGTGTCGACGCATTGTTTGTGTTCCCGATAGTCCATTACTGGCCTCACTTTTGACTTGCTCTGTTGCACAACGGCCTTTAGGAGGAATCAGGCCTTTTGGAAGTCCAAGTTTCTTATGATGGTAAGGAATCAGCCAACCAGCGTCAATCCATGCACGGAACTTCTTTTCATACGCCGGTCCTCTTTGACTGGGCACGTGGTATTCGGCAATGCAGTTTTGTAGCTTGGCCGGTTCACTGTCTGCCGACCATTTTCATAAGGCGGTCCACACCTTCTTTCCTCGGTTGAAGTCGACACTAAAGTCAGGTCGGTCAATTTTGAGTGCTGCACAGAAAGGTGCCTCTTCACAAAATTTTACTGTTACGCTCCTGGTGATTAGAACACCACCTAAGGCTTTGATAGCGTCGTAGCCCAACAAAAGGTCGAAGTCTAACGGTCTCTCATGTACTGCTACTTCTTCGATATTAGTAGAATTCCCGGTGTCTGTACAGACCTTCACTGTTCCAATTCCATGACTTTTGCTTGCCTCGCCGCTCATAGTTGTCACTCTGACGCTCCTCCTCTTCCAAGTATGGCAGGGCCTCGGGGTTACAATGGTTCGGGAACATCTGGGGTCGAGGAGTTCCGTGCATGGAGTCCCATTGGCGTGAACCCTAATGACAGGAAGCGTCTTATTTATTGGTGGTCTGGAGACGAGATCAATGCCACCTCGTCCCTGTTCCCGTTTCACGAGCAGGCCCGTGCTAAATGTCCTTCATTATATCAACGTTAACACCGTAAACGCGCTCCTTGTCTTCTGCTCGGATAATCTCTCGCTAAGTGACCTCGACCGTTGCAGTTGTAAGATACTATACTAGTATGGGGGTCCAACTTTGGGAAGGTTTCTGATATTGCTTCGACTTGCTTGCGCAGCCATAACGATGGAGTATATTTGTCCTTGGTTATAAGTCATAACGGCGCGAGCCCAGGTTAAAAGCTGCTCCAGGGTCATGGTGTCTATCCTGGATGATGCCCACAAAAGTTATCTGACGTTCCGGTAGTCCTGACACAAACGCGCATGTCATCCAGCGTTCGGGCAGCGGTTCCCCAACCAACCGAGTCAGGATGTGTAAATCTGGCAAGAATTCGTCCACTGTTTCGTTTTGCCGAAGTCATCACGCAGTGAATTCGTTAAATGCGTTGAAAACATCCATCGCATATGCTGTCAATAGGGCTCTCTTTATTTCCTGTGGGCCCGTTCTCAGCTCCTGGCTCAGTTGCCGATATACGGTGAGGGCAACACCTGGCAGTCATAACGGTAGTAAGGGCTCTACCCTGTCTATAGCAGATAGTTCACAGACCATCTCCACGTGTTCAAGCCATTCAACAATAGGCATATCTGTCACAGCGCCACTGATCTCCGGAATTAGCCGAATATCGAATGCCTTGCCCGTCATGGTTGACGAATGGTGAAAGCCGAAATAGCTTGTCTAGAAATTGATAACGATATTCGCCTTTCAATATAAAAATGTTTGCCTCTGAGTGGGGTCAGTAATACTTGTCCGCCGATTTACGGGCAGAGTATCTTAACTTCCAACTTTGCTTCTCGTTCGACCGGTCCGTTCTCTATGTCTTCTCTCCATGCCATAGCATAAACTGTTATTTATGAAAAGACCTTTATGAGTATTGATCTTTGTTAATTTTCCTGATTTTTTATCCAGCAATACTGCCTCATGTTTTGCTAGTATTTCCTTTAATTTATCTTGGCCCACCTCCTTCACCGTCTGCACTTTAAAAATCTCCTTCCAAGGCAACATCACGTGTTGCAGCCAATTTCTACCAAGAAGTGTAGGCGTGTGCCCATCCACCACAAATACCGGTTCGTATGAAATTCAGCGGAAAAAGAACCCTAAGCAGATTCTTAACCCCCTATTTTCTTCACTACAAGGGTTGGTGGTAGTTGTAGCGGTAGGTTTGGATTCAGTATGAAATAAACTATTAAAATCATTAATTTTTGAACGTGTGAGTTTTTTGCTCTAGTTTTCAATTGTGGTTATTCACTGAAGACTAAGTGCGAGCAAGTCTCCTCCTGGATACCAGTATTCTTTTAAGTCTATTTGTTAGCTTTGACATTGCTGTCATCTAGATTGACTAACTTCTTTCTTTGACCTCAAGTTTCTCCATGTGCTCCAATTACAATTAGTATCACAGTCACTTTCATATTCCACAGATTTTTCAGCTCTCTGTTAAGATCCAGTTATTTGTTTATGTTTTTTTCTTTCACCGACAACTAAGTTACCCTTTGAAAGATTCCTCAAGTTGTTGACTTTGTTTACATGGACAGCATTTGTGTTAAAAATTCAAAAACTAAGTCAAGCATCTGCAGTCATCTAATTTAGATCATAGTCGTTGTACAAAATTACATTTCTTCCAGATAATCTAACAACACACCTATGAGAAGGAAAATGCTTATCCAATTTTCTGGGTTAATGGTAATTATGCTTTGGCCTCAAAATTGAGCCTGGCCCCAAAGTCGTCATTTGAATAAGAAATTGTTGTTTGCACAGTTGTTATCTGTGAGCAGTGCAGCATGTGGACATAATTTTACAGATTTTATGAATTATGATATATACCTGGAAAAAATTTATTAACAAAATAGATATATTCTTTCTA
Organism: Sepioteuthis lessoniana; assembly: GCA_963585895.1. Lineage (NCBI taxonomy): Eukaryota > Metazoa > Mollusca > Cephalopoda > Myopsida > Loliginidae > Sepioteuthis > Sepioteuthis lessoniana. The sequence goes on along the minus strand of OY757908.1, from coordinate 14,583,353 downwards.
ATGATCTTGGATATTCTAATCCAGCAAAAATCATTTTTAGAAATTTTATGAATACAAATGAAAATATTCCAAACTTGTCCATATGTTTCATATAAATCAAATATTTTTATACATAAACTCCCACTGATTTTGGTAGGTAGAGAATTAAAAACAATCAAATATTCTTTACTCTCTTTGCATAAGAAGGACTCTTAATTTCAGTTATAAAATCCTGCTTATATAAAACTATTTTTTTATATTGCACTGGAATGTCATACGACAATGTACACTCAACTGACTGTATGTATATATATATATAATAATTGTATATATATATATATATATATATATAGTAATAAATAATGCTAAATAAATATTTATTAGGTTTATATATTTATTGCCATGGGGTTTTGTCAATGACCTTAGGTCTCATGAAGTTTGACTAACAACAATTATCAGGCAGATAATGAACAGAAAGGAAGAAATCGAAAAATACAATTAAAAACTCTCGGAATTGTGTAGAAATATTTTTGTGTGCTTGTGTGTATATGTGTGTGCATGTGTTTGTGTGGGTTATAGTTATGTATTAATGCGTGTGGATGTGTAAGTGGTGTTTAGTGTATATGGGTGTGGAAATACTTACATAGATACATACAAACTTCAATGGCATTAAATATATAAATCTAATATATATTTATTTATTATTATTATTATTATTATTATATATCATTTATTCATAATCTTAGCTCTATCTTAGATATTGACCACTCTCCAGATCACATCACACTTGAAAATATGAATTAGTGAAAACCAACACTGTTACAAAATATTAAGAAAGTTAAAAAAAAAGTTAAAAAAAAGAAATAATTAAAAACAAAACAAATTTGTCGAAATAAATTGTTTATTCAAATATTTTCTTTGATTTAGATTCATGGTTATCAACTATTGAAAGTTATTTAATGCCAAAGCCATTTTTAAATATGCAAATAGTTCTATTTCAAACAATTCAGTTGATCATATTTTAGTAAAAGGTTGACTTTTACTTTGAAAAACTTAAAAACTTTTAAGTTTCGAAAAATCTGTATTTCATTTTTGAGATGAGGAGAACTGGATTTTGAAATACAGTTGTCTGCAGTGTCTCTCAATATATATATATATATATATATATATATATATACACACTTTTTTTGGATGAGACCTAATGAAAAAAAATATGAAAGTTATATTCCCTGATGCAAATATATTAACATATTTGCTTTCCCTGCTGAATAGACATCTGTCTTTGACTCTGGTTCATAAAACCAGTTTATATAGCCAATTTCACAAGGTTGCTTGTAGCACTAATAGAGTAACAAAACCGAGTACTGGTTTTGAGACAAGAACAATTTATGAATAATCTCATAACAATCATATTAGGTAGAAAGGTTTGATGTGACCAGAAGATTGATTGGAAGAGCCTTTCAACTGCCTGTCTAGCCTGGTAAAATTAGTTGATTATTCCAAGTCACTTATTTAAGACAAAAAAAATTTGTCAATACAAATTGACCTTAAAAGGATTAAGAAGACTGCAGCTATTGTCACATTTATATATAATTATAGGAATAATAAGAATGATAAGCCAGTCTATACAAGTCTGATACAAGGAATAACGCAGACGACTTCTTTAAATTGCATCATTATTACTTGTAAAAGTCAACATTTGTCGAATGAAATCAAATTGTTTATTCAAAGATTTTGTTTGATTTGGTTTTATGGCATATCAACCATTTAAGGTTATTTAATGCCAAATCCATTTTTAGATATACAAATAGTTCTATTTTAAACAATTCAGTTTATCATATTTTAGTAAGAACATGACTTTTACTATGAACAACTTGAAAACTTTTAGGTTTCAAACAATCTCTATTTCAATTTTGAGATGAAAAGCACTGAATTTTGAAATACACTTATCCGCAGTCTCTCTCGCTCTCTCTCTATATATATACATACTTATTCACAGATCAGACCTAATGGAAAAAATATGAAAAGTATTCTCTCTGAGGAAAAGAAAGGGAGTTGCCAACTGGGAGCAGTGCATTGTGGGATTTGGAGAGGCCAGAAAAAGGGACAACCTTGTAAGGCAGGAGGAGATGGAATTTGTCATTGCACATACTAGATGGACATTTGACTGGTGCACACAAGATAAACAGATATTTTCTCGGGGAATAGACACATATTTCTATTGGTGGTCAATGAAACCTCTTTATATATATATAAATGTATGTATTAAAAGAGAGAGAGTGACAATTTTGGATCAATTGATTCAGGTTGACATTTTTTTTTATATGACCGTTAATGTAGGAGTAAAATGTAGAAGTTTACTCAAACAATTCTAATTCAAAACAATTCAGTTTAGGTGCTACCACTCCAGGAGAGAGTGGAACTGGGATCGATAGCAATGATGCAGTACTCACACTCTAGTATTTTGGGAAACTCACCATCAAATTTTTTAGTGTCCTATCTAGGACACTCGAGAAGCAGTTGGTGTATTCTACAGCCCAAGCTGACTGGACAATAAAACTTTATAGGTAGCAAACCATAGTTGATAGGTGACCTCATCATGGGTGGGTCTTACCTGTCTCAAAAGAGGTGCAGTTGGTATATCACACAGCCCCAAATGACAAGTGGCCCCATTCGACTGGATTTCACCTTTCTTTCTACAGAAGTACACTTGGTATGTCCTACAGAACCCAAATACCACATTTTAACTGTTCCTTTCTTTTTTGAAAGCAGCAGATCATAGGATTATATATGTTAAGGTCAAGAATGAATTTTCTCAACACACAAATGAATAAACGTGGACAATCACTGGATTTCTTCATTAATAATCTTATTACATATAGCATATTTTACCACTTACCCAGATTAACGCAGCAATAAACTTACAGAAATAACAAGGGCAACAGTAATTAAGTCAGTACTAATTAGATACAATCATTTACAAGAACCACTTTATGAAATTGTAATGTTTTATGGTAAAGTGTGAGTAAAAAATATAATAATGAATGAATAAATATAATTAAAGTGATAATAAGAGTTAACAAGAAAATTGCTTCTCTCAAATGTGTTTTTTCATGTGGTATTTTAATAAGGAATTTTTAGAAAATGCTAAACAATGTGTGAATAAAGTAACAATAAATGAATATATATAATTATAGTAATAATAAGAATGATAAGTCCCCAGTAATCAGATACAACCATTTACAAGAACCACATTCTAAATTAAAATGCTTTATGCTAAAGTAGATATGATCAAAATAATAATGAATGAATAGATATACTTAAAGTAATAATAAGAGTCATCATTTGATGAAAAACGTGTTGTTTACAACGTTGTTGTTTGTGACCAGTGCAGTACGTGTACATAATGTTATACATTTTCCTTTCGTAAATTGAAATGCTTTATGCTAAACAAAATAATAATGAATGAATAAATATAATTAAAGTAATAATAAGAGTTAACAAGAAAATGTTTTCTCTCCACTGTGTTTTTGCTGGTGGTATTTTAATGAGGATTTTCTAGAAAATATTGATCCCCACACTTCACAAGAAAATGGTTTCTCTCTAGTGTGTGTTCGCATGTGACGTTTCAAATGGAAATTCTTGAAAAAACTTGATCCACAATCTTCACAACAATATGGTTTCTCCCCAGTGTGTGTTCGTATATGACTTTTTAAAGTAGAACTTGAAGAAAATGACGATCCACATATTTCACAAGAAAATGGTTTCTCTCCAGTGTGTGTTCGCATGTGCTCTTTTAAACGGGAATTTGTAGAAAATGGTGATCCACACACTTCACAAGAAAATGGTTTTTCTCCAGTGTGTGTTCGCATGTGACGTTTCAAATGGGAATTCTCTAAAAATCTTGATCCACAATCTTCACAACAATATGGTCTCTCCCCAGTGTGTGTTCGTATATGATTTTTCAAAGTAGAACTTGAAGAAAATGCTGATCCACATATATCACAAGAAAATGGTTTCTCTCCAGTGTGTGTTCGCATGTGCTCTTTTAAATGGGAATTTCTAGAAAATGCTGATCCACATACTTCACAAGAAAATTCTTTCTCTCTAGTGTGTATTCGCATGTGGCGTTCAAAATATGACCCATCTGAAAATCCTGATTCACACACTTCAGAAGAAAATTGTTTCTCTCTAGTGTGTGTTTGCATGTGACGTTTCAAATTGAAATTCTTGAAAAATCTTGATCCACAATCTTCACAACAATATGGTTTTTCCCCAGTGTGTGTTCGTATATGACTTTTTAAATTAGAACTTGAAGAAAATGTCGATCCACATATTTCACAAGAAAATGGTTTTTCTCTAGTGTGTGTTCGCATGTGCTCTTTTAAATTGTAATTTGTAGAAAATGCTGATCCACACACTTCACAAGAAAATTGTTTCTCTCCAGGGTGTGTTTGCATGAGATGTTTCAAATTGAAATTCTTGAAAAATCTTGATCCACAATCTTCTCAATAATATGTTTTATGTCCAGAGTGTGTTCGAGTGTGACTTTTTAATATTGAACTTGAAGAAAATGCTGATCCACAGACTTCACAAAAAAATGTTTTCTCACCTCTGTGTTTTTGCTTGTGGTATTTTAATGAGGAATTTCTAGAAAATGCTGATCCACACACTTCACAAGAAAAAGGTTTCTCTCCAGAGTGTGTATTTTCATGTGCCTTTTTAAAATTGACCTTGAAGAAAATGCTGATCCTCAGACTTCACAAGAAAATGGTTACTTAGTTGAGTGGGGTAGCTTTTGGTATATCAAATGTCAACCAAGTGAAAATAATAATGCACAGACTTTACAAGAAAATGGTTCGACTACTCTCATCAAGTGTGTGTTTCCGATTCTTTTTAAACTGTTACGCAGTGAAAATGCTAACCCACAATTTTTACAAGAAAGTATCTTCAGTTTGTGTTTCAATATTACTTTTCAATCCTGAATAAAGTGAAAATGCTGATTTCCTCAATGAAACAAAGTTGGTTATCACTTGTAAAAGAAAATTCTTATTGGCAGTCAATATGTATATTCAATGACTTAGCAAGGCATATATTTTACATTTGGTATGTGTTTGAATGTCTCTTTTAAATTTCAAAATGGTTCTTTCCTCTCATTCGTTGTGATCTGTGAAGAAATAAAAGTTGAATTATTACTTAGACAATAATAAGCACGAAATTCATGCATTATTTAGAATCACTTTATATATCAGTTAATGGCAACAAATAAAATTAAGTAATGTTGGCAACCAGAAGGCTTCCTTTTCAATAGCTTGAAGGCATTTCTTCATCTGATGAGGAAAGAAGATTCTTATTTACTGGAGGTGTGGGTACAGGAAGATCATCTGAATGGGGAATGGGTCCCATAGCAGATCGAAGGTTGGGATATTTGATCTTTTTCCTAGAAGATGCATTGAAACCAGTTATATTAGCTAAACAAAAATAACAATCATCTGCGTGGTTTTGCGGCTCTCTCCAAACCATCGGGACTGCAAAGTTGAAAGCAAAGTTGAAAACTGAATGTGCATTTGAAAATGAAATACTAATATTTAGTAACTCAAAAGATGTGTTACACGAAAGTTGACGGACACCAAACTCCTGTACCAACTGCGAGACAACCTCTTCCAACGACTGCCAGAGTGTGGATTAAGACCTGCTGCCTTAACTGTCAACATCCGTCTTGATATATAACTATATATATATATATATATAATGTAATGCTATCACTTACATTTAGTGCATAATAACAAAAAAATAAGCCATAAGTCTCACAATATTAGAATTAACCCTGAATTCATAAACGCCTTTATGTACCGTATATGCACAAAATGCACACTACGCATATCTAAAAAACTAGAGGTGATAAGTAAAAACGGATTTCAAATTTGAATTCAGCACCCTCAAATTAGGTAAAAACGGGTATTTTTGTGCTTGCCTCAATTTCTTGGTAAAGCAGTGTTATTTTTTAAAATTAATATCAAATAAAATTCTGTATAAAATCCAACCCCGTTTTTTTAATTTTTAAAATATAATTTTAAAACCTTTTCTAAAAGTATTACTAAATAATTATGATATATAAACTTATATTTTTAAATTATTATAAAAAAAAAATTCTGTCTAAAATACAACCCTGTTTCAGTAATTTTAAAACCTTTTCTAACGAATATTAATTTTTTTTTTCTTATAAATTATTTTTTAAAATTAATATCACATAAAAATCTGTTTAAAATCCCGCCCTTTTTTTATTTCCAAAATGTAATTTTAAAACCTTTTCTAAAAGCATTTTTGTTTCTTGTAGCACAACAATTCTTCATTACATTATGATTATCGTCTGTTTCACTGATTCACTACTTTTGTGACGTCAAAATCGAACAGGCCTTCTCTTTTCGCTCGTCTCGACCAGAATCATTAAGTTTGCCACTTTCATTGACCATCAAGAGGTGGTGTCAAAAGAAATCACTTGGTAAAAGAAAAATCAAACAACTAACTATAACATAGATAAATATTTTCAATGCTTTCAAATATTCTTAACATTTCTCTCAATCATTTACTTCAATTCCCATGTGATGGACACGTCTCAACACACAAAATTCATCTCAGTTTTTAAAACTCTTTCAAAATTACAATAAACACTCTTACCAATTCAATTTCCACAAAAACTTAAAAGAAAGTCTCTTTTCGAATAACGTTTTATATTATTTAATTAAATCATTATTTACAACAAAATAGTTTTAAAAAGACAGCAGTAAATTTAATAGGCCAACACTGACCTAATATTTCGATGTGGGAGTGACTTTGTTTATGTTTAAAAAAAAAAAAAAATTAGCTTATGTCATCCAAACGATTAGCAAAAATAAAATATCAATTAAACATTGAAATGAATTAAATTTAAGAAAAATAAACATAATCAGTTTACAAAAGATTTCAGATATTTTCATATTCAATAAGGAAAAAATTCATAAAAAAATCAAAGTTTTCTAGCAAATCACGTATTTTTGATTTGTAAAGAAAAATAATAACCGGACGTTATACTTACTTCTTTCTCTTTTCTTTTGTCTGATTTCTTTTCCTTGGGGAAATACAACGTTAGAGAAAAGGGGAAAACTATATTTTATAGAAAATAACTGTAATTAACACTCAAGTCGGATTATATTATGAAAATCTTGATTTTTGTTATAAAACTACGACAACGTCAATATGTCGTCCGGCTTCGCGTGGTGGGAAGGAAACCCGGATGTATTTTTTTTTAGTTCCTTGGGTCAAGGGAAACTACTCTGTCTGATCATGCTTCTACATAGTTTACACCCCTTCACCCAGAGTTCAAAATATAATGATTGTCTATGTGACATAATCTTTTAAATGATTTGGTTGTTTTCTTTTTTCATTTTTTACTGCATCGCATTCTTTCTCTCAGCAGGGACTCCGGTTGGGTATCCCCACTTCCATTCGACATTTCTGTGCTTGGACTCAAGCTAATTGGCCTACTTTCGTGAAGGGGTCAGTGTAACAATCCAGTCTGTGTCCCAATTCTGATTTCTTTTATGTGTGTTTGTTCTTTCCAATTCCAGAATTCTGTTTGAATCTGGTCCTATCAGTTACTTTACATGGTCCACATGTCGCCTTACCACCGTACTTTTTTGTACAGGCAATTAAATTTGTCATAGACTCATGAAAATTCAGTATGTTATTGCTATACATCGTATGATGTGAATGATCAATTTTTATGGTTTCACCTTCAAAGGAACAGCTACAGCAGGAATTGGAATACACCTTACTAAACCATGATTGTCACAGCTGGTGAATTTCAAAAATGCAATCTGTCATTTGTGAAGAACGATATGCAATAAAATTCTGATTTAAACTTGGAAAAAATTCTGCTGTAACTATTTTTTTGGTTATCCATGAGTTTCAAAACATCTCTGTAGTTTTTCTAGAGTGGCATTTATTGTTGCTGAGTTTGATATGTAAACGTCTATCCATTTGCTGAAGGCGTCCACTATTACCAGGAACATGTGACCTTTATATGGGCTTTCATAATCTATGTGGAGTCTCGACCAGTCCTCTTCTGGAATATCCCAAGGATGTAAAGGGGCGGTTGGTAGCATTTGATTGACTTGTTGATAATCATAGCAGTTTCTCACCTTAAATTCTTTTTGCTGGTCTAATTTTGGCCACCAAAAATAGTTTCTGCCCAGCCCTTTCCTTTTTACAATTCCTGGATGTCCTTCATTGAGCCCCTTTAAAAAATTTTCTCCACCCTTGTATGAGTACAATTACTCTTCTTCCCCACAGTAAACATTCTTCCACAATTCCCAATTCAGGTCTTGTAATGAAGTAAGGGTGCCATTCTTCTGTATCCGGACATTTGTCTGGCCAACCATTTTTTACATAGCTTAGCACCTGTTTTAGGAGTTTGTCCTTTTTCGTCCACCTGGTAATTTCTTGGTATATAACAGGAGTTTGATCCAGGTACTCCAGCAGCATTATGTTCTCCTCTGCTATGGGAGCTGCTTCCCGTTTTGTAGGCTTTGGTAACCTATTCAACTCGTCTGCATTTTCATTCTTGCTTCTTTCCCGATATTCTAGCTCGGATGCCTATGTGGATTGGATTACCGCCCACCGTTGAATTCTTGCCGAGCTGATCACTGGGATTTTTTTATTTTCTTTAAAATATCCTAAGAGTGGGTTATGGTCTGTGTTGCATTCGAAGTTATTTACCCTCCACCCAGAGCTTTCCCTGAGGAAGTTGGAGAAGAGAAAAAGGGGACTTCCGGAGAGGGACAGTAGCCATTTTGATACTGGAAGCTTCTTACCTAAATAAAAGTATTAAAAAAAACCCCACATCCCCGTTCTAATCTATTTACTCCAACTGGCAACGAAGTGGTAAGAGCCACACAACAAGAAAAAAAATAATAAAAATGCCTTTCTCGAAATCTACTTTTCCGGATGTTTTCGACCCAAGCTTACACGAGGGGAACACTCATCAGGCTTTTAACGACTACAACGAAGCCTGGGAAATATATTACGGTGTTGCTTGTATTGGTGAACTAAAAGAAGTTGTTTCTGAACTCGTCAAACAACAACAACAACAACCCAAAACCAAAATTTTCAGAATATGCGTTTTCCAAGGCGAGCGGCTAAAAACGGACCTAAAAAGCGAATTAAACCAGGACTTAGCCCAACTCAAACAAGGGGATTCTAACACTATGGCGCAAAGATTCTGCAACAGGTACAGGCCTAAACAGAACCAGGTACTACTCCATTACCAGTTTCATGGTCCCTGCAAGAGCCAGGAGAGAAAATTGACTCCTTTATTAGTAAGATAAGACAACATGCTGGCAAGTGCTCATTTAAAACTAGACGCTGATAAAAAGAAATCCACTGCACTTGCAGCTGGCCTTAACAAAATCCAGGTTTATGACTCAGAATCAGACTCTGACAGCCAAGAAGTCTCAATGAATAAAATCAACAAAAAAAGGGGTGGAAATACTCCTTACGCAGCTAACGAAAAAACAATTTCAACAGCTAGAAACAACATCCAAAAGGCGATGTTTAGGCTGTGGAGACTTAAAATGTGATCGTGGATCAGCATGTCGAGCACGAAGCAGATTCTCTGCAACATTTGTGGCAGGAAAAACCACTTCTCCTCGGTATGCCTGACATATCACAAGGATATCTCCACATTAACAGTCATTGGTGCTACCACAGTAAAAGACACACACAAAACAAAAACAAAAAAAATCAAATTTCACCAACATCACTGTGGTGATAAAAAAAGGAAGTATAATCTCCCTTACTTACTGGGAACGAATTGTTCCCCTTTTGTTTAGTTGACTGGTGAGACGCCATACTAGCCGTGGCTAACCTTACCACCAGTTCTTAGTTGAATAAAGTTTTTCTTCAAGCTTATCTGAGTTCTTCAATTATTTGCTAACTCTATATATCACTTATTACAATCACACTTGAAGGATGCCAGATCCGTGCCATGATTGACACAGGTGCCGAACCTAATGTAATCCTGGAAAGCTTAGTAGCCGACAAGATCAGACGCTTCACAAAAAAAAAAAAAAAAAAAAAAAAAAAAAAAACACTTCCAACTTCAATCATATGGTAGTAAACTGATCACTCCCAAAGGTGAATTCACAGCACATACACACTAGAAAGACAAAAAAAAGTAAATCAACGTGGATTGTTGTTGATGACGATGACCTGCCGGGAAGTTCTATCAACTTCGTGTCATGCAACCTAGCAGAATCACTGGGTATAATCACTTTCAATACACCCAGTATGGAGATAAAAGGAAGCCTCATCAAATCTATGGGAACCAAAACGGCATTAACTGATGATGCTACTGAATTAAAAAAAAAACTTTTTTAGGCCTCCTATTGCCCGCATCATAACAGAACACCCATCAGTATTCCACGGTTTAGGAAAGATGAAAGCCGAACCCATCCAACTATATGTAAAGCCTATTGCATCACGTGTCATACAGCCCCAAGGTCCATCCCATTCTACTTAAAAGACATATCTGATGATGTGATCCGTAAAAGACAAAAGGAACCCTTGCGCTGTAAGTAAAAGTGAAAAGCAAAACTGTCGTAGAGTTGAGAAGGAAGAAAGTAGCTGAATGTCAGAGCATGAAATGAGATGCTGTCATCAGGACAGGAATAAAATGCTGAAGTTAAAAGCAGGAGTTGAAATGTTGTCGTCAGGACAGGAATAAGATGCTGAAGTTAAAAGCAGGAGTTGAAATGTTGTCGTCCGGACAGAAATTAAAATGCTGAAGTTAAAAGCAGGAGTTGAAATGCTGCTATCAGGACAGCAATTAAAATGCTAAATTTAAAGGCAGGAGTTGAAAAATATCCAGTTTGTTTCTCTGATGATCCATTGGTTTAGAAGGAAAGATTGTTGCGGGGCGGATAAGCGCGTCGACTCCGCAAATAAATTTAGGGTTTAAAGCATGCGAGTAGTGACAGCCAGGGACAAAAAAAGGGAGACAAAAGGCAAGATAACAGATACAACAAAAGTGACGATTTTATTGCCGCAATTACAAACGTGTAAATAAATGTCCGTGGCGTTGTATGTGGTCTTCAGCTAGATGGGTGATATCGTTAGCTGGTATGGTCGAGTTGTAGATGTTCGCAGCTGGACGTTCGACGAGGGTAGCTGGCCTAGGTCGAGTTGTGGAGATACAGCTAGATGATTGATGCGGGTAAGCTGAGATCGGTCGGGTCGTTGGATACAGCATTCAGCTAGCAAAATACATTGTCAATTAGTTATTATCATAATCATCAAATCGTGCCGACTGTGCAGATTTCTCTGACTCTCTCTCTCTCCATTTGTCCCTATCATTCATCATTCCACACAGGTCTTCCCAACTACATCCAGTATCCACACAGAACTGATGTAAAAAAAAGGTCTTACTGGTTAGCAAATATTAACATGTCCCTGTGTAGGGCTCAATAGAACAATGTCATCTATGTGTTCGTCATTATTTTTCCACCTAGGTCCAGCATCCATTTTGTCTCAAATAGGTTCGGAGATGGGTAATAAGTGGCCATGCAGCTGTTGCTTTTGGAGAGTTCCTTCCAGAATTTGTTCATAACAGCACAGAACATCCTTGTGCAGTTTCCTTATAATCTCTGTTCAGCATTCGAACAGATAGCCACGCAACCATTAGAACAAGCCCCCGTACCAGAGGGAATATGTTATGTCTGTAACAAATATGCAATGATGTTTTCAAGTATTGTTATTTAAAACTAACAATAAAATGAGACATCAGTCTTTTGTTTATGCATGGTTAAATGATCAAACAGTTCTATTTCAAGCAAATCAGTTTAGCCTTGTTTACACTCAGTTTAAAGTCATATTTTATGATACAACTTATATATTCACATATATTGAAAATATTCTACCAGGCTGAGATATGACACTTGGCGTGCAGTTATATAAGTACGTTATATTTACAAAATGGCTGCCTCAATAACCTTTCACCTTGCCTAAAACAACTTTGACTGAGTTTAAAGTACAAAATTATGATTCAATCAACTGTTTTTTTATTTTTTATAAAGTACTTGTATTGATTGAAACAATGTCCAACTACTCAACCGCATAGAACTCAAAGTTGAGAACATACTTAAGAACAAAAATGGCTTCCGGAGAAATAGATCCACAACGTCACAAATTTTTACAATTCGTCAAATTCTTGAAGGTGTACGCGAAAAAAAACCTAGAAGTGACAATATTATATGTTGACTTTACTAAGGCCTCTGACTCCATTCACCGAGGAAAAATGGTCAAGATTCTACTCGCCTACAGACTACCGAAAGAAACCATCGCAGCCATAATGATGCTCTGTAGAAACACCAAAGTAAAAGTCCATTTTCGGGATGGAGACACAAACTACACCAACGTTGTAGCAGGTGTACTGCAAGGAGACACATCCGCCCCATACCTCTCTATCATCTCTCAAGACTACGTGCTTAGAACATCTATTGATAAAATCAAAGAAAACGGTCTCAAGCTAACAAAACAAAGAAGCAGAAGGTATCCCACAAAAAAAATTACCGACACCAACTACGCCGATGATATAGCGTTTCTGGCAAATGCACTGACCTAAGACGAAACCCAGCGACTTAGTCTGGAATGAGCCATTGCAGGCATCGGCCTCCATGTCAATGCACACATGACGGAATATATGTGCTTTAATCAAACAGGCGGCATCTCCGCACTAAACGGTAGCTCTCTGAAACTAGTTGACAAGTTCATCTACCGAGGAAGCAGTGTCTCATCAACCAAGACAGACATCGACGTTTGACTAGCTAAGGCATGGACAGCTATTGATAGGCTATCTGTTATATGGAAGTCAGACCTGACCGATAAAATGAAGCACAGTTTCTTCCAAGCAGTGGTTGTGTCGATACTGCTATATGGATGCACTACATGGATGCTAACTAAACGTATGGAGAAAAATGGACAAACTTGTAAGGCAGGAGGAGATTGAATTTGTCATTGCACACGGTAGGTGGACATGAACTTCAGGGATGTTTTTATAATTTTCTTGGTAATTTGTTGCATGAAATTCAGTTTGATGTATTTTTTTTATCTGATTGTCATTGTAGGAGTCAAATGAAGAAGCCGAACTTCAACAAGAAAGAAAAACAGATGCTTGTAAATATATGTATGTATGTATGTATTAAAAGAAAGAGAGTTACAGTTTTTGTTCAATTGATTTAGTTGGACATCTTTTTTATCAGACTCTTATTGTAGAAATCAAATGTAGAAGCTAAACTTCAACAAGAAAGAAAAACAGATGCTTGTAAAACTCTTGCTAGTTTCACAATGTACCTTGTAGCACCCATGAAATAACAAATCAGAGAGTACTGGTTTGAAGACATGAACAATTTAAGAATATTGTCACAACAATCATATAAGGTACAAAGTTTTGATGTGACCAGATGACTGATTAGATAAGTCTTTCAACCACACGTCTAGCCTGGTAAGAATAATTGAGTGGTCCAAGTCACATGATCACTCATTTGCCAAATTAAGTCTCACTCAATCATGTACATCTAAATCTTTATAGGTTGGTTGGTAGGTGGTTTGGATTTTATGGCATATCAACCTTTGTAGGTTGTAAAGAGATTTTTATGCAAATAATTCTATTTCAAACAATTCACTTAAGCATGAGTACACACTTTAAGTGTCAAAAACATTTCTATTTCTATTTCAAGCTATTCATCTAATTCAAACAGTTCTAATTCAGCTTAGTATATGTACATATTTGTTTACACACAGTTAAATGTCAAAAAAGTTCTATATTAAACAATTCACTTTTGTGTAAGTAGAGTTTCAATGTCAAAAACAGTTTCATTTCATGTCTTATTTGTCACAAAAAGGTTTGGAGATGAGTGGTAAGTGGCCATACAGCTGTGGATCTCAGAGAGTAATAAGACCTACTTCGCATGAAACACTAACAGCGCAAGACTTACAATATTTGTTGGACTATGCCACTTCAGTTAAGAAATAGTTAATTCTTTTTCACTGTATATCTCTTCCCTACTGCAATACAACATGTTCAAATTCAAAAACTAAGTCAAGCATCTAAAATCATCCATTTCAGATCAAAGTCATTGCACAAAAATATATTCAAGATAATATAACAACACAACTATGAGAAGGAAAATGCTTGCCCTATGTTCTGGCTTAATGGTAATAATGCTTTGACCCTAACATTGAGACAGACCCCAATGTCATCATTTGAGGAAGATGTTGGTTGCACAGTTGTTGTTTGTGAGCGGTACAGCATGTGGTCATAATGTTATAGATTTTATGAATTGTGATATACACCTGGAAAAAAATTTACTAACAAAATATATATATTCTTTCTACGGACCTTAGATATTTGAATCCAGCAAAAATTCTACTAAGAAATTTCATGAATACAAATAAAAATATTCTAAACTTTTCCATATAAGTTTCATAAAATTAAATATCTTTATACATACACTCCCACTGATTTTGGAAGCTAGAGAATTAAAAACAATCAAATATTCTTTAATCGTTTTGTGTAAGAAGGAATCTCAATTTCAGTCATAAAATCCTGCATGTATAAAAATATTTTTTTATATTGCTCTGGGATGTCTATACGAAAATGTACACACAACTGACATTGAAAGGTAGAAAATATAACACATAAATAACTTTATATATGGCAATGAAGAACATGTAATTTCAGTGATAAATTCCTCTTTAAACACAACAATTATTTAATACTCTACTGGGATGTGATGTTGGACAGCACCGTATATATATATATATATATATATATATGTGTGTGTGTGTGTGTGTGTGTGTGTGTGTGTTTTAACATATAATAATAATATTAATAAAAAAATATTTATTAGATTTGTATATATATTGCCATGGAAGTTTGGCTGTGACCTAAGGTTTCATGAAATTTTACAAACAACAATTATCAGGCAGATAACGAAAAAAAAGAAATCGAAAAAAAAAAAGGAAAAGTACAAAGAAAAACATTTGGAATTGTGTAGAAATCTTTGTGTGTGTGTGTGTGGATGTGTAAGTGGTGTTTAGTGTATGTGGGTGTGAAGATACATACATAGATACATACAAACTTCCATGGCATTAAATATATAAATCCATTATATATATTTATTATTATTATATATTTATTTATTACTATTATTATATAATAGCTATATCTCAGATAATGAGCACTCTAAAAATCATATCATACTTGGTTCACCACAAACCCACTAAGTGAATGAGTGACAACCTTCACTATTACAATATATATATATATATATATATATATATATCATATAAAATACTAAAAATATAAAGGTAAATGATGTTAAAAAGCCAAGAAAATAGTAAAAAAATAAAAGAAATATAAAATGAAACTGGTAATCTTATGAGTAAAATAACAATAATAATAATAATTCCAGGAATAATTCAGACAAAACAGGCAAATAAATTTATTTCAATGCACAACATTCAAAGTAGAACAAATAATTTAAGACAAAACAAATTTCTAGAAATAAATGAAATTTTTATTCAAATGTTTTCTTTAATGTGGTTTTATGGCATATCAACCATTTAAGGTTATTTAATGCCAAATCCATTTATAGATATACAAATAGTTTTATTTCAAACAATTCAGTTCATCATATTTTAGTAACAGCTTGACTTTTACAATGAACAACTTGAAAACTTTTAGGTTTCAAACAATCTCTATTTCAATTTTGAGATGAAGAGCACTTGATTTAGAAATACAGTTATATGCACTTTCTGTCTATATATATATATATATATATATATATATATATATATATATATATATATATATGTATACATATACCTATTCTGGATTAGGCCTAATAAAAAAAATATGAAAAATATTCTTTCTGAGGAAAAGAAAGGGACTTGCCACCCATGAACAGAACATTATGGGATTTTGAGAGGACAGAAAATTGGACAACCTTGGAAGGCAGGTGGAGATTGAATTTGTCACTGCACATAGTAGATGGACATTTGAATGGTTTTCACAAGATAAACAGCTTTTTTCTAGGGGAATAAATACATATCTCTATTGGTGGCAAATGAAACCTCTTATATATATATAGGTATGTATTAAATGAGTGAGAGAGAGTGACAGTTTTTGATCAATTGATTCAGTTTGATATATTTTTTTATCTGACTGTCAATGTAGGAATTTAAAACAATTCAGTTTAGTATATATATGCAATTAGTTCTGTTTAATCCATAGATAGGGCCCTTATCAAGTCCTACCACACCGGGACATTGGACCAGGGATCAATAGCAATGATGGAGTACTCCACATTCCCCAAAGCTCTAGCATTACTGGAACCTCACCATCAGATTGTTTAGCATCATATCCAGGACTCTCGTCATAGGGAAGGCTTACAACTCTGCAGAAAAGTAGTTGGTGTATTCTACAGCCCAAGCCGACAGGGAAATAAAACTTTACAGGTAACAAGCCATAGCTGGTAGGTAACTTTATTGTGCAAAGGTTTTCCCTTTCTCAACAGAGGTGCAGTTGGTATATCACACGGCCCCAAATGACAAGTGGCCCCTTTCAACTGGATCTGACCATTCTTTCTACAGAAGTACATTAGGCATGTCCTACAGAACCCAAATACTCCATTTTAAACTGGTCCTATTTTTTCAAAAGCAGCAGATCATAGGATCAGATGTGTTGGGGTCAAGGTTGAGGATGTGTGAATTTTCTAAACACACACAAATGAATATATATGGACAATCACTGGATTTCTTCATTTATAAGCTTATTACATATACATACAGAAAAATAAGAAATTTTACCACTTACCCATATTAACACAGCAATAAACTTAGAGAAATAACAAGGACAGCAGCAAATAAGTCAGAACTAATTAGATACAACCATTTACGATGGCCAATTTACTAAATTAAAATGCTTTATGTTAAAGAATGTGTAAAAAAAAGTAAGAGTTAACAAGAAAATGTTTTCTCTCCACTGTGTTTTCACTTGCGGTATTTTAATGAGGAACTTTTAGAAATTCCTGATCAATAAACTTCACAAGGAATTGGTTTCTCTCCAGTGTGTGTTCGCTTGTGACGTTTCAAATGGGTATTCTGGGAAAATCTTGAGCCACAAACTTCACAAGAAAATGGTTTCTCACCAGTGTGTGTTCGCATGTGGCATTTTAAATTTGACCCATTTGAAAATGCTGATCCACACACTTCACAAGAAAATGGTTTCTCACCAGTGTGAGTTCGCAGGTGGCATTTCAAACTTGATCCATTTGAAAATGCTGATCCACACACTTCACAAGAAAATGGTTTCTCACCAGTGTGAGTTCGCAGGTGGCATTTCAAACTTGACCCATTTAAATATACTGATCCACACACTTCACAAGAAAATGGTTTTTCGCCAGTGTGAGTTTGCAGGTGGCATTTTAAAGATGACCACCATGAAAATGCTGATCCACAAATTTTGCATGAAAACCTTTTCTCTCCTGTGTGTGTTCCCATGTGAACTTTCAAATAGGAATTTGTGGAAAATGCTGATCCACAGACTTCACAAGAAAATGGTTTCTCTCCAGTGTGTGTTCGCATGTGCTCTTTTAAATAGGCACTTGCAGAAAATGCTGATCCACACACTTCACAAGGAAATGGTTTCTCTCCAGTGTGTTTTCGCCTGTGGATTTGAAAAAATGACCTGCTTGAATATGCTGCCGCACAGAATTCACAAGAAAAGGGTTTCCCTCCAGTGTGTGTTCGCATGTGATGTTTTAAGCCGGAATTTGTGGAAAATGCTGATCCACACACTTCACAAGAATACGGTTTCTCTCCAGTGTGTGTTCGCATGTGGTCTTTTAAATAGGAACTTCTGGCAAATGCTGATCCACACACTTCACAAGAAAATGGTTTCTCTCCAGTGTGGGTTCGCCCGTGCATTTTAAAAGATGACCAGTTTGAAAAAGCTGATCCACAGACTTCACAAGAAAATGGTTTCTCTCCTGTGTGTGTGCGCATGTGTCTTTTCAAGTTGGAATTCATCGAATATCTTGATCCACACACTTTACAAGAACATGGTTTCTCCTCTGATTGCGTTTTTGCATGTGTCTTTTGAAATAGTAACCAAGATGAAATATCGATCAACAAATTTTACAGAAAAAATTGTTTCTTACTAGTGTGTGTTTGCATGTGTTTTTTTAAAACTGAAATGCTGTGAAAATGCTAACCCACAATTTTTACAAGGAAATGCCAGCTCTTCATATTGGGTTTTGAATTTTGAATAAAGTGAAAATGCTGATTTGCTCAATGAAACAAAGTTGGCTATCACTTGTAAAAGAAAATTCTTATTAGCTGTCAATATGCATATCCAATGATTTAGCAAAGTACATATTTTACATTTGGTATGTGTTTGATTGTCTCTTTTAAATTTCAAAATTATTCTTTCCCATTATCCATTGTGATCTGTGAAGAAATAAAAGTTCAATTATTACTATGACAATAAAAATCAGGTGATTCATACATTATTTAGAATCAGTTTATATTTCAGTTAATTGTGATATTTCCTACAAATGTTCAACAGATAAAGGAATTTCATAGAAATGCAGTCATTTTTCTAATTTTATCAAAGATTTACCAGAATTTAAAGAATATCTTATTCATAAGTATTAAAGAAAATTCTTTTTGCTCTAACATTTTGCAAAGAAAGATTTATGGAAAAAAACATGGACCCTAAAAGGATTAAGAAGACTGTAGCTAATATCACATTTAAATATACTCTCATATGAACTTATCAACAATAGCCAGAAATTTCTTTGTATACAAATAACAATTAATACATAACAAGAATTTGTACTTTTATCAATCAATTTCAAAGTAACATTTAGCAAAGAAACATTAATAAAAAAGCAAAAAATAAATGGAAAAGAAAATCACCCTAAAAGAATTTCTTTCTGTTTTGCATTTCATTTACTATCAACACGGAAAAGAAATTCCTACTTTAATGTTCTCACATCACTATGATTACTACAACTATGTATAATTTTTTTTACCAGAGCTTATATTCCAGTTTTTTTTCCCTATGTTATCTAACTTTTTTGATTATTGGTTCCCACTTGTATTAATCTTTATACTTGCTCTACTCATCAGGTTCCTGCGACCCAACATATGTGCTGATTCCTTAAAGTGTCTAATTCTCCAGTGGTCCTCTCAATCAATTATTCTAACTTTATCCCATAAGGGCAGATGGTTTCCCTTTTATTTTCATATATTGTCTGCCATACCTGATTTTTAATTTTCACCTTGCATACTGCCTTTCGATGTTTTTATAACCTTATTTTTAGTGGACAGCATGTCTCGACTCTGTGTGCTTTACCACAACTGTAATGGATGAAGTACACACAGTTGTTGATCATGTTGATTTCAGTTGTTGGCTTGACACGGAAGAGATACCTCCAGAGAGTTAAGCCAATTGTGAATATTGTCCTGATGTCATATAGACTACATATCCTTTGGATCCTTTTGGCAGGGCCTTTGACGTAGGGCAGACATATTGTGGTGAGTTTTCGGGCATCGTCTTCTATCCTCCTATCCGGGTTTCTCGTTACGTGTTAAACTAATCATTTCTTCTTGATATACATCTATATCACTACTAATGGCTTTTGCTCAATGTTGTAAGCAAGAGACTATTCCCTTCTTTACATTATATGGATGATGGCAGTTGAAATTGAGGTACCGTCCCCTGAAGGTGGGCTTATGATACACACATGACCTGAATCCTTGCTCTGTGCATGTTACTAATACATTGAGGAAGGGTAATTTATTGTTGTTCTTTCTCCATCGTGAACTGTATAGATGGTTCATTAGCCTAGTGGGTAGAGTGTTTTCCAATGGTCTGGGAGACCTGCATTCAATCCCAGGTCGCATCATACCAAAGACTTTAAAAATGGTAGTTTATCATATTTACCAACCCCTCCACTCGGGCAGGATATGACACAAGGTCAATTTCTAAGCGAAGTTTAACAGGTTTGAATTCAGAGTTTTCCTTCTCCTAGACTAGTTGTCTCATTAAGGCTGAAGAACCTAGTTTGCCAAACTATTTACCCATATCTGGAGGAAGAATAATTGGATTCATACCTTTCCCAAGGGTATTAGTGCTATGTGAAATGCAATCAGTCTCATACAGGATTTGAACTCGTGTCATTGTATCCATTTCCTATGACGGTAACCATTAGACCACAGGCACCTCCACTAAAAATGGTAGTTTATACTTACTTGCTTAACACTCAGCAATAAAAGGTGCATATGAAGGCTAAAGTGGAGCCATCCGAGGAAAGGAGTAGTGCCCTCCCCTACACCTTGGTGTAGTAGCTATCAAAAAGGGAGCCTTCTGGTCGTCCTCTAATATAATCAATAGCTTTACTTTTACTTACTTTTAAACTTAGATCACAGTCATTGCACAGAAATTATATATTCAACATATTGTTATTGCTGTATTTAGGTAATAATTACTTCATAATTAAAATATTCTACCTTTAAAAATTAATCATTAACGAAAATAAAAACATTCAAATCAAAACGATGCTGCTGATAATTTATTAAAAACTGCTTTCAAATTTGAAACAATTGAAATTATGAACGAATTTTAGTCTTTCAATTTTCTGTCTATAACGTATTTTCCTATAAGTATTATTGGATTTTTAAATCTCTTCATTGTTTCTATGACATTTATTTGCTTATTCGTTTCTCATTTATATTTTATACATTTATTCATAATTTATTTGTAATTTCTTTGTCTATTAATTTGATTATTGTTTGTTTGTTGCTGAATAAGAGTAATAATTACTGAATAATTACGGTATTTTAAATTTGACAGAATAATTATTGGGTTTATTAACTTTCACGTAACATTCAAGACATTTTATTTTCTCCTCAATTATTTTTTTAAAAATTAACATAAAATAATGTCCTGTCTTAAATCCAAATTTTTAAAATGTAATTTTAAAACCTTTTCTAAAAAGTATTTTTTGTTTCTTGTAGCATAACAATTCTTCATTACATAACATTAATAAATGGGGAGTTCTTCCTTTAATACTAATCAGGTTATTGCTATAGTTTGTCAGAAAATTAAATGAAATAGTTGCAAAGATTTAATATTTGGAAGAGATAATGTGAAAGATATACTAAAAATAAACAGATATTTCCAAGGGTTTAACAAAGGTTATATCTTATATCCTAAAGAAATCACTTGGTAAAAGAAAAATCAAACAACTAACTATAACATAGATAAATATTTTCAATGCTTTCAAATATTCTTAACATTTCTCTCAATCATTTACTTCAATTCCCATGTGATGGACACGTCTCAACACACAAAAATCATATCCGTTTTTAAAACTCTTTCAAATTTTCAATAAACACTCTTACCAATTCAATCTTCACAAAAACTTAAAAGAAAGTCTCTTTTCATATAACGTTTTATATTTATTTAATTAAATCATTATTTACAACAAAATAGTTTTTAAAAGATTGTGGGAAATTTAATCGGCCAACACTGACCTAATATTTCGTTGTGGGGGTGACTTTGTTTAGGTCACCCCAACGATTAACACTGTTCGTCGCAAAAATAAGATATCAATTTTATGTTGAAATCAATTAAATTTTTAAAATAAACCTAATCAGTTCACAAAAGATTTCAGATATTTTTATATTCAAACATGATAAAATCACAAATCATTAAAAAAATAGTTTTTCTGCATATTACGTATTTTTGATTTGTAAAGAAAAATAAAAACTGAACGTTATACTTACTTCTTTCTCTTTTCTTTTGTCTGATCTCTTTTCTTTCGGGAAATACGACGTTAGAGAAAAGGGGAAAACTATATTTTTAATAAAATAACTGTTTTCAGCTTGGAGAAAATTAGAAATTTCATCCATTTACAAGGAAAACAGAAAGGTTTTTAGAAAGAGTGATAAACAAGGGAGATAATTGCAATATTTTCTTTAGCTAAAATTACGATTTATCCAACATCTCACCAGGTAGTATTTGACTCAAAGTCATTTTATTGTGGGAAGACATCCACGATTCGAGACTGATGAGTGGAGACAAGGAAAATGCCTGCTAACATTGACATTCCTTTGTTGTGACATTCAGAGGTCAAGTGATGAATTCTGTCATATATAACAAACATTTCATGGGTGAACGTTCCCTATGAAAAAGTGCATCAAATCAATGACACCCAGGCAGCCAGCCCTAGAATAAGAATCATTTAATGTAATTAAAAGACAAGACATTTATAAAAATTTTAGTTCTATAATTAACGATAAGTACATTCATGCCTTTACAATGTTTATTCGTTGAAAAGTGATAAATCAATAATATGAATAGAAATATTAAAAAAAAAAAAACAACTTTAAACCCAGGGAAAGATTAATCTATGATTTATGTTTGTTGTTTTATATAGAAAAAAAAACTTGAACCAGATCCTGAGCCCTTTATAATCTTTACTACAAGGGTTAGGCGAAGATGTAGGGGTAGGTTTGGATTAAGTTTGTAATAGACTACTAAAATCCTTCATTTTTCAAAGTGTGATTTTTTAAAAATGGTGGTTTTTCATTGAAGACTAAGTGACAGCAAGTCTCCCTTGGATTGGTTGGAACGAATTGAAGCATAACTGATTCTCTCCACGAAGTTCTCAACATATTTTGAGGACTTATCAGTTAGGGGGCTAATGATCTTCACAAGGAAACAGCTCAGTGGGTGACTGCTGAACCTCAATTACTGACAGCAGGTCTCAATGGAATACCATCTTAATGCATTTTTGGAAGACAATATATGTGTGGTAGCTTGCTGTAATGTTGTGTTAGCGGTCTGTATTTTATTTGTGGTATAAGATCTTATTTTTTACTGAGGATCTGTGAGTGTTTCCTTTCTGCTTTTAGGGTTAGGTCCTTCTATACTTTACGATAGACATCATAGCAAATCAAGTCTGCAAATTTGTTGAGTATTCCACCCTATCAATTACAACAGTTGCATTGCCTTTGTCTGCAGGGATGATTATGATATTATTATCATCCTGTAGAAATTTCATGGCTAGTGTCTCCAATTTTGATATGTTTGATTAAGGATACTTGGATTTCTAATGTGCTTGTCTCACTTTCTATCTTCGCTTATCAGTCTGCGTGTTGGGAATTCTCAAGGCTGCATCCTCGATAGGTGCAATTAGGTCTGAGTTAGGGATCCACTTTATGCGGGTGGCTTAGTTGAAACTTTTGTTTAACACAACATTTCAAGAGTAGTTATCGGTCGATTGCCAAAGTTGATAATGGCTTTGTGGGGGGGAGTATGTAATTGGGTTATTTCTGTAGATTGCTCTCTAAATCATTCCCACCACAAATACAACACAAAACATTACAATCGCGCAAAAGAAATGGAATAGAACACAACGAACATTAAATAACAAACTATTTAATATGCATATAATAGAATATGAAAAACAAAATATATGATGTGTAAATGACCTTTTGGAAAATAAAGTTTGACAAAAGGAAAATAAATTTGTTTAAAGATGTGTGTAGGGTTATGTTAACGAAGTCCGTAAATAAGTCGTTCTTACTTACATTAAGTTTATAGCGGGTTTTATGATTTTGGCGACATTGTGTCTCGTGGATGAAAGAAAGTTTGTCGGGTTTTCCTTTTGAATATAATTCTCGGCCATTTGAAAAGAGGTCATGAACTTTAGTTGAGGAAGGAAAGGAATTGGTTGGACATCGTATCGGCTCCTGGCTTAGTGGCTTGTGTTCGTCTGTGACTTCGTTTGTGTGTAAGCTTGTGTCTTGTGTGTTTATTTCCTGTTAATTACTTACAAGAAGGCATGAGGCCTTAAGTTTTGGGGGGAAGGGGAAGGGTGCGGTCTTGCATTAACTACGTTTTAACTAAGGGGACCTAGCTAGCCACATTCGCCGACCCATTCAACAATACAATATATAGTCATCCATCCGTCGCCATGCGAGCTGCTACCACCAAAATACCACATTTGCTCTATGAAGAAAGACCTACTTAAAACCCCGGAAGTGATGCATGATTTTATTTACAAATTGTGATTTTTTACAAATGAATTCATATGATGGGGATGGGAGAAAAACCCCGAAATACATACAAAAACAAAGAAACAAAGGAAAAATCCCCCGTTTGGTTGCCCTCCCATCCCCCCGTCTATAAAATTGGAGGCCGACTGTTTTCCGGGGCGAAAGAACCGGAAACAAGTCGGACCTGCCCTAGGTGGGTCTGGGATCCTAATCTATAGGGGGAAAAAGAAAATAAAGGGTCGGGGACGGTGTGGGTCGATACAAGTTGGTAATATGATTTTTAGACATATGAATGTTCAAGATCTTCAGTAAAAGCGGGCTGGGATATGGATTGAGGTCGAAAAATAATGGGGATGGGGAAGATCTTGATTACTAATGACTAGATGACGGGGACAATGACTGACAGCATACTGCTAACTAGGTTACAAGGGGAAAGCTTTGCCTACTTACCGGGGGTGGGGTCCCGAAGGACCCGTACCGTAGACGCCATGGGCGGGCAGAGGAGGGAAGGATGACTCCAACGTTGCCCCCTTTCGTACGACCAGGCTCGCTGCATTCACCCACCTTCTGTTGAATGTTATGCGATCCAAGCGTTTTCTATCGCATCTGATTTTGACCCTCAGCTGATGCCGAAAATACAAAACCAGAACGCGATGAGAAAAGTTTGCATCGTCATACAATCCCTTCTTTCGCGTGATCCAAATCACCATTCGAGCTACAGCCAGGATCGCGAGAAACACCACACGCTTCTCACCCTGAAACGGAGGAAGAACGTTGTCCACGACGTAACCAACGTCGAGCAGCACGAGCTGCTTGGGTTCGATGCGAGCCGTCCACTCCCCGACGTGATCCCAAAACGGGCGAACTCGCTCGCAGTAGTAGAAGGCGTGCTCAGCCGTTTCTTCTAATCCACTGGCGCAGCGAGGACAATCAGGCATGTCTGCTAGGCCCGCTTTGTAGTTCAAGCCGAGAAGGGGTAACGCATTCCGTACAAGTCGCCAGGTGAGCGAGAACTCGGAGTTGTTCAAGAAGCTCGATCCTGGCACCCAATTCCAGTGGGAGCGGATCTCCTCCGCCGTCCAGCCTCGCCGCTTGCTAAGAGGATCAGAAGCGGAACCCACCACTAACTCCCGATATAGCTCTTTCCGAGGCCATGAAAGGTCACTGGACCCAAGAAGGTTACGAAGGGCCTTTTGGCACTCGCTAAAAAACAGTGCTTCGCCCAAAGGCCTATGTCGACCTTCAGCCTTTGGGTCTGACTTGAGGCGAGGAAAAGTCCGACTCGCCTTTCGTCTCCACACTGAGTCCCCCTGTCAAGGACCGGCCGAGGTATGCAAGTCTTTCAGCAAGCCAGTGGCTCTCCAGATCAGGCATACCCAGACCCCCGTTGCGTGAACGTTGGATACAGACCTGCCTACGGACCATCGGCCTTGCACCTCCCCAGAGCAATCTGGAGAGGGATTGTTGCAGTGCCAACCGACGTGCCTTAGGCAGAGGAAGTACAGCCAATCGGTAAAGGATCAGAGGGAAGACGTACGTGGCGCACGCCTCCGCCCTGCCCTTTAAGGACAACCTCCTTGAAAGCCAGATTCCCACCTGAGCATTCACCTTGGTTTGTACTTCCGACCAATTTCACTCCAGTTGGAGGTCGGGCCCGAACCACACCCCGAGGATGTGGATGGGTCCGTCACTCCAGCGGAAGGGCCCTGGAAGAGTATTGCTACCCCTCCAAGCACCAAGCCGCAAACCTTCGCTTTTGTCAAAGTTGACCTTGGCTCCTGCGATCCGCTCGTACTCGACAACCGCCTCTTTCACAGCCTTTATATCCAGACGGCGGGATACAAAGACTGTGATGTCATCAGCGAACGCGGAAACCCTTGCCGCAAGGCTGCTAGCAAAAGGTATACCGCGCAGGGACGGACTTGTCCCTTCGTCCCTAAGCCTGCGCAGGAGGGGCTCCAACGCGGGGACATAGAGAAGAGGAGACAACGGGCAGCCCTGCCGCACCGAACGCTCGATCGCGAATACCCTCGAACGCCTTCCGTTCACCTGCACCACTGCCTGAGGGTTGTGGTACATCATGCTAATCCATTTGCGGAACTCCGGTTTGAATCCGGCAGTCTCCAAAACAGACGCCAAAAATCGATGGTCAACCCTATCGAAGGCCTTGGACTGATCTAAACTGATCAGCGCGGCTTCTGTGTCGTTTTCTATCCCCTCTAGGACCTCGTGAATCAAGTGCAGATTGTCCTGGATCGATCTTCCCTTCACAGCAAAGGTCTGTTCAGGGCCGATCAGATCACTGATGACACGCTGTAAACGATTCGCCAAGACCCGGGCCAAAATCTTTAACTCTGTGTTAAGCAGGGTTATGGGCCTGTAGTCATCTAAACCCTCCCAAACATGCCTGCCACCTTTCTTCAGCAATGTGATCACGCCCTTGGTAACGCTACCAGGGATGGCTCCCTGGGCGAACCAATGGTTGAACATATCCGTCAGAATAGGCACAAACATGTGCGACATCCTCAAGTACACTTCGTAGGGCAAACCATCTAGTCCCGGCGACTTGTTCAGGCCGACCTGCTTCAACGCATCACGGACTTCGCATTCAGTAACCACACCCTCGCAGCTAACCGCTTCAGCCACCCGGAGGCGGGGAAAGTCGCCAAGATAGCTACGAAACTCCCGGATCGGGAGATCAGGGCAGCGGGCAAAGCGATCCCGAAAGTGCGTCCGAAAGGCATCACGTATCTCACGACTCGAATGCAGCAGTCGCCCGTCCGCGGTCTTGACAGACACGACGTACCGATCGGGGAACCTTCGCACTTCTTCCTCACGCGCAGTCGCGTTCGATTTCACAGCTTCGTAGAGAACTCTATTTAACCTAGATCTAACTACGTATCCCTTGTAGCGCTCGCTATTCTCACGCTCAAGGTCCCTCCTAGCTAGTTCTACACCTAGGGAGTCCCCCCCAGCCACCGCCCGGGAAAGTCTATCGTCTATAGACTTCGCCTCCTTGGCCTTATCTAGTTTGAGCTGTTGACCGTATTTGGTGGCGAAGTCTCTAATCCTATATTTGAGAGAAGCCCACCACCTATTCCCGGTAACCGCCCCCACTAACGCCCGCTGAATTAGGGATTCCAGCCGGTCCCGGAAGTCCCGTATCTCCAGTAAGGAGGTATTGAACTTCCAGTAGCCGGCCAGACTAGGCATATTGGCTAACCGTAGACTGACTCTAACAAGTTTATGGTCAGTCCACGCTATCAAGTGGAACGTGGGACAACTAACAAAGTCAATGTCAGCTCGTCTCACTAACACTCTGTCCAAGTAGGGACCTACTTTGGCAGAGGGCGAACTATCTAGCCACGTCCACATCTCCCGCCCTGGGTGATCAAGACGAAACCTGTCGACGACACCGTGACGAGTCACGAAGCCGACAAGGCTGCTCTCACACCTTCCCGCACGACTAGCTCCCCGACCGACCTTATCTATCTTGGGATCAAGGATCGCATTCCAATCACCCATTAAGACTAGCCGCTTCGTATCGTCCAGGAACGGCGCCAACCGACGAAAAAAGGAAACCCTCTCCACAACGATATAGGGCGCATAAACCGCAACCAGACGAAACTTGAAACTTTTCACGGCAACATCGGCCACAACCAGCCGGCCCCCGTCACCTGCAAAAACAACGTCAACATCAGCATCAAGGCTGCGTCCAACTAGCAAGGAGACCCCAGCGCTGACGTGGCTGCCGTATGCTGAGAAAACGTTAAAGTCGTTTTCCAGCACCCGACAGTCAGCGTCGCAAGTGAAGTGGGTCTCCTGCACTGCAGCGACATCTACGCAGAGGTTCTTGAGTTCACCAAGCAAGCGCGCACACTTGCTTGAATCCCTCAGTCCCCTCACATTCAAACTGGCAACGTTTAAAGCCATCAATCCGACTTACCTTACTCATCGTCGACTACGGGCCGGAAATCCTTGGGTGTGAGGATGCCGACAGCCTGACGCAGGGAACCGGTACCGAGTTCAGTCGTCACTCGGTTGTCCCTGGTGATTCCGCCGACATCTCTGGGGAACTTCAGCTTTAGGGCCCTATAAAGAGACGGGTGAACCAAAATCGGGACCCTACCCGAACAATATGTAAGACATTTTTTAAGGGAGGAGTGCTCCAACTCCGCCAGCTTTATGCCCGTATCAGTCTGACAGACCGTACTCAAGAACTTCCATACGCCCTTGGTACGGTCGCCAGCTGACCGGACAAAAGTGGTCACCATGGCTGCACTCCTGAAATTCGCGGGATTGGATACATTCATGTTTTTAACTTTTTCTAAGCTGAGCAACGGCTTTAGTGCCTTCCGGAGCTGGAAGTCCCCAACTGCCTCCAGCTCCGCAGAGCACAAAGCCGCTGCCTGCTGTATCTGTCCGATGGATAGTTCCTGGTAGTTTGTTTTCTTAGGAGGGTCAGTTTTTCTTTTTGGGGAAATGATTGCTGGGAAAAGTTCTTGAGATGATAAGTCTGCTGGGCTGAGTGAGGGAAGGGATGGGGTTCGAGCTAGGCCCGAGGGTCGTGCCCTTTCAGCAGACTGAGATCTGGGGAGTGGGATTTTGTAGGGGCGGTGATATTTTTTGAAAAGTTCATGTTGGGGTGAAAGAGAGTCCATTTGTTGGGGAGGAGACTGTAGAGTTATTTTTGGAGGTGGAAACGGTGGTGGAGGTAGTGTAGGTGGTGGTGAAGGTACTGGTGGAGATGGGAGAGGTAACTGTGGTTGAGAGGAGGGGCCTGCCTCAGGTTGGTGTTTTTCGGGGCACATTTTCTTTGCTGCCCCCTCCCCGCTGTCCCTTCTCCTCTTCAGATTGGTCGATGTTTCCATGTCTTCGATGATTTTTTTATTATTTTTCTTTTTAGTCTTTTCTATTGATGGTGCTGGTGTCTTAGGTGTTGCTGGTTTCTTTGGTGTCATTGTCGCTGGTGTTGCCGGTGATTCTGTTGTTGTTGTTGTTGTTGTAATTGCTGCTGCTGTTGCCGGTGGTTTTGTTGATGTTTTTGGTGATTCTGTTGTTGTTGTTGTTGTTATTGTTGCTGCTGCTGCTGCTGCTGTTGCTGCCGGTGGTTCCGATGTTGTTTTTACTGCTGCTGCTGGTGTTGCGGCCCTGGTTTGTTTTTGAGGAGGGGATGAAGTTGGACTTTTTTCCCCTTGTTTAGGGGATCCCCTCCTCTTTTTGGTCACTTCAGTCCAGCCCTCCGGGTTGTTTTTGGGCTGGACCTGACCCGGGCCCTTGGCCTCCGCTTCTTTGTTGATGGTGATGGTGGTGGCCGCTACGTCTTTTGTTGTTGTTGTTGTTGTTGTTGTTGACGCCTTTTCCTTGTTATCAGGTCGCTGGGGGCAAAACTTAGCGATGTGTCCGATTTGTTTGCACCCCCAGCACCTGGGGCGTCTCCCTTCCGCCATCACCATCATCTGCCGATCCCCGCATATCAGTGTTTCGGGGATGGCTTTGAAGCCATCCCTTGACAGGCACAGCCGGAAGGCATAATCCCCGTAGGCTGTCCCGGCCGGGGATCTGAGGAGGTTAAATTCCTCGACGAGGCCAAAGGCACTTAGATACGCCGCGAGGACCTCCCCAGTGATGATGGCCGGGACATTACATACCGTGACGCGAAGCCTACGGGTGCCTTTATACTCCGGTTGTAGCCTGAAGTGTTTCGTAATGATGTCCGATTCAGCTGTTTTTGCCGCTTGTTTTTCTGTAGGAAGGAGGACATCCCATGTCGCGAAACTTTTACGGCAAAAGTATTGGCATGGGATGCCTGCCTTCCTCAGCAGCTCCTCGAAGACATCCTTCGTTAGCCCCACTAGCCTTTTTGTTTTGAGGTCGGAAACGACCAGCGAGAGGACTCTAGGCGTGATTTTGTCTGCGATTTCCGGGATGGGCAGTATTTCGTTGCCTTTGAAATACTTGGCAAATCTGCCCACCCGGTCCTTCTCGTATTCATCTGGTCCTCTCTGCTGGCCTTTCCAGGCTGTGGGGCTTTGTTGGGCCGGCTGAATCGGACTGTCTTGTGCGACTTCATTTTCTTGGGTATCGTCGGGGATCGGCAGCGAAGGCCAATTTGATCCTATTAGGCTTGGCTTTGTAGGGGTTGTCGTTTCCCCCTCCATGGCTGAGGTAGAATTAGCAGCCAAGGAGGGTAAGAGAACTAAACCTCCACCTGTTGCAAGTATGGAGGGGGGTTCTACTGTTTAAACAAAAGACGAAAAAATAATCAGACACAAAAACAGTGAAAAAATGCCACAAAAACACGTAGAACCCCTGAAAAAAATGAAAAACGACAAAACAAATAAGGAATAAAGACACAAAAATAATAAAGTCCGACGACAAAAACACAAGTCGGATAACAAAAACAAGAGATTTAACAAGTGTCACAAATAAAGAATTCTCGGTAAGACTTAAAAAAAAATATTTAAAAAATTCAAACAGAAAAAAACAAAGTCTTACCGAGATAACCAATTTAACAATCCGAGTAACGTAGGTAATAACAAAAATTTGACTTCAAGTGAACGAGCAAGTCTGACTGATTGTGTCTTGTGTGTCTGGCTTCCTAACTCTGTGTTATTTATATCCTACAGGTGGATCAAAGAATCGTCCTAAAACTTTTGCGCGTAGACATTTATTGACCAATCAGATTTGTATTTTACTATTTTATTTTCGAGCCTAAATATTTTCTGTAGGTTCACTTCCGATCCTAATTTTCTAGAATGTTCTATTCCATGTTTTTAGCTGATTGGTTGAAAAATATAAAAATGTAATTTAAATGTTAATACGGGTTTGATCCTAAATTTTTAGAATGTTCTTAAGTATGTTTTTATTGCTTATTTTAAGAACAGAAAAATTTGTATCCTATATACCCCCCCCCCGCAGATTGATAAATATTGAAAGTATTTATTAATATGTAATATAAGTCTTAAAATGTTTCGGCCAATGTACCTTTCTTCCAGATTTTGTGGTGATGTTTGCTGGTGTATTTGTCGGTGTGGAGGTTGGTTTGGATAATGTGGTTTTTGTAGTTGTAGATTGTTCGGTCGTACTTTCCGTTATTGGTAAGTCCAAGTACGCCGGTTTTAGTCTCTCTATGGAGACAGTATCAAATTTGCCTTTTATTGCAAGCTTAAAATATTTGGGGTGTCGTTCAACTACCTGGAAAGGTCCGGAGTAAGTAGGACATAAGGGTTTTTTGACTGCATCATTTCGAATAAAAACGTATTTACAGTCGTGAAGGTCTTTTGGTGTGTAAAGTTCTTTTGTTTGTGTTCTTGTGGGTGTGTAAACTAAATCGTTCATTTTCTGTTTAAAATTTTTGACAAATGTTGTTGTAGGTTGCAAGGAAATGTTTTTTTCACAAAATTGACCTGGCAGTGTTAAGGATGTTCCAAAAACCATTTCGGAAGCTGTACATCCCAGATCTTCTTTGATAACATTCCTTATTGATAATAAAACAAGAGGCAAATTATCAAACCATGTTTTGGAGTTGTTGTTAGCTGTTAAAGCTGTTTTAAGTTGTCTATGGAATCTTTCAATTAATCCATTTGCGCAGGGGTGATATGCTGTTGTTTTTATATGTTTGACTCCCAATAACTTTGTAAACTCATCGAAAAGCGTTGATTGAAATTGGGAGCCTCTGTCTGTTGTTATTACTGAAGGACAACCAAAGACTGAGATCCATTCTCGTAATATGGTTTTAGAGATAGTCTCTGCTGATATATCTCTAAGTGGGACGGCAACAGGCCATCTTGTAAATCTGTCAATGATGGTGAGTATATATTGACAGTCATTTGCTATTGGCAATGGTCCGACAATATCGATGTGTAGGTTTGTGAACCTACCATCTGGTTTTTTGAATTGTCCTGGAGGAGACTTTGTGTGTCTGTTTGTTTTGCTCTTCTGACAACTCAAGCAGGTTTGAGTCCAGTTTTTTTATGTCAGTGTGCATATTGGGCCAAACAAAACGGTTGCTAATTAATTTTGTGGTTGCTCGGCGTCCAGGGTGTGAAAGGTTGTGGAAATGTGTAAATAACCTTTTTCTAAGTGATGGTGGTATATAAGGTCTTGAGTGACCTGTTTTTACGTCGCAAAGTATTGTTTTTGTTCCAAATGGGACAGGGTATTCCTTCAGCTGTAGGGAAGTGTCCTTTAGTTTGTCTAATGTGGCATCTTTTCGTTGCTCATCTGCAATGAGCTCGAAGGTGAGATCTACCGAATCAATAGACTGTATTGTGGAGCGTGAGAGTGTGTCTGCCACAATATTGTCTGAGCCTTTTATGTATTGGATATCCGAGGTAAATTGCGAGATATAGTCCAGTTGTCGAGTATCTCTGGGCGTATATTTCTCGGTATTTACATGTAAGGCGTAAGTGAGTGGTTTGTGATCAGTGAAAACGGTGAAATCTCGTCCTTCGAGTAAGTGTCGAAAGTGCCTTATTGACAAGTAAATTGCCAGTAACTCCCTTGAGAAGGTGCTGTATTTTCGCTGTGCGGTGTTCAATTTCACTGAGAAAAAGGATATTGGTTTTTCCAAGCCATTTTGTTTTTGTTGTAAGACTGCTCCAATTGAGTCTCCTGAAGCGTCTGTTGTTAGAGAAAGTGTACTAGTGTTCTCATTAGAGATGTAGGAGAGCTTGGTAAAATCTGCTAATGCTTTTTTGGCATTGTGAAAAGCAGTTAAAGCTTCTCCTTCAATTTGAATTTTTGCGTTTTTATTTTTTTGTTGTTGCATCATGTTTGTGAGTGGGGTTAATATTCTGGAACAATCTGGAACAAATCTACGGTAGTAATTTACCAAACCGAGAAATCTCCGAAGTTGTCGCAGGGATGTTGGTTGTGGGAAATTTTGTATAGCTGTCACTTTTTCTGGGACAGGTGTGATTCCCTGTTCATCTATCGTATGGCCTAAGAAGTTTAATTTCGAGACAGCAAACTCACATTTGCTTAAGTTGATTTTCAAGCCGAAATGTGTTAGTCTCTCGAAAACTTGTAACAAGTGGTCTTGATGTTCTTTGGTGTCACAGCTAGCAATTAGGACATCGTCGATATAGGCAAAGGCAAATGGTAACCCTCTCAATACCTCGTCAATGAGTCTCTGGAAAGTTTGAGCGGCATTACGTAACCCAAATGGCATTCTGGTGAATTCGAAAAGTCCAAAAGGAGTTGTAATAGCTGTTTTTTTTATATCTTCCTCTGCTACTGGAATTTGGTAGTAAGCCTTAACCAAATCCAGTTTTGTGAAGATTCTGGTACCTTGCAAGCCCATGGTGAAATCGTGTAGATGTGGGATTGGATACCTATCAGGAACTGTTTTTGCGTTGAGGTTCCTGAAATCCCCACAAGGTCGCCATGTGCCTGTTTCTGGCTTTTGAACCATATGTAGGGGTGAGGAGTATGGACTACTAGAAGGGCGTATGATTCCTAATTGTAACATGTGCTGAAATTCGTCTTTTGCTGCTTTATATTTCTCTGGATGTAGTCTGCGTGGTGATGCATGTGTGGGTGGTCCAGAGGTTGTGATATAATGTTTAGCTGTATGACGAACTTCATCAGAATGTTTAAAGGGCGTAGTGAGAGTTGGAAATTTAGTGATCAACTCTTGTAATCCATTCGCATCTGGCATTGCCGCACAAATTCCAGTTGACCGATAGATTGAGGTGATTCCCTTAGCTGTCAGTTCGGTGTTGCAATCGACGAGAGATCGCGTAGCCATGTTCACAGAAACGTTAAAATGGGACAAAAAATCAGCTCCAAGAATCGGTGTTTTGACTTGGGCTATGGTGAAAATCCACGGAAAAGATCGACGTAAACCCAAATTGAGCGTTAGTGCTATCTCTCCGTAGGTTTCAATTCTTGATCCATTTGCCGCTTGCAGTGTGAATGAAGATGGTTGGTGTTTTTTCTTGGGATCCGGTGGGATAACGCTTATTTGTGCGCCGGTGTCGACTAAAAATAAATATCCGGTATTTTTGTCCCGAATGTAAAATAGACGACTTCCTTGTTTTAAACCAGCAGCTAATGTCGTCTTTACTTGCTGCCGGTGTAACCGTTTCCCTGATTCTGTGTTGATGTAGGTGTGGTCGAATTGAAGTTGCATGGTTTTATGCACTTCCTTGCCTCATATCCAAATTTGAAATGATACCAACAGGTATCAAAGGTGCGTCGCCTTCTGGGAGGTGAGTTCGACCTATTTCGTCTTCTGTTCTGTGAGGAGGTTCTGTCAGGACTGGAATGTTGGGATGCTTTGAGCTTCACCAAATTTTGGACTTGCAGGGATAAATTTTCCATGCCCTGTTGCAGCTCAGTTAACATGTCTGGCGTGGTTGTCTGTGATGTTGTGTTTGTTGGCGTTGTTGTATTCCTTGGTGTTATGTCATTTGTTGAGTTGTATGATGTGGCGTAAACGTTCTGGTTTTGGTTATTTTCGTGTATTCTATCAGCTATTTCCGATACTCTCTCCAAGTTTAAATCTTCAGGGAGTGATGCGAGTATTTGTGTTGTATGAGTGTGGAGTTTGTCCGTCCATAGTTTTTTTAAAACTGTCTCAGACATGGTGTTGCTTCCTAACAGAGATTTTATTTTTCTCAAGAGTTGTGAGGGTGTCATATGTCCAAGGGTCAAATTGTAAAATAGATCATGTAACTTTTTTCCATCAGATGTACCCATACGTTTAATAATGGCGTTCTTTAGCGTATCATATGGTTTGTCTTCAGGCATATGGTCTAGCAAATCGACCACTTCTGCCGCCACGTCGGTGGGAAGTTTTTCCACGACGTATGCATACTTTGAGGTTTGCGATGTAATTTTTTTAGCACTAAAAAGTGCATTTAGTTGTGAAAACCATACTGGTATGTTAGTTGGGTTGTAGCTGGGAATGCTGGCTGATATTGTTGCTGTTGTGGGTTCAATGTCGCTGTTTTCCATTTTTACGCGTTGTAATAATTTTTTTGTGCTGTTTTTTTAAAATCAGAGCTGTTTTTGTTTTTATGTGTGGTTGCGTGCTTTCACTTGTCGGAAGGTCACCAATTTGTGGGGGGAGTATGTAATTGGGTTATTTCTGTAGATTGCTCTCTAAATTATTCCCACCACAAATACAACACAAAACATTACAATCGCGCAAAAGAAATGGAATAGAACACAACGAACATTAAATAACAAACTATTTAATATGCATATAATAGAATATGAAAAACAAAATATATGATGTGTAAATGACCTTTTGGAAAATAAAGTTTGACAAAAGGAAAATAAATTTGTTTAAAGATGTGTGTAGGGTTATGTTAACGAAGTCCGTAAATAAGTCGTTCTTACTTACATTAAGTTTATAGCGGGTTTTATGATTTTGGCGACATTGTGTCTCGTGGATGAAAGAAAGTTTGTCGGGTTTTCCTTTTGAATATAATTCTCGGCCATTTGAAAAGAGGTCATGAACTTTAGTTGAGGAAGGAAAGGAATTGGTTGGACATCGTATCGGCTCCTGGCTTAGTGGCTTGTGTTCGTCTGTGTCTTCGTTTGTGTGTAAGCTTGTGTCTTGTGTGTCTGGCTTCCTAACTCTGTGTTATTTATATCCTACAGGTGGATCAAAGAATCGTCCTTAAAGCTTTTGCGCGTAGACATTTATTGACCAATCAGATTTGTATTTTACTATTTTATTTTCGAGCCTAAATATTTTCTGTAGGTTCACTTCCGATCCTAATTTTCTAGAATGTTCTATTCCATGTTTTTAGCTGATTGGTTGAAAAATATAAAAATGTAATTTAAATGTTAATACGGGTTTGATCCTAAATTTTTAGAATGTTCTTAAGTATGTTTTTATTGCTTATTTTAAGAACAGAAAAATTTGTATCCTATAGCTTACATTGGTGAGTAATGGGCTTGGATTTTCATATTTTCGGTTTTCAATATCTCCAGTTTCGTAATTTGGCACATCTTGACCTTGTGGAATTCCTGTTCATATGATTTATTCAGATATTGTTGGGTTCAAGTTCTGTCTTATATCATTGCTATTCTTTCCAGGAAGAGAGTAAGTTTGCATGAAATTTCCGACCATATTTGATGTTTCTTCAATTGGTTGCCATAAAATCTATCTGTGACCAATTCACACACTCAAATCTTTTGTAACTTTCTGCACCCTCCAGGAATTAACTGGAATATTCCATGTTAAACTTGGTGGAATAAGCTTGAAGTCTCGGCATCTGTATAGGAATATAAGGTGGTCGGTCGTTTGTTCCAATTCTTGATTTGGTCATTCTCTTTCCATTGATGTAATGTATCGGGTCCATACCGACAGGGTATTAGTTGTCTGAAGGGAAAGCGTCTGCCTTTATAGGATAAAGTTGAAATAAACGATAGAGATTAACACTGGAGTATTAGTCGTCTTTAGGAATTACCATATATACTGGACTACTATGTATGGGAACCAATAACGAAAAGACTTAGATTAAAAAGAATTCAGAAAAAAATTTATTTTGAATTGGAATATGAGCTCAGGTAAGAAAATCACACATAGTAGTAGTAATCACAGCGGGAATATAACAATAAAAATAAAATTAAATTTAAATGAATCTTTAATTTAACATCTATGTAATTAACAACGCATTATAAAGAAAGTTTTTCAGAGTGAAAAGAAAAATTAGATTGCAATCAATTTTAAAATTGAGCTTAGCATTTAATCAGCAAATGAATTAAAAGTTATTTAAAGAATTTACAACAACAAAACTGGGATGAAGTTACACAGGAGCCAAAGTTACATGTGTATAAATTTGGAATTGATCTTAAAGAGGATGATGTTAATAAATGTGGAGTCCTTACTTTAATACCATACAAAGCAGGTTATTGCTATCATGTAGTTTGTCAGAAAATTAAATACAATTGTTGCAAAGATTTAATATTTTGAAGAGATAATGTGAAAGAAATACTAGAAATAAACAGATATTTCCAAGAGTTTAACAGAGGTTATCGCTTATATCTTAAAGATACAACTACAATTTTTTTTATACATAAAACATTAAATGCTTAGGGAGATTATGAGCTTCTTTTTAGTGTTGACATTTGTGATGAGGGTCACAATATAGAAACAATTTAAAAAAAACACTTTCTCTGGAGATCCACAAATGCTCTTTTAAATAATTCAGTAATTGCTGTACTTAAGTAATACTAACTTAACAAATAAAATATAACAACCAGCTGATAGGCCTAGTGGATAGAGTGTTCGCCAATGGACCAGGCCCTACGATCAATCCCAGGTCGCGTCATACCGAAGACTTTAAAAATGTACTTGATTCCTCCTTGCTTAACACTCAGCAATAAAAGGTATGTATCAAGGATAAAGTGGAGCACCTCGGTGTAGTAGCTATTGAAAAGGGAGCCTTCTGGTCGTCTTTCACAATGGTGGCCAGCTTTACTTTAACTTATCCTTAAGGAATAATTATTAACAAAAAACATAACAAAAAACTTCAAAAAACGAAAAAAATCAAAACGATGCTGATCATAATTTATTAAAAATTGTTTTCAAATTTGAAACAATTGAAATTGATTTTTAAATCTCTTAATTGTTTCAATTAAATTTATCTGCTTATTTGTATTTATTTGTTTCTTATTTATATTTTATACATTTATTCATAATTTACTTATAATTTCTTTGTCTATTGATTTAATTATTTTTTGTTTGCTGAATAATTTCATTGACCATCAAAAGGTTTTTATTTTTAAAATGTAATTTTAAAACCTTTTCTGAAAGCATTTTTTTTTCTTGAAGCACAACAATTCTTCATTACATTATGATTATCGTCTGTTTCACTGATTCACTACTTTTGTGACGTCACAATCGAACTGGTCTTCTCTTTTCGCCTGTCTTGACCAGAATCATTAAGTTTGCCACTTTCATTGACTTTCAAGAGGTGGTGTCAAAAGAAATCAGTTGCTAAAAGAAAAATCAAACAACTAACTATAACATAGATAAATATTTTATGATTATCGTCTGCCTTCATTTTTGAACGTGTGAGTTTTTCACATTAAGTTTAAATGGTGTTTTTTTTTTATTGAAGACTAAGTGACAGCAAGTCTCCTACGGATAGCAGTATTCTTTTAAGTCTATAAGTTTGCTTTAATATTGCTGTCACCTGGATAGATTCGGTTCTTTCTTTGATGTCCACTTCTCCATGTGCTCCAATTACAATTAGTATCACAGTCACTTTCATATTCCACAGATTTTTCAGTTCTCAGGAAAGATCGAAGTATTTGTTTATGTTTTTGCTTTCTTTTATTTTTACTCTACGTGTGATTCATTGAAATGTCAAAATCCTCAGGTTGACAAGTTCTTTTCTTCTTGTTAATTGATATTAGATCTTCTCTTCTGGCCTTTTTCAAATACAGATGCAGTCACTTGCAGGAATAGATGCTTCTTTCTACAATTTTTTTTACATTTTAGAAAGCACCCATGTGAATACACACCAGAGAGAATCTGTTTCTAAAATAAAACAGTTTTTGCTTTCTTATATTTTCCCTCTTCGTCTGATGCATTGAAATGGCAAAAAAGCAGTCAGCTGGCAAAATACAAAGAGCACAAAATAAGTTTTCAGACTTTTTTCGTATGAGAACCTTTATTGATAGTACACACATGAAACTCTAGTCCCCTTCGAAGTAACCTCCTCCGGCTTCAATGCACTTATTGTACTGTTCAAACAACTTCTGGAAGGGCCCAATGGAAGTCCTCTTGTGTGAGCGTGTCAATGACCTTCGTCACAGCCTCTTTCATCTCCTCAATTGTCTCATAAAGACAACCTCAATGATTAGGGAATAATCAAAAGTCACAGGGAGGAAGGTGTGAACTGTAGGGAGACTGAGGAACTGTCTAGATGCCCATTTTGATAAAATAGTCTGTGACAAGTATGGATGTGTGGACTGGTGCAATTGTCCAGGTGGAAATGCCACTGAGCCGATTTGAAGAGTGCTGGCCTCTTTCCAAGGAATCTCTTCCTGAATTCCCTTAAAACATCAACTTTGTATTCCTTGTTGACTCTCCAGTGGGAACCAAAGTCTGGTGTCCTGACTTCCTTACTCCTCCCACACCTCTCAACATCCCTCACAGACTCCTTGCCTTCCTTAAATTTCTTATGCCACACAAAAACTGATTCTCGTTTCATGGAAGATGGTCAAAAAGCAGTCTGAAGCATTCCATACGTTTTTGTGGTATTTTTCCCAAAGTTTAAAACAGAATTTTATTGTGTATCGTTCTTCTAAAGTCTCAGATTGCATTTTTGAAATTCACCAGGCTTTAGTTTGGTGTATTCTAAGTGCTACTGTATTGTTCATTTGAACCTAAAATCATAAAAATTAGTCAGTCATCTCATAAGATGTATAGCAATAACATAGTGAACTTTAAAGGGTCTACGACAATTTTAAATGCCTGTACAAAAAAAGTCTGGAAACTTATTGGAAGGCACTAGTACATTCATTTTTTAAGATAATGTGACAGAAAACTTGCAGAGAAGCAGTCGGTGGATTCTACAGCCCCAGTGAACTTAGCCATTGTCTTAAAAGGCATTACAAGAAGCATGATAGAACTATATACATATATATATATATGTATATTTAGAGAGAGAGAGAGAGAGAGAGAGAGGCAGAGAGAGAGATGAAAGTTTTAGAAAGTACTCATGTGAATACACACTTGAGGGAAGCTGTTCATAGAACAAAGCAGTCAGCTAGCAAAATACATTGTCAATTAGTTATTATCATAATCATCAAATCGTGCAGACAGCTCAGATTTCCCTGACACACTCTCTCCCCATCCGTCCCTATCATCCATCATTCCATGCAGGTCCGCCCATCTACATTCAGTATCCACACAAATGTCCCTTTGAAGGGCTCAAAAGAACAATGACATTCATATTTTCATCCTTGTTTCACCTACAAAAACAGGAGCATTGTTAGCTACTAATATTTTGGTAATCCATGAATTGCAAAAGATTTCTGTAGGTTTACTAGAGTGGCATTTGTTGTTGCTGAGTTTGATATGTAAACGTCTATCCATTTGCTGAAGGCATCCACTATTACCAGGAACACGTGACCTTTATATGGGCTTGCATAATCAACGTGGAGTCTCGATAAGTCGTCTTCTGGAATTTCCCAAGAATGTAAAGGGTGGTTGTTGGCATTTGATTGACTTGTTGACACTCAGAGCAGTTTCCCACATTAAATTCTATTTCCTGGTCTAATATTGGTCACCAAAAAGTTTCTGCTCATCCCTTTCCTTATTACAATTCCTGGATGTCCCTTATGGAACGCCTCTAGAAGTTTTTTTTTCAGCCTTTCAATGGGATCTATTACTCATCTTCCCACCAGTAAACATTCTTCCACAATTCCCAATTCATGTCTTCTAATGAAGTAAGAGTGCCATTCTTCTGTATTCGGACATTTGTCTGGCCAACCATTTTTTACATAGTTTAGCACCTGTTTTAGGAGTTTGTCCTTTTTCGTCCACCTGGTAATTTCTTGATACGTAACAGGAGTTTGAACCAGGTATTCCAGCAGCATTATATTCTCCTCTAAAATGGGAGCTTCTCGTTTTGTAAGCCTTGACAACCTTCTCAGCCCTTCTGCATTTTCATTCTCGCTTCCTTCCCGATATTCAAGCTGGTATATCTACGCGGATAGGATTACCGCCCAGAGTTAAATTCTTGCCGAGCTGATCACTGGGATGTTTTATTTTCTTTATTATATCCTAAGAGTGGTTTGTGGTCTGTATATAATGTGAACAGCCTTCTATATAGATATTGGTGACATTTTTCACTCCAAAAACCACGGCCAATTCCTCCTTGTCAATTTAGGAACAATTCTTTTCCGCTGGTTGAAGAGTCCTTGATACAAAGGCTATTGGTCTTCCCGATCCGTCCTCCATGATATACCTGCATTGTTTGGGTCGATGTCTACCAACACTAGGAGAATTTAATTGTTCTTTTGATTCTTTCCTACTAGCTCATGTTTTGACGTCCACTCCCATTGTGCTTCCTTACACAATAACTGATGTAAAGGAGCCAAAATATGGGAAATGTTTCGAATATAATGGACACAGTAATTAATCATACTGTGTAGAAATTGATAACTGTATTCGCCTTTCAATAAAAAATGAGGTGAGGTCGATTTTTCAGCTCTCTGGCAAGATTCAATTGTTTGTTTGATTTTGCTTTCTTTCACCCTCGACGAAGTTCCCCTAAGTTATTCACTGAAGAGTAAGTGACAAATAGACTCCCCCCAGATACCAATATTCTTTTAAGTCTATTAGTTAGCTTTGACATTCATGTCATCTAGATTGACTACCTTCTTTCTTTGACCTCATGTTTCTCCATGTGCTCCATTTACAATTAGTATCACAGTCACTTTCATATTCCACAGATTTTTCAGCTCTCTGACAAGATCCATGTATTTGTTTATGTTTTTGATTTCTTTCACCCTCGACTAAGTTACCCATTGAAAGATAATTCAAGTTGTTGATGTTGTTTAAATGGACAGCATTATTGTTAAAAATTCAAAAACTAAGTCAAGCATCCTCAATCATCCAATATAAATCATAGTCATTGTAAAAAAATTACATTTCTTCAAGATAATCTAACACACCTATGAGAAGGAAAATGCTTATCCAATTTTCTGGGTTAATGCTTTGGCCCCCAAATTGAGACTGACCCCAAAGTCATCATTTGATAAAGAAATTGTTGTTTGCACAGTTGTTGTTTGTGAGCAGTGCAGCATGTGGATATAATGTTACAGATTTTATAAACTGTGATATCCACCTGGAAAAAATTTATCAACAAAATAGATATATTCTTTCTACTGACATTGGATATTCTAATCCAGCAAAAATCATTTTTAGATATTTTATGAATACAAATAAAAATATTCCAAACTTTTCCATATGTTTCATATAAATAAATATTTTTATACATACACTCCTACTGATTTTGGAAGGTAGAGAATTAAAAACAATCAAATATTTTTTACTCTCTTTGCGTAAGAAGGACTCTTAATTTCAGTTATAAAATCCTGCTTACATAAAACTATTTTTTTATATTGCACTGGGATATCATATGACAATGTACACTCAACTAATTTTGAAAGGTAGAAAATAAAAATATATAAATAACTTGAAAGTAAGCAATGAAGAACACGTAATTTCAGTGATAAATTCCTCCTTATACACAACAATTATTTAATACTGTACTGCGATGTGATGTTGGATAGCACTGTATATGTATATATATAATAATAATAATAATAATGATAAAAATAAATAATTATAAATAAATAGATATTTATTAGGTTTATACATTTATTACAATGGAGTTTTGTCTAAAAAAAAGAAATGAAGAAATCGAAAAATACAATTAAAAACTGTTGGAATTGTGTAGAAACATTTATATGTGCTTGTGTGTGTTTGTGTGGGTTATAGTTATGTATTAATGTGTGTGGATGTGTAAGTGGTGTTTAGTGTATATGGGTGTGAAAATACATACATACAAACTTCCATGGCATTAAATATATAAATCTAATATATATTTATGTATTATCATAATTACTATATAATATTTATTTATTATTATTACATAACAGATACTGACCAGTCTCCAAATTATATCACACTTGAAAATATGAATTAGTGAAAACCAACACTGTTACAAAATATTAAGTAAGTTAAGAAATAAAGGCAAATGATGTTAAAAAAGCAAATAATTTAAAACAAAACAAATTTGTCTAAATAAATTCTTTATACAAATATTTTCTTGAATTTGGATTTATGGTATATCAACCATTGAAAGTTATTTAATGCCAAATCCATTTTTAAATATGCAAATAGTTCTATTTCAAACAATTCAGTTTATCATATTTTAGTAACAGATTGATTTTTACTATGAACAACTTGAAAACTTTTAGCTTTCAAACAATCTCTATTTCAATTTTGAGATGAGGAGAACTGGATTTAGAAATAAAGTTGTCTGCAGTATCTCAATATATATATATATATATATATATATTCAGGATCAGGTCAAATGGTAAAAAATATGAAAGTTATACTCCCTGATGCACACATATTAACATAGTTACTTTACCTGGCAAATAGACGTCTGTCTGTGATTGTGGTTCATAAAACCCGTTTATATCCAATTTCACAAAGTAGCTTGTAGCACTAATAAAATAGCAAAACATAGAGTACTGGTTTTGAGATAAGAAAAATTTATGAATAATCTCACAACAATCATATTAGGTAGAAAGGTTTGATGTGATCAGAAGACTGATTGGATGAGCCTTTCAACTACCTGTCTAGCCTGGTAAAAAAGTTGGGTGTTCCAAGTCACTTACTTAAGAAAAAACAAAATTGTCAAAATAAATTAACCCTAAATGGATTAAGAAGACTCCAGCTCATATCACATTTGAATATGGTCTCAAAGTAGAACAAATAATTTAAGATTTGTCAAAAAAATAAAAAGTTTTTATTCAAAGATTTTGTTTGATTTGGTTTTATGACATATCAAACATTTAAGGTTATTCAATGTGAAATCTATTTTTAAATATACAAATAGTTCTATTTCAAACAATTCAGTTTATCATATATTAGGAACAGCTTGACTTTTACGATGAACAACTTGAAAACTTTTAGGTTTTCGAACAATCTTTATTTCAATTTTTAGATGAGAAGCACTGGATTTTGAAATACACTTATCTGCAGTCTCTCTTTCTCTCAATAAATACATACGTATTTAGGATCAGACCTAATGGAAAAAATATGAAAAATATTCTCTCTGAGAAAAACAAAAGAAGTTGCCACCTGGGAACAGTGCATTGTGGGATTTGGAAAGGTCAGAAATATGGACAACCTTGTAAGGGAGGAGGAGATTGAATTAGTCATTGCACATGGTAGATGGACATTTGACTAGTGCACACAAGATAAATAGCTTTTTTCTTGGGGAATAGATACATATCTCTATTGGTGATCAATGAAACCTCTTTATATATATATATATATATATATATATAGGTATGTATTAAAAGAGAGAGAGACAGTTTTTGATCAATTGATTCAGTTTGACATATTTTTATCTGACTGTCAATGAAGGAGTGAAATGTAGAAGTTTAGTCAAACAATTCTATTTCAAAACAATTCAGTTTAGGATATGTATGCATTTAGCTCTGTTCAACCCATAGATAGGGTCCTATCAGATGCTACGACTCCTGGACAGAGTGGAACTGGGATCGATAGCAATGATGAATACTCCACATTCCCCAAAGATCTAGCATTATGGAACTACACCATCAGATTGTTTATTGTCATATCCAGGACACTTGAGAAGCGGTTGGTGTATTCTACAGCCCAAGCCGACTGGGCAATAAAGCTTTAGTGGTATCAAGCCATAGTTGATAGGTGACTTCATTGTGGTTGGGTCTTACCTGTCTCAACAGAGGTGCAGTTGGCATATCACACA
Source organism: Sepioteuthis lessoniana (assembly GCA_963585895.1). Taxonomy (NCBI): domain Eukaryota; kingdom Metazoa; phylum Mollusca; class Cephalopoda; order Myopsida; family Loliginidae; genus Sepioteuthis; species Sepioteuthis lessoniana. The sequence continues at coordinate 14,538,693 of OY757908.1, read as the reverse complement.
GCCCCAAATGACAAGTTACCCTATTCGATGGATTTTTACCTTTCTCTCTACAGAAGTACATTGTCATATCCTACAGAACTCATCTTCAGGACACTTACTGGGGGGAGTTCTTACTCATCTTCAGAGGTACCATCAGTGTATTCTACAGCACTAGCTGACTGGGCAATAAACATAGTTATTGTCAAAACAGTTATATTTCAGATAATTCAATTTAGCATAAGTACACAGTTTAGATGTTAAAACATCTCTACTTTGAGCAATTCAGTTTAGCATAAGTATGCAGTTTTAATGCCAAAACAGTTCTATCTTAAACAATTCAGTTTAGCATAAATACGCAGTTTAAATGCAAAAAAAGCAAAGTAGAGTAACCTCGGTTTAGTTAAATTTAACCCATTGATAAGGCCCTTATCAGGTGCTACCACTCCTGGACAGAGTGAACCTGGGAGAATCGGCAATGAAAGGCTACTCCGCATGCCCCAAAATTCAAGCATTACTGCAACCTCACCATCAGATCGTTTTGTGTCATATCCAGCATTGTGGGTAGGTCTTACCTGTTTCAACAGAGGTGCCATTGGCAGAGCCCCCAAATGACAAGTTGCCACATTCGATGGATTTTTACTATTCTCTCTGCAGAAGAACATTGGCATATCCTACAGAACCCAAATACCCAATTCTAAATGTTCCTTTCTTTTTAAAAACAGTAGATCATAGGATTAGATATGTTAAGGTCAAGTGTGAATTTTTTTAACACAAACAAATGAATATATGAGGACAATCATAGGATTTCTTCATTTATAATCTTATTACATATACATGTGGAAAAATAAGCAATTTTACTACTTACCCAGATCAACACAGCAATAAACTTACAGAAATAACAAGGACAGAAGTAATTAAGTCAGTCTTAATTAGATACAACAATTTACAAGAACCACTTTACGAAATTGTAATACTTTACGGTAAAGTATGTGTAAACAAAATGATAATGAATGAATAAATATAATTAAAGTCATAATAAGAGTTAAAAAGAAAATGTTTTCTCTCCACTGTGTTTTTGCATGTGGCATTTTAATGAGGAATTTCTAGAAAATGCTGATCCACAAACTTCACAAGAAAATGGTTTCTCTCCAGTGTGTGTTCGCATGTGACGTTTCAAATGGGAATTCTGTGAAAATCTTGATCCACACACTTCACAAGAAAAAGGTTTCACTCCAGTGTGTGTTCGCATATGACTTTTTAAAACAGACATTGCAGAAAATGCTGATCCACACACTTCACAAGAAAATGGTTTCTCTCCAGTGTGTGTTCGCATGTGCGATTTTAAATTGCAATTCTGTGAAAATGCTGATCCACAAACTTCACAAGAAAAAGGTTTCTCACCAGTGTGCGTTCGCATGTGGCATTTTAAATCTGACCCATGTGAAAATGCTGATCCACAAACTTCACAAGAAAATTGTGTCTCTCCAGTGTGTGTTCGCATGTGATATTTCAAATTGTAACTCTGTAAAAATCTTGCCCCACACACTTCACAAGAAAATGTTTTCTCTGCCGTGTGTGTTCGCATGTGACATTTCAAATAGGAACTTAGGGAAAATCTTGATCCACATATTTCACAAGAAAATGGTTTTTCGCCAGTGTGTGTTAGCATGTGACTTTTTAAATTTGACTTTAAAGAAAATGCTGATCCACAGACTTCACATGGGAAAGGTTTCTCTCCAGTGTGTGTTCGCATGTGGTATTTTAAACCTGACCCACTTGAAAAAGCTGATCCACAAACTTCACAAGAAAAGGGTTTCTCTCCAGTGTGTATTCGCATGTGGCGTTTTAAATATGACCCATGTGAAAATGCTGATCCACAAACTTCACAAGAAAATGGTTTCTCTCCACTGTGGGTTCGCATGTGGCGTTTTAAATATGGCTTATGTGAAAATGCTGATCCACAAACTTCACAAGAAAATGGTTTTTCTCCAGTGTGTGTTTGCATGTGATATTTTAGACTTGACCCATTTGAAAAAGCTGATCCACAAACGTCGCAAGAAAATGGTTTCTCTCCAGTGTGTGTTCGCATGTGACATTTCAAATGGGAATTCTTGGAAAATCTTGATCCACAAACTTCACAAGAAAAGGGTTTCATTCCAGTGTGTGTTAGCATGTGACTTTTCAAACTTGACCTTACAGAAAATACTGATCCACAGATCTCACAAGAAAATGGTTTCTCTCCAGTATGTGTTCGCATGTGATAATTCAGACTGGAATTCTGTGAAAATCTATCCCCACACACTTCACACGGAAATGGTTTCTCTCCAGTGTGTGTTCGCATGTGACATTTTAAATCAGACCCATTTGAAAATGCTGATCCACAAACTTTACAAGAAAATGGTTTCTCTCCAGTGTGGGTTCGCATGTGGCGTTTTAAATATGGCCCATGTGAAAATGCTGATCCACAAACTTCACAAGAAAATGGTTTTTCTCCAGTGTGTGTTCGCATGTGATATTTTAAACTTGACCCATTTGAAAAAGCTGATCCACAAACGTCACAAGAAAATGGTTTCTCTCCAGTGTGTGTTCGCATGTGACATTTCAAATGGGAATTCTTGGAAAATCTTGATCTACAAACTTCACAAGAAAAGGGTTTCATTCCAGTGTGTGTTAGCATGTGACTTTTCAAATTTGACCTGACAGAAAATGCTTATCCACAGACCTCACAAGAAAATGGTTTCTCTCCAGTGTGTGTTCGCATGTGATAATTCAAACTGGAATTCTGTGAAAATCTATCCCCATACACTTCACACGAAAATGGTTTCTCTCCAGTGTGGGTTCACATGTGACGTTTTAAATCAGACCCATTTGAAAATGCTGATCCACAAACTTCACAAGAAAATGGTTTCTCTCCTGTGTGTGTTCGCATGTGATGTTTCAAATCGGAATTTTGGGAAAATCTTGAACCACAAACATCACAAGAAAACAGTTTCACTCCAGTCTGTGCTCGCATATGACATTTTAATATTGACCTTAAAGAAAATGCTGACCCGCACACTTCACACGAAAATGGTTTCTCTTCAGCGTGTGTTTGCATGTGACGTTTTAATTGGGAATTCTGTGAAAATTTTAATGCACAAACTTCACAAGAAAATGTTCTTTCTCCAGTGTGTTTTTGCGTGTGAACTTTTAAAATGGAATTCTAGAAAAATCTTGAACGACAAACTTCATAAGAAAATGCTTTCTCTCCAATGTGTGTTTGCATGTGATTTTTTAAAATTGAACTTGAAGGAAATGCTGATCCACAGACTTCACGAGAAAATGCTTTCTTACCAGTGTGGACTAGCATGTCGTAGTTCAAATGTGACCCATTTGGCAGTCAATATGCATATCCAATGACTTAGCAAAGCACATATTTTACATTTGCTATGTGTTTGAATGTCTCTTTTAAATTTCAAAATAGTTCTTTCCTATTATCCTTTGTGATCTGTGAAGGAATAAAAGTTAAATTATTACTCAGACAATAACAATCACAAAATTCATACCTTATTTAGAATCAGTTTATATTTCAGTTAATTGCAACAAGTATATAAAAGTAAGTCAAGTAGGCAACCAAAGGCTCCCTTTTCAATAGCTACAACAATGATGTGAACCGATGGGCACAAATCCTTTTTCTGGATTACTCCAATTTACCCATGATATGTACCTTATATTGCTGAGTTTTAAGCAAGGAGGTATCAAGTACTATTTTTAAAGTCATTGATATGATGGGACATGAGATTGAACGTGGTTCTCCCAGACCAGTGGCAGACACTTTACCTATTTGTCATATATACTTAATACAAAGATGTAAATAAAATTCTTATACAATAATGAAGGAATTTTTTAAATTTTATGAAAGATTTACCAAAATTAAAAGGATATTTATAAATAATAGATTCTTAGAAAACCATGGAAAAGAAAATGATCGAAAAAACATTTTATATTTTTGTTCATTTTGATTGTCCCAAGTGGACAACAGCTGATATCACATTTAAATATGCTCTCATTTTTGTCAAGAAAAGAAGGAAAGTCAATTCAAGGAAGATGAGGAAGATACATGTCTGAATTTTTTAGTAGAAACTTGATTTTTATTTTTCAGGGTTTTCAGACTATTATCTTCGTCTTTATAGTTATATTCTCAATGTTTCACCCAAAATGTCATCCAGCCTTCTTCAGATGTTTGTCAAAGTTGGGAGCCTATACAGAAGTTCAAACCACGTCCTTTATTTAATCCATGGGGGACACTTGTTTTCATTCCATTAACTATAACTGGGTATAAGTACTAAGTATTCTTGTATTGTTGCTTGCCTGCTGTCAGAATTGAAATTGCAACCTCTAGATGATTGTTTCTTTAGAAGCTTAGGGTACCAACGCCAATAACCATTATGCTATGAATCCTTCTGTACAGTTCAGAGTGAATTTGTGGGACTTATAAACTTTAATCTTCTCACATCACTATGATTACTTCAAGTATGTTAGATTTTTTACCTGAACTTATATTGCAATTTTTTTTTCCCAATGCTATCCAACCTTTTTGATTATTGGTTACCATTTGTATTCATCACTATAATTTCTCTACTCAACAGGTCACTGCGGCCCCCACCTATGTGCTCATTCCTTAAGGTGACTAATTATCCAGGGTTCATCTCTATCAATTATTTTAACTATATCCCATGAGGGCAGATTGTTTCCCTTTTCTTTCCATATATGGTCTGTCATACCTGACTTTTCAATTTCACCTCATATTACTGCTTTCCGATGTTCTTGTAACATTATTTTTAGTGGCCAGCATATATTGTCTTTGTATGTTTTACCACCACTGTAATGAATGAAGTACACACAGTTGTTGATCATGTTGAATTCTGTTAGTGGCTTGACACAGAAGAGATATCTCCAGAGAGTTGAGCCTCTTGTGAATATTGCCCTGATGTCATATGGACTACATATTCTTTGGATCCTTTCAGCTAGACCTTTGACATAGGGCAGACATATTGTGGTGAGCTTTCGGTCATCGTTTTCTATCCTCCAATCAAGTTTTCCTGGAGCCGATGACATGTACCTTGGGTTGATATGATGAAGGTTACATCTTGAAGTAATCATTTCTTCTTAATGTACATCTATATCACAACTAATGGTTTTTACTCAATGTTGTAAGGAACCAACTATTCCCTTTATCAGATTATATGGATAATGGCAGTTGAAATTGAGGTACTGTCCAGAGAAGGTGGGTTTATGTTACCCACACGACCCGAATCCTTGCGCTGTGCATGTTACTAATACCTTAATGAAGGTTAATTTATTATCTTGTTCCTTCTCCATAGCGAACTGTATAGATGGTTGTATTGAGTTCATGTCATCATCATCATGTCGTGCTGGTAGCATGGATATCCCTGACCCTCTCTTGCCACTTTTTCCTATCGGCAGGTCTTCTGGGCTACATCACGTATCCTCACATAGTTGCTGAATGTATGTTCGTGCTGGTCGTCCTGCTTTTGCACGGCCATATGTGGGGGTCCATAAGAGTACATCTCTTATGAGTTCGTCCCTGCTTCTCCAGCAGTGTCCTGCATGTCTGGTTCGTCTAACTTGGATAGTTTTTGTGATAGGAGGCAGGTGGCCGTACAGTTGGTGTCTTGTGGGGTGTTGCCGCCAGGACTTGTCCAAGATTGCTCGCAGAAATCTTGTGTAATTGCTGTCTAGCTTCTTCTCCAGCCGTTTTGTTAGAATCCATGTAGTGCATCCATATAGCAGTATTGATGCGACCGCTGCCTGGAAGAAACTGCGTTTCATTTTATCGGTTAGGTCTGATTTCCATATACTCCATAGCCTATTGATAGCTGTCCATGCCTTGGTTAACCGCATGTCGATGTCCTTTTCGGTTGATGAGACGCTGCTTCCTAGGTAAGTGAATTTGTCAACTAGTTTAATAGGAGTTCCATCTAGTGTGGAGATGTTACCTGTTTGATTATAGCGCATATATTTCGTTTTGTGCGCATTGACATGGAGGCCTATGCCTGTGGCTGTTCGTTCCATACTATGCAGTAGTGTTTCGGCTTGGTTGGGTGTATTTGCCAGTATCGCCAGTTTAACTTGACTTTTCAATAGTTGTCGCTTGCTAATGTTGACAATTGCTTTCACTGGTGATTAATGGGCTAAGATTTTCATATTTTCGGTTTTCGTCTTCTCCAACTTTGTCATTGTATGTGTCTTAATCATGTAGAATTCGTGTTCCTATGATTTATGTAGATATTTTTGGATTCAGGTTCTGTCTTCTATGTTTGCTATTCTTTCTAGGAATGGTGTAAGTTTGCATGAGATTTCCGACCATGATAGATGTTTCTTTCAACAATACAGGAATACTTACCCTCATACACGGTTGTGGCAAACAGAATCAAAACAAGCGCTCCCTATTGATTAATTAATGATGTGTTTTGAAGTTCTGTGTAGGCTCCCGACTTTGACAAACACCTCAAGAAGGCCAGAAGACGTACTCGCCAAAACGTTGTGAATATAACAATAGAAATAAACACGATAGTCCAAAAACATCATATTTCTAGCACCATTACTTGTGTCAAAAGTCTTTTCGGTTGACAAACCTTCATTTGTTTAATATAGATACCCCGTCTTCTCCAATGGTATTTTGACGTGAGGGGTTGAACATGCCAAACACCAGTGTACATTTAAAGTCCATAACTAACCTCCAATCCTACCAAATAAGCAAAGTAATTAACATTTATAAAGTGATTCAAAGTGGAAAGAAAAATTAGATTGCGATCAGTTAAAAAAGTTATTTAAACAATTTACAACAACCAAACTGGGATGAAGTGACAGAGGAGCCAAAGTTACATGTGTATAAATTCGGAATTGATCTTAAAGAAGATGATGTTAATAAATGTTGAGTCCTCACTTAAATACAATACTAAGAAGGTTATTGCTATCATGTAGTTTGTCAGAAAATTAAATGCAATAGTTGCAAAGATTTAATATTTGGAAGAGATAATGTGAAAGAAATACTAGAAATAAACAGATATTCCCAAGGGTTTAACAGAGGTTATCTCTTATATCCTAAAGATACAACTACAAATTTTTATTTGATATAATTATGTAGTCATTGGTAAGCTGATGAAAAAAGGAAATTAGTCATGCATAAAACATTGAATGCTTTGGCAGATTAAGAGCTTCTTTTTAGTGTTGACATTTCTGATGAGGGTCACAATATAGAAAAAATACAAAGAAAGTTTGTCTGGAGATCAACAAATGGTCTTTTAAATAATTCAGTTATTGCTGTATTTAATTAAAAATTACTTAATAATTAAAATTTTCTACCATTAAAGAATAATTATTAACAAAAAAAGAACAAAAACAAACAAATCAAAACAATGCTGATCATAATTTATTAAAAATTGTTTTCAAATTTGAAACAATTGAAGTTATGAACGAATTTTAGTCTTTCAATTTTCTTTCTATAACGTATTTTTCTATAAGTATTATTGGATTTTTAAATCTCTTTATTGTTTCTTTGAAATATATTTGTTTATTCGTTTCTTATTTATATTTTGTACATTTATTCATAATTTACTTGTAATTTCTTTGTCTATTAATTGGATTATTGTTTGTTTGTTGCTGTATAAGAGTAATAATTATATAATAATTACGATATTTTAATTTCATGCAATAATTATTGGGTTTATTAACTTTGACATAACATTCAAGACATTTTATTTTCTCATCAATTATTTTTTTAAATTAATATCAAATAAAGTTCTGTCTAAAATTCAACCCTGTTTTTTAATTTTTAAAATGTAATTTTAAAACCTTTTCTAAAAGCATTTTTTTTTGTTTCTTGTTGCACAACAATTCTTCATTACATTATGATTATCGTCTGTTTCACTGATTCACTACTTTTGTGACGTCACAATCGAACAGGCTTTCTCTTTCGTTCGTCTCGACCAGAATCATTAAGTTTGCCACTTTCATTGACCATCAAGAGGTGGTGTCAAAAGAAATCACTTGGTAAAAGAAAAATCAAACAACTAACTATAACATAGATAAATATTTTCAATGCTTTCAAATATTCTGAAGATTTCTCTCAATCATTTACTTCAATTCCCATGTGATGGACACGTCTTAATACACAAAATTCATCTCTGTTTTTAAAAACTCTTTCAAAATTACAATAAATACCCGTACAAATTCAATTTCGACAAATAACGTTTTCTATTATCTCAGCAGAGGTGCCGTTGGTATATCACACGGCCCCAAATGACATGTGGCCCCATTCAACTGGATTTGACCGTTCTCTCTACAGAAGTACATTAGGCATACATTACAAATTCAATTTCCACAAAAACTCTAAAAAAATGTCCTTTTTAAAAGAACATTTTGTATTTATTCAATTCAATCATTGTTTATAATAGTTTTAAAAAGATCGAGGGAAATTTAATCTGCCAACACCGACTAACGATTTTGATGTTGGGCTTTGTTTATGTCACCCCAACGATTAACACGATAAGTAGCAAAATTTGAGTATCAATTAAATGTTGAAATGAATTTCATTTGCATAAACAATTTCATCGGTTGACATTTCTGCTATTTTTATATGCGAATAGGATAAAGTACTGTCTAAAATTAAAAAAATATTTCACTTCTTTCTTCGTAGAAAAATCTTTTCCAGTAAATTACGTATTTTTAGCTGTAAAGAAAGTTTAATAACCGAACGTTATACTTACTTGATTCTCTTTCAAAATTACAATAAACACTCTTACAAATTCAATTTCGACAAAAACTCAAAAAAAGTATATTTTCAAATAACATGTCGGGTTTATCTAAAAAAAAAACAACTTAACTTATGTCATCCCAACGATTAACACAATTTGTAGCAAAAATAAAATATCACTTAAACGTTGAAATGAATTAAATTTAAAAAAGAAAACATTATCAGTTTACAAAAGATTTCAGATATTTTCATATTCAATGAGGAAAAAATTACAATTGATAAAAAAAATCAAAGTTTTTCCTGCAAATTACGTATTTTTGATTTGTAAAGAAAAATAATAACCGGACGTTATACTTACTTCTTTCTCTTTTCTTTTGTCTGATTTCTTTTCTTTCGGGAGATACAACGTTAGAGAAAAGGGGAAAACTAAATTTTAAATAAAATAACTGTAATGAACACTCAAGAGGGATTATATTATGAAAATCTTGATTTTTGTTATAAAATTACGACAACGTCAATATGTCGTCCGGCTTCGCGTGCTGGGAAGGAAACCCGGAGGTTGTTTTTTTTATTTCCTTGGGTCAAGGGAAACTACTCTGTCTGATCATGCTTCTACATAGTTTACACCCCTTCACCCATAGTTCAGAATATAATGATTGTCTATGTGACATAATCTTTTAAATGATTTGGTTGTTTTTTATTTTTTATTTTTGTGTTGCATCGGATGCTTTCTCTCAGCAGGGACTCCGGTTGGGTATCCCCAGTTCCATTCGACATTTCTGTGCTTGGACTCAAGCTAATTGGCCCACTTTCGTGAAGAGGTCAGTGTAACAATCCAGTCTGTGTCCGACTCTGATTTCTTTTATGTGTGTTTGTTCTTTCCAATTCCAGAATTCTGTTTGAATCTGGTCCTATCCGTTTCTATACATGGTCCACATGTCGCCTTACCACCGTCCCAGACTCTTGTTCTATTTCATACATGGGTCCTTCAATAAGTTTCTAGACTTTTTTGTACAGGCAATTAAATTTGTCATAAACTCATGAAAATTCAGTATGTTATTGCTATACATCTTATGAGATGAATGACCAATTTTCCTGGTTTCGCCTTCAAAGGAACAGCTACAGCAGGAATTGGAATACACCTTACTAAAGCCTGATTGTCACAGCTGGTGAATTTCAAAAATGGAATCTGACATTTTAGAAGAACGATATGCAATAAAAATCTGTTTTAAACTTGGAAAAAAATGCCACAGAAAGGTATGGAATGCTTCAGACTGCTTTGGACCATGTTACATGAATCGAGCATCTGTTTGTAAGTGGCATAAGAGATTCAAGGAAGGCAGGGAGTCTGTGAGGGATGATGAGAGGTGTGGGAGGAGTAAGGAAGTCAGAACACCAGAGGTGATTGGCCAAATTGTGAAGGTTAGGTTTAGGTTTACTGTGTTGAGGTTTTAAGGGAGTTCAGGAAGAGATTCCATCGGAAGACGCCAGACTCTTCAAATCGGGTCAGTAGCATTTCCAACAGGAGAATGCACCAGTCTACAACTCCATCCTTCTCATTGAGTATTTGACCAAGATGGGCATCATGACAGTTCCTCACCCTTCCTATAGTCGAGACCTTACTCCCTGTGACATTTGGTTATTCCCTAAGCTCAGAGGCTGTCGTTATGAGACAATTGAGGAGATGAAAGAGGCTGTGACCAAGGTCGTTGATACGCTCACACAAGACGATTTCCATGGGGCCTCCCAGAAGTTGTTGGAACGGTACAAAAGGTGTGCTGCAGCCGAAAGAGATTACTTCGAAGGGGACTAGAGTTTCATGAGTGTACTATCAATAAAAGTGCAAATACGAAAAAAGTCAGGAAACTTATTTAATGATCCTCGTATGACACTGGACCTGTCCGTCTCTTGACTTCCCCGCTCTTCCATCTTAGTCCACATGTCGCCTTACCACCGTCCCGGGACTCTTGTTCTATTTCATATGACACTGGACCTCTCTGTCTCTTGACTACCCCGCTCTTCCATCTTGGTCCACATGTTTCCTTTCTACCTTCCCAGACTCTTGTTCTATTTCTTATGGCACTGGACCGGTCTGTCTCTTGGCTATCCGGCCTTTCCATCTTGGTCCACACATTGCTTTACCACCTTCCCAGATTCAAGTTATATTTCATATGACACTGGACCTGTCTGTCTCTTGACTACCCCTGTATAGAAATTTTTTACAAATACCAATTCACCTTCTGTAAATTTTTGTGTAATGACCGAGTTGTGATGGTATTTTTTAAAATTTCATGCTGTCTTCTCATGTGCACCTTTACTGTTGTCTTCCGTGGAATGATTCAATCGATGCACTTTTCACTTCACAAGGCATTTTGCTACTAAAATGCCTTGTTAACTCTATAACAACTTCATTTCCTTCCTTCCTTCCTTCCTACGAGACTTGCAGCATAGACGTAAACCCTTTTTTCCACGCTGCCATTAAAACCATAATAAAAACCTTACGGCATCGTCTTCTCTCTCCTTTATTTTCCAAAAAAATTTAGTGAGGAAATAACAACGTAACCACACATAACAAAATATCTTTTGCTAATAAAATCCAATCGAAAATCGTCTTTATTTTCAGCCAATCCGTTTGAAGAGGGATGGTTCAGCGATGTTGTAATATGTTGGATTACATGTCTTGACATATAAGCTTGGAATTCTTCACCTACAAAAACAGCAGCATTGTTAGTTACTATTTTTTTGGTAATCCATGAGTTGCAAAACATCTCTGGAGGTTTTCTAGAGTGGCAGTTATTGTTGCTGAGTTTGATATGTAAACGTCTATCCATTTGCTGAAGGCGTCCACTATTACCAGGAACATGTGACCTTTAAATGGGCTTTCATAATCTATGTGGAGTCTCGACCAGTCCTCTTCTGGAATTTCTCAAGGATGTAAAGGGGCGGTTGGTAGCATTTGATTGACTTGATAAACATAGCAGTTTCTCACCTTAAATTCTTTTTGCTGGTCTAATTTTGGCCACCAAAAATAGTTTCTGCCCAGCCCTTTCCTTTTTACAATTCCTGGATGTCCTTCATTGAGCGCCTCTAAAATATTTTTTCCGTACTTTTATGGGTACTATTACTCTTCTTCCCCACAGTAAGCATTCTTCCACAATTCCCTATTCATGTCTTCTAATGAAGTAAGGGTGCCATTCTTCTGTATCCGAACATTTGTCTGGCCAACCATTTTTTACATAGTTTAGCACCTGTTTTAGCAGTTTGTCCTTTGTCATCCACCTCGTAATTTCTTGGTACGTAACAGGAGTTTGATCAAGGTACTCCAGCAGCATTATTTCCTCATCTGCTATGGGAGCTGCTTCCCGTTTTGTAGGCCTTGATAACCTATTCAACTCGTCTGCATTTTCATTCTTGCTTCTTTCCAGATATTCTAGCTGGTATGAGTATGCATTTCCTGCATCATCACAAAACACTCTCAGTATTGCACGGTTTAGGAAAGATGATGTCCGAACCCATCCAACTGTATGTAAAGCCTATTGCATCACGTGTCATACAGCCCCAACACCCATCCCATTCTACTTAAAAGACATATCTGATGATGTGATCCGTAAAATGGAATCAGATGATGTCATCGAACCTCATCATGGGCCAGTAACATGGCTATCCAACCCAGTACTCGTACCAAAAGCAGATGGTTCCATGCGAGATCTAAGTAGATCTAAGGAATCTCAACAAAGCACTACAAGACACCCACGTCCCTATCCCCAGGGTTGATGACATCATACCCATATTTACTGGAAAATCTGTATTCAGTTATAACATGAGGTTAGAATACGTTACCATTTTATACCAAAATGGCAGGTGAGTTTGTTGATTTTTGTTGCCTCTTGTTATATTAAAAGGAATAAACAAATGAGTCAACGAAGATATTGATAGTTTTCAATTTGGAAGTTTTATTAATAGCTTGAGACAAAAGGAACCGTTGCGCTGTAAGTGAAAGGGAAAAGCAAAACTGTTGTAGAGTTGAGAAGGAATAAAGTAGCTGAATGTCAGAGCATGAATTGAGATGCTGTCGTCAGCACAGGATTAAAATGCTGAAGTTAAAAGCAGGAGCTGAAATGCTGTCGTCTGGACAGGAATTAAAATGCTGAAGTTAAAAGCGGGAGTTGACATGCTGTCATCAGGACAGGAATTAAAATGCTGACGATAAAGGCAGGAGTTGAAAAATATCCAATTTGTTTCTCTGAGGATCCGTTGGTTTAGAAGGAAAGATGAATGATGAAGGAATGATTTCCCAGACACCAATGGTCCATAAATTGGATGTGGTCTCCTCATGGTGCTAAGCAGACAGCTCGAAATATGTGAGAGAGGGTCAGTGAAGAAAAGTGAAAGTACTCCCTAATGTTAGCTGGTCTTTCCTGCTGCTAGGAGACAAACAGAAGTGTATGTGCTCTGTCATTTTAGCTGGCTTGTCCAGCTGCTGGCCAGTGGGGAAGCGAGAAGAGGGCAAGAAAGGGTTAGCGTGGCCTTTTATGTTGCCATAGGGTGTGGTCACCCAGGCAGAATGACATCAGTCATTTTCATTGGGTAAAATATATGACTTCAAACTCCAACGGCCAAAGCAATTCCTGCACAAAAAGTAATTTGAAATTCTTTCTGCTACACAATAAACTTGACCTGAAAACAGCCTTCCATAAGCTTGAGCTATCAGAACATTCTCGAATCTTCACTGGATTCCGCGCTGGAGACCACCTAATGCGGTATAAAAGACTCACCATGAGAACTCTACCAACATTAGGTGAGGTCAACTCCCGGCATCGCCCCATCATCGCCAACATTCCAAACGCTGCAAGACGACATTGTAGTAGCAACAGCTAACAAGGAAACACGTTTCCAAACGTTAAAAGTAGTCATTACAGCTCTTGAAAAGGCAGGACTAACAATCAGCCTCAGCAAATGCATCCTTGGTCAGCCAGAAATCCTTTTCTGGGGATATAAAATCAACAAGAATGGGATAAAGCCAGACCCAAAAAGGAAAGATAACCCGGCGGACTTCATAAACCAACATGCAATACCACTACAGAAGTTACCACAACGAATTGCCGAAGAAACAAAGGAATACCAAAAACTACTGTTCCTATTACACCCCACCGCACCTCTCATCCGAGAATGCTTACGTGTAGCACAACTCAACAACACAGATCTAACGTGACTATGTCTCTTTATAGCTCTCAACCAGTCCCGACACAATGACCTCACTCTTTAGTGTAGATGGCTGTGAACATACAGACGTAGATACATACAAACTTTCATGGCATTAAATATATAAATCTAATATATATATATATATATCATTCTTTTATAATATTTATTTGATATTATTATATAATAGCTCTATCTCAGATTGTGAGGACTCTCCAAACTATAACACACTTGGTTTGCCATAAAACCACAAAGTGAATCAGAGATAACAAACACTATTACAATATACATTTCTTAAGTATTTTATATATATATATATATATATATATATATATATATATATATATATATATATATATAGTATTATTCAGTCCAGTTAAACCAGAGTTGGGAGTAATTCCTTCAGGACAAGAAAATCATTCAGGAGATGAACATTTAAATTCCATTGGATCTGAAGAAGTCCTGTTATAGTTTTTTTTCGTGTTTTTGGCTCACACCAGACACTGAAAAACAGGAAGAAAATGAATTTATAATCCTAAAATAACCGATCTTTGTTTTTTTCTTTAAAGATATATATATATATATATATTGTTTAAGAAATAATGGCAAATGATGTAAAAAATCATCAAAATAATCTAACAAATAAAAGAAATATAAAATGAAACTGATAATCTTATGAGTATAATAATCATAATAAAAAAATAATCCAATGAATAATTCAGACAAAACAGGCAAATAAATTTATTTCAATACACAACATTCAAAGTAGAACAAATAATTTAAGAGAAAAACAAATTTGTTGAAAGAAATCAAAATGTTTATTCAAATATTTTCTTTAATTTGGTTTTATGGCATACCAACTATTGAAAGTTATTTAATGCCGAATCCATTTTTAAATATACAAATAATTCAATTTTAAACAATTCAGTTTATCATATTTTACTAACAGCTTGACTTTTACTATGAACAACTTCAAAACTTTTAGGTTCCAAAAAAGCACTATATTTTGATATACACTTATCTGCAGTCTCTCTTTCTATATATACATATATATATACTTATTTAGGGTCAGACCTAATGAAAAAAATACGAAATATATTCTCTGAGAAAAAGAAAGGGAGTTGTCACCTGTGAACAGAGCATTGTGGGATTTGAAGAGGTCAGAAATATGGACAAACATTTAAGTCAGGAGGAGATTGAATTTGTCATTATACATGGATATTTGACTGGTGAACACAAGATAAACTGCTACTTTTCTTGCGGAAGAGACACATATCTCTATTGGTGGTTAATAAAACCTTTATATATATATATATATATATATATATATATATATATATATATATATATATATGTATGTATTGAAAGAAAGAGAGAGAGAGAGATTTTGATCAATTGATTCAGTTTTACGTATTTTATATCTGACATTTTAGGAATCAAATGTAGAAGACAAACTACAGTAAACAAAATAAAAACAGATGCTTGTAAAACTCTTGCTAGTTTCACAATGTACCTTTTTTTATCTGATAGTCATTGTATGAGTCAAATGAAGAAGCCAAACTTCAACAAGAAAGAAAAACAGATGCTTGTAAAACTCTTGCAATTTTCCCAATGTACCTTGTAGCACCTATAAAATAAGATTTCTTCCTTTACAGTCTTATTACAAATACATGCTGCTAAATAAGCAACATTACAGCTCACACAGATTAACACATCAATATGCTTACAGAAATAACAAGGACAACAGTAATTCATTCACCAGTAAACAGATACAACCATTTACAAGAACCACTTTACGAAATTGTAATGCTCTATGCTAAAGTATGTGTAAACAAAATAATAATGAATGAATACATATAATTAAAGTAATAATAAGAGTTAACAAGAAAATGGTTTCTCTCCACTGTGTTTTCGCATGTGGTATTTTAATGAGGAATTTTTAGAAAATGCTGATCCACACACTTCACAAGAAAATGGTTTCTCACCAGTGTGGGTTCGCATGTGCCCTTTTAAATTGGAATTTCTAGAAAATGCTGATCCACACACTTCACAAGAATATGGTTTCTCTCCAATGTGGGTTCGCATGTGGCCTTTAAAAGATGACCCATCTGAAAATGCTGATCCACACAGTTCACAAGAATATGGTTTTTCTCCAGTGTGTGTTCGTATGTGCTTCTTTAAATCGGAATATGAAGAAAATGCTGATCCACACACTTCACAAGAATAGGGTTTATCTCTAGCGTGGGTTCGCATGTGGCCTTTAAAAGATGACCCATCTGAAAATGCTGATCCACACAGTTCACAAGAATATGGTTTCTCTCCAGTGTGTGTTCGTATGTGCTTCTTTAAATCGGAATTTGAAGAAAATGCTGATCCACACACTTCACAAGAAAATGGTTTCTCACCAGTGTGGGTTCGCATGTGGCCTTTAAAAGATGACCCATCTGAAAATGCTGATCCACACAGTTCACAAGAATATGGTTTCTCTCCAGTGTGTGTTCGTATGTGCGTCTTCAAATGGGAATTTGAAGAAAATGCTGATCCACACACTTCACAAGAATATGGTTTCTCACCAGTATGGGTTCGTATGTGGCTTTTCAAAGATGAACCATGTGAAAAGGATGATCCACACACTTCACAAGAATATGGTTTCTCACCAGTGTGGGTTCGCATGTGACTTTTCAAATTGGAACCATTTGAAAATGCTGATCCACACACTTCACAAGAAAATGGTTTCTCACCAGCGTGTGTTCCTATGTGAGCTTTCAAATGGACATTCTGGGAAAATTTTACCCCACAAATTTCACATGAAAATGGTTTCTCTCCAGTGTGTGTTCGCATGTGACGTTTCAAATTGTCATTCCGGGAAAATGTTGCCCCACACATTTCACACGAAAATGGTTTCTCTACTGTGTGTGTTTTCATGTGACATTTCAAATTGGAATTCTGGGAAAATCTTGATCCACAAATTTCACAAGAAAATGGTTTCTCTCCTGTGTGTGTTAGCATGTGTCTTTTCAAATGGTAACCAAGGTAAAATACTGATCCACAAATTTTACAAAAAAATTGTTTCTTGCTCATGTGTGTTTGCATGTCTCTTTTTAAACTGGTATGCTGTGAAAATGCTAAACGACAATTTTTACAAGAAAATGCCTTCAGTATGTGTTTCAATATTACTTTTCTATTCTGAATAAAGTGAAAATGTTGATTTGCTCAATGAAACAAAATTGGCTATCACTTGTAAAAGAAAATTCTTATTGACTTTCAATATGCATATCCAATGACAAAGCACATATTTTACATTTGCTATGTGTTTGAATGTCTCTTTTAAATTTCAAAATAGTTCTTTCCCATTATCCGTTGTGATCTGTGAAGAAATAAAAGTTCAATTATTACACAGACAATAAAAATCACGAAATTCATACGTTATTTGGAATCAGATTTTATTTCGGGGAATTGCAACAAGTAAAAGTAAGTAACATTGGCAACCAGAAGGCTACAACACCAAGGTGTATGGGAGTGTACTACTCCTTTCCCTGGATTGCTCCAATATACCCTTGATGTGTACCTTATATTGCTGAGTGTTAAGCAAGAAGGTATCAAGGACCATTTTTAATGTCTTTGGTATGAGGCAGCCTAGGATTGAACCCATGTCTCCAACACTGTTGGCGAACACTTGATCCATTATACCAATCAGCCGGTTTTGCAACATGTCATATATACTTAATGCAAAGATGTAAATAAAATTCTTATGCTACTGTTTAACAAATAAAGGAATTTCATTAAAAATACAGAAATTTTTCAAATTTTATGAAGGATTTACCAGAATTAAAAGGATATTTAATTAATAATACGTATTAAAGAAAAATATTTTATTGAAAAAACATGGAAAAGAAATTGATCCTAAAAGCATTTTATATATTTGCTCATTTTGATTGTCCATTATTTTCATCTTTATTGTTATATTCTCAATGTTTCACCCAAAATGTCTTCCAGCCTTCTTCAGGTGTTTGTCAAACTTGGGAGCCTATACAGAACTTCAAACCTTGTCCTTTATTCAATCCATGGGGGATGCTTGTTTTGATTCCTTTAACCATAATTAGGTATAAGTACTAAGTATTCTTTTATTGTTACTTGCCTGCAGTCAGAATTGAACCCCTAACCTCTAGATAATTCATTCTTTAGAAGCTTAGGGTACCAACATCAATAACTGCAATGCTATGTGTCCTACTGGACAGTTCAGAGTAAATTTTGGGGACTTATAAACTCATGTTCCCACATCACGATGATTACTACTGTTACAAGATGAGATCTTGCCTTGATTTGAAAAAACAAAAAGAAAGGAGAAAAGAAGAAAAGAAAAAAAAAACGGAAGTTACCACTTCGAGTTCTCAACCCAAAATGAAAAGTTAGTCGCTCACGCATGGGCTCCGCGCAGAACTTCCGTTTGCGATAAATTAACAAAAAAAAATACATTAATAAATATCCAATCGGAACGCTTCCCGCGGTACACAAAATTGCCGTTTGTGAGCCTACAAAAAATATATAAATAGACGGACCAAATAATCATCAGCCAGACTTGTTCTTTCACACGACCCGTGTTAAAGATTCTTCGCCATCGTCCGGCGCCTGTCATCCCATACATCAAACGATCGCCGCCGCTACCAACGCTGTCCTAATTCCGAGAAAACCATCCCTTCACCACGAGACAAGTACAGTACATGAACTTTGTAACTACTACCACTGAATTCATTCTTTAACTGTGAAAATATTTCTCCATTCTACTCTCCGTACTTAATCTATTTATAAAAAATTTTCTATAACATCATTACTGTGTTATTGTGAGTATCTATACGTTCTTTGTTTTGCAACCATACGCATTTCTCGCCCACAACTCAGAATATAACACTGGTGTCAAGCGTGCAGCAAAACAAGTATGGAATACTCCGGCCTTTCTCGATCAGAAATCTTGGAACTTATAAAACAGCAAAAAGCAGCGATTCTCAAAAAAAAAAAAATTGACATGGAGCCTGCAGATAACCCGCAAGCACAATTAATCATTAGTGAACTGAAAACAGACCTCTACGAACTTTTAACTGCTCTGCAAACTACCGCGCACGATCGATCGCACACATTGCAACAACACACCACAAACTATGAGCTTCTATTGCGACAGCAGTCACTTCGGGATGCCACAAAATCCATCCGGACCTTCGAACCGGGCAGCGATGTAAACCGCTTCATTACCGACCTTAATAAGACTTACACCATACATTTTAAGCCAGAATTAAGGGAATATCCTGCAATGGAGAAGGAGTTTGTCAAGCTGGCAAAGCAACTACTGAACAGAGGCATCTTCCAGCAGATGGAGGACTCAAGACAGCCCACGTCCACGTTCGAGGAACTAAAGGCTTACCTTATATCCACCCACGGGAGCCAAATGACAAACTTTCAGTACCTAAGCCGAGCATGGGACCTTCAGCGACACGAGGGAGAGAAACTCACTGATTTTGCAGGCCGACTTGAAAACACAATCCGAGAGGCCACAGTCCACATCACGGCAAAATTCAAGTCGGACAGACAAAATGCTGAGATGACGACCGAAACTGCGTTTTCCCTAATGGGGGCCATGCTCATGAGTGAAAAGATCAAGGCATGGACACCTAACATCTATCCACACCTCGTCAAAACTATGGACAGACACTACTCAGTGGGTGGTATAGCCAGCGATGCGCAACGCTATCTTGATCGTGGTATCAAAACGGACATCACCACCGCCGCTGAAACCACTGCGCTGATGGCGAGCCAACCTACACACTCTGACAAACCTCGTAGCCTTGAAAGTGACAAGATACTAGCCGACGTACAGCTACAGTTGCTGGATCTGAATAAGCAACTGCGGCAAACCCACAGGCGGAACCCATCCATCGTTGACTGGAAAAGTCGAACCGCCCCCACCTACAACATGAAGCACAACTAACAAAAGGGAAATAACCTATGGGGCCAAAGGGGTCACGGCCCCTACTACATCCGAAGATTTCGGTAATAAAAGACATACCAGGCTTAGGAGCAAGTGTTCGTCTTCCCTCTGTTATATTCTGAGTTGTTGATATCTGTGATATGAATGTTGTGGGCGAGAAATGCGTATGGTTTCAAAACAAAGAACGTATAGATACTCACAATAACACAGTAATGATGTTATAGAAAATTTTTATAAATAGATTAAGCACGGAGAATAGAATGGAGAAGTATGTTCATAGTTAAAGAATGAATTCAGTGGTAGTAGTTACAATGTTCATATACTGTCCTTGTCTCGTGGTGAAGGGATGGTTTTCTCGGAATAAGGGCAGCGTTCCTAGCGGCGGCGATCGTTTGATGTATCGGATGACAGGCGCTGGACGGTGGCGAAGAATCCTTAACACGGGTCGTGTGAGGGAACAAGTCTGTGGTGTAGGAACGAGTCTGCTGATGATTATTTGGTCCGTCTATTTATACATTTTCTGTAGGCTCAGAAACGGCAATTTTTGTGCCCCGCGGGAAGCGTTCCGATTGGATATTTATTAATGTATTTTTTTTTGTTAATTTATCGCAAACGGAAGTTCTGCGCGGAGCCCATGCGTGAGCGACAAACTTTTCATTTTTATTTGAGAACTCGAAGTGTTAACTTCCGTTTTTTTTTTTTTCTTCTTTTCTTTCTTTTTGTTTTTTCAAATCAAGGCAAGATCTCGTCTTATAACATTCGTTTCTTATTCATATTTTATACATTTTATACAAAAGAAATCACTTGGTAAAAGAAAAATCAAACAACTAACTATAACACAGAAAAATATTTTCAATGCTTTCAAATATTCTTAACATTTCTCTCAATCATTTACTTCAATTCCCATGTGATGGACACGTCTCAACACACAAAATTCAGCTCCGTTTTTAAAACTCTTTCAAAATTACAGTAAACACTCTTGCAAATTCAATTTCCACAAAAACTCAAAAAAAGTACATTTCCAAATAACATATCGTATTTATCTAAAAAAAAATATTGATCATAATAAAATATTTTTTTAAAAATTGAGGGTATTTTAATCTACCAACACTTATCTAAGATTTAGTTAGGGGACTTAGCAAATGTCAGCCCAACGATAAACACAATTTGTAGCAAAAATAAAATATCAATTAAATGTTGAAATGACTTAAATTTAAAAAAAAACATAATCAGTTTACAAAAGATTTTAGATATTTTCATATTCAATTAGGATAAAATCACAAATAAAAGAAAAACAAAGTTTTCCTGCAAATTACGTATTTCTGATTTGTAATGAAAAATAATAACCGAACGTTATACTTACTTCTTTCTCTTTTCTTTTGTCTGATTTCTTTTCTTTCTTTCGGCAGATACGAAAATTTTGATTTTTGTTATAAAACTACGTCTACGTCAATATGTCGTCCAGCTTCGCGTGCTGGGAAAGAAACCCGGATGTAGGTGTTTATTTCACTGCGTCAAGGGAAACTACTCTGTCTGATAATGCTTCTACTTACTTTATACCCTAACACCCATTGTTCAAAATATTAACATTGTCTCTGTGACAAAATCTTTTAAATGATTTGGTTGTTTTTTTATTCTTTACTGCATCGGATGCTTTTTTCTCAGTACGGACTTCCGTTGGGTATCCCCAGTTCCATTCGACATTTCTGTGCTTGGACTCAGTGATGGGGTCAGTGTAACAATTTCGTCTTTGTCCCGACTCTGATTTTTTTTATGTGTGTTTGTTCTTTCCAATTCCAGAACTCTGATTGTGTCTGGTCCTATCCGTTTCTTTACATGGTCCACATGTCGCCTTACCACCGTCCCAGACTCTAGTCCTATTTCATACGTGGGTCCTTCAATAAGTTTCCAGACTTTTTTTTTGTACAGGCATTTGTCGTAGACTCTTGAAAATTCAGTATGTTATTGCTATACATCTTATGAGATGACTGACCAATTTTTATGGTTTCACCTTCAAAGAAAAGGCAACAGCAGGAATTAGAATACACCCTACTAAAGCCTGATTGTCTCAGCTGGTGAATTTCAAAAATACAATCTAACATTTTAGATGAACGATATGAAATAAAATTCTGTTTTAAACTTTGAAAAAATGCCGCAGAAATGTATGGAAAGCTTCAGATTGCTTTTTGAACATCTTGCATGAATCAAGCATCAGTTTTCCAATGGCATTGGAGATTCAAGGAAGGCAAGGAGTCTGTGAGGGATGATGAGAGGTGTGGGAGGAGTAAGGAAGTCAGAACACCAGAGTTGATTGGCCAAAGGGTTAGGGTTAGGGTTACTGTGTTGTTTTTTAAGGGAGTTCAGGAAGAGATTCCTAGGGAAGAGGCCAGCACTCTTTAAATCGGGTCAGTATCATTTCAACCAGGACCATGCACCAGTCCACAACTCCATCCTTGTCACAGACTATTTGATGAAGATGGGCATCAAGACAGTTCCTCAGCCTCCCTGTAATCCAGACCTTGCTCCCTGTGACTTTTGGTTATTCCCAAAGCTCACTGGCTGTCGTTATGAGACAGTTGAGGAGATGAAAGAGGCTGTAATCAAGGTCGTTGACACACTCTCACAAGAGGACTTCCATCAGGCCTTCCCGAAGTTGTTAGAATGGTACAACATGTGCATTCCAGCTGGAAGAGATTACTTCGAAGTGGACTAGAGGTTCATGTGTGTACTATCAAGAAAAGTGCCCAAGCGACAAAAGTCTGGAAACCCATTTAATGATCCTCGTATGACATAGGACCTGCCTGTCTTTTGACTACCCCACCCTTCCATCTTTGTCCTGTATAGAAATTTTTTGCATATACCAATACACCTTCTCTAAATTTTTGTGCAATGACCGAGTTGTCATGATATTTTTTAAAAATTTCTTGCTGTCTTCTCAGGCGCTCCTTCACTGTAGTCTTCAGTGGAATGATCTAATCGAAATCAATCTTCTATTACCAGGAACATGTGACCTTTATATGGGCTTGCATAATCTATGTGGAGTCTCGACCCGTCCCCTTCTGAAATTTCCCAATGGTGTTGAGGGGAGGTTGCTGACATTTCATTGACTTTTTGACACTCATAGCAGTTTCTCACCTTAAATTCTATTTCCTGGTAAAATTTTGGCCACCAAAAACACTTTCCTTTTTACAATTCCTGGATGTCCCTTATGGAGTGCCTCTATAAGTTTTTTCCGCCCTTGTATGGGCACTATTACTCTTCTTCCCCACAGTCAGCATTCTTCCACAATTCCCAATTCAGGTCTTGTAATGAAGTAAGGGTGCCATTCTTCTGTATTCGGAAATTAGTCTGGCCAATCTTTTTTTACATAGTTTAGCACCTATTTTAGGAATTTGTCCATTTTCGTCCACCTGGTAATTTCTTGGTACGGAACAGTAGTTTGATCCAGGTACTCCAGCAGTATTATGTTTTCCTCTGCTATTGGAGCATCTTCCTGTTTTTTAGGCCTTGACAACATCCTCAGCCCGTCTGCATTTTCATTCTGGCTTCCTTCCCGATATTCAAGCTGGTATACCTACGCAGATAGGATTACCGCCCAGAGTTGAATTCTTGCCGAGCTGATCACTGGGATGTTTTATTTTCTTTAAAATATCCTAAGAGTGGTTTGTGGTCTGTATATAATGTGATCGGCCTTCCATATAGAAATTGGTGAAGTTTTTTCACTCCAAAAACCACTGCCAATGCCTCCTCGTCAATTTGGGAATATTTTTTTTCGCTGGTGTAAGAGTCCTTGATACAAAGGGTACTGGTCTTTCCGATCCATCCTCCATGATGTGAGATAGTACCGCTCCCAACCCCTATGGAGAAGCATCGCATGCCACTGTAACAGCTTTGTTTGTCTCAGGAACTACTTTTATGCAACACAATTTTTTTCTCCACCCTGGTTAGGGTTTCCCCCACCATACCAATAAGCAGGGCGTCAGCACTCTCGTCATCCCAGCCTTTAGTGACCATGCTAGCTCTGCGTTTCATAATGTCAGTCGCTAGGCGAAGCCACCCGAATACTGTTAGGTGTCCGACGAGTATACCACATAGTGAAAACACACTACGTCTCGTTAGGATATCAGGTACTTCTGGGAGCATGACTCTGTGCCTCCATCGAAAGCTCCATTGGTTTCCATGGACGTCTAAACCCAATACGTGTTCCATCTTCCAGTCGTTCTGGCTCCTTACAAATCAAACCAAACTGGGCCAGTTTTGCGTTGATGTGTAGTGATGACACGATATCTTCGTTCACATAGATATCATCAAGGTTCACAGATGTCCCCTCTTTCACTTTCGCTTCCTGGGACAGCACTGCATTAATAATTGCTTTAATTATCTCCGGTGCCACGTTTAGTCCAAAACCTAGGCTAGTGAGACAGTATCTCTTGCCGGCAAACATCACTGTTTGAAACGGCCACAAGGATTTGCTGACCCGGACCGGCAAGTCGGCCCTTCTCAAGTCGAGCAAAGACACATTAGGCCCATGCTGGTGCCACCCCCGCAGTTTGCAGGCACAAACATCGGCATCAGCAGTAAATGTGTCGACGTATTGGTTGAGTTCCCGATAGTCCATGACTGGCCTCACTTTTGACTTGCTCTGCTGCATAACAGCCATTAGGGGAATCAGGCTTTCGGGGATCCAAGTTTCTTATGGGGGTAGGGAATCAGCCAGTCAGCGTCAGTCCATGCACGGAGCTCCTTTTCATACGCCGGTCTTCTTTGACTGGGCACGTGGTATTCGGCTACGCTGTTCTGTAGCTTGGCTGGTTCACTCTCTGCCGACCATTTCCATAAGGCGGTCTACACCTTCTTTCCTCGGTTGAATTCGACACTAAAGTCGGGTCGTTCAATTTTGAGTGCTGCACAGACAGGTGCCTCTTCACAAAACTTTAATGTTCCGTTCCGTGTGATTAGAACACCACCTAAGGCTTTGATAGCGTCGTAGCCCAACAAAAGGTCGAAGTCTAACGGCCTCTCGTGTACTACTAGTTCTTCGATATTAGTAGAATTCCCGGTGTCTGTACACACCTTCACTGTTCCAATTCCATGACTCTTGGTTGCATCCCAGCTCATAGTTGTCACCCTGACGCTCCTCCTCTCCCAAACATGGCAGAGCCTCGCGGTTACAATGGTTCGGATGCATCTTGGATCAAGGAATACCGTGCAGGGCGTCCCATAGGCGTGAACTCTAATGACTGGCAGCGTCTTATTTATTGGTTGTCTGGAGACGAGATCAACGCCATCTCGTCTCTGTTCCCGTTTCCCGGGCAGTCCTGTGCTAAATGTCCTGCTTTATTGCAACGGCACCACCGTACGCGCGCTCCTCATATTTTGCTCGGTTAAAAGCTGCTCCAGGGTCATGATCTCTATCCTGGATGATGCCCGTAGAAGAGGTCTGACGTGTTGCGGTAGTCCTGATACAATCGAGCATGTAATCCAGCGTTCGGGCAGCGGTTCCCCATCAAACTAAGTCAGGCGATGCACATCTGACAAGAATTGATCCACTGTTTCGTTTTGCCGAAGTCGCTGCGTAGTGAATTCGTCAAATGCGTTGAAAGCATCAATTGCATATGCTGTCATAAGGGCTCTCTTTATTTCCTCTGGATCCGTTCTCTGCTCCTGGCTCAGTTGCCGATATACGCAGAGGGCACCACTTGGCAGTCGTAACGGTAGTAAGAGCTCTACCATGTCCATAGCAGATAGTTCACAGACCATCTCCACGTGTTCAAGCCATTCAACAATAGGCATATCTGTCACAGCGCCAATGAACTCCGGAATTAGCCGAATATCGAATGCCTTGCCCGTCATGGTTTTATGAATGGTGAAAGCCGAAATAGCTTGTGTAGAAATTGATTACGGTATTCGCCTTTCAATAAAAAAATGTTCGCCTCTGAGTGGGGTCGATAATACTAGTTCGCCGTTTTACGGGCAGAGTATCTTAACTTCCAACTTTGCTTCTCGTTCGACCAGTCCGTTCTTTCTCTCTTCTTCTCTCCAATTAACTGCTCGCTCTCTGCGTTAGTCTCTCTCGTGTTTGTCTCAGAGCCGACTTTTATGCAACAAAATTTGCATACGATGTAGGCCTTGTGTCTACATATTCCGCTCACTATTATTCGACATTTTCGCCGACATCGAATTTAAGCTAAGTCTTATTTCTCTGCTCTACACGCCAAACAAAGTTTTGCCCTCTTTCTTCTGGAATCTCCATTTCACGAATGTTCACTGTCACATAAAAAAGCTTCTAACTACTTTACTGATGTTGGACGTGGTGCCTTATTGATAGATTTTACTTTCTGTTCAAACTTCCTTGCTAAAACAGCAATGTCAAAGTTAACTTATAGACAAGTAGTTAATAGGCTCATCAAATCCGTCTTCGGATAGCGGAGAATTCAATAAGATTCCAGACTTTTTTGTAGAGGCATTTAAAATTGTCGTAGACTCTTGAAAGTTCAGTAGGTTATTGCTATACATCTTATGAGATGACTAACCAATTTTTATGATTTCAGGTTCAAATGAACAGCTACAGCAGCAATTGGAATACATCCTACTAAAACCTGATTGTCACAGCTGGTGAATTTCAAAAATGCAATCTGAAACTTTAGGTGAATGATATGCCATAAAATTCAGTTTTGAACTTGGAGAAAATGCCACAGAAACGTGTGGAATGCTTCAGACTGCTTTTGGACAATATTGCATAAATTGAGCATCAGTTTTTGAGTGGCATAAGAGATTCAAGGAAGGCAAGGAGTCTGTGAGGAATGATGAGAGGTGTGGGAGGAGTAAGGGAGTCAATACACCAGAGTTGATTGGCCAAAGGTTTAAGGTTCGGATTACTATGTTGAGGTTTTAAGGGAGTTCAGCAGGAGATTCCTTGGGAAGAGGCCAGCACTCTTCAAATCGGCTCAGTGGCTTTTCCACCATGACAATACACCAGTCTACAACTCCATCGTAGTCACAGACTATTTGACTAAGATGGGCATCAAGACAGTTCCTCATCCTCCCCATAGTCCAGTCCTTCCTCCCTGTGACTTTTGGCTATTCCCTAAGCTCACAGGCTATCGTTATGAGGCAATTCATATGAAAGAAGCTGTGACGAAGGTCATTGACACACTCACACAAGAGGACTTCCATGGGGCCTCCCAGAAGTTGTTTGAACGGGAAAAGTGCTTTGCAGCTGGAGGATATTACTTCGAAGGGGACTAGAGTTTCATGTGTGTACTATCAATAAAAGTGACCATACGAAAAAAGTCTGGAAATTTATCGTATGCACCTCGTATATATATATATATATATATATATATATATATATATATATATATATATATAATATTTAAGAAATAAAGGAAAATGATGTTAAAAAAATAATTTAAGACAAAAGAAATTTGTCAAAAAAAAACCAATTCTTTATTCAAATGTTTGCTTTGATTTGGATTCATGGTATATCAACCACTGAAAGTTATTTAATGCCAAATCCATTTTTAAATATACAAATAGTTCTATTTCAAACAATTCAGTTCATCATATTTTAGTAACAGCTTCATTTTTCGATGAAAAATATAAGAACTTTTAGGTTTTGAACAATCTTTATTTCATTTTTGAGATGAGGAGAACTGGATTTAGAAATACACTTATCTGCAGTGTCTCTCAACATATATATATATATATATATATATATATATATAATTAATTGGGATAAGGCCTAATGAAAAACAATATGAAAGTTATACTCCCCGATGCACACATATTAACATAGTTACTTTACTTGGTGAATAGATGTCTGTCTCGGACTGTGGTTCATAAAACCCGTTTATATAGCCAATTTCACCAGGTAGCTTGTAGCACTAATAAAATAACAAAACATAGAGTACTGGTTTTGAGACATGAACAATTTATGAATAATCTCACAACAATCATATTAGAAAGTAGAAAGGTTTGATGTGATCAGAAGACTGATTGGAGGAGTCTTTCAACTGCGTGTGTAGCCTGGTAAAAAAAGTTGAGTGTTCCAAGTCACTTATTTAAGACAAAAAAAATTTGTCAAAATAAATTGACCCTAAAAGGATTAAGAAGACTGCAGCTAATAGCACATTTTAATATGCTCTCAAAGTAGAACAAATAATGTAAGACAAAACACATTTGTCGAATTAAATCAAAAATTTTTATTCAAAGATTTTGTTTGATTTGGTTTTATGGCATATCAACCATTCACGGTTATTTATTGCCAAATCCATTTTTAAATATACAAATAGTTCTATTTCAAACAATTCAGTTTATCATATTTTAGTAACAGCTGGACTTTTACTATGAACAATTTGAAAACTTATAGGTTTCAACTAATCTCTATTTCAATTTTCATATGAGAAGCACTGGATTTTGAAATACATTTATCTACAGTCTCTCTTTCTATATATATATATATATATATACGTATTCAGGATCAGACCTAATGAAAAAAAACATGAAACATATTCTCTCTGAGGAAACACTGTTGCCTCCCACTGAAGGGCCAATTTGACTCCTTTGAGGGCCGCGTCGTATTCAGCTAGATTGATGTGCTGAGCGTCGTTAGTTGGACGTAGCGAACACGCATCCTCAATGACCGTCTCATTCATTTCCAATGCCACTCCTGTAGCTACGGAACTCACATCCACCCAGACTGTAATTTCTTTACCGTCCATACACCAGTTTTCCCCAACGGGATTTGCTTCTCGTGTACTGGTCAAAGTCTCTGCTAATATATTACAGAGAGAAGCGCTTTTGATTCTATCATCCCAGCCTTTTGTTACTGTAGTTGCCAGGCGCTTTATAAATGAAACTGCCACTCTGAGCCACTCACATACGAGGAAGTGACCATCAAGTTTTCAGCAGAGAGAAAATACGCGCCGACGGGTTAATCCATCAGGGATTTCCGGAATTTGACTTCCTCGTTTCCATCGGAGAATGCCATCCTTTTCCCCGACTTGCTCCGTCTCTCAGTCGCATCGGATCCTTGGAAACCAAACCATAGTCCAGAAAATGATGTTGTACGCGCGACGTAGGAACTAGGTTTTCATTAATTAAAATGTCATCAGCATACGCTGATGTGGCACTTTTGATCGTATGGTCTTGAGATACGATAGCGTCTATAACAGACTTCATAATAAGCGGCGCCACATTCAATCCAAATCCCAACCGTGTAAGACAGAAGCGCTGACCCATAAAAATGATTATCTGAAACGGCCATACCACCTTGTCATTGTGGATTTGAATATATGCATTTCGCAGATCTAGAAGCGACACACTGACTCCTTGTCGCTGCCACTCTCTTAGTTTCTGCGCACACACTTCTGCATTGGCAGTGAAGGCATCCACAAAACCGTTCAATTCCCGGTAATCAAGCACTGGACGCACCTACTGATTCTGCTCCTGCACGACCGCCATCAAGGGAATTAGACCCTTGTGTGGGGCAAGTTCCGCTACTACTGTAGGATCTCGTTCTCATAGGCATCCCTGGCATGACAGGGCACTGCGTACTCCTGCACACTATTACTTAGTTCGCTGGGAGAGTGACCGTTTGCCCATTTCCATGATGCAGTCCATTCTTTGTTACTACGATCGTATGTCACACTAAAGTCTGGCTCGTCGACAGAGATGGCAGAAAATCTGTTCAGGCCTCCAAAATGTGCTTCTTTGATCGCATCGATCCCCAACAGTAGATCGAAGTCCAACATCTGTTTTTCAACAACTAATGCTTCAATGTCGACAGCAGGAACTTAGCCAACCTCCACTTTTATTGTGCCGTATCCTCAGCAATTCAATGTTCTTCCGTCAGCTGTTAAGACTCCTGCTGATTTCCGCTTCCAAAAACGACACATGGCTTCACTCACCAACGTTTGTGAGCACCTGGAATCAATCAACGCCATGCACTCTTGGCCATCTACATGTACATTCATGGGGGGAGTTTCTTAGTGTTCAGTCAATCGGGGAGGAAACTGATGCTGATGCCTCCTCCCCTTTGGCGTTTTCCCGGGCAGAGCGATGCGATATGTCCAAGGCCACTGTATCTGAAGCAATGAATCTCACGACGAACCTTGCACAACCGACTGTCCGGTCTCTCTTGTCGATCCTGTAAGCAGTCCTTCGCCATGTGGTTGGGACCTCCACACCTGTACCAGGCAAATTTTCTATCGTCACCGCGCACCTTTGATTCTGAAGGTGTTCGTCTGGCGGAGGCGGCGGCTAATTCTGCCGGGCCTTCGTTGTCAGTCATGACAGCTCTCGCTCGGGTCAATAGCTGTTCCGCACTCATCGTTTCCATCCTGGATGAGGCATGTAGTAGATGTTTAACGTGTTGAGGTACTCCAGAAACGAATGCGCACGTTAACTAACGTTCGGGCAGCGGTCCCCCAACCAACCGAGCCATTCGTCGTAGCTCAGTAAAAAACTCGTCCACCGTCTCATCTGGGCGAAGTTGTCGAGTGACGAACTGGTCATATGCATTAAATGTATCAGTAACACATGCGGTTATGAGGGCCTGCTTGATCTATTCTGCATCCGCTTTCTGCCTTTATATGGCTAAAGCTCCCCCTTCGCAATCTCAATGGCAGGACACGCTTGACATTCTTCATAGCACAAAGCTCGCACACAAGTTCCACATTTTCGACCCACTCGACATTGGGCATATCAGTCGCAGCACCACTAAACTCCGGAATCAGCTGGACGACAAACATCTTGCCCTCCATCGCCAAACGGTAGTCCTATTTACCAACCCCTCCGCTCGGGCAAGATATGACACAAGGTCAATTTTAAGCGGAGTTTAACAGGTTTGAATTCAGAGTTTTCCTTCTCCTAGACTAGTCGCCTCACCAAGGCTGAAGAACCTAGTCTGTCCTACTATTTATCCATAACTGGAGGGAGAATATTTGGATTCATACCTTTCCCAAGGGTATTAGTGCTATGTGAAATGCAATCAGTCTCGTCCAGGATTTGAACTCGTGTCGCCGTGTCCATATCCTGCGACGATAACCATTACACCACGGGCACCTCCACAAACGGTAGTATCTCTCCGAAAAAGCTTGCAGTGTGAAAGTTGATTTCAATAACGTCACTGACTCAGACTATCCTGTTGCACGCGTCTGTCTACGCAACACGCCTTCTTTGAACTCATTCCCATTCCATCTACAGCTCTTTTTTTACACCTGACAGTCTCATTTGTATAGGGGCACCGAGAGTCAGCGTTACTTCACGCAAGATAAGCAAATACAAAAGCGACAGTGTGTCGCCATTTTAGCTTTTTTTGTTAAGCAACTGAACCGTACTAAACGCAGCCACCCACTAGTCAGGTAAGTCACGATTTTCTCTACAGTAGGAGTGAAATGTAGAAGTGTAGTCAAACAATTCTAATTAAAAAGAATACAGGTCATCATATGTATGCAGTTAGTTCTATTCAACCCAGAGATAGGGCCCTTATCAGGTGCTATCACTTCGGGACAGAGTGAAACTGGGATCAATAGCAATGATGCAGTACTCTGCATTCCTCAAAGCTCTAGCATTACGGGAACCTCAACATCAGATTGTTTAGTGTCATCTCCAGGACACTCGAGAAGTAGTTGGTGTATTCTACAGCCCAAGCAATCTGGGCAATAAAACTTTATAGGTAGCAAGCCATAGTTAATTGGGTAAAGTGGAGCAATCCAGGGAAAAGCGTAGCGCCCTCCCTTACACCTCGGTGTAGTAGCCATTGGAAAGGGAGCCTTCTGGTCGTCTTCGACTACGGTCACCAGCTTTAATTTTACTTACCTTTAAAGAATAACTATTAACAAAAAGTAAAAACATCCAAATCAAAACAATGCTGATGATAATTAATTAAAAATTTTTTTCAAATTTGAAACAATAGAAATTATGAACGAATTTTAGTCTTTCAATTTCTATCTATAACGTATTTTTCTATAAGCATTATTGGCTTTTTAAATCTCTTTATTGTTTCTATGAAATTTTTTTGTTTATTTATATTTATTTGATTCTTATTAATATAATTTATGTAATATCAAAACCTTTTCTAAAATCATTTTTTTGTTTCTTGTAGCACAACAATTCTTCATTACATTATGATTATCGTCTGTTTCACTGATTCACTACTTTTGTGACGTCACAATCGAACAGGCCTTCTCTTTCGCTCGTCTTACAAATTCAATTTCCACAAAAACTTAAAAGAAAGTCTCTTCTCAAATAACGTTTTATATTTATTTAATTAAATCATTATTTACAACAAAATAGTTTCAAAAGGACTGCGTGAAATTTATTAGGCCAACACTGACCTAATATTTCGATGTGGGGGTGACTTTGTTTATATTACCCCAACGATTAACACTGTTCGTGGAAAAAATAAAATATCAGTTAAATGTTGAAATGAATTAAATTTTTAAAATAAACCAAATCAGTTTACAAAAGATTTCAGATATTTTTATATTCAAACATGATAAAATCACAAATCATAAAAAACGAAGTTTTCCTGCAAATTACGTATTTTTGATTTGTAAAGAAAAATAATAACCAAACGTTATACTTACTTCTTTCTCTTTTCTTTTGTCTGATTTCTTTTCTTTCGGGAGATACAACGTTAGAGAAAAGGAGGAAACTATATTTTATATAAAATAACTGTTTTCAGCTTGGAGAAAATTAGAAATTATCGACGATTTACAAGGAAAACGGAAAGGTTTTTCGAAAGGGTGATAAACAAGGGAGATAACTGCGACATTTTCCTTAGCTATAATTACGATTCTTCCTATATCTCAGCAGGTAGAATTTGACACAAGGTCATTTTTTGTGGGAAGCCATCCACGATTCGAGATTGATCACTGGAGATAAGAAAAATATCCATGCTAACATCGGCATCTCTCTGACGTCAAGTGATGAATTCAGTCAAGCATAGCAAGAATTTCATGGAGGGACGTTTCCTATGGCAAAGCGCTTCTGGTCATCGACACCCAGGCAGGCAACCGTTGAATCAGAATCATTCAATGAAATCAAAAGACAAGACATTTATAAAAAGTTTAAGTTCTATAATTAATGATAAGTAGATTCATGCCTTTACGATGTGTATTCGTTCAAAAGTGATAAATCAATAATATGAAAAGAAATATTTTAAAAACTTTAAAGCCAGGAAAATATTAATCTATGATTCATGTTTGTTGTTTTATATTTGAACATGTTTCTGAGCCTTTTATTTTCTTCATTACAAGGGTTAGGTGTAGATGTAGGGGTAGGTTTGGATTAAGATTGAAATGAACTGTTAAAATCATTCTTTTTTTAGCGTATGAGTTTTTCACATTAGTTTTAAATGGTGGTTTTTCATCGAAGACTAAGTGACAGCAAGTCTCCTCCCAATTGCAATATTCTTTTAAGTCTATGAGTTGATTTTCGCATTGCTGCCGTCTAGATAGACTTGGTTCTTTCTTTGATCTCCACTTTCTCCAAGTGCTCCAATTAAAATTAGTATCACAGTCACTTACATATTCCACAGATTTAAGTTACCCTTTGAAAGATTACTCAATTTGTTGACGTTGTTTAAATGTTTAGTGTTGAAATTAAAAAAAAAAAAGTCTAGCATCTAAAACCATCCAATTTAGATCAAAGTCATTGCACAAAAATCATTTATTCAACATAATGTACGAACACACCTATGAGAAGGAAAATGCTTACCCTACGTTCTGAGTTAATGGTAATAATGCTTTGGTCCCAAAATTGAGACTGACCCCAGAGTTATCATTTGATAAAGAAATTGTGGGTTGCACAGTTGTTGTTTCTGAGCAGTACAGCAAGTGGACATAATGTTATAGATTTTATGAATTGTCATATACACCTGGAAAAAAATTTATTAACAAAATAGATATATTCTTTCTACTCACCTTAGATATTTGAATTAGGAAATTTTATAAAATACAAATAAAAATATTCCAAACTTTTCCATATAAGTTTCATACAAATGAACTATTTTTTTACATACACTCCCACTGATTTTGGAAGGTAAAGAATTAAAAACAATCAAATATTTTTTTACTCTCTTTGTGTAAGAAGGATTCTTAATTTCAGTTATAAATTCCTGCTAATATAAAACTATTTTTTCATATCGCACTGGAATGTCAAACGAAAAAATGAAATGGAAAAAATTGAAAAATACAATCAAAAACTTTTTTGTGTAGAAATCTTCATGTGCGTTGGGTGTGTGTGGGGGGGTATAGTTACATAAAAGGTCTATCTCAGATATTGACCACTCGCCACAAACCCACAAAGTGAATAAGTGAAAACCAGCACAATTACAATATATATATATATATATATATATATATATATATATATATATATATATATATATATATTTCTGAAGTATTATATATAATATTTCAGAAATCAAGGCAAATGATGTTAAAAAACCAACAAAATAATCTAACAAATAAAAGAAATATAAAATGAAACTGATAATCTTATGAGTAAAATAATAATAAAAATAATCCAATGAATAATTCAGACAAAATAGGAAAATAAATTTATTTCAATACACAACATTCAAAGTAGAACAAAACAAATTTGTTGAAATAAATCAAATTGTTTATTCAAATATTCTCTTTAATTTGGATTTATGGCATATCAACCATTTTAAACAATCGTTATTTCAATTTTGTGATGAGAAGCACTGGATTTTGAAATACACTCATCTGCAGTCTCTCTTTCGATATATATATATACATACTTATTCAGGATAAGAGCTAATGGAAAAAATATGAAAAATATTCTCTCTAAGGAAAAGAAAGGGAGTTGTCACCTGTGAACAGTGCATTGTGGGATTTGGAGAGGCCAGAAAAAAGGACAACCTTGTAAGGGAGGAGGAGATGGAATTTGTCATTGCACATGGTAGATGGACATTTGACTGGTGCACACAAGATAAACAGATATTTTCTTGGGGAATAGACACATATCTCTATTGGTGGTCAATGAAACTTCATATATATATATATATATATATATATATATATATATATATATATATATATATATATATATATGTGTATGTATTTATTGAAAAAGAGAGAGATATTGATTGATTCATTTTGACGTATATATTTTATGATTGTCATTGTATGAGTGAAATGTAGAAGACAAACTTCAAGAAGAAAAAAAAGAAAAACAGATGCTTGTAAAACTCTTGCTAGTTTCACAATGTACCTTGTAGCATCTAAAAATAAAAAAACATAGTGAACTGGTTTTGAGACATGAACAATTTAAGAATATTGTCACAACAATCATATACGGTACAAAGGTTCGATGTGACCAGATGACTGACTAGATAAGCCTTTCAATCACATGTCTAGCCTGGTAAGAATAGTTGAGTGTTCCAAGTTACTTGACCACTCAGTTGCTAGATCAAGTCTCACTCAATCACCTGCATCTAAATCTTTAGAGGTTGGTTGGTTGATTGTTTGGGCTTCATGGCATAACAACCTTTGTAGGTTATTTAAAGCCAAAAGAGATTTCTATGCAAATAGTTCTATCTCAAACAATTCAGTTTAGCATGAGTACACAGTTTAAGTCTCAAAAATATTTCTATTTCAAGCGATTCGGATTATTCAAACAGTTCTAATTTAGCTTAGTATAAGTACAAATTTGTTTACACTCATTGTGTCATCTTCCCCCTCTGCAGAGGTGCAGTCAGTTTATTCTACAGCCCCAGCCAACTGGGCAATACACAGAGCTAATGTCAAAACAGTTATATTTGAGATGATTCAGTTCAGCATAAATACACAGTTTAGATGTCAACATAGTTCGATTTTGAGCAATACAGTTTAGCATAATAGGCAGTTTGAATGTCAAAAAACAGCAAATTCAAGAAACCACAGTTTAGTTCTATTTAACCCATAGATAGGACCCTAACCCTGCCTACACTCCAGGAGTGAATGGACCTGGGAGCGATAGCAATAAAGGGGTACTCCGCATTCCCCAAAGCTCTAGCACTACTGGAACCTCACCATCAGATTGTTTAGTGTCTTATCAAGGACACTCATTGTGGGGGTCTTACCCCTCTGCAGAGAAGCAGTTGGTGTATTCTACAGACCCAGTCGAATGGGCAATAAAACTTTATAGGTAACAAGTCATAGTTAATAGGTAACCTCATTGTGGGTGGGTCTTACCTGTCTCAACAGAGGTGCATATTACACAGTGCCATCTGACAAGCGGCCAATTCGACTATGTCTTCCTTTTCTCTCCACAAAAGTACAGATGACATATCCTACAGAACCAAATTACCCAATTTTTAACCATATTTATCAACCCCTCCGCTCGGGCAGGATATGACACAAGGTCAATTTTTAAGCAGAGCTTGACAGGTTTGAATTCAGAGTTTTCCTTCTCTTAGACTAGTTGCCTCACCATGGCTGAAGAACCCAGTCTATCCTAAGATTTACCAGTAGATGGAGGGAGAATAATTGGATTCATACCTTTCCCGAGGGTATTACTGCTATGTGAAATGTAATCAGTCTCGTCAAGGATTTGAACACGTGTTGCCATGTCCATTTCCTACGACGATAACCATTACACCACAGGCACCCCACTTTTAACTGTTCCTATCTTTTCCAAAGTCTTGATCCATTAACTTCAAAAGAAAATGGTTTCTCTCCAATGTGTGTTTGCATCTGACATTTTAAAAGTAAACTTGAAGAAAATGCTGATCCACAGTCTTTTCAAAGATGACTGGCATGAAAATGTCGATCAACTGATTTCACATGAAAATGTTTTCTTTCATGTGTTTTTACATGTGGTATTTTATAGAGGAATTTTCAGAAAATGCTGATCCACAAACTTTACAAGGAAATGGTTAATCTCCTGGATGTATTTGCATGTGATGTTTCAAAATGGAACTTGTGGGAAATGCTGATCCACAAACTTCACAAGAAAATGTTTTCTCTCCAGTGTGGATTCGCATGTGATCTTTCAAATTGGAATTTTGGGAAAATTTTGATCCACAAACTTCACAAGAAAATGGTTTCTCTCCAGTGTGTGTTCGCCTGTGAGTTTTCAAACTGGAACTAGTGGAAAATGCTGATCCACAAACTTTACAAGAAAATGGTTTCTCTCCAGTGTGGGTTCGCATGTGACGTTTCAAATGTGACCCATTTGAAAATGCTGATCCACACACTTCACAAGAAAATGGTTTCTCGCCAGTGTGGGTTCGCATGTGGCATCTCAAAATTGACCCATTTGAAAATGCTGATCCACAAACATCACAAGAAAATGGTTTCTCACCAGTGTGGGTTCGCATGTGGCATTTCAAATGTGACCCATATGAGAATGCTGATCCACAAACTTCACAAGAAAATGGTTTCTCTCCAGTGTGGGTTCGCATGTGGCATTTCAAATTTGACCCATCAGAAAATGCTGATCCACAGACTGTACAAGCAAATCGCTTCTCTCCAGTGTGAGTTTTCATGTGAACTTTCAAAATGGAATTTGTGGAAAATGCCGATCCACAAAATTTACATAAAAATGGTTTCTCACCGGTGTGGGTTCGCATGTGGCATTTCAAATTTGACCTATTTGAAAATGCTGATCCACACAGTTGACAAGAAAATGGTTTCTCACCAGTGTGGGTTCGCATGTGGCTATTCATATGTGATCTATCTGAAAATGCTGATCCACAAACTTTACAAGAAAATGGTTTCTCGCCTGTGTGTGTTCGCATGTGACCTTTCAAACAGGATTTTGTCGAGAATGCTGATCCACAAACTTTACAAGTGAATGGTTTCTCTCCAGTGTGGGTTCGCATGTGGCATTTCAAATTTGACCTATTTGAAAATGCTGATCCACACACTTCACAAGAAAACGGTTTCTCACCAGTGTGAGTTCGCATGTGGCATTTCAAACTTGACCTATTTGAATAAGCTGATCCACACACTTCACAAGAAAATGGTTTCTCCCCAGTGTGAGTTCGCATGTGGCATTTTAAAGATGACCCACATGAAAATGCTGATCTACAAACTTTACAAGAAAATCTTTTCTCTTCTGTGTGTGTTCCCATGTGAACTTTCAAATAGGAATTTGTGGAAAATGCTGCTGCACAGACTTCACAAGAAAATGGTTTCTCTCCAGTGTGTGTTCGCATGTGCTCTTTTAAATAAGCACTTGCAGAAAATGCTGATCCACACACTTCACAAGGAAATGGTTTCTCTCCAGTGTGTTTTCGCCTGTGGATTTGAAAAAATGACCTGCTTGAAAATGCTGCTGCACAGAATTCACAAGAAAACGGTTTCTCTCCAGTGTGTGTTCGCATGTGCTCTTTTAAATAGGAACTTCTGGCAAATGCTGATCCACACACTTCACAAGAAAATGGTTTCTCTCCAGTATGGGTTCGCCCGTGCATTTTAAAAGATGACTGATTTGAAAAAGCTGCTCCACAGACTTCACAAGAAAATAGTTTCTCTCCAGTGTGTGTTCACATGTGCTTTTTTAAATTGGAACTTGCAGAAAAAGCTGATCCACACACTTCACAAGTAAATGGTTTTTCTCCTCTGTGTGCGCATGTGGCTTTTCGAATTGGAATTCATTGAATATCTTGATCCACAAACTTTACAAGAAAATGGTTTCCCCTCTGTTTGCGTTTTTGCATGCGTCTTTTCAAATTTTAACCTAGATGAAATATGAACAACAAATTTTACAAAAAAATTGTTTCTTACAAGTGTGTGTTTGCAAGTCTCTTTTTAAACTTGTATGCTGTGAAAATGCTAACTTACAATTTTTACTAGGAAATGCCCTCAGTGTGTGTCTCAATATTGATTTTCAATTCTGAATAAAGTGAAAATGTTGATTTGCTCAATGAAACAAAGTTGGCTGTCACTTGTAAAAAAAAATTCTTATTAGCTGTCAAAATGCATATCCAATGACTTAGCAAAGCACATATTTTACATTTGGTATGTGTTTGATTGTCTCTTTTAAATTTCAAAATTATTCTTTCCCATTATCCATTGTGATCTGTGAAGAAATAAAAGTTCAATTATTACTATGACAATAAAAATCAGGTGATTCATACATTATTTAGAATCAGTTTATATTTCAGTTAATTGTGATATTTCCTGCAAATGTTCAACAAATAAAGGAATTTCATAAAAATGCAGTAATTTTTCTAATTTTATGAAAGATTTACCAGAATTTAAAGAATATCTTATTCATAAGTATTAAAGAAAATTCTTTTTGCTCTAATATTTTGCAAAGAAAGATTTATGGAAAAAAACATGGACCCTAAAAGGATTAAGAAGACTGTAGCTAATATCACATTTAAATATACTCTCATATGAACTTATCAACAATAGCCAGAAATTTCTTTGTACAGTAATGACAATTAATACGTAGCAAAAATCAGTCGTTTTATCAATCAATTTCACTGTAACATTCAGCAAAGAAACATTAATAAAAAGGCAAAAAATAAAAAGAAAAGAAAATCACCCTAAAAGAATTTCTTTCTGTTTTGCATTTCATTTACTATCAACACAGAACAGAAATTTATACTTTTCTAAATCTCCCTGAATTACTTGCAAGCAATAAAACTAAAGAAACATATTGATATTATTTTTTATTAAGAACAGAAAAAAAATTAGCGCGCTGAATATTTTAGACGCAACTTGATCATTTTTATCATTCAGGTTTTTCGGACTATTGTTTTTATCTTTATTGATATATTCTCAATGTTTCACCCGAAATATCTTCCAGCCTTCTTCAGGTGTTTGTCAAACTTGGAATCTCATACAGAACTTCAAACAATGTCCTTTATTTAATCTATGGGGGATGCTTGTTTTCATTCCATTAACCATAAGTGGGTATAAGTGCTAAGTATTCCTGTACAGGATTGAACCCCCAACCTCTAGATGATTGTTTCTTTAGAAGCTTAGGGTACCAACACTAATAACAGTGATGCTATTTGTCCTGATGGACAGTTCAGAGTGAATTTTTGGGACTTATGAACTTTATTGTTCTCACATCACTATGATTACTACAACTATGAATAATTTTTTACCAGAGCTTATATTCCAGTTTTTTTTCCCCTATGTTATCTAACTTTTTTGATTATTGGTTCCCACTTGTATTAATCTTTATACTTGGTCTACTCATCAGGTCCCTGTGACCCAACATATGTACTGATTCCTAAAATTGTCTAATTCTCCAGTGGTCCTCTTAATCAATTATTCTAACTTTATCCCATAAGGGCAGATGGTTTCCCTTTTATTTTCATATATGGTCTGCCATACGTGATTTTTCATTTTCACCTTGTATTACTGCCTTCCGATGTTCTTATAACCTTATTTTTAGTGGACAGCATGTCTTGCCTCTGTGTGCTTTACCACAACTGTAATGGATGAAGTACACACAGTTGTTGATCATGTTGATTTCTGTTGTTGGCTTGACACGGAAGAGATACCTCTAGAGAGTTAAGCCAATTGTGAATATTGTCCTGATGTCATATGGACTACATATCCTTTGGATCCTTTTTGCAGGGCCTTTGACGTAGGGCAGACATATTGTGGTGAGTTTTCGGGCATCGTCTTCTATCCTCCTATCCAGGTTTCTCGTTACGTGTTAAACTAATCATTTCTTCTTGATATACATCTATATCACTACTAATGGCTTTTGCTCAATGTTGTAAGCAAGAGACTATTCCCTTCTTTACATTATATGGATGATGGCAGTTGAAATTGAGGTACCATCCCCTGAAGGTGGGCTTATGATACACACAACCTGAATCCTTGCTCTGTGCATGTTACTAATACCTTGAGGAAGGGTAATTTATTATCTTGTTCTTTCTCCATCGTGAACTGTATAGATGGCTCATTAGCCTAGTGACTAGAGTGTCTGCCAATGACCCTGGAGACCTGCATTCAATCCCAGATCGCATCATTGCAAAGACTTTAAAAATTGTAGTTTATCATATTTACCATCCCCTCCACTCAGGCAGGATATGACACAAGGTCAATTTTTAAGCGAAGTTTAACAGGTTTGAATTCAGAGTTTTCCTTCTCCTAGACTAGTTATCTAACTAAGGCTGAAGAACCTAGTCTGCCCAACAATTTACCCATATCTGGAGGGAGAATAATTGGATTCATACCTTTCCCAAGGGTATTAGTGCTATGTGAAATGCAATCAGTCTCATACAGGATTTGAACTTGTGTTGCCGTGTCCATTTCCTACGACGGTAACCATTAGACCACAGGCACCTCCACTAAAAATGGTAGTTTATACTTACTTGCTTAACACTCAGCAATAAAAGGTGCATATGAAGGCTAAAGTGGAGCCATCCGAGGAAAGGAGTAGTGCCCTCCCCTACACCTTGGTGTAGTAGCTATCAAAAAGGGAGCCTTCTGGTCGTCCTCTAATAGAGTCAATAGCTTTACTTTTACTTACTTTTAAACTTAGATCACAGTCATTGCACAGAAATTATATATTCAACATATTGTTATTGCTGTATTTAGGTAATAATTACTTCATAATTAAAATATTCTACCATTAAAAATTAATCGTTATCAAAAAATAAAAACATCCAAATCAAAACGATGCTGCTAATAATTTATTAAAAACTGCTTTCAAATTTGAAACAATTAAAATTATGAACGAATTTTAGTCTTTCAATTTTCTTTCTATAACGTATTTTTCTATAAGTATTATTGGATTTTTAAATCTCTTTATTGTTTCTATGAAATTTATTTGCTTATTCGTTTCTTATTTATATTTTATACATTTATTCATAATTTACTTGTAATTTCTCTGTCTATTAATTTGATTATTGTTTGTTTGTTGCTGAATAAGAGTAATAATTACTGAATAATTACGGTATTTTAAATTTGACAGAATAATTATTCGGTTTATTAACTTTCATGTAACATTCAAGACATTCTATTTTCTCATCAATTATTTTTTTAAAAATTAACATAAAATAAAGTTCTGTCTAAAATGCAACCTGTTTTTATATTTAAAATGTAAATTTAGAACCTTTTCTAAAAGCATTTTTTGTTTCTTGTATCAAAACAATTCTTCATTACATTATGATTATCGTCTGTTTTACTGATTCACTACTTTTGTGACGTCACAATCGAACAGGCCTTCTCTTTCGCTCGTCTCGACCAGAATCATTAAGTTTGCCACTTTCATTGACCATCAAGAGGTGGTGTCAAAAGAAATCACTTGCTAAAAGAAAAATCAAACAACTAACTATAACATAGATAAATATTTCAATGCTTTCAAATATTCTTAACATTTCTCTCAATCATTTACTTCAATTCCCATGAGATGGACACGTCTCAACACACAAAATTATCTCCGTTTTTTAAAACTCTTTCAAAATTACAATAAACACTCTTACCAATTCAATTTCCACGAATAACATTTGATATTTATTTAGTTAAATAATTATTTACAACAAAATAGTTTTAAAAAGACTCCGAGAAATTTAATAGGCCAACACTGACCTAATATTTCGATGTTGGGGTGACTTTGTTTATGTCACCCAAACGATTAACACTGTTAGAAGCAGAAATAAAACATTAATTAAATGTTGAAATGAATTCAAATTTTAAAATAAACCTAATCAGTTTACAAAAAAATTTAAGATATTTTTATGTTCAAACATAAAAAAATCACAAATCATAAAAAAACGAAGTTTTCTCTCTAATCACGTATTTTTTATTTGTAAAGAAAAATAATAACCGAACGTTATACTTACTTCTTTCTCTTTTCTTTTGTCTGAGTTCTTTTCTTTGGGGAGATACAACGTTAAAGAAAATGGGAAAACTATATTTTATATAAAATAACTGTTTTCAGTTTGGAGAAAATTAGAAATTATCGTCCATTTACACGGAAAACAGAAAGGTTTTTCGGAAGAGTGCTAAACAAGGGAGATAATTGCGATATTTTCCTAAGCTAACATTACGATTCATCCTATATTTAGGCATGGAGAATTTGACACAAGGCTATCCACGATTCGAGACTGATCACTAGAGATAAGAAAAAACCCGTACTAACATCGGCATTCCTCTGGCGTCAAGTGATGAATTCAGTCATGTATAGCAAGAATTTCATGGAGGGACGTTCCCTATGGCAAAGCGCTTCAGATCATCGACACCCAGGCAGGCAGCCGTTGAATAAGAATCATCAATGTAACCAAAAGACAAGACACTTATCATTAATTATAGAACTTAAACTTTTTATAAGTAGATTCATGCCTTTACGATATGTATTCGTTCAAAAGTGATAAATCAATAATATGAAAAGAAATATTTTAAAAACTTTAAAGCCGGGAAAATATTAATCTATGA
This sequence comes from Sepioteuthis lessoniana, assembly GCA_963585895.1. NCBI lineage: Eukaryota > Metazoa > Mollusca > Cephalopoda > Myopsida > Loliginidae > Sepioteuthis > Sepioteuthis lessoniana. The sequence goes on along the minus strand of OY757908.1, from coordinate 14,495,405 downwards.
TTCATGTTTGTTGTTTTATATTTGAAAACTTTTAGGAACATGTTTCATTGATAACACATATGAAAGTTTTGTTTTGGGTTAGTTGTAAATTCAGGGTAAAAAAATATCTCTAAGATTCTGGGCCCTTTATTTTCTTCACTACAAGGGTTAGGTGTACATGTAGGGGTAGGTTTGGATTAAGATTTAAATAAACTGTTAAAATCATTCTTTTTTGAACGTATCAGTTTTTCACATTAGTTTTAAATGATGTTTTTTTTTTTTTGTTTTCTTTCACCCTCGACTAAGTTACCCATTGAAAGATTCCTCAAGTTGTTGATATTGTTTAATTGGGGAAAAAATCTAAGTCAAGCATCTGAAATCATCCAATTTAGATCAATGTCATTACACAAAAATCATTTATTCAACATAATGTAACAACACACCTCTGAGAAGGAAAATGCTTTTCCTATGTTCTGTCTTCATGGGAATAATGCTTTCGCCCTCAAATTGAGCCTGACCCCAGGGTCATCATTTGATAAAGAATTTGTGGGTTGCACAGTTGTTGTTTGTGAGCAGTACAGCATGTGGACATAATGTTATAGATTTTATGAATTGTGATATCCACCTGGAAAAAATTTATTAACAAAATAGATATATTCTTTCTACTCACCTAAGATATTTTAATTCAGCAAAAATCAATTTTAGAAATTTTATGAATACAAATAAAAATATTCCAGACTTTTCCATAAAAGTTTTATACAAATCAAATATTTTTTTACATACACTCCCACTGATTTTGGAAGGTAGAGAATAAGCAACAATCAAAATTTCTTTACTCTCTTTGCGTAAGAAGGACTCTTAATTTCAGTTATAAAATCCTGCTTATATAAAAGTATTTTTTTATGTTGCCCTGGGCTGTCATGCGAAAAAAGAAATGGAAAAAAATTGAAAAATACAATAAAAAACAATTTCAGTTGTGTAGAAATTTTTGTGTGTGTGTGTGTGTGTGTGTTGGGGGGGTTAGTTATATAAAAGGTCTATATCAGATACTGACCACTCACCACAAACCCACAAAGTGAATAAGTGAAAACCAACACAAATACTATATATATATGTCAGGGGCGGAGATGGGACTAGTGCTACTCGTGCCCGGCACGACCAATAACTCGGTCAATGTTATTCAAAATGGATTAAAAATCATCCATTAATTTCAAGCAAACATACTTAGTCTGATCTCAATTAAATTACGTATCTATTCAAGTTTCGATAACTAAGTAGCCAAAAGTTCATAAATATATCTGGGAATAATACAACGATGCTGTTTTTAACGGATGGTCTTTGTCCGGCCACCGTCAGATCCATGAACATCCCATAAAATCGGCTATGATGTTGAACATGCGTAATCTGTGCCCATCACAAGACCCTTATAATAACAGTAATGTTAGAGAAATCCGCTTTTGGCTGTAGCCAATAACAAGAGCAACTCAAAATACCGTGCTCAAAAAAATTAGCACAATGTGACTGCTGACAGCTGTCTCGGGAAGAGGGAGAGGGACCGAGAGAGAGAGAGAGAGAGAGAGAGAGCGAGAGGGTGGATAGCAGATTATAGCCGTCGCCGACGTCATCATCATCGCTATGGTAAATGTTGGTTAAACGGCGTGTTTTAATTCGTTTTTTCACTAATAGATCTCTATTTCTTTAATGAATGTTGCATATATTACATTCTGTAACTAAAATTTGTTTATTTGAATACATTTTCAACAAATAATCTTTGTCATCAATTTCTTTATTCTAATAAACATATTTTTCTCGTCATAGTAATGAACATCTCTTTTCTTCTATACTTTTGAAAGGAAAAAAATCATCTTATCTACTGTATTAACAAGACTACAAATTATATAGTATCTTGATTGTTTACAAAAAACCCACCATGCAAGGTACGTTAGTCAATCTGTGCTATACAATGGAGAATCACGCAATAGCAACTATGATGATTTACTTTGGGTCCACGGGTTGGGAACTGAAGTTGACAAAGGGGGAGAGGGGGCACGAGTAGCAAAAATAGGCGAGAGTCGCCACATATATATATATATATATATATATATATATATATATATATACAGTATTTGTGTTGGTTTTCACTTTATATATATATAAATATATAGAATTAACTTAAATATAACTTATATATATATATTAACTTAAATATAACTTATAAATATATATATATAAACTATTCAAAATAAAGGTAAATGATGTTAAAGAAAAATAATCTAACAAATAAAAGAAATATAAAATGAAACTGATAATCCTTTGAGGAAAATAATAATAATAATAATCCAACGAATAAATCAGACATAAAAGACAAATAAATTTATTTCAATACACAACAAAGTAGAACAAATAATTTAAGACAAAACAAATTTGTCAAAATAAATAAAATTTTTATTCAAATATTTTCTTTAATTAAATTTTATGGCATCTCAACCACTGAAAGATATTTAATGCCAAATCCATTTTTAAATATACTAATAGTTCTACTTCAAACAATTCAGTTTTTCATATTTTACTAACACCTTGACTTTTACTATGAAAAACTTGAAAACTTTTAGCTTTCAAACAATCTCTATTTCAATTTTGAGATGAGAAGCACTGGATTTTGAAATACACTTATCTGCAGTCTCTCTCTCTTTTCCCTCTATACACATATATATATATATATATATATACTTATTCGGGATCAGGCCTAATTAGAATAAAATATGAAAGTTATTCTTCCAGAGGAAAAGGAAGGGAGTTGTCTCTCATGAATGGTGCATTGTGGGATTTGGGGAGGCCAGAAAAATGGACAAACTTGTAAGGCAGGAGGAGATTAAATTTGTCATTGCACATGGTAGGTGGACATAAACTTCAGAGATGTTTTTATAATTTTCTTGGTAATTTGTTGCAAGGAATTTAGTTTGATGTATTTTTTTTTTTTTTTTTTGTCTGATTGTCATTGTAGGAGACAAATGGAGAAGCCAAACTTCAACAAGAAAGAAAAATAGATGCTTGTAAAACTCTTGCTAGTTTCACAATGTACCTTGTAGCACCCATGAAATAACAAATCAGAGAGTACTGGTTTTGAGACATAAACAATTTAAGAATATTGTTACAACAATTATATAAAGTACAAAGTTTTGATGTGACCAGATGACTGATTGGATAAGCCTTTCAACCGCATGTCTAGCCTGGTAAGAATAGTTAAGTGGTCCAAGTCACATGATCACTCATTTGCCAAATCAAGTCACACTCAGTCAGGTGCATCTAAAACTTTATAGGTTGGTTGGTAGGTGGTTTGGGTTTTATGGCCTATCAAACATTTTGGGTTGTAAACATATTTTTATGCAAATAATTCTATTTCAAACAATTCACTTTAGTAGGAGTACACAGTTTAATTGTCGAAAACATTTCTATTTCTGTTTTAAGCTATTCAGTTTATTCAAACACTTCTAATACAGCTTAGTATATGTACATATTTGTTTACACACAGTTAAATGTCAAAACTGTTATATATTAAACAATTCAGTTTAGTGTAAGTAGAGTTTCAATGTCAAAAACACTTCCATTTCAAACAATTCAGTTTAGCATAAGTGCACAGTTTAAATGTTAGTACAATTTGATTGTCAAAAACATATCTATTTCAACTTAAGTTTAGTCAAACCAATTCATTTTAGCATAAGTATGCAGTTAGTTCTATTTAACCTATAGATAGGGCCCTATCAAGTGCTACCATTCGGTGCCAGAGTGGACTGGGGAGCAATGCCAATGAAGGGGTGCTCTGCATTTACCAAAGCTCCAGCATCACTGGAACCCCACCATGAGATTGTTTCGATTCATATCCAGTAAACTCATTGAGGCATCTTACCCCTCAGCAGAGGTGCAGTCAGTGTATTCTACTGCCTGTTTAGCATAAATACGCACTTTAAAGGCAAAAAAACAGCAGAGTCAAGTAACTACGGTTTGTTCTATTTAAACCATAGATAGGGACATTATCAAGTGCTACCACTCCAGGACAGGTGGGACAAGTGCACCCATACGGCTGGATGTTGCCTTTCACTCTAAAGAAGTACAGTTGGTACATCCCACAGCTCCCAAAAGACCCTTTCTCCCTATTGAAATAAACTGGTGTTATATATTGACCCTTGACCCAGCCGTCTATCAATAGATTCACCCTTTTAAATATGTAGAGGAGCAGCAGAAGCAGGTGAACGTTAGAAAATAATAAAAGCACATGCCCAGGTAGGTCATGTGCAGATGGAGACAGGATGCCTAAGTGAGAACCAGCTTTCAGAAAGGACTTTGTGGCCCTCAGTGACCCATGGTTGAGCAACAAAGCCAAGATGAGAAGGAAGTGCTGCTTTGGTCAAAAGAGGAACTTGGGTCAATATAGCAGTCTGTTGCTGTCTCCTCACATCGCTCACACACAAAAGAACATCACCCTTTCGAAAATAAAGCGTGAGAGATTTATAGTTTTTTAAAGAAGTGTGTTCTTTCGTTTATTGAAGTCGTCATTATCAGTTGATTATGTTTCCGCATATATGCATCCATTTGCGTAAATGGCTATACAATATATTAAAATTTGGTGCCTAAGGCCAGTTCATGCCCACATGGCGTGGGATCGAACCTGAGTTGACCTAGATGATCAAACAAACAGCTGATAAATATTTTGAACCTTGAAGAAAGTGGAGAAACTAACAGAAAATTGGAAACAGAATTAAACATATCATGGCGAAACACAATAAGAAAGCAGAAAAAGAGAAAAGATGAAAAAAAAAAAAAAAGAGAAAAACTTCAAAGTCTGTGTGTAGATTGCTCATTCATTGTTATTTGTTCTCTCTGTCTTATATATTAATGTTATTTGGCCTTTTTAAAAGATACAATGAAAATAATTTTAGAAAAAAAAACTGATTGAGCCCTACATATAAAGCATTGAAATATGAGTTGATACAATTACTATGATGTGTAATGTAGAAACGAACTAAGGGAGAAGGAAAGGAAAGAAGGAAGATGGCCCTGTGCTAAAATTATTGATGGGTCATAATGTAAACTTCCGCTTGGGTTTTGAGTTTTAATTTTTATGAATGAATTTGAGAGGAAACAAAATTTTTATGAATGAAATTTTGTAGTAACTTGTGAATCCTGTCCTAATGCATCGTTATTTGAAATTCGGATTTTAATCCGAGATCTGGAAGGATTTCGGGGCATCAATGATGTTGTCTGGAGAATGCTCATATACCTTTGGATCTGTAGTTAAGGCTGTGGGACGGGTTGTAGTTTAGAAAAGTTGTAGAAATGGGAAGTGTTATACGAAGTCTCCCCTAAGAATGGGTTTGAGACTTTATTGAGGTACTGAGTGTTTAGGGGCCAGACTGAGTTGTGAAGGTCCCACTGGAATGGTGTTTGAGATTTTATTGAAGAGGTTATTTTGAAACTGGGTGTGTGAAATCTTGACGATCTCGTTGATGTGCAGGAAAATTTGTGGACTCGGTTTTGGATTGGTCTTGAGGGTTTGGTTTGGTTTGTTGGGTTTTATGGCATATCAACCTTTGTAGATTATTTAACGCCAAATCCATTTTTATGTAAATAATCTGTTCTATTGAAAACAATTCAGTTGAGCATAAGTACACAGTTTGATTGTCAAAAACATTTCTATTTCAAGCTATTCAAGCAGTTACATGTAACAATTCAGTTTAGTGTCATATCCAGGAAACTCATTGGAGGGGTTACTCCTCTGCGGAGGTTTAGTCAGTGTATTCTACAGCCCTAGCCGAATAGGCAATGTTCTTGAGGGGAAAAAGTGGTTGGCCGAATGGATGAATAAATAAAGTACCCAGTTAACTATTGAAAAAGACAGTAAAAGGTTTGGGTTGCTTAGGAAAGAACACCTGGGATGTTTTAACTCATCTTTGGAAGTAAGCAAGAAACTAGTATTGTATTGTCATGTTCAGAACAAGTAAAAATGAAGAAATGATGGCTGGATACGAGCCATGCTTTTGTAGAGATACTTGCTGAAAGAAGAAAGAATATTATTAAAAAAGTTTGATTAATGAACCAGGCTTGTTTTATGGAAATACTTCACGAACCCATAGTTTGTAGTAGATAGAAAATTGAAATTTTTGTTTGGCGCGTAATTTAATTTGACCATTAGAGTCACCGAACATTTTCACCCAATGAGGATGAATGTCTTATTCAGCCCGAACCATGTTTCCTAGCAACACCAAAAATTGAAGAAAGCCCGCCACTCTCTCTCTCGCTCAGAAATCCACAAAGGGAACAGAAGTTTATTCGTCTTTTCCCGAATAGTAGTAGCCTCATCAACCACTATGAGGAGAGCCATCTAGTTTATGGATCCCTTCGGTCTATTTTTCTAGACCAAAGGATTCTAGTTAAAAAAAAAACAACAAACAACAAATTAGATGATACACTCTAACAACTTCCTACATTCTTTCTTTACTACGAGACCTCGCAGCATACCAGTGTAAACCCCTATACTTCATGCTGACATTAAAACCTTCCTTCAAAAACCTAACGATGTCTTCGTTCTTCTCCACGACCTTTATTTTCCATCAACATTTAGTGAAGGGATAACTACCAACGTAATACCAACGCCACCAAAGTAATACCAACAAAACCTACAAGTTACTGTGTTAAGGTAAAGACAGAAAGAAACAGATATGAGGTTAAAAAAAAAGGTGAGAGAGCGATTTAAAAAGAGACAGAGAGAGAGAGAGAGGACGACAAGACAATGGGAAAAAGACAAAGAAAAAACGACAAGACAATGGGAAAAAGACAAAAAAAGAGAGAGAGAGGACGATATGACAATGGGAAAAAGACAAAGAAAAAAAAGAAAAGAAGAATAGAAACATGAATACTCTTGAACACAGCTTAAAAAAAGAAGAAAGAAAAAAAACGAACATTTTTATGAAAATTAGACAGTGCATAGATTGAAAAAAAAGAAAAGCTGAACATTTGTGAACTTTGATTGTTGACATATTGTAAACATTGTTTGATTAGTTCAAAATAGTTGAAAAATTAGTGAAAAAAAAAGAGTTGAGTTTAAAGGCGACATTAGAAAAATTTTTTTTGTTTCATTTTATGAAATTTGACGAAAACCATTAACAGGGAATTTAATATTTGGTTTATGAAGATTTTAAAATTATGTTGATTCTAAACTTCCAACTTCCTACTATTTTTGTCTAGTTTTGCCTGTCAGTAGAATGTCATCAATTCTACTGATTACATTTTCAATGCCCTGCAATATGTTTTCCATTGTTCTTTGAAATATTCGTGGGGCTGATTTCAACCCATAGCGTAACCTGTTATACAGGAAAACGCCTTTATGAGTATTGATCGTTGTTAATTTTCTTGATTTTTCATCCAGCAATACTTGTTAGTATGCTTGGCTTAAATCTAGCTTGGTGAAGGATTCACCTCCTTCCAATGTTGCATACAGATCTTTCGTTTTCGGTATCGGATAATTATTAAAAACTGTTGGAATTGTGTAGAAATCTTTGCGTGTGCTCTTGTGTGTGTATGTGTGTGTGTGTTTGTGTGGGTTATTAAGAAATCGAAAAATACAATTAAAAACTGTTGGAATTGTGTAGATATCTTTATGTCTGCTCTTGTGTGTGTATGTGTGGGTTATAGTTATGTATTAATGTGTGTGGATGTGTAAGTGGTGTTTAGTGCATATGGGTGTGAAAATATATACGTAGATACATACAAACTTCCATGGCATTAAATATATAAATCTAATATATATTTATGTATTATTATTATTACTATATAATATTTATTTATTATTATTACATAATAGATACTGACCACTCTCCAAATTATATCACACTTGAAAATATGAATTAGTGAAAACCAACACTGTTACAAAATATTAAGAAAGTTAAGAAATAAAGGCAAATGATGTTAAAAAAACAAATAATTTAAGACAGAACAAATTTGTCGAAATAAATCAAATTGTTTATTCAAATGTTTTCTTTAATGTGGTTTTATGGCATATCAACCACTGAAAGTTATTTAATGACAAATCCATTTTAGATATACAAATAGTTCTATTTCAAACAATTCAGTTTATCGTATTTTAGTACCAGCTTGAATTTTACTATGAACAACTCAAAAACTTTTAGGTTTCAAACAATCTCTATTTCAATTTTTAGATGAGAAGCACTGGATATTGAAATACACTTATCTGCAGTCTCCCCCCACTTCTCTCTCTCTCTCTCTATATATATATATACTTCTTCAGGATCAGACCGAATGAAAAAAATATGAAAAATAGTCTCTGAGGAAAAGAAAGGGAGTTGCCACCTGTGAACAGTGCATTGTGGAATTTGGGGAGGCCAGAAAAATGGACAAACTTGTAAGGCAGGAGGAGATTGAATTTGTCATTGCACATGGTAGATGGACATATGACTGGTGCTCACAAGATAAACAGATATTTTCTCGGGGAATAGACACATATCTCTATTGGTGGTCAATGAAACCTCTTTATATATATATATATATATATACGTTGTGAGGCATACAGACTTTTTCTTGCAGCATGAGTTCGAATCGCTTGTCGCCAAACTGTTGTGTTCTGGTGAGTGAACACAATTAGTAGTAGTAATGATAAGACAAACCACGATATGTGAGGAAATAGTTATATTTACAGGAAGAGTATTTACAAGAGAGAGACTGTGAGTCATAAGAAGATACTATTAGTGAGAGAATAAGGATATACTTCAACAAGAGGAACAGCTCTTTTGGTCTGACTCGTAGACTGATCTCAGACTGATCTGGACTGAAGCCCCTTGGTATTAGAGCTACTGCCATAAATGGTTGATGGCCTAACTCATTCTGCTGGAAAGGTAGGTGATACCCAACAAAATGTATCTATTAAAAAAGACACAGTGAGAGTTTTTGATCAATTGATTAAGTTTGACATTTTTTTATCAGACAGTCAATATAGAAGTGAAATGTAGAAGTTTAGTCAAACAATTCTATTTCAAAACAATTCAGTTTAGCATACGTATGCAGTTAGATCTACTTAACAGATAGATAGGGGTCTTATCAGGTGCTACCACTCCGGGACAGAGTGGAACTGGGATAAATAGAAATGATAGAGTACTCCGCATTCTCAAAAGCTTTAGCATTACTGGAACCTCACCATCAGATTGTTTAGTGTCATATCCAGGACACTCGAGAAGCAGTTGGTGTATTCTACAGCCCAAGCTGACAGGGCAATAAAACCTTATAGCTAGGAAGCCATAGTTGATAGGTGAACCAATTGTGGGTGAGTGTTACCTGTCTCAACAGAGGTGCAGTTGGTATATCACAAAGCCCCAAATGAGAAGTGACCCCATTCGATGGGTTTCTACCTTTCTCTCTACAGAAGAACAGTTGACATGTCCTACAGAACCCAAATACCCCGTTTTAACTGTTTCTTTGTTTTTCAAAAGCAGCAGATCAGAGGATTACATATGTTAATGTCAATTGTGACTTTTCTTAACACACACGAATGAATATATATGGACAATCACTGGATATCCCCATTTATAATCTTATTACATATACATGCTGCAAAATAAGTAATTTTTTCACTTACCAAGATTAACGCATGAATAAACTTAGAAAAATAACAATGAAACCAGTAATTAAGTCAGTACTAATAAGATACAACCATTTACAAGAACCAATTTACTAAATTGTAATGCTTTAGGCTAAAGTAACAAAATAATAATGAATGAAACATTTTACTTAATTGAAATACTTTATGCTAAAGTATGTGTAACCTAGATAATAATGAATGAATAAATATAATTAAAGTCATAATAAGAGTTAACAAGAAAATCTTTTCTCTCTACTGTGTTTTTGCTTGTGGTATTTTAATGAGGAATTCTTAAAAACTTCTGATCCACACAAGAAAATGGTTTCTCTCCTCTGTGTGTTCGCATATGATGTTTCAAATTGGAATCCCTGGAAAATCTTGCCTCACACACTTCACACGCTAATGGTTCTCTCCAGTGTGTGTTCGCATGTGACTTTTTAAAATGGAACTTTTAGAAAATGCAGATCCACAAACTTCACAAGAAAATGTTTTCTCTCTATTGTGTGTTTGCATGTGAGCTTTTAAATTTCTATTCAGGGAAAATCTTGATCCACAAACTTCACAAGAAAATGGTTTCTCTCCAGTGTGTGTTCGCATGTGCTCTTTCAAATGGGAATTCCGGGAAAATCTTGATCCACAAACTTCACAAGAAAATGCTTTCTCTCCAGTGTGTGTTTGCATGTGCTGTTTCAAACAGGAATTCTGGGAAAATCTTGATCCACAAACTTCACAAGAAAATGGTTTCTCTCCAGTGTGGGTTCGCATGTGAACTTTCAAAACAAAATTTCGGGCAAATGTAGATCCACAGACTTCACAACAATGTCGTTTCTCCCCAGTGTGTATTTGCATGTGACATTTAAAAGTCGAAATGTGTGAAAATGCCGATCCACAAACTTCACAAGAAAATGGTTTCTCTCCAGTGTGTGTTCGAATGTGCACTTTTAAAATTGAACTTGAAGAAAATGCTGATCCACAGACTTCACAAGAAAATGGTTTTTCTCCAGTGTGTGTTTGCATGTGCTGTTTCAAATGGGAATTCCGGGAAAATCTTGATCCACAAATTTCACAAGAAAATTTTTTATCTCCAGTGTGGGTTGACATGTGAACTTCCAAAAGAGAATTTCGGGCAAATGTAGATCCACAGACTTCACAAGAATATGGTTTCTCTCCAGTGTGTGTTTGCATGTGATATTTAAAAGTAGGCATGTGTGAAAAGGCCAATCCACAAACTTCACAAGGAAATGGTTTCTCTCCAGTGTGTGTTCGAATGTGGCCTTTTAAAATTGACCTTGAAGAAAATGCTGATCCACAGACTTCAAAAGAAAATGGTTTTTCTCCAGTGTGTGTTTGCATGTGATGTTTCAAATGGGAATTCTTGGAAAATCTTGATCCACAAACTTCACAAGAATAGGGTTTCTCTCCTATGTGTGTTTGCATGTGACTTTTTAAAATTGAACTTGAATAAAATGCTGATCAACAGATTTCATAAGAAAATGGTTTTTTACCAGTGTGGCATAGCATGTTGTAGTTCAAATGTAACCCATGTGAAAATACTAATCCACAGACTTTACAAGAAAATAGTTCGATTACTCTCACCAAGTGTTTATTTGCATGTGTCTTTTTAAACTGGTATGCTGTGAAAATGCTAACCCACAATTTTTACAAAAAAATGTCTTCAGTGTGTGTTTCAATATTGATTTTCAATTGTGAATAAAGTGAAAATGCTGATTTGCTCAATGAAAAAAAGTTCGCTATCATTTGTAAAAGAATATTCTTATTGGCTGTCAATATACATATCCAACGACTTAGCAAGGCACATATTTTACATTTGGTCTGTGTTTAATGTCTCTTTTTAATTTCAAAATAGTTCTTTCCCATTATCCGTTGTGATCTGTGAAGGAAAAAAGTTAAATTATTACTGAACAACAACAATCCCGAAATTCATACATTATTTAGAATCAGTTTATATATCAGTTAAGCAAGGAGGTATCAAGTACTATTTTTAAAGTCTTTGATATGATGCAACATGGTATTGAACCCACCTCTCCCAGACCATTGGTGACCACTCTACCCACTTGAAAAATGAGCAGGTTTTGCAGCATGTCATATATACTTAATGCAAAGATGTAAATAAAATTCTTATACTACTGTTCAAGAAATAAAGGAATTTCAAAGAAATGTAGCAATTTTTTTAATTGTTTGAAAGTTTTCGCAAAATTAAAAGGATATTTTATAAATAATAGATTCATAGAAAAAACATGGAAAAGAAAATGATCGAAAAAGCATTTTATATATTTGTTTATTTTGATTGTCCCAAGTGGAGAACAGCTGATATCACGTTTAAATATGCTCTCATATGAACTTATCAATTATAGCCAGAAATTTCCTTTTTTATATTCTAATGAAAATTTATACATAACCCAAATTTGTCGTTTTATCAAGCAATTTCACTTTAACATTTAGCAAAGAAACATTAATAAAAATGCAAAATAACAAATATGAAGAATATTGGTAGACTTGAGTGTGGTCTGTCATGGTGAGACTATCCTTGGTAATGCTTATCTCCACTAAAGTTTTAGCATAAGTCCTGGCAGAGTCAGCTGGAATGCCAATTTCGCTAAGAAGCTCTGGCCAATCATCAGATCCTGTTCTCAGTGCCATGAAGAATATTGGTTGACTTGAGAGTGGTCTGACACACAAGTAGCAAATGATCCGACATTGCATTTACTGAATGAATATATGGGTGAATAGACATCACTTATGCAAATGTCTTGGGCATGTCATCCTGGCACCACAGATACAACCCACCTGCAGCATTAGGTGCTCCCTTATAAAATAAGATAAGTTTAGCTGGCTTGCTTTTACCAAGAAGATTTAAGAAGGTAGCCATGTTAGAAGGTGAGTCAGTTGACTTCTACATCTCCCTCCTCAACCAATTGTGGAAGCATAGTGGCCGTTGGGGCGGAATCAATTCCTTATTTCCTGGTTGAATATATGGAAGAAGTCGGGATAGCGCCCTAGGAATCCTGGTTCTTGATGGCGGTGATTGAGTCAGGCCCTGGGATTCCAGATCGCTTTGCAACGTAATGCCACCATTTCCTGTTTTTTTGGCAGCTTGATGTGGTGTACTCATATCTGTAATTGTTGGCTCAGTAGACATAGGCAAGGTACTCGGTATGGGGAGTTTTAAGTTTCCTTAGTAACCTGCGGTTCCACAGCGTTATTCTACCTGTTTCTGCAACTCTAATTCTATATTGGCAGTTGGGAAGCATCTCTACTATTCGTCCAGCTTTGTCCCATCGATGGCTATTTGGGTTTTGAATGGAGACTGTGTCACCCTTACAAAGCAGGGATAAGGCATGTGCAGTATGATTGTACCTTTTGATGAGGTCTTCACTGCATTTGGATAACGTTTTTTCACATTTTTGGGCTGTGGCTATCCATTCAGCGTGTGGTTTATATAAGTTTGGATGTGATAGGATATAATCCCGAAGACGTCTATGAAGCAAGAGTTGTGCTGGTGCTAATCCAGTGCCTTGGATAGAGGTGTTTCTCTATTGCAGGATTGCTTGTGCTGCCATGTCATTGTCCAAGGAACCCTGGTGTCCTGTGCAGTCCCTTATAAGTCTTTTGCAGTCTTGACTGCTAACTCTGCTCATCCATTAGATTGGAGATAGGCTACTGATGAGATTCTTTATTTAACAGCCCAGTATTTTAGAAACTGTTTGAATGAGTAAGCTGAGAAGGGTGGCCCACCATCTGAGCTAAGCTCCTCAGGCATGCCGTAGGTTTGGAATATTTTTCTGCAGATAGATATCAACCTGGAGGCAACTGTTTGTCCCAGCTTGATACGGTAGAGAATGAGCCATCCAATGAGCCTGTCTGCACAAGTGAGATAAGTGAACGATCCAGCATGGAACAAATCCATAACAATTTGTTGAAAAGGCCATTCTGGTGTAGCTGTCATTTCGATTGGTTCATGTGGTAGACTTGGGGCATTCCTTGAGCATGTAATGCAATTATCTCTGTAATTGCGAATTGAAGCATTCATTCCAGGCCAGTAGACTGACTCATTGGCATGTGTTTTCATGCCAACTACCCTTTGATGAGCTGAATGTAGGGACTTTAATTTGTTTTTGCGCTGGCGGTTTGGTATTACTATCCTCCAGTCCTGTTGTATTAGGCCATTATCGTTACTGAGGCGGTTACGAACTTCCCAGTATTCTGGTATTGAAGGCAGCGTTGCTTGACGACTGTTTGGAAAACCATAGTCAAAGGTCTTGCCTAACAAGGTATATTGTGCGTCTTTTTGACCAGCAAAACGAATGTGGTCAAGAGAAGTTATGGCAGGGTGACCATCTCATATGGATACGGATGTGAGGGCTGTCAATCTCGTTGCTGCACAAATCTCATCTGATTCATCAGTGTCTATAGGAGAGGGTTCTATATGGAATGTATCAAGTAAGCTTTGCACTGTAGTGACTGGATTGCGAGAGATAGCGTCAGGTGCCCTATGCCATTTTCCAGGGTAGTGTTGCATCGTGAAATGATATCTCATACTTTTTTCTTTGAGCCGGAATAGGTGTGGTTTGTGAATTGTGCTGAGATTTTGATCACCAAAAGGTCTTTTTAGCGGCTCATGGTCGGTCACCACTATAACATTAGGGCAACCCAGTAGGAACATGCGGCACTTTTCAAGTGCCCAGCTGATAGCTGCTGCATCACCTTCTATGGGTGCAATAATTGCAAAGATTTAATATTTGGAAGAGATAATGTGAAAGAAATACTAGAAATAAACAGATATTTCCAAGACTTTAACAGAGGTTCTCTCTTATATCCGAAAGACACAACTACAAATTTTCATACATAAAACATTGAATACTTTGGCAGATTATGAGCTTCTTGTTAATGTTGACAGTTGTGATGAGGGTCACAATATAGAAAAAAAATACAAAGAATGTTTGTCTGGCAATCCACAAAAGCTCTTTTATATAATTTTAAAGAATTCAGTTATTGCCGTATTTAAGTAATAATTACTTAATAATATAAATATTCTAACATTAAAAAATAATTATTAACAAAAATAAAAAACAACAAAAAACATACAAATTAAAACAATGCTGATCATAATTTATTAAAAATTGTTTTCAAATTTGAAACAATTGAAGTTATGAACGAATTTTAGTCTTTCAATTTTCTATCTATAACGTATTTTTCTATAAGTATTATTGGATTTTTAAATCTCTTTATTGTTTCTATGAAATATATTTGCTTATTCAATTTTTATTCATATTTTATACATTTATTCACAATTTACTCGTAATTTCTTCGTCTCTTAATTTGATTATTGTTTGTTTGTTGCTGTTTAAGAGTAATAATTACTTAATAATTACGATATTTTAATTTTAATTAAGTTTTGTATATAATTCAACCCTGTTTTTATTTTTAAAAAGTAATTTTTGTTTCTTGTAGCACAACAATTCTTCATTACATTATGATTATCGTCTGTTTCAGTGATTCACTACTTTTGTGACGTCACAATCGAACAGGCCTTCTCTTTCGCTCGTCTCGACCAGAATCATTAAGTTTGCCACTTTCATTGACCATCAAGAGGTGGTGTCAAAAGAAATCACTTGGTAAAAGAAAAATCAAACAACTAAATATAACATAGATAAATATTTTCAATGCTTTCAAATATTCTTAACATTTCTCTCAATCATTTACTTCAATTCCCATGTGATGGACACGTATCAACACAAAATTCATCTCCGTTTTTAAAACTCTTTCAAAATTACAGTAAACTCTTACAAATTCAATTTGAACAAAACCTCCAAAAAAAAGTGCATTTTCAAATAACGCATCGTATTTACCTAAAAAAAACAAAAAAACATTGTTCATAAGAAAATAGTTATTAAAAAAAATTGAGGGAAATTTAATCTACCAACACTTATCTAAGATTTCGGTGGGGGACTTGGCTTATGTCACCCAAACGATTAACACAATTTGTAGCAAAAATAAAATATCAATTAAATTTTGAAACGTATTAAATTTACAAAAAAAACTGAATCATTTTAAAGAGTTCAAATATTTTCATATTCAATGAGGATAAAATCACAAATCATAAAAAAATCAAAGTTTTCTTGCAAATTAAGTATTTTTGATTTGTAAAGAAAAAAATAATCGAACGTTATACTTACTTCTTTCTCTTTTCTTTTGTCTGAATTCTTTTCCTTGGGAAAATACAACGTTAGAGAAAAGGGGAAAAGCTAAATTTTACATAAAATAACCGTAATGAACACTCAAGTTGGACTATATTATGAAAATTTTGATTTTTAAAAATTACAACTACGTCAATATGGCGTGGGGCTTCGCGTGGTGGGAAGGAAAACCGGATGTGGTTCTTTATTTTCTCGGGTCAAGGGAAACTACTCTGTCTGATCATGCTTGTATATACTTAACAATAACTGTTTACAGTTTGGGGAAATTAGAAATTATCGTCCATTTGAAAAGCAATATAGAAAGGTTGTAGAAAAGTGATAAACAAGGAAGATAGTTCCGATATTTTCCTACTATGAATATTTCATTTAGACTCTGTATTCCAGATTTGGTTGTTTTTTTAATTCTTGTACTGCATCGGATGCTTTTTCACAACGTGGACTCCAGTTGGGTATCTCCAGTTCTATTCGACATTTCGGTGCTTGGACTCAAGCTAACTAGACTACTTTCATGAGGGGTCAGTGTGACCATCCATTCTGTCTCCCGACACAGATTTCTTTTATGTGTGTTTGTTCTTTCCAATTCCCAAGCTTTCTTTGAGTCTGGTCCTAATCGTTTTTTTTTACTTTATCCACGTGTTGTCTTACCACCGTCCCAGACTCTTGTTTTATTTGATACGTGGATCCTTCAATAAGTTTCCAGACTTGTTTTTGTAGGGCATTTAAAATTGTCGTAGTCTCTTGAAAATTCAGTATGTTATTGCTTTACATCTTATGAGATGACTGACCAATTTTTATTATTTCATGTTCAAATGAACAGCTACAGCAGCAATTGGAATACACCTAAGAAAAGCCTGATTGTCACAGCTGGTAAATTTCAAAAATGTAATCTGACATTTTAGAAGAATGATATGCAATAAAATTCTGGGAAAAAATGCCACAGAAACGTATGGAATGCTTCAGAATGCTTTGGACCACGTTGCATTAATCGAGCATCGTTTTTTAAATGGGAAGAGAATCTAGGAAGGCAGGGAGTCTGTGAGGGATGATAAGAGGTGTGGGAGGAGTAAGAAAGTCAGAACACCAGAGTCGATTGGCCCAGGTGTTAAGGTTTGGGTTAGGGTTACTGTGTTCAGGTTTTAAGGGAGCTCAGGAAGAGATTCCATCGGAAGACGCCAGCACTCTTCAAATCGGCTCAGTAGCATTTCCACCAAGAGAATGCAACAGTCCACAACTTCATGCTGGTCACAGACTATTTGACCAAGATGGGCTTCAAGACAGGTTTTCACCCTCCCTATAATCCAGACCTTGCTCCCTGTGACTTTTGGTTATTCCCAAAGCTCACTGGCTGTCATTATGAGACAATTGAGGAGATGAAAGATGCTGTGACCAAGGTCGTTGACACACTCACTCAAGACGACTTCCATCAGGCCTTCCAGAAGTTGTTGGAACAGTGCAACATGTGCGTTGCAGCCGGAAGAGATTACTTCGAAGGGGACTAGAGTTTCATGTGTGTACTATCAAGAAAAGTGCCTATGTGAAAAAAGTCTGGAAACTCATTTAATGATCCTCGTATGACACTGGACCTGTTTGTCTTTTGACTACCCCGCCCTTCCATCCTGGTCTACATGTCGGCTTACCACCGTCCCAGACTCTACTTCTATCTCATACAACAGTGGATCTGTCAGTCTCTTGACTACCCCGCCCTTCCATCTTGGTCCTGTATAGAAATTTTTTGCATATACCAATACACCTTCTCTAAATTTCACTGCAATGACCGAGTTTTCATGATATTTTTTAAAAATTTCTTGCTGTCTTTTCAGGGGCTCTTTCACAGTAGTCTTCAGTGGAATGATCCAATCGAAATCAATCTTCTATTACCAGGAACATGTGACCTTTATATGGGCTTGCATAATCTATGTGGAGTCTCCACCAGTCCTCTTCTGAAATTTCCCAAGGATGTAAAGGGGCAGTTGCTGGCATTTGATTGACTTGTTGACATTCATAGCAGTTTCTCATCTTAAATTCTATTTCTTGGTCTAATTTTGTCTACCAAAAATAGTTTCTGCCCAACCCTTTCCTTTTTACAATTCCTGGGTGTCCCCTACGGAGCGCCTCTGCAAGTTTTTTTCCGCCCTTGTATGGGCACTATTACTCCTCTTCCCCACAGTAAGAATTCTTCCTCAATTCCCAATTCATGTCTTGTAATGAGGTTAGGGTGCCATTCATCTGTATTCGGACATTTGTCTGGCCAACCATTTTTTACATAGTTTAGCACCTGTTTTAGGAATTTGTGCATTTTCGTCCCCCTGGTAATTTCCTGGTACGTAACAGGAGTTTGATCCAGGTACACCAGCAGCATTATGTTCTCCTTTGCTATCGGAGCATCTTTTCGTTTCGTAGGCCTTGACAACATCCTCAACCCGTCTGCATTTTCATTCTTGCTTCCTTCCCGATATTCTAGCTGGTATGCATATACAGAGAGGATAACTGCCCAACGTTGAATTCTTGCCGAGATGATGTCTGGGATTTTTTTAATTTTCTTTAAAATATCCAAAGAGAAGTTTGTGACAGTGTATAATGGGAATGGTCTTCCATATAGAAATTGGTGAAGTGTTTTCACTCCAAAAACCACTGGCAATGCCTCCTTGTTAATTTGGGAATAATTTTTTTTTCTGCTCGTGTAAGGGTCCTTAAGGGTCCATAACTGCTCTCAACCCATATAGAGAACCATCACATGCCACTATAACTGCACTCAACCCATATAGAGAACCATCACATGCCACTATAACTGCTCTCAACCCATATAGAGAAGCATCACATGCCACTATAACTGCTCTCAACCCACATAGAGAAGCATCACATGCCACTATAACTGCTCTCAACCCACATAGAGAAGCATCACATGCCACTATAACTGCTCTCAACCCACATAGAGAAGCATCGCATGCCAGAATAACTGCTTTATTTTGGTCGAAGTCAACCAACACTTTTGGAGAATTTAATTGTTCTTTTGACTCTTTATATGCTTGCCTTTGTTTTGACGTCCACTCCCATTTTGCTTCCTTACTCAATAACCGATGTAAAGGAGCCAAAATGTTTGGAATGTTTGGAATTTAATGGACACAATAATTAATTATACAGTGTAGAAATTGATTACTGTATTCGCCTTTCAATAAAAAATGTTCGTCTCTGTGGTGGGGTCGATAATACTAGTTCGCCATTTTCCGGGCAGAGTATCTTAACTTCCAACTTTGCTTCACGTTCGACCGGTCCGATCCTTCTGTCTTCTCTTGAATTAACCGCTTGCTCTCTGGTGTTCGTCTCACTTGTGTTTGTTTCATGACGTACTTTTATGCAACAGAAATTTTTTCTTAACCCCAGTTCCGGTTACCCCCACCATACCAATAAGCAGGGTGTCAGCAGTCTAGTCATCCCAGCCGTTAGTGACCAATACTAGCTCTGCGTTTAATAATGCCAGTCGCTACGCGAAGCCATCCGAATATTGTTAGGCGTCCGACGAGTATACCACATCGTGAAAAGACACGACGTCTCGTTAGGACATCAGGTACGTCTGGGAGCATGGCTTTGTGCCTCCATCGAAAGCTCCCTTGCTTTCCATGGACGTCTAAACCCAATACACGGGCGCCATCTTCCAGTCGTTCTGGCTCCTTACAAATAAAACCAAACTGGGACAGTTTTGCTTTGACGTGTAGTGATGACACGATATCTTCATTCACATAGATATCGTCACGGTGCACAGATATCCTGTCTTTCACTTTCTGTTCCTGAGACAGCACTGCATTAATAATTGCTTTCATTATCTCCGGTGCCACGTTTAGTCCAAATCCCAGGCCAGTGTGACAGTATCTCTTGCTGGCAAACATCACTGTTTGAAACAGTCACAGCATTCGCTGACCCGGACCTGCATGTAGGCTCTTCTCAAGTCGAGCAAACACACATTAGGCCCATGCTGGAACCACCTCCACAGTTTGCTGGCACAAACATCGGCATCAGCAGTAAATGTGTCGACGTATTGGTTGAGTTCCCGATAGTCCATTACTGGCCTCACTTTTGACTTGCTCTGTTGCACAACGGCCATTAGGAGGAATCAGGCCTTTCGGAGGTCCAAGTTTCTTATGGGGGCAGGGAATCAGCCAACCAGCGTCAATCCATGCACGGAGCTCCTTTTCATATGCCGGTCCTCTTTGACTAGGCACATGGTATTCGGCTACGCTGTTTTGTAGCTTGGCCGGTTCACTCTCTGCCAACCATTTTCAGAAGGCGTTCCACACCTTCTTTCCTCGGTTGAATTCGAAACTAATGTCTGGTCGTTCAATTTTGAGTGTTGCCCAGACAGGTGCCTCTTCAAAAAACTTTACTGTTCCGCTCCCGGTGATTAGAACACCACCTAAGGCTTTGATAACGTCGTAGCCCAACAAAAGGTCGAAGTCTAACGACCTCTCGTGTACTACTAGTTCTTCGATATAAGCAGAATTCCCGGTGTCTGTACAGACCTTCACTGTTCCAATTCCATGACTCTTGGTTACCTCACAGCTTATAGTTGTCACTCTGACGCTCCTCCTCTTCCAAACATGACAGGGCCACGTGGTTACAATGGTTCGGGAGCATCCGCGGTCGAGGAGTTCCGTGCATGGCGTCCCATTGGCGTGAACACTAATGACTAACAGCGTCTTATTTATTGGTTGTCTGGAAACGAGATCAATGCCATCTCGTCTCTGTTCCCATTTCCCGGGCAGTCGCGTGCTAAATGTCCTGCTTTATTGCAACGGTAACACCGTACTCGCGCTCCTTGTCTTCTGCTCAGACAATATCTCGCTAAGTGACCTTGACCGTTGCAGTTTAATATACTATACTAGTACGGGGGTCCAACTTTGGGAAAGATCTCACATTGCTTCGATGTGCTTGCGCGGCCACGACGATGGGGTCTATTTATCCTTGGTTATCAGTCATAACGACGCGAGCCCGGTTTAAAAGCTGCTCCAGGGTCATGGTGTCCATCATGGATGTTGCCCAGAGAAGTTATCTGACGTTCAGGTAGTCCTGATACAAACACGTATGTCATTCAGCGTTCGGGCAGCGGTTCCCCAATTAACCGAGTCGGGTGAACTATTGGTGTTGCCCATTCAGAAAATTCAACTGGGGAAATAATTCTTTCTCTCAACATAACAAACACGTAATAATAATACCCGCTAAAAATGGTAACAATTTACCTCGCTAAAAAAACAAACAAACAATATTCTTCGCTAAAACAGCAATGTCAAAGTTAACTTATAGACAAGTAGTTGATAGGCTCATCAAATCCGTCTTCGGATAGCGGATCATTCAATAAGATTCCAGACTTTTTCGTACAGGCATTTAAAATTGTCGTAGATTCTTGAAAGTTCAGTATGTTATTGCGTTACATCTTATGAGATGACTAACCAATTTTTATGATTTCAGGTTCAAATGAACAGCTACAGCAGCAATTGGAATACACCCTACTAAAGCCTGATTGTCACAGCTGGTGATTTTCAAAAATGCAATCTGACACTTTAGGTGAATGATATGCAATAAAATTCTGTTTTAAACTTGGATAAAATGCCACAGAAACGTATGGAATGCTTCACACTGCTTTTGGACAATCTTGCACAAATTGAACATCAGTTTTTGAGTGGCATAAGAGATTCAAGGAAGGCAGGGAGTCTGTGAGGGATGATGAGAGGTGTGGGAGGAGAAAGGAAGTCAATACACCAGAGTTAATCGGCCAACGGTTTAAGGTTCGGATTACTATGTTGAGGTTTTAAGGGAGTTCAGCAGAAAATTCCTTGGGAAGAGGCCAGCACTGTTGAAATCGGATCAGTGGCATTCCCACCATGACAATACACCACTCTACAACTCCATCGTAGTCACAGACTATTTGACTAAGATGGGCATCAAGACAATTCCTCACCCTTCCCATAGTCCAGACCTTCCTCCCTGTGACTTTAGCTTATTCCCTAAGCTCAGAGGCTGTCCTTATGAGGCAATTGAGATGAAAGAGGTTGTGACGAAGGTCATTGACACGCTCACACAAGAGGACTTCCATGGGGCCTTCCAGAAGATGTTTGAATGGGAAAAGTGCTTTGTAGCCGGAGGATATTACTTCGAAGGAGACTAGAGTTTCATGTGTGTACTATCAATGAAAGTGCCCATATGAAAAATGTCTGGAACTTTATCCTATGCACCTCGTATATATATATATATATATATATATATATATATATATATTAATAAAATATTTAAGAAATAAAGGCAAATGATGTTTAAAAAAAACAAATAATTCAAGACTAAAGAAATTTGTCGAAAAAAAACCAATTCTTTATTCCAATATTTGCTCTAATTTGGATTTATGGTATATCAACCATTGAAAGTTATTTAATGCCAAATCCATTTTTAAATATACAAATAGTTCTATTTCAAACAATTCAGTTCATCATATTTTAGTAACAGCATGATTTTTCGATGAAAAATATAAAAACTTTTAGGTTTCGTACAATCTTTATTTCATTTTTGAGATGAGGAGAACTGGATTTAGAAACACACTTATCTGCAGTGTCTCTCAACATATATACATATATATATAAATATTAGGGTAGGTCGATTTTGGAACTGTTAAAAGAATAACGTGGTGAAAGTTGCAAAATAACATCAGAAATTACCCCACGAAATATTTTTTTCCAAAATTTTGTATTTTTTTGCGAAATCGCATTTAAAGACATAATATTTTGTGATTTTAGTCATGATATCGGTGACGCTGTAAACCTGTATCCATAAAATTAAAACTGAGACTAAAGGAAAATTAAATAATAAAATTTATTAAATAATTGATATTTTAAAGTTTATTATCCATTTTCATATTTTGTTTAATTAAATGACCAAAAACGAAAATAAAACACATTAAAATATATAGTTTAAAATACAAATAACTACTTACTAAACCTCGTTTTATTTACTGGATATTTTTTTGGCTTTCACCGGTGGTAAATATCTCTCCGGAGTACTTCGGTTTGTTTATGTTTTTTACCCTTATAATTAACGCAAATATATATATTTCACAAAGTAGACATACTATTAAAATATTCAAACATTTTATAATTATAGTAATTTATTTATATTTTAAAATTTAGTGTTTTTTTAAGTGAAAAGTCGGTTTATGAGTTAATTTTGGAACTAAACAGTACAATACTGTTATTTGGTAAGTAGGCATTATTACTTTTTTTAATGAATTTCGAAATTTATTTACAATTTGTTTAAAACATCTTCATGTATTTTCAGACAATATATATATATATATTCTTTTTACAGATATATTGATTAAAAAATAGCAGGAAAAAACACTGGAGTTTCCACTCGAAGTAAAGGTGCAATTAAATTTTCAGGTTTACCATCACCATTGGATAAAACTGAGCCACGAACTTGTCGAAAAATAATTCAATACAGCCATATTTTACTGAACACTTATCCCCAGCTTTCTTGTTTAGGTATTTCTAAATTAATAGCAAAGGACGTGATAGATATTTGGAAGGCTGTCAACCCTCGTTTGCCTTTGTTAAAGGAAATTAGTGTTGTCAACAAGGTGAAAATTCTATGCTTTCAGAAGGCAAAGCAAATAAGTAGGAAACATCTACCTGCTGGCCAAACAAAATTCTGGAAGGAAAAGTTGGATACATTTTTTGATATGTCATCATGTTCGTGCAACCTGCCAATTTTAAGTTGTGACAATATTAATGTCAAATGCACCAAAGAAAATAGCCAGACTAAGCACATCATCTGCACTTGTCCTCTGACAAAAAAGCCAACAAAAAAGGATGAAGATATCCCCACTAATAGCTTCAACATTATATGTTCAGGGTGATTCTTCCCATTCTTACTCATCTTCTCCAAGTGATGAAACAGAGGATTATAAATAGCTAGATAGTCCTCTCCAAGTGCCTTATAACCTCACAAAAATTCCAAGGTATGCTCTTGAGTTAGTTAGGGGTGATATATTTCCTAATCTTGGAGCCAGCCTTGCCCATGACTTGCTCTTGGATTTGAGGGCTATTGGCCTTTTTATCTCTAATATAGATATAAAGAATATCTATATGGATAAATGTAAAATAGAGCAAAGGCTAAAGTAAAAACAAATGCCTATGAAAAGCATAATGAAAATGTGGAGAGTCTTCTTTGGTCAGGAGTTGATGGGAGGAAAAAGACACACTACACTACAAGGAATCAATGGAGGATAATGGAAGTAAAATTCTGAAAAAGCCAAAGGACCTGAATGCCACTTGACAATCACAAAGGAGACACCAAATGAGAGTATATATTTGACTCACAGGGTTCTTCCTGATATTGGTGGAACTGGTACACTATTAAGGCTGTCCTTGTTGACAACACGAATACAAACACAGGCTGTGAAGGTGGACTTGTTACACTTTTAGAAAAAAATAAAAATAAATCTTCACACAATTGGTTGTTCCTTACATCAAAATGAACTTCCATTTAGAGCTCTATTCAAACATTTAGATGGCACCACAAAAAGCCACACTACATTCAATGGTCCGTTGGGTAAATTATGTGCAAATGATTGCCATAATTTACCCCAAAAAACTTTTTCAGTTGTTGAAGATTCAGATCTAATTTTTGGTATGAGTATTTAATAGGTATATACACAACTTTCAGTGCATTATTCTTTTTGATATTTAAAAAAAAGTGAAAAATCAACCTACCCTAATATATATATCTACTTAATTGGGATAAGGCCTATGAAAAAAAAATTTGATGCACATATATTACCATAGTTACTTTACCTGGTGAATAGATATCTCTCTGTGACGGTGGTTCATAAAACCTGTTTATATAGCCAATTTCACAAGGTTGCTAGTAGCACTAATAAAATAACAAAACATACAGTACTGGTTTTGAGACACGAACAATTTATGAATAATCTCACAACAATCATATTAGGTAGAAAGGTTTGATGTGACCAGAAGACTGATTGGAGGAGCCTTTCAACTGCTTGTCAAGCCTGGTAAAAAAGAGTTAAGAGTTCCAAGTCACTTATTTAAGACAAAACAAATTTGTCAAAATAAATTGACCCTAAAAAAACAGAAAACTAAATAATAATATTAGAGATTTTACTTTACAAATTTAGTAAAGTAAAATCTATAACATTATTATTTAGTTTTCTGGGTTTTTTTTAGGGTCAATTTATTTTGACAAATTTATGATTTATGCCAAAGAATGTGTAAACAAAATAATAATGAATGAATAAATATAATTAAAGTAATAATAAGAGTTAACAAGAAAATATTTTCTCTCGACTGTGTGTTCGCATGTGGTACTTTAAGGAGGAATTTCTAGAAAATGCAGATCCACACAATTCACAAGAGAATGGTTTCTCTCCAGTGTGTGTTCGCATGTGACATTTCAAATGGGAATTCCGGGAAAATTTTGATCCACAAACTTCACAAGAAAATGGTTTCTCTCCAGTGTGTGTTTGCATGTGACATTTCAGATGGGAATTCAGGGAGAATCTTGATCCACAAACTTCACAAGAAAATGGTTTCTCTCCAGTGTGCGTTCGCATGTGAATTTTCAAATGGTATTTCCGGGAAAATCTTTCCCCACACACTTCACACGCAAAGGGTTTCTCTCCTGTGTGGGTTTGCATGTGACATTTCAAATGGGAATTCCGGGAAAAACTTGATCCACAAACTTCACAAGAATATGGTTTCTCGCCAGTGTGTTTTCGCATGTGTTTTTTCAAAATGGAATTCTGCAAAAATCTTGACCCACACACTTCACACGCAAAGGGTTTATCTCCAGTGTGTAATCGCATGTGCTTTTTTAAATCGGAATTTCTAGAAAATACTGAGACACAAACTTTACAAGAATATGGTTTCTCACCAACGTGGGTTCGTATGTGGTATTTTAAATATGACCCATCTGAAAATCTTGATCCACAAACTTCACAAGAAAATGGTTTCTCTCCAGTGTGTGTTCGCATGTGTGATTTTAAACTGGAATTTTGAGAAAATGCAGATCCACAAACTTCACAAGAAAATGGTTTCTCACCAGTGTGGGTTCGTATGTGACATTTCAAACTCGAACTCGAAGAAAATGCTGATCCACAGACTTCACAAGAAAATCGTTTTTCTCCAGTGTGTGTTCGCATGTGCGATTTTAAAGTGGAATTTCGAGAAAATGCAGATCCACAGACTTCACAAGAAAATGGTTTCTCACCAGTGTGGGTTCGCATGTGGCGTTTTAAATTTGACCCATCAGAAAATGTTGATCCACAAACTACACAAGAAAATGGTTTCTCTCCAATGTGTTTTTCCATGTGACTTTTTAAAATTGAACTTGAAGAAAATGCTGATCCACAGACTTCACAAGAAAATGGTTTCTCACCAGTGAGGGGTAGCATGTGATAGTTCAAATGTGACCCATATAAAAATACTAATCCACAGACTATACAAGGATATGGTTTGACTACTCTTACGAAGTTTGTGTTTGGATGTGTCTTTTTAAACTGGTATGTTGCGAAAAGGCTAACCCACAATTTTTACAAGAAAATGTCTTCAGTGTGTGTCTCAATATTACTTTCCAATTCTGAATAAGGTGAAAATGCTGATTTGCTCAATGAAAAAAAATTGGCAATCACTTGTTAAAGAAAATTCTTATTGGCTGTCAATATGCATATCCAATGATTTAGCAAAGCACATATTTTACATTTCGTATCTATTTGAATGTCTCTTTTAAATTTCAAAATTGTTCTTCCCCATTATCCTTTATGATCTGTGAAGGAATAAAAGTTAAATTATTACTTAGACAATAACAATCACCAAATTCATAGATAATTTAGAATCTGTTTATATATCAGTTAATTGCAACAAGTAAGTAAAAGTAAGTCAAGTAGGCAACCAAAAGGCTCCCTTTTCAATAGCTAAAACAGCAATGTGAAGGGTTGGGCGCTACTCCTTTCTCTGGATAACTCCACTTTACCCATGATATGTACCTTATATTGCTGACTTTTAAGCAAGGAGGTATCAAGTACTATTTTTAAAGTCTTTGATATGATGTAACATGGGATTGAACCCACCTCTACCAGACCAATGACAATTAATACATAACAAGAATGCAATAAAATCCTGTTTTAAACTATGAAAAAATGCCACAGAAACATATAGAATGCTTTAGACTGCTTTTGGAGTATCTTGCATGAATCGAACATCAGTTGTTGAGTGGCATAAGAGATTCAAGGAAGGCAGGGAGACTGTGAGGGATGATGAGAGGTGTGGGAGGAGTAAGGGAGTCAGAACACTAGAGTTAATTGGCCAAAGTGTAAGGGTTAAGGTTACTGTGTTGTGGTTTTGAGGGAGTTCAGGAAGAGATTCCGTCGGAAGAGGCCAGTCAAATTTATTTTTGCCAATGAGGAAGATACATGTCTGAATATTTTAGAAGAAACTTGATTTTTATTATTCAGGGTTTTAAGATTATTATCTTCATCTTTATTGTTATATTCTCAATGTTTCACCCAAAATATCTTCCAGCCTTCTTCAGATGATTGTCAAACTTGGAATCCTATACAGAACTTCAAAACATGTCCTTTTTTTAATCCATGGGGGGGGGATGCTTGTTTTGATTCCATTAACCATAACCGAGTATAAGTGCAAAGTATTCCTGTACAGTTACTCGCCTGCAGTCGGGATTGAACCTGCAACAGCTAGAAAATTGATTCTTTAGAAGCTTAGGGTACCAATGCTAATAACTGCTATGCTATGTGTCCTGCTAGACAGTTCAGAGAGAATTTTTTGGACTTATAGACTTAAGGTTCCCACATCACGATGATTACTAATACTATGTATGATTTTTTTACCTTAGCTTATATTCCAGTTTTTTTCCGTATGTTTTTTGATTATTGTTTACCATATTGTATTAATCTCTATACTTGCTCTACTCAACAGGTCATTCTAGTCCAACATAGGTGATCATTCTTTAAGGTGTCTAATTCTCCAATGTTCATCTCGATCAATTACTTTAACTTTATTCCATAAGGGCAGATGATTTTCCTTTTTTCCATATATGGTCTGCCATACCTGACTTTTCAATTTCATCTCGTATTACTGCTATCCTGTATTCTTATAACCTTATTTTTAGTGGGCGGCATATCTCACCTTAGTATGGTAGTTTACTAAGCTTTTTGCTTAGGTGTAGCACAAGGCCATATGAAAGGGGCACACAATGAGACTCCAACTCACTCGTGTAGGTTTGCTAGTCGAGCTGGCTAACCATTACACCACCAGAGGTGCCTAATCTCACCTTAGTATGCTTTACCAACACTGTAATGGATGATGTACACAGAGTTCTTGTTGAATGCTGTTGGTGGCTTGACATGGAAGAGATACCTCAAGAGAGTTGAGCCAGTTGTGAATATTGTCCCAATGTCATATGGACTACATATCCTTTGGATCCTTTTGGCAGGGCCTTTGACGTAGGGCAGATATACTGTGATGACTTTTCGGGCATCATCTTCTATTCTCCTATCCAGGTTTCTTGGAGCACTCAGGGTAGTTATTACAATAGAGGTTACACGTTAAACTATTCATTTCTTTTTTATATACATCTATATCACTACTAATGTTTTTTGATCAATGTTGTAAGCAACAGACAATTCCGTTTTTCACATTATATGGATGATGGCAGTTGAAATTGAGGTACTGTCAAGTGAATGTGAGCTTATGATACACACACAACCTGAACCTTGCTCTGTGCATGTTATAATACATTGAGGGAGGGTTATTTATTGTCTTGTTCTTTCTCCATAGTGAACTATATAGATGGTCAGATTGAGTTCACATGACCATGTCATTTTTTAACATCTTTCTGATGAAGCCAGAGAACGAATGTATCATCTACGTAACTAAGCCACATTGATTGCTTTAGTGATGTAGATCCTAATTCCATTTCTTCAAAGTATTTCATGTATATGTTGGCCAATACTTGTCAAACAATGAGGAACCCATAACCAGTCCTTCTTCTTCTTGGTATAAAGCAGATCCCAACCTGGAGTAGGTTTTTCTACACAGAAAGTCAACATTTTCATTAGATTATCTGTTGGGATGTAGTTGCATTTTTCCAGCAAGAAATCTACAATCAGTTTATCCTGTACCACAGCAAGTATCTCATCAGTAGGTACCTTTGTGAACAGACTCACTATGTCTAAACTCATCATCTGGTTGAAACGAATGGAAGCATAACTGATTCTCTCCACAAAGTTCTCAACATATGGTGAGGACTTATCTGTTAGTGGGTTGATGATCTTCACAAGGAGACAACTCAATGGGTCACCTGCTGAACCTCAATGGAATACCATCATTATGTATTTATGGAAGACCATATATGTGTGGTAGCTTGCTGTAATGTTGAGTAAGTGGTCTGTATTTTATAGGTGGTATAAGATCTTTCTTTTTACTGAGGATCTGTGATAGTTTCCTTTCTGTTTTTAGGGTTGGGTCCTTCTTTACTTTACAATGGCCAGCATTACAAATCAACACTACCAATTTGTTGAGTATTCCAACCTATCAATTACCACAGTTGCATTGCCTTTGTCTGCAGGGACCAATTCATACGCTCAAATCTTTTAGTAACTGTCTGCCCCCTCCAGAAATTAACTGGAATATTCCATGTTAAACTTGGTGGAACTAGCTTAAAATCTTGGCATCTGTATAGAAATGTAAGGTGGTTTGTCGTTTGAGCCAATTCTTGATTAAGTCATTCTCTTTGCATTGATTTGATATATCGGGTCCATACCGACAGGATATTAGTTGTCTGAAGGGAAAGCGTCTGCCCTTATAGGATAAAGTTGAAATAAATGATAGAGATTAACACTGGAGTATAAGACGTCTTTGGGTATCAGCACATATACTGGACTACAGTGACCTGCTGTGTAGAGCATGTATACCGCTGAATACAATATGGGAACTAATAATGAAAATACTTAGATAAAAATAGAATTCAGAAAAGAATTATTTTGAAGTGGAATATGAGCTCAGGTAAGAAAATCATACATAGTAGTAGTAATCACAGTGGGAATATAACAATAAAAATAAAGTAAATAGTCCAAAAACCCTGATTGATAAAAGGAAAAATAATTATTTCCTACAGATGAAATTAATAAAACAATAATAGTAATAACAATAGCAATCCTAAAAGAGAATAAGTTATTTGTGATTTTTTCTCAATTTCAGTGAACTTGTAAGAAACAGAAATTTAAAAATTAAACAACAATTGCGCAATTACAATATCTTTCATACTAATTCCCTTGGGAAAGGCATGAACACTTTCATTCCCTTCCTATGGGTTAAAATAGTATCACTGCTGTTGTTCTACAAGGATAGATTTACCATTAAATATACCCACAAGACTGAATGCCAGACTAATCCCCTTGGGAAAGGCATGAACACTTTCATTCCTTTACCATTAAATATACCCACAAGACTGAATGACAGTCGCACAATTACATGATGTTTCAAATGAATGCCTTAATATACTTTTGTGTTTGTATGAGAAAGAATTGTTTTCTCTTTGTGATTTTCCTGGAAACAATATTATTCAATTTAAATTAATATTTGAAAGTTGGAACGTTAATGAGTAAATCAATTTCATGTCTTTGTAATTCAAAACACACTGAAACAAACGTTTCCATTAAAAATCAAATTAAATTTTAATGAAACTTTATTTAACATCTTTGTAATCAACAACACATTATAAAGAAAGTTACAAAGTGTTTTAAATGTTAAAATCTTATTTATCTAAAAAAACAACAACTTAACTGTCAACTCTCTGAATGTTCATCAAATATAAATGTTTTTTATATATGAAGTTAATTAATAAACAATTGCATCAACCAACACCTTGCCATGACGTCATATCCTCAAATGATTGCATGATATTTTCTATAATCATTTCGACATGAGGGGTTAAACCTGCTTAACACCTCTGTATATGTATGACCTTTGTAAGGAACTACACTTATATATAAGGTCCATCGCTAACTAACAATTTTACCAAATAAGCAAAGTAATTAACATTTGAAAAGTGTTTCAGAGTAAAAAGAAAAATTAGATTGAGATTAGTTTTAAAATTGAGCTTAGCATTTAATCAGCAAATGAATTAAAAGTTATTTAAAGAATTTACAACAACCAAACTGGGATGAAGTTACACAGGAGCCAAAGTTACATGTTTATAAATTTGGAATTGATCTTAAAGAGGATGACGTTAATAAATGTGGAGTTCTTCCTTTAATACAATACTAAGCAGGTTATTGCTATCATGTAGTTTGTCAGAAAATTAAACGCAATAGTTGCAAAGATTTAATGTTTGGAAGAGATAATGAGAAAGAAATACTAGAAATAAACAGATATTTCCAAATGTTTAACAGAGGTTATCTTTTATATCCTAAAGATACAACTACAAATTTTTTATACTTAAAACATTGAATGCTTTGGCAGATTATGAGCTTCTTTTTAGTGTTGACATTTGTGATGAGGGTCACAATATAGAAAAAATACAAAAAACACTTTGTCTGGAGATCCACAAAAGCTCATTTTAAATAATTCAGTTATTGCTGTAATTAAGTAATACTAACTTAACAAATAAAATATTATAACAACCAGCTTATAGTCCTAGTGGATAGAGCGTTCGCCAATGGACCAGGCCCTACGTTCAATCCCAGGTTGCATCATACCGAAGACTTTAAAAACTTACCCGATTCCTCCTTGCTTGACACTCAGCAATAAAAGATATGTATCAAGGGTTAAGTGGAGCAATCCAGTGAAAGGAGTAGCTCACTCCCCTACACTTCCCTGTAGTAGCTATTGAAAAGGGAGCCTTCTTGTCGTCTTCGACTATCGTGGCCAGCTTTACTTTAACTTACCCTTAAGGAATAATTATTAACAAAAAAACAAAAAAAAACCCAACCAAATCAAAACAATGCTGATCATAATTTATTAAAAATTGTTTTCAAATTTTAAACAATTGAAATAATGAACGAATTTTAGTCTTTCAATTTTCTATCTATAACGTATTTTTCTATAAGAATTATTGGATTTTTAAATCTCGTTATTGTTTCAATGAAATTTATTTGCTTATTTGTATTTATTTCTTTCTTATTTATATTTTATACATTTATTCATAATTTACTTATAATTTCTTTGTCTATTGATTTAATTATTTTTTGTTTGTTGCTGTATAAGAGTAATACTTACTGAATAATTTCATGGACCATCAAAAGGTGATGTCAAAAGAAATCACTTGGTAAAAGAAAAATCAAACAACTATAACATAGATAAATATTTTCAATGCTTTCAAATATTCTTAACATTTCTCTCAATCATTTACTTCAATTCCCATGTGATGGACACGTCTCAGCACATAAAATTCATCTCCGTTTTTAAAACTCTTTCAAAATTACAATAAATACTCGTACAAATTCAATTTCCCCAAAAATGTTTTAAAAAGTACATTTCCACATAACATATCGTATTTATCTGCAAATTACGTATTTTTGATTTGTAATGAAAAATATTAGCCGAACGTTAGACTTACTTCTTTCTCTTTTCTTTTGTCTGATTTCTTTTCTTTCTTTCGGCAGATACGAAAATTTTGATTTTTGTTATAAAACTACGTCTACGTCAATATGTCGTCCAGCTTCACGTGCTGGGAAAGAAACCCGGATGTAGGTCTTTATTTCACTGCGTCAAGGGAAACTACTCTGTCTGATAATGCTTCTACTTACTTTATACCCGAACACCCATTGTTCAAAATATTAAGATTGTCTCTGTGACGAAATCTTTTAAATGATTTGGTTGTTTTTTTATTCTTTACTGCATCGGATGCTTTTTTCTCAGTACGGACTTCCGTTGGGTATCCCCAGTTCCATTCGACATTTCTGTGCTTGGACTCAAGCTAACTTGCATACTTTCGTGAAGAGGTCACTGTAACCATTTAGTCTGTGTTCCGACTCTGATTTCTTTTATGTGTGTTTGTTCTTTCCAATTCCAGAACTCTGATTGAGTCTGGTCCTATCCGTTTCTTTACATGGTCCACATGTCACCTTACCACCGTCTCAAACTCTTGTTCTATTTCATACGTGGATCCTTCAATAAGTTTCCAGACTTTTTTTGTACAGGCATTTAAATTTGTCATAAACTCTTGAAAGTTCAGTATGTTATTGCTATACATCTTATGAGATGAATGACCGATTTTTATGGTTTCACCTTCCACGGAACAGGTACAGCAGGAATTGGAATACACCCTACTAAAGCCTGATTGTCTTAGCGAGTTTATTTCAAAAATACAATCTAACATTTTAGAAGAATGATATGAAATAAAATTCTGTTTTAAACTTTTAAAAAATGCCACAGAAACGTATGGAAAGCTTCAGAGTGCTTTTGGAACATCTTGCATGAAGCGAGCATCAGTTTTCCAATGGCATAGGAGATTCAAGGAAGGCAGGGAGTCTGTGAGGGATGATGAGAGGTGTGGGAGGACTAAGGAAGTCAGAACACCAGAGTTGATTGGCCAAAGTGTTAGGGTTAAGGTGTTGTTGTTTTTTTTGTTAGGGAGTTCAGGAAGAGGTTCTGTCGGAAGAGGCCAGCACTCTTCAAATCGGGTCAGTATCATTTCCACCAGGAACATGCACCAGTCCACAACTCCATCCTTGTCACAGGCTATTTGATCAAGATGGGCATCAAGACAGTTCCTCAGCCTCCCTGTAATCCAGACCTTGCTCCCTGTGACTTTTGGTTATTCCCAAAGCTCACTGGCTGTCGTTATGAGACAATTGAGGAGATGAAAAGGGCTATGACGAAGGTCATTGACACACTCACACAAGAGGACTTCCATGAGGACTTACAGAAGTTGTTGGAACGGTACAACAAGTGCATTGCAACCGGAGGAGATAACTTTGCAAGGGGACTAGAGTTCCATGTGTGTACAATCAATAAAAGTGCCTATACGAAAAATGTCTGGAAACCTATTTAATGATCCTCGTATGACACTTGACCTATCTATCTTTTGACTACCCCGCTTTTCCATCTTGGTCCACATGTCGCCTGACCACCGTCCCAGACTCTAGTTTTATTTCATATGACACTGGATCTGTCTGTCTCTTGTCTACTCCGCCCTTCCATCTTGGTCCTGTATAATTTTTTTTGCATATATTAATTCACCTTCTTTAAATTCTCGTGCAATGACTGAGTTGTCATGGTATTTTTTAAAAAATTCTTGCTGTCTTGTCATGCGTTCCTTAACTGGTCTAATTTTGGCCACCAAAAATAGTATTTGCTTAGCCCTTTCCTTTTTACAATTCCTGGATGTCCCTCTAGAAGTTTTTTCCGCACTTGTATGGGATCTATTACTCATCTTCCCAGGAGTAGGCATTCTTCCACTATTCCAAATTCACGTCTTCTAATGAAGTAAGGGTGCCATTCTTCTATATTCGGACATTTGTCTGGCCAACCATTTTTTACATAGTTTAGCACCTGTTTCATGAGTTTTTCCTTTTTTGTCCCCTTGGTTACTTCTTGGTACGCAACAGGAGTTTATCCCGGTACTCCAGCAACATTATGGTCTCCTCTGCTATGGGGGCTTCTTCTCGTTTTGTAGCCTTTGGCAATCTATTCAACCAGTCTGCATTTTCATTCTTGCTTTCTTCCCGATATTCCAGCTGGTATGCCTATGCAGATAGGATTACCGCCCAACGTTGATTTCTTGCCGAGCATATCTCTGGGATTTTTTTTATTTTCTTAAAAATATCCTAAGACTGGTTTATTGTTTGTATATAATGTGAACGGCCTTCCATATGGGTATTGGTGAAGTTTTTTCACTCCAGAAACCACTGCCTTGTCAATTTGGTAATAATTTTTTCCGCTGGTGTAAGAGTCCTTGATACAAAGGCTATTGATCTTTCCGATCTGTCCTCCATGATGTGAGAGAGTACCGCTCCCAACCTAAATGGAGAAGTGTCGCATGCCACTGTAACTGCTTTGTTTGGGTGAAAGTCTACTAACACATTTGGAGAATTTAATTGTTCTTTTGACTCTTTCCATGCTTGCTCTCCTTTTGACATCCACTCCCATTTTGTTTCCTTACTCAATAACTAATGTAAAGAAGCCAAAATATTTGGAATTTCGTGGGCAGAGTA
This sequence comes from Sepioteuthis lessoniana, assembly GCA_963585895.1. NCBI lineage: Eukaryota > Metazoa > Mollusca > Cephalopoda > Myopsida > Loliginidae > Sepioteuthis > Sepioteuthis lessoniana. The sequence goes on along the minus strand of OY757908.1, from coordinate 14,460,331 downwards.
ATTAATCATACCCCCAAAATCTTGTATCTCCTTTAATGATTATGGACGTGGCGCCTTATTGATGGGTTTTACTTTCTCTTCTGCTGGTTTCATGCCTTCTCTGCTTACTATGTGTACAAAATATAATACCTCAGGAAATAAAAATTTGCATTTTTCCCAGTTTGGTCGAATCCCAAATTTTTCCAGCCTGTTCAAAAATTATTACAGGATCTCTAAATGTTTTTGTCTACTTTTGCCCGTCACTAGAATGTGGTCAATTCTATTGATTACATTTTCAACGCCCTGCAATATGTTTTCCATTGTTCTTTGAAATATTCCTGGGACTGATTTCAACCCGTAGCGTAACCTGTTATACATGAAAAGGCCTTTATGAGTATTGATCGCTGTTAATTTTGTTTGATTTTTCATCCAGTAATACTTGGCTTAAATCTAGCTTGGTGTAGGATTCACCTCCTTCCGGATACCAATATTCTTTTAAGTCTATAAGTTAGCTTTGACATTGCTGTCATCAAGATTTACTAACTTCTTTCTTTGATCTCAAGTTTCTCCATTTGCTCCAAATAAAATTATTTTCACAGTCACTTTCATATTCCATAGATTTTTCAACTCCCGGGCAAGATCCAATTATTTGTTTATGTTTTTGCTTTCTTTCACCCTCGATTACATAAACTCCCACTGATTTTGGAAGGTAGAGAATTAAAAACAATCTAATATTTTTTACTCTCTTTGTGTAAGAAGGACTCTTGATTTCAGTTATAAAATCCTGCTTATACAAAAAATATTTTTTCATATTGCACTGGAATGTCATACGAAAAAATGAAATGGAAAAAAATTGAAAAATACAATCAAAAACCATTTCAATTGTGTAGAAATCTTTATGTGTGTTGAATGTGTGTGTGGGGGTATAGTTATATTAAAGGTTTACCTCAGATATTGACCTCTCGCCACAAACCCACAAAGTGAATAAGTGAAAACCAATGCAATTACAATATATATACATATATAAATTTTTGAAGTATTTTATATATATATATATATATATATATAATATTTAACAAATAAAGGCATGTTAAAAAAAGAACAATATTTGAGTATATGAGTTTAATAATAATAATAATAATAATGATCCAATGAATAATTCAGACATACGAGGCAAATAAATTTATTTCAATACACAACACGCAAAGTAGAATAAATAATTTAAGACAAAAGCAATTTGTCAAAATACATCAAATTGTTTATTCAAATATTTTCTTTAATTTGGTTTTATAGCATATCAACCATTGAAAGTTATTTAATGCTGAATCCATTTTTAAATATACAAATAGTTCTATTTCAAACAATTCATCATATTTTATGAATGAATAAATATAATTTGAAAATGCCAACCTATATGTAACAATGTATATATATATATATATAGTAATAATAAGAATGATAAGTCAGTGTCTAATAATCAGATACAACCATTTACAAGAACAACTTTCTAAATTAAAATGCTTTATGGTAAAGTATGTGCAGTTAATTGCAACAAGTAAGTAAAAGCAAGGAGGTTTCAAGTACTATTTTTAAAGTCTTTGATATGATACGAAATGGGATTGAACCCGATTCTCCAAGACCAGTGGCAGACACTCTACTCACTAGAAAAATGAGACGGTTTTGCAGCATGTCATATATGTTTAATGCAAAGATGTAAATAAAATATATTTTAGTTAATTGCAACAAGAAAAATAAGTAATGTTGGCGACCGTAGTCGAGGGCCAATAGAAGGCTCCCTTTTCAATAGCTACAACACTGGCATGTAAGGTAAAGCGCTACTCCTTTCCCTGGATTGCTCCATGTAACCCTTGATATGTATCTTATATGTGCTCTCATATGAAACACATCAACTATAGCCAGGAATTTCTTTCTGTTTGTATTGAAATGACAATTAATACATAAAAAGAATTTGTCTTTTTATCAATCAATTTCACTTAGCAAAGAAACATTAATAAAAAAAAGGAAAAAACAAATGGAAAAGAAAATCACCCCAAAAAAATTTCTTTCTTTTTTGCATTTCATTTAATATCAACACAGAAGAGAAATTTGTACTTTTCTAAATTTCACTGAATTACTTGCAAGCAATAAAATTAAAGAAACTTATTCATACTATTTTTTATTAAGAATTGGAAAAAAAAAGAAAATAAATTCAAGTCAAAGTTTTTTTTTGTGCTTATAAGGAAGATACATGCCTGAATTTTTAGAAGCAAATGAATTAAAATTTATTCAAAGAATTTACAACAACCAAACTGGGATGAAGTGACAGACGAGCCAAAGTGACATGTGTATAAATTTGGAATTGATCTTAAAGAGGATGATGTTAATAAATGTGGAGTCCTTACTTTAATACCATACAAAGCAGGTTATTACTATCATTTAGTTTGTCTGAAAATTAAATACAATATTTGCAAAGATTTAATATTTGGAAGAGATAATATGAAAGAAATACTAGAAATAAACAGATATTTCCAAGGGTTTAACAGAAGTTCTCTCTTATATCCTAAAGATATAACTACAAATTTTTATTTGATATAATTATGTCGTCATAGGTAAGCTGATGAAAAAATGAAATTAGTCCTGCATAAAACATGAAATGCTTTGACAGATTAGGAGCTTCTTTTTAATGTTGACATTTTGTCATGAGGGTAACAATATAGAAAAAATACAAAGAAAGTTTGTCTGGAGATCAATAAACGGTCTTTTAAATAATTCAGTTATTGCTGTATTTAAGTAATTGTTAATTAATAATTAAAATTTTCAACCATTAAAGAATAATTATTAAAAAAAAAACAACAAAAAAAACATACAAATGAAACAATATTGATCATAATTCATTAAAAATTGTTTTCAAATTTGAAACAATTGAAATTATGAACGAATTTTAGTCTTTCAATTTTCTTTCTATAACGTATTTTTCTATAAGTATTATTGGATTTTTAAATCTCTTTATTGTTTCTATGAAATTTATTTCCTTATTCGTTTCTAATTTATATTTTATACATTTATTCATAATTTATTTGTAATTTCTTTGTCTATTAATTTGATTATTGTTTGTTTGTTGTTGAGTAATAATTACATAATAATTATATTTTAATTTTACAGAATAATTATTGGGTTTATTAACTTTCACGTAACATTCAAGACATTTTATTTTCTCATCAATTTTTATTTCAAAATTAATATCAAATAAAGTTCCGTCTAAAATCCAACCCTGTTTTTATTTTTAAAATGTAATTTTAAAACCTTTTCTAAAAGCATTTTTTTGTTTCTTGTAGCACAACAATTCTTCATTACATTATGATTATCGTCTGTTTCACTGATTCACTACTTTTGTGACGAGACAATCGAACAGGCCTTCTCTTTCGCTAGTCTTGACCAGAATCATTAAGTTGGCCACTTTCATTGACCATCAAGAGGTGGTGTCAAAAGAAATCACTTGGTAAAAGAAAAATCAAACAACTATAACATAGATAAATATTTTCAATGCTTTCAAATATTCTTAACATTTCTCTCAATCATTTACTTCAATTCCCATGTGATGGACACGTCTCAAATGATAAAAAATCCAAGTTCTCCTGCAAATTACGTATTTTTGATTTGTAAAGAAAAAAAAACGAACGTTGTACTTACTTCTTTCTCTTTTCTTTTGTCTGATTTCTTTTCCTTTGGGAAATACAACGTGAGAGAAAAGGGGATAACTATATTTTAAATAAAATAACTGTAATGAACACTCAAGAGAGATTATATTATGAAAATCTTGACTTTTTAAAAAACTACTGCGTCTTCAATATGGCGTCCGTCGTCGCATGCTGGGAAGAAAACCCGGATGTATTCATTTAGTTCCATGGGTCAAGGGAAACTACTCTGCCGGATCATGCTGTTACATTACACCCCTTTGCCCATAGTTTAGAATATTAGGATTGTCTCTGTGGCGTAATCTTTTAAATGATTTGGTTGTTTTTTTTTATTCTTCAACTACATTTGTTGAGGACTGTCCTTAGAAAAACAAGCTGAATTTAATATTTAAAAAAATACGTTCTGCGCAGAGTAATTTTGTCCCTTAACGAATCGTCCCTAAATTCTATTGGCTGACGACATCAGTGACTCATCATTTTTAGGAATGGGCTTTGTTTTGTTTTTGTTTGGGTTATGAGTAGTCGGTCGACTACGATAGAACAATGTCTTTTATGTATTCATCCTTATTTCTCTACAGGTGTCCTGCATGTCTTATTTGTCTCAAAAAGGTTTGGAGATGAGTGGTAAATGGCCCTACAGATAGAACTATATATATATTCAGAGAGAGAGAGATGAAAGTTTTAGAAAGTACTCATGTGAACACACACTTGAGAGAAGCTGTTAATAAAACAAAGCAGTCAGCTAGCAAAATACATTGTCAATTAGTTATTATCATAATCATCAAATCGTACAGACAGCTCAGATTTCCCTGACACTCTCTCTCTCCCCATCCGTCCCTATCATCCATCATTCCACATAGATCCTCCAAACTACATCTAATATCCACGTAAAACCGATGAAAAAAATGTTTACTAGTCAGCAAATATTAGCATGTCCGTTTGTAGGGCCCAATAGAACAATGTCATTTATGTTTTCATCCTTATTTCTCCACCCGAGTCTTGCATGTCTTATTTGTCTGAAAAAGGTTTGGAGATGAGTGGTAAGTGGTCATACAGCTGTTGTTTTTAGTCGTGTTCCTTCCAGAATTCGTCCAGAACAGCACAGAGAATTCTAGCATTGTTTTTATATAATATAGATTGTACCCAATCAGAAGCTAGCAATTTGGGCCAGAGTGGATCTGGAAGTAATTGCAATGAAGGGGTACTCCACATTCCCCAAAGCTCAAGCATTACTGCAATCTCACCATCAGATCTAAGACAATTGTTGGGGAAGCCATACCCTTCTGCAGTGATGTAGTCGGGGTATTTTATGATACAACATATATATCTACATATATTGAAAATATTCTAACAGGAGGATATTTACAAATGGCTAGGAGTTATATACGTACGTCAAATTTAGAAAATGGCTGGCTCAATAACCTCTAAACTGGCCGAACAATAACCTTGACTGAGTTTTAAAAAAAAAAAAAATTTTGGGACGATTATTGATTGAAAATTAGAACCAATTGTACCCTTTGGAAACAGGGTTATTGACTTAATGACTAGACAGTTTGCTGATGGTCCGGAAGACTGAGGTACAATCCCAGGTCGTGTCATACCAAAGACTCAAAAAATTGGTACTTGATGCGGTCTTGCTTAACACATACATTACAAGGTGAGGATCAAGGTTAAAGTGGAGCAATCAAGCGAATGGAGTAGCACCCTTCCCTACACCTCTGTGTAATAGCTATTGAAAATGGAGCCTTTGGGTCACCCTCGTTTAAGGTACCCTTTAAAAGATTCAAGTTGTTAACATTGTTTAAATAGACAGCATTTTGGTTCTGTTGTATTGTGATTGGTACCACAAGACTTTCGGTATTTCGGAGAAATAAAAGACATCGTGTTTCTTAAAAACCGGCAGTATAAATTAGTTTTAAATTGTTGTTTTTCATTGAAGACTAAGTGACAGCAAGTCTCCTCCGGATTCCAATATTCTTTTAAGTCTAAAAGTGGATTTTGACATTGTTGTCGTCCAGATAGACTTGTTTCTTTCTTTGATCTCCACTTTCTCCTAGTGCTCCAATTACAATTAGTATCACTGTCATTTACATATTCCACAGATTTAAGTTACCCTTTGAAACATTCCTCAAGTTGTTGACATTGTTTAAATGGATAGCATTTGTGTTGAAATTCAAAAACTAAGTCTAGCATCTACAATCATCCAATTTAGATCAAAGTGAATGCACAAAAATTATTTATTAAACATAATGTATGAACACACCTATGAGAAGGAAAATGCTTACCCTACGTTCTGGGTTAATGGTAATGATGCTTTGGCCCTCAAATTGAGCCTGACCCCAGAGTCATCATTTGATAAATAAATTGTTGTTTGCACAGTTGTTTTTTTGGGAGCAGTACAGCATGCAGACATAATGTTATAGATTTTATGAATTTCAGTTATAAAATCCTGCTTATATAAAACTTTTTTCATATTGCACTGGAATGTCATATGAAAAAGTGAAATGGAAAAAAATTCAAAAATACAATCAAAAACCATTTCAATTGTGTAGAAATATTATGTGTGTTGTATTTGGGCGGGGTATAGTTCTATAAAAGGTCTACCTCAGATATTGATCTCAGGCCCCAAACCCACAAAGTGGATAAGTGAAAACCAACACCACAATTACAATATATATATATATATCTATATATATATATATATAAATATTTCTGAATTATTATTATTATTATATATATATATATATATATATATATATATATAAATATTTCTGAATTATTATATATATATATATATATATAATATTTAAGAAATAAAGGCATTTGATGTTAAAAAAAAAGAACAAAATAATCTCACAAATAAAAGAAATATAAAATAAACTGATAATCTTAAGAGTATAATAATAATAACAAAAATAATCCAAGGAATGATTCAGACAACACAGGCAAATAAATTTATTTCAATACACAACATTCAAAGTAGAACAAACAATTTAAGACAAAACAAATTTGTTGAAATAAATCAAATTGTTTATTCAAATATTTTCTCTAATTTGGTTTTATGGCATATCAAACATTGAAAGTTATTTAATGCCAAATCCATTTGTAAATATACAAATAGTTCTATTTCAAACAATTCAGTTCATCATATTTTAGTAACAGCTTGACTTTTACTAAGAAAGGCTTAAAAACTTTTAGGTTTTAAACAATCTTTATTTCAATTTTGTGATGAGAAGCACTGGATTTTGAAATACACTTATCTGCAGTCTCTCTCTGTCTCTCTCTGTCTGTCTCTGTCTCTCTATGTATATATATATATATATACTTATTCAGGATCCGATCTAATGAAAAAAATATGAAAAATATTCTTCCTGAAGAAAAGAAAGGGAGGTGCCACCTGTTAACAGAGCATTGTGGGATTTGAAGAGGTCAGAAAAATGGACAAACTTGTAAGGCAGCAGGAGATTGAATTTGTCATTGCACATGGTAGATGGATATTTGACTGGTGCACACAAGATAAACAGCTACCTTTCTTGGGGAATAGACACATATCTCTATCACTGGTTAATAAAACCTGTTTTTATATATATATATATATATATATATATATATATATATATATATATATATATATATGTATTTATTGAAAAAGATAGAGATATGGATTGGTTCATTTTGATGTATTTTTTATGATTGTCATTGTATGAGTCAAATGTAGAAGACAAACTTCAAGAAGAAAAAAAAGAAAAACAGATGCTTGTAAAACTCTTGCTAGTTTCACAATGTACCTTGTAGCATCTAAAAATTAAAAAAAACATAGTGAACTGGTTTTGAGACATGAACAATTTAAGAATATTGTCACAACAATCATATTAGGTATAAATTTTCGATGTGACCAGATGACTGACTGGATAAGCCTTTCAATCACATGTCTAGCCTGGTAAGAATAGTTGAGTGTTCCAAGTTAGTTGACCACTCAGTTGCTAGATCAAGTCTCACTCAATCACCTGCATCTAAATCTTTATAGGTTCATTGGATGATTGTTTCGGCTTTATGGCATATCAACCTTTGTAGGTTATTTAATGCCGAAAGACATTTTCATACAAATAGTTATATTTCAAACAATTACGTTTAGCATGAGTACACAGTTTAAGTGTCAAAAACATTTCTAATTCAAGCTATTCGGTTTATTCAAACAGTTCTAATTCAGCTTAGTATAAGTACAGATTTGTTTACACACACTTAAATGTAAAGACAGTTCTATTTCAAACAATTCAGTTTAGTGTATGTAGAGTTTCAATGTCAAAAACAGTTCCATTTCAAACAATTCAGTTTAGCTTAAATATACAGTTTAAATATAAGTACACTTTAATTGTCAAAAACATAACTATTTCAAGTTATTCAGTTTAGTCAAACAATTCTAATTTTAAAAAATTCAGTTTAGCATAAGTATGCAGTTAGTTGTATTTAACCCACAGATTGGGCCCTATCAGGTGCTACCATTCCGGGCCAGAGTGGACCTTGGAGCAATGCCAATGAAGGAGTACTCTGCATTCCCCAAAGCTCCTGCATTACTGGAACCTCACCATCAGATTGTATAGTTTCATATTTAGGACACTCATTAGTTCATCTTATTCCTCTGAAGAGGTGCAGTCATTTTATTCTACAGCCCCAGCCAACTGGGCAATACACAGAGTTTATGTCAAAACAGTTATATTTCAGATGACTCAGTTCAGCATAAATACACAGTTTAGATGTCAAAACAGTTCTATTTTGAACAATACAGTTTAGCATAACTACACAGTTTGAATGTCAAAAACAGCAAATTCAAAAACCACATTTTAGTTCTATTTAACACATAGATAGGACCCTAACCCTGTCTACACTCCAGGAGAGAGTGGACCGGGGAGCGATAGAAATAAAGGGGTACTAGGCATTCCCCAAAGCTCTAGCACTACTGGAATCTTACCATCAGATTGTTTAGTGTCATATCCAGGACACTCATTGCAGGGGTCTTACCCCTGCAGAGAAGCAGTCGGTGTATTCTACAGACCCAGTCGACAGGGCAATAAAACTTTATAGGTAACAAATCATAGTTAATAGGTGACCTCATTGTGGGTGGGTCTTACCTGTCTCAACAGAGGTGCAGTTGGCATATTACACAGTGCCAACTGACAAGTGACCCCATTCGACTATGTCTTGCCTTTCCCTCTACAGAAGTACAGTTGACATATCCTACAGAACCAAATTACCCAACTTTTAACCATATTTACCAACCCCTCTGCTCGGGCAGGATATGACACAAGGTCAATTTTTAAGTGGAGTTTGACAGGTTTGAAATCAGAGTTTTCCTTCTCCTTGACTAGTTGCATCACCAAGGCTGAAGAACCTAGTCTGCCCTACTATTTACCCATAGCTGGAGGGAGAATAATTGGATTCATACCTTTCCGAAGGGTATTAGTGCTATGTGAAATGCAGTCTCCTCCAGGATTTGAACTCATGTCGCCATGTCCATTTCCTACGATGATAACCATTACACCACTTTTAACTGCTCCTATCTTTTTCAAAAGAAGCAGATCGTATGATTAGATGTGTTATTATAATATTATTCATGAGAACTAATCCATATCCACTTCGGTACTTGACATTGAAGCCAGTTGGGTAAATGTGGCAGCATTTTTGTTCTATTTCTTGAATATTGTCATAAAAGACCCAATTTTCATCAACAGTAATGCTATTCTTGACAAACACGTTATATCTCTGTCTTAAAAAAATGTCACCATGAATAGAAAGTCTTACTTATTCTTCTAAGAGAATGAGGAACACAAATACCCAGTTTTCCATTGTTCCTATCTTTTTCAAAAGCAACAATTCGTACGACTAGATGTGTTATGGTCAAATATTAATTCTCTTAAACCACACAAATGAATATATGAGCGCAATCACTAGATTTATTATTTTATAATCTCATTACAAATACATGCTGCAGAATAAGCAACTTTATCACTAACCCAGATTAAAACAGCAATATATTTACTGATATGACAAGGACAGCAGTAATTCAGTCTCTACAAAAGATACAACTATTTACAAGAACCACTTTACTAAATTAAAATGTTTTATGCTGAAGTATGTGTAAGCAAAATAACAATGAATGGATATATATATATAATTATAGTAATAATAAGAATGATATCTCAGTCTCTACTAATCTGATACAACCATTTAAAAGAACCACTTTATTCAATCAAAATGCTTTACGGTAAAGTATGTGTAAAAAAAAAATAATGAATGAATGAATAAATATAATTAAAGTCATAATAAGAGTTAATGAAAAAATGGTTTCTCTCCACCGTGTTTTCGCTTGTGGTATTTTAATGAGGATGATTTTAAAAAAACTGATCTGCACACTTCACAAGAAAATTGTTTCTCTCCAGAGTGTGTTTGCTTGTGCATTTCACAAGATGATTGGCTTGAAAATGCTGCTGCACAAACTTCACCAGAAAATGGTTTCTCTCCACTGTGTTTTCGCTTGTGGATTTTAAAAGAAGACCTACTTGAAAATGCTGCTGCACAGACTTCACAAGAAAATGGTTTCTCTCCAGTGTGTGTTCACATGTGGCGTTCAAAATATGACCCATTTGAAAATGCTGATTCAGACACTTAAGAAGAAAATGGTTTCGCTCCAGTGTGTGTTCGCATGTGACGTTTCAAATTGTAATTATTAAAAAATCTTGATCCACAATCTTCACAACAATATGGTTTCTCTCCAGTGTGTGTTCGCATGTGCTCTTTTAAACTGTAATTTCTAGAAAATGCTGATCCACACACTTCACAAGAAAATGGTTTCGCTCCAGTGTGTGTTCTCATGTGACGTTTCAAATCGGAATTCTCTAAAAATCTTGACCCGCAATCTTTGCAACAATATGGTTTCTCTCCAGTGTGTGTTCGTATATGACTTTTAAAAGTAGAACTTGAAGAAAATGCCGATCCACATATTTCACAAGAAAATGGTTTCTCTCCAGTGTGTGTTCGCATATGACGTTTCAAATGGAAATTCTGGAAAAATGCCGATCCACAATCTTCACAACAATATGGTTTCTCTCCAGTGTGTGTTCGTATATGACTTTTTAAAGTAGAACTTGAAGAAAATGCAGATCCACATATTTCACAAGAATATGGTTTCTCTCCAGTGTGTGTTCGCATGTGCTCTTTTAAATGGGAATTTCTAGAAAATGCTGATCCACACACTTCACAAGAAAATGGTTTCGCTCCAGTGTGTGCTCGTATATGACTTTTTAAAGTAGAACTTGAAGAAAATGCCAATCCACATATTTCACAAGAAAATGGTTTCTCTCCAGTGTGTGTTCGCATGTGCTCTTTTAAACTGTAATTTCTAGAAAATGCTGATCCACACACTTCACAAGAAAATGGTTTCGCTCCAGTGTGTGATCTCATGTGACGTTTCAAATCGGAATTCTCTAAAAATCTTGACCCGCAATCTTTGCAACAATATGGTTTCTCTCCAGTGTGTGTTCGTATATGACTTTTAAAAGTAGAACTTGAAGAAAATGCCGATCCACAGACTTCACAAGAAAATGGTTTCTCTCCAGTGTGTGTTTGCATATGACGTTTCAAATGGAAATTCTGGAAAAATCTTGATCCACAATCTTCACAACAATATGGTTTCTCTCCAGTGTGTGTTCGTATATGACTTTTTAAAGTAGAACTTAAAGAAAATGCCGATCCACATATTTCACAAGAATATGGTTTCTCTCCAGTGTGTGTTCGCATGTGCTCTTTTAAATGGGAATTTCTAGAAAATGCTGATCCACACACTTCACAAGAAAATGGTTTCGCTCCAGTGTGTGCTCGTATATGACTTTTTAAAGTAGAACTTGAAGAAAATGCCGATCCACATATTTCACAAGAAAATGGTTTCTCTCCAGTGTGTGTTCGCATGTGCTCTTTTAAACTGTGATGTCTAGAAAATGCTGATCCACACACTTCACAAGAAAATGGTTTCGCTCCAGTGTGTGTTCTGATGTGACGTTTCAAATTGGAATTCTTTAAAAATCTTGACCCGCAATCTTTGCAACAATATGGTTTCTCTCCAGTGTGTGTTTGCATATGACTTTTAAATGTAGAACTTGAAGAAAATGCCGATCCACATATTTCACAAGAAAATGGTTTCTCTCCAGTGTGTGTTCGCATATGACGTTTCAAATGGAAATTCTGGAAAAATCTTGATCCACAATCTTCACAACAATATGTTATATCTCCAGAGTCTGTTCGTGTGTGACTTTTTAATATTGAACTTGAAGAAAATTCTGATCCACAGACTTCACCAGAAAATGTTTTCTCACCCCTGTGTTTTTGCTTGTGGTATTTTAATGAGGAATTTCTAGAAAATGCTGATCCACACACTTCACAAGAAAAAGGTTTCTCTCCAGTGTGTGTTTTCATGTGCCTTTTTAAAATTGACCTTGAAGAAAATGCTGATCCACACACTTCACAAGAAAATAGTTACTTAGTTGAGTGCGGTAGCTTTTGGTATATCAAATGTGACCCATGTGAAAATAATAATGCACAGACTTTACAAGAAAATGGTTCGACTACTCTCACCAAGTGTGTGTTTGCATTTCTTTTTAAACTGTTATGCAGTGAAAATGCTAACCCACAATTTTTACAAGAAAATGTCTTCAGTTTGTCTTTCTATATTACTTTTCAATTCTGAATAAAGTGAAAATGCTGATTTGCTCAATGAAACAAAGTTGGTTATCACTTGTAAAAGAAAATTCTTATTGGCTGTCAATATGCATATCCAATGATTTAGCAAGGTATGTGTTTGGTATGTGTTTGAATGTCTCTTTTAGATTTCAAAATGGTTCTTTCCTCTTATTCGTTGTGATCTGTGAAGAAATAAAAGTTGAATTATTACTTGAACAATAACAAGCACGAAATTCATGCCTTATTTAGAATCACTTTATATATCAGTTAATGGCAACAAATAAAAGTAAGTAACGTTAGCAACCAGATTACGATATTTTAATTTTACACAATAATTATTGGGTTTATTAACTTTGATGTAACATTCAAGACATTTTATTTTCTCATCAATTATTTTTTTAAATCAATATCAAATAAAGTTCTGTATAAAATTCAACCACGTTTTTTTATCTTTAAAATGTAATTATAAAAAACCTTTTCTAAAAGTATTACTTAATAATTACGACATTTTACCTTATATTTTTAAATTATTATAAAAAAAAACTTCTGTCTAAAATACAACCCCGTTTGTGTAATTTTAAAACCTTTTCTGACAAATATCAATTTTTTTTCTTATGAATTATTTTTTTTCATTAATATCACATAAAAATCTGTTTAAAATCCAACGCTGTTTTTATATTTAAAATGTAATTTTAAAACCTTTTCTAAAAGCATTTTTTGTTTCTTGTAGCACATCAATTCTTCATTACATTATGATTATCGTCTGTTTCACTGATTGACTACTTTTGTGACGTCACAATCGAACAGGCCTTCTCATCTGATGAGGAAAGAAGATCCTTATTTACTGGAGGTGTGGGTACAGGATGATCATCTTAATGGAGAATGGGTCTCATAGCAGATCGAAGGTTGGGATATTTGATTTTTTTCCTAGAAGATACATTGAAACCAGTTATATTAGCTAAACAAAAATAACAATCATCTGCGTGGTTTTGCGGCTCTCTCCAAACTATCGAGATTGCAATGTTGAAAGCAAAGTTGAAAACTAAATGTGCATTTGAAAATGTAATACTACTATTTAGTAACCCAAAAGATGTGTAAAACGATAGTTGAGGGACACCAACCTCCTGTGCTAACTGCGAGACAACCTCTTCCAGTGACTGCCAGAGTGTGGATTGAGACCTGCTGCCTTAACTGTCAACATCCGTCTTGATATATATATATATATATATATATATATATATATATATATATAATGTAATTCTATCACTTACATTTCGTGCATAATAACTAAAAAATAAACCATAAGTCTCACAATATTAGAATTAACCCTGAATTCATATACGCCTTTATGTACCGTAATTTTAAAACCTTTTCTAAAATAATTACGATATATTAACTTATATTTTTAAATTATTATCAAACAAATTTCTATCTAAAATACAATCCTGTTTCAGTAATTTCAAAACCTTTTCTAACGAATATTAATTTTTTTTTTCTTATAAACTATTTTTTTAATTAATATCACATAAAAATCTGTTTAAAATCCAACGCTGTTTTTATATTTAAAATGTAATTTTAAAACCTTTTCTAAAAGCATTTTTTGTTTCTTGTAGCACAACAATTCTTCATTACATTATGATTATCGTTTGTTTCACTGATTCACTACTTTTGTGACGTCACAATCGAACAGGCCTTCTCTTTCGCTCGCCTCGACCAGAATCATTAAGTTTGCCACTTTCATTGACCATCAAGAGGTGGTGTTAAAAGAAATCAGTTGGTAAAAGAAAAATCAAACAACTAACTATAACATAGATAAATATTTTCAATGCTTTCAAATATTTTAAACTTTTCTCTCAATCATTTACTTCAATTCCCACGTGATGGACACGTCTCAACACACAAAATTCATCTCCGTTTTTAAAACTCTTTCAAAATTACAATAAATACTCTTAAAAATTCAATTTCCACAAAAACTCAAAAAAAGTACATTTCCAAATAACATATCGTATTTATCTAAAAAAAAATATTGATCATAATAAAATATTTTTTAAAGAATTGAGGGTATTTTAATCTACCAACACTTATCTAAGATTTAGTTAGGGGACTTAGCAAATGTCACCCCATCGATAAACACAATTTGTAGCAAAATAAAATATCAATTAAATGTTGAAATGACTTAAATTTAAAAAAAAACATAATCAGTTTACAAAAGATTTTAGTTATTTGCATATTCAATTAGGATAAAATCACAAATAAAAGAAAAACAAAGTTTTCCTGCAAATTACGTATTTCTGATTTGTAATGAAAAATAATAACCGAACGTTATACTTACTTCTTTCTCTTTTCTTTTGTCTGATTTCTTTTGTCTGATTTCTTTTCTTTCTTTCGGCAGATACGAAAATTTTGATTTTTGTTATAAAACTACGTCTACGTTAATATGTCGTCCAGCTTCGCGTGCTGGGAAAGAAACCCGGATGTAGGTGTTTATTTCACTGCGTCAAGGGAAACTACTCTGTCTGATAATGTTTCTACTTACTTTATACCCTAACACGCATTGTTCAAAATATTAAGATTGTCTCTGTGACAAAATCTTTTAAATGATTTGGTTGTTTTTTTTATTCTTTACTGCATCGGATGCTTTTTTCTCAGTACGGACTTCCATTGGGTATCCCCAGTTCCATTCGACATTTCTGTGCTTGGACTCAGTGACGGGGTCAGTGTAACAATTTCGTCTTTGTCCCGACTCTGATTTTTTTATGTGTGTTTGTTCTTTCCAATTCCAGAACTCTGATTGAGTCTGGTCCTTTCCGTTTCTTTACATGGTCCACATGTCGCCTTACCACCGTCCCAGACTCTAGTTCTATTTCATACGTGGGTCCTTCAATAAGTTTCCAGACTTTTTTTTGTACAGGCATTTGTCGTAGACTCTTGAAAATTCAGTATGTTATTGCTATACATCTTATGAGATGACTGGCCAATTTTTATGGTTTCACCTTCAAAGAAAAGGCTACAGCAGGAATTAGAATACACCCTACTAAAGCCTGATTGTCTCAGCTGGTGAATTTCAAAGATACAATCTAACATTTTAGATGAACGATATGAAATAAAATTCTGTTTTAAACTTTGAAAAAATGCCGCAGAAATGTATGGAAAGCTTCAGATTGCTTTTTGAACATCTTGCATGAATCAAGCATCAGTTTTCCAATGGCATTGGAGATTCAAGGAAGGCAAGGAGTCTGTGAGGGATGATGAGAGGTGTGGGAGGAGTAAGGAAGTCAGAACACCAGAGTTGATTGGCCAAAATGTTAGGGTTAGGGTTACTGTGTTGTTTTTTAAGGGAGTTCAGGAAGAGATTCCTAGGGAAGAGGCCAGCACTCTTCAAATCGGGTCAGTATCATTTCAACCAGGACCATGCACCAGTCCACAACTCCATCCTTGTAACAGACTATTTGATCAAGATGGACATCAAGACAGTTCATCAGCCTCCCTGTAATCCAGACCTTGCTCCCTGTGATTTTTGGTTATTCCCAAAGCTCACTGGCTGTCGTTATGAGACAGTTGAGGATATGAAAGAGGCTGTAATCAAGGTCGTTGACACACTCACACAAGAGGACTTCCATCAGGCCTTCCCGAAGTTGTTAGAATGGTACAACATGTGCGTTTCAGCCGGAAGAGATTACTTCGAAGTGGACTAGAGTTTCATGTGTGTACTATCAAGAAAAGTGCCCAAGCGATAAAAGTCTGGAAACCAATTTAATGATCCTCGTATGACACAGGACCTGTCTGTCTTTTGACTACCCCGCCCTTCCATCTTTGTCCTGTATAGAAATTTTTTGCATATACCAATACTCCTTCTCTAAATTCTTGTGCAATGACCGAGTTGTCATGATATTTTTAAAAGATTTCTTGCTGTCTTCTCAGGCGCTCCTTCACTGTAGTCTTCAGTGGAATGATCCAATCGAAATCAATCTTCTATTACCAGGAACATGTGACCTTTATATGGGCTTGCATAATCTATGTGGAGTCTCGACCCGTCCCCTTCTGAAATTTCCCAATGGTGCTGAGGGGCGGTTGCTGACATTTCATTGACTTTTTGACACTCATAGCAGTTTCTCACCTTAAATTTTATTTCCTGGTAAAATTTTGGCCACCAAAAACACTTTCCTTTTTACAATTCCTGGATGTCCCTTATGGAGTGCCTCTAAAAGTTTTTTCCGCCCTTGTATAGGCACTATTACTCTTCTTCCCCACAGTAAGCATTCTTCCACAATTCCCAATTCAGGTCTTGTAATGAAGTAAGGGTGCCATTCTTCTGTATTCGGACATTAGTCTGGCCATCCATTTTTTACATAGTTTAGCACCTATTTTAGGAATTTGTCCATTGTTGTCCACCTCGTAATTTCTTGGTACGTAACAGGAGTTTGAACCAGGTACTCCAGCAGTATTATGTTTTCCTCTGCTATTGGAGCATCTTCCCGTTTTGTAGGCCTTGACAACATCCTCAGCCCGTCTGCATTTTCATTCTGGCTTCCTTCCCGATATTCTAGCTGATATACCTACCCGGATAGGATTACCGCCCAGAGTTGAATTCTTGGCGAGCTGATCACTGGGATGTTTTATTTTCTTTAAAATATCCTAAGAGAGGTTTTTGGTCTGTATATAATGTGATCGGCCTTCCATATAGAAATTGGCGAAGTTTTTTCACTCCAAAAACCACTGCCAAAGCCTCCCGCTGGTGTAAGGGTCCTTAATACAAAGGCTGTTGGTCTTTCCGATCCATCCTCCATGATGTGAGATAGTACCGCTCCCAACCCCTATGGAGAAGCGTCACATGCCACTCTAACAGCTTTGTTTGTCTCAGGAACTACTTTTATGCAACACAAATTTTTTCTCCACCCTGGTTAGGGTTTCCCCCACCATACCAATAAGCAGGGCGTCAGCAGTCTCGTCATTCCAGCCTTTAGTGACCATGCTAGCTCTGCGTTTCATAATGCCAGTCACTACACGAAGCCATCCGAATACTGTTAGGTGTCCGACGAGTATACCACATAGTGAAAACACACCACGTCTCGTTAGGACATCAGGTACTTCTGGGAGCACGGCTCCGTGCCTCCATCGAAAGCTCCCTTGCTTTCCATGGACGTCTAAACCCAATACACGGGTACCATCTTCCAGTCGTTCTGGCTCCTTACAAATCAAACCAAACTGGGCCAGTTTTGCGTTGATGTGTACTGATGACACGATATCTTTGTTCACATAGATATCATCAAGGTACACAGATATCCCCTCTTTCCCTTTCGCTTCCTGGGACAGCTCTGCATTAATAATTGCTTTAATTATCTCCGGTGCCACGTTTAGTCCAAAGCCCAGGCTAGTGAGACAGTATCTCTTGCCGGCAAACATCACTGTTTGAAACGGCCACAAGGATTCGCTGACCCGGACCGGCAAGTAGGCCCTTCTCAAGTCGAGCAAAGACACATTAGGCCCATGCTGGTGCCACCCCCGCAGTTTGCTGGCACAAACATCAGCATCAGCCGTAAATGTGTCGACGTATTGGTTGAGTTTCCGATAGTCCATGGACTATCGGAAACTGGCCTCACTTTTGACTTGCTCTGCTGCACAACAGCCATTAGGGGAATAAGGCCCTTCGGAGGTCCAAGTTTCTTATGGGGGTAGGGAATCAGCCAGCCAGCGTCAGTCCATGCACGGAGCTCCTTTTCATACGCCGGTCTTCTTTTACTGGGCACGTGGTATTCGGCTACGCTGTTCTGTAGCTTGGCTGGTTCACTCTCTGCTGACCATTTCCATAAGGCGGTCTACACCTTCTTTCCTCGGTTGAATTCGACACTAAAGTCAGGTCGTTCAATTTTGAGTGCTGCACAGACAGGTGCCTCTTCACAAAACTTTACTGTTCCACTCCTTGTGATTAGAACACCACCTAAGGCTTTGATAGCGTCGTAGCCCAACAAAAGGTCGAAGTCTAACGGTCTCTCGTGTACTACTAGTTCTTCGATATTAGCAGAATTCCCGGTGTCTGTACAGACGTTCACTGTTCCAATTCCATGACTCTTGGTTGCGTCGCCGCTCATAGTTGTCACTCTGACGCTCTTCCTCTTCTAAACATGGCAGAGCCTCGCGGTTACAATGGTTCGGAAGCATCTTGGATCAAGGAGTACCGTGCAGGGCGTCCCATTGGCGTGAACTCCAATGACTGGAAGCGTCTTATTTATTGGTTATCTGGAGACGAGATCAACGCCATATCGTCTCTGTTCCCGTTTCCCGGGCAGTCCCGTGCTAAATGTCCTGCTTTATTGCAACAGCACCACCGTACGCGTTCTCCTCGTATTTTGCTCGGTTAATTTCTCGCTAAGTGACCTCGACCGTTGCAGTTGTATGATACTATACTAGTACGAGGGTACAACTTTAGTAAAGTTCTGAAATTGCTTCGACTTGCTTGCACAGCCACGACGATGGGGTCTATTTGTCCTTGGTTATAAGTCATAACGGCACGAGCCCAGGTTAAAAGCTGCTCCAGGGTCATGGTCTCCACCCTGGATGATGCCCGTAGAAGAGGTCTGACGTGTTGCGGTAGTCCTGATAGAAACGAGCATGTAATCCAGCGTTCGGGCAGTGGTTCCCCATCAAACTAAGTCAGGCGATGTACATCTGACAAGAATTGATCCACTGTTTCGTTTTGCCGAAGTCGCTGCGTAGTGAATTTGTCAAATGCAATGAAAGCATCAATCGCATATACTGTCATAAGGGCACTCTTTATTTCCTCTGGATCCATTCTCTGCTCCTGGCTCAGTTGCCGATATACGCAGAGGGCACCACCTGGCAGTCGTAACGGTAGTAAGAGCTCTACCCTGTCCATAGCAGATAGTTCACAGACCATCTCCACGTGTTCAAGCCATTCAACAATAGGCATATCTGTCACAGTGCCACAGATCTCCGGAATTAGCCGAATATTGAATGCCTTGCCCGTCATGGTTTTATGAATGGTGAAAGCCGAAATAGCTTGTGTAGAAATTGATTACGGTATTCGCCTTTCAATAAAAACATGTTCGCCTCTGAGTGGGGTCGATAATACTAGTTTGCCGTTTTACGGGCAGAGTATCTTAACTTCCAACTTTGCTTCTCGTTCGACCAGTCCGTTCTTTCTCTCTTCTTCTCTCCAATTAACTGCCTGCTCTCTCTGCGTTCGTCTCTCTCGTGTTTGTCTCAGAGCCGACTTTTATGCAACAAAATTTGCATACGATGTAGGCCTTGTGTCTACATATTCCGCTCACTACTATTCTACATTTTCGCCGACATCGAATTTAGGGCCTTGTGCCACACTTGCTCGTTAGGTGGGGCGAGTAACAAATACCGCCGACATCGAATTTAAGGTAAGTCTTATTTCTCTGCTCTACACGCCAAACAAAGTTTTGCCCTCTTTCTTCTGGAATCTCCATTTGACGATCGTTCACTGTCACATAAAAAAGCTTCTAACTACTTTACTGATGTTGGACGTGGTGCCTTATTGATAGATTTTACTTTCTGTTCAAACTTCCTTGCTAAAACAGCAATGTCAAAGTTAACTTATAGACAAGTAGTTGATAGGCTTATCAAATCCGTTTACGGATAGCGGAGAATTCAATAAGATTCCAGACTTTTTTATAGAGGCATTTAAAATTGTCGTAGACTCTTGAAAGTTCAGTAGGTTATTGCTATACATCTTATGAGATGACAAACCAATTTTTATGATTTCAGGTTCAAATGAACAGCTACAGCAACAATTGGAATACATCCTATAGCGGTTTTGAGGGCAACACAAGTGAAGTGGTTATTGTTTAACGCTATATTTTTTAAGGCACACAGATATGAATTACGAGACTTTTCTTTAACAATACACAATAACGAAAGTTCTTTATTTGCAGCTTTGAATATGGTTTGTTCTTGGTGCTGCAAGACTCGTGGTGTTTAGGCTTGTTGGATGTTTGAGACGAAATGGCTTAGCTAGATGTTGAAATGACAGCGTGTCGTTGGACGTGTGAGGGAAGTATTCAAGGCCACCGTGTAGTTTTGTGTGTCTGGTATTTGTGAAGAGTAGGCGTTATCTCCATTAATGTGACCAGAGGTGAAATGGGAACTTGTCGAGAGCGGAGTGGCGCTCGGATCGACATAGTAAATTTTTGTGGTGCTTGTGGAAGGCATGCTGAACGTATCTAATTCATATTCAACTGGGATTCCTTGGTCCAAAATATATTAGACGCAAAGAATCCATAAATTAGAAGGTTCCCCCGCTGAGTGTCCATGTTGCTGCTGCTAAGGTTAAAGCAACAGTGATATGTCCGCACTGGGTGGCTTGTTTAGCTAAAGGGCATCGCTAAGCAGGGGCGACCAGAGACACGTCCGTGCTGGTCGCCGTCTCAAGCCGAAGAGAGTGTGTTTGGCCGCTCACCCGTTTTGCTAGCCGGAAATGAAGGTCCAGGCTGAATGGGATAAGTCATCCTGATTGGGTGAAATTCAGTGTTGAATTAAATAGCGCGCCAAAACAAAATACGAGATTTTCCTCTTCTCTACAATCCTACTAAAACCTGATTGTCACAGCTGGTGAATTTCAAAAATATAATCTGAAACTTTAGGTGAATGATATGCCATAAAATTCAGTTTTAAACTTGGAGAAAATGCCACAGAGACGTGTGGAATGCTTCAGACTGCTTTTGGACAATATTGCATAAATTGAGCATCAGTTTTTGAGTGGCATAAGAGATTCAAGGAAGGCAAGGAATCTGTGAGGGATGATGAGAGGTGTGGGAGGAGTAAGGGAGTCAATACACCAGAGTTGATCGGCGAAAGGTTTAAGTTTCGGATTACTATGTTGAGGTTTTAAGGGAGTTCAGCAGGAGATTCCTTGGGAAGAGGCCAGCACTGTTGAAATCGGATCAGTGGCATTTCCACCATGACAATACACCAGTCTACAACTCCATCGTAGTCACAGACTATTTGACTAAGATGGGCATCAAGACAGTTCCTCATCCTCCCCATAGTCCAGTCCTTCCTCCCTGTGACTTTTGGCTATTCCCTAAGCTCACAGGCTGTCGTTATGAGGCAATTCAGATGAAAGAAGCTGTGACGAAGGTCATTGACACACTCACACAAGAGGACTTCCATGGGGCCTCCCAGAAGTTGTTTGAACGGGAAAAGTGCTTTGCAGCCGGAGGATATTGCTTCGAAGGGGACTAGAGTTTCATGTGTGTACTATCAATAAAAGTCTGGAAATTTATCGTATGCACCTCGTGTATATATATATATATATATATATATATATATAATATTTAAGAAATAAAGGAAAACGATGTTAAAAAATAATTTAAGACAAAAGAAATTTGTCGAAAAAAAAACAATTCTTTATTCAAATGTTTGCTTTAATTTGGATTCATGGTATATCAACCACTGAAAGTTATTTAATGCCAAATCCATTTTTAAATATATAAATAGTTCTATTTCAAACAATTCAGTTCATCATATTTTAGTAACAGCTTCATTTTTCGATTAAAAATATAAAAACTTTTAGGTTTCGAACAATCTTTATTTCCTTTTTGAGATGAGGAGAACTGGATTTCGAAATACACTTATCTGCAGTGTCTCTCAACATATATATATATATATATATATATATATATATATATATATATATATATATATATATATATATACTTAATTGGGATAAGGCCTAATGAAAAACAATATGAAAGTTATACTCCCTGATGCACACATATTAACATAGTTATTTTACTTGGTGAATAGATGTCTGTCTGTGACTGTGGTTCATAAAACCTGTTTATATAGCCAATTTTACAAGGTAGCTTGTAGCACTAATAAAATAGCAAAACATAGAGTACTGGTTTTGAGACATGAACAATTTATGAATAATCTCACAACAATCATATTAGGTAAAAAGGTTTGATGTGACCAGAAGACTGATTGGAGGAATCTTTCAACTGCCAGTCTAGCCTAGTAAAAAAAGTTGAGTGTTCCAAGTCACTTATTTAAGACAAAACAAATTTGTCGAAATAAATTGACCCTAAAAGGATTAAGAAGACTGCAGCTAATATCACATTTAAATATGCTCTCAAAGTAGAACAAATAATTTAAGACAAAACACATTTGTCGAATTAAATCAAAAATTTTTATTCAAAGATTTTGTTTGATTTGGTTTGAACTCATTCCCATTCCATCTACAGCACTTTTTTTACACCTGACAGTCTCATTTGCATAGGGGCACCGAGAGTCAGCATTACTTCACGCAAGATAAGCAAATACAAAAGCGACAGTGTGTCGCCATTTTAGCTTTTTTTGTTAAGCAACTGAACCGTACTAAACGCAGCCACCCATTAGTCAGGTAAGTCACGATTTTCTCTACAGTAGGAGTGAAATGTAGAAGTGTAGTCAAACAATTCTAATTAAAAAGAATACAGTTCATCATATGTATGCAGTTAGTTCTATTTAACCCAGAGATAGGGCCCATATCAGGTGCTATCACTTCGGGACGGAGTGAAACTGGGATCGATAGCAATGATGCAGTACTCTGCATTCCTCAAAGCTCTAGCATTACGGGAACCTCAATATCAGATTGTTTAGTGTCATAGCCAGGACACTCGAGAAGCAGTTGGTGTATTCTACAGCCCAAGCAAACTGGGCAATAAAACTTTATAGGTAGCAAGCTATAGTTAATTGGTGACCTCACTGTGGGTGGGTCTTACCAGGCTCAACAGAGGTGCAGTTGGTATATCACACAACCCCAGATGACAAGTGGCCCCATTCGACTGGATTTCACTTTTCTCTCTATAGAAGTAGAGTTGGCATGTCCTACAGAACCCAAATACCCCATTTTAACTGGTCCTATTTTTTCAAAAGCAGCAGATCATAGGATTAGATGTGTTAAAGTCAAGTGTGAATTTTCTTAACACACACAAAATGAATATATGTGGACAATCACTGGATTTCTTTATTTATAATCTTATTACACATACATGCTGCAAAATAAGCAATTTCACCACTTACCCAGATTAATACAGCAATGAATTTACAGAAATAACAAGGACAGCAGTAATTCAGTCACTACAAAACGGATACAACTATTTACAGGAACCACGTTACTAAATTAAAATTCTTTATGGGAAAGTATGTGTAAACAAAATAATAATGAATGAATAAATATACTTAAAGTAAGAGTTAACAAGAAAATGGCATCTCTCCACTGTGTTTTCATATATGGTATTTTAATAAGGAATTTTAGAAAATACTGATCCACACACTTCACAAGAAAACTGTTTCTCTCCAGGGTGTGTTCGCCTGTGGATTTTTAAAGATGACTGGGATGAAAATACCGCTCAATACAGTTCACAAGAAAATGGTTTCTCACCCCTGTGTTTTCGCATGTGGTATTTTAATGAGGAATTTTCAGAAAATGCTGATCCACACACTTCACCAGAAAATGGTTACTTTCCTGGGTGTGTTCGCAGGTGATGTTTCAAACTGAAATTTGTGGAAAATCCTGATCCACAAACTTCACAAGAAAATGGTTTCTCTCCAGTGTGTGTTCGAATGTGACGTTTCAAACTGGAATTTGTGAAAAATGCTGATCCGCAAACTTTACAAGAAAATGGTTTCTCTCCGGTGTGTGTTTGCATGTGACCTATCAAATGAGAATTCATAGAAAATACAGTTCCACAGACTTTATATGAAAATAGTTTCTTACTAGCGTGGGATCGCATATGGCATTTCAAATTTGACCCATCTGATCCACGCACTTTACAAGAAAATGGTTTCTCTCCAGTGTGTGTTCGCATGTGGCGTTTCCTATATGACCCATCTGAAAATGCTGATCCACAAACTTTACATGAATATGGTTTCTCTCCTGTGTGTATTTGGAAGTGAACTTTCAAATTGGAATTTCTGGAAAATGTTGATCCAAACACTTCACACCAAAATGGTTTCTCTCCAGTATGTGTTTGCATATGATATTTTAAATAAAAATTTCTGGAAAATGCTGATCCACAAACTTCACAAGAAAAGGATTTCTCTCCTATTTGAGTTTGCATGTGACATTGAAATGGAAGTTTGTTGAAAATGCTGATCGACAAACTTTACAAGAAAGTTGTTTCTCCTCAGAGTGTGTTTGCTTTTCTAATTATAATCTAGGTGAAATACTGATCAACAAATTTTACAAAAAAAAACTGTTTCTACTCTCATGAAGTGTGTGTTTGCTTTTTAAACTGGTAAGCTGTTAAATGCTAACCCACAATTTTGACAAGAAAATGCCTTCAGTGTGTTTTTCAATATTGATTTTCAATTCTGAATAAAGTGAAAATGCTGATTGCTCAATGAAACAAAGTTGGCTATCACTTGTAAAAGAAAATTCTTATTGGCTGTCAATATGCATATCCAATGACTTAGCAAAGCACATATTTTACATTGGGTATGTGTTTGAATGTCTCTTTTAAATTTCAAAATTGTTCTTTCCCATTATCTGCTGTGATCTGTGAAGGAATAAAAGTTAAATTATTACTTAGACAATAACAATCACGAAATTCATACATTATTTGGAATCAGTTTATATTTCAGTTAATTGCAACAAATAAGTAAAAGTAAGTCAAGTAGGCAACCAAAAGGCTCCCTTTTCAATAGCTACAACAACAATGTGAACGGATGGGCGCTACTTTCTCTGGATTACTCCACTTTACCCATGATATGTACCTTATGTGCGTTGTGTGTGTGTGTGTGGGGGGGTATAGTTAGATAAAAGGTCTATCTCAGATATTGACCACTCGCCACAAACCCACAAAGTGAATAAGTGAAAAACAGCACAATTACAATATATATATATATATATATATATATATATATATATTTCTGAAGTATTATATATACATATATATATATATTTCAGAAATAAAGGCAAATGATGTTAAAAAACCAACAAAATAATCTAACAAATAAAAGAAATATAAAATGAAACTGATAATCTTATGAGTAAAATAATAATAATAATAATCCAATGAATAATTCAGACAAAATAGGAAAGTAAATTTATTTTAATACACAACATTCAAAGTAGAACAAATAATTTAAGACAAAACAAATTTGTTGAAATAAATCAAATTGTTTATTCAAATATTTTCTTTAATTTGGTTTTATACCATATCAACCATTGAAAGTTAATTAATGCCGAATCCCTTTTTAAATATACAAATAGTTCTATTTCAAACAATTCAGTTCATCATATTTTAGTAACAGCTTGACTTTTACCATGAAAGGTTTTAAACAATCTTTATTTCAATTTTGTGATGAGAAGCACTGGATTTTGAAATACACTTATCTGCAGTCTCTCTTTCGATATATATATACATACTTATTCAGGAAAAGAGCTAATGGAAAAAATATGAAAAATATTCTCTCTGAGGAAAAGAATGGGAGTTGCTACCTGTGAACAGTGCATTGTGAGATTTGAAGAGGTCAGAAAAATGGACTAACTTCTAAGGCAGGAGGAGACTGAATTTGTCATTGCACATGGTAGATGGATATTTGACTGGTGCACACAAAATAAACAGCTTTTTTTTGGGGTGGGGAATAGACACATATCTCTATCACTGGTTAATAAAACCTGTTTATATATATATATATATATATATATGTATTTATTGAAAAAGAGAGAGATATTGATTGATTCATTTTGACGTATATTTTATGATTGTCCTTGTATGAGTCAAATGTAGAAGACAAACTTCAAGAAGAAAAAAAGAAAAACAGATGCTTGTAAAACTCTTGCTCATTTCATAATGTACCTTGTAGCACCTAAAAATAAAAAAAATATAGTGAACTGGTTTTTAGACGTGAACAATTTAAGAATATTGTCACAACAATCATATACGGTACAAAGGTTCGATGTGACCAGATGACTGACTAGATAAGCCTTTCAATCACATGTCTAGCCTGGTAAGAATAGTTGAGTGTTCCAAGTTACTTGACCACTCAGTTGCTAGATCAAGTCTCACTCAATCACCTGCATCTAAATCTTTATAGGTTGGTTGGTTGTTTGTTTGGGCTTTATGGCATATAAACCTTTGCAGGTTATCTAATGCCAAAAGAGATTTTCATACAAATAGTTCTATTTCAAAAAATTCAGTTTAGCATGAGTACACAGTTTAAGTCTCAAAAATATTTCTATTTCAAGCGATTCGGATTATTCAAACAGTTCTAATTCAGCTTAGTATGAGTACAGATTTGTTTACACTCATTGTGTCATCTTACCCCTCTGCAGAGGTGCAGTCAGTTTATTCTACAGCCCCAGCCAACTGGGCAATACACAGAGCTAATGTCAAAACAGTTATATTTAAGATAATTCAGTTCAGCATAAATACACAGTTTAGATGTCAACATAGTTCTATTTTGAGCAATACAGTTTAGCATAATAGGCAGTTTGAATGTCAAAAAACAGGAAATTCAAGAAACCACAGTTTAGTTCTATTTAACCCATAGATAGGACCCTAACCCTGCCTACACTCCAGGAGTGAATGGACCTGGGAGCGATAGCGATAAAAGGGGTACTCCGCATTCCCCAAAGCTCTAGCCCTACTGGAACCTCACCATCAGATTGTTTAGTGTCTTATCGAGGACACTCATTGTGGGGGTCTTACCCCCCTGCAGAGAAGCAGTTGGTGTATTCTACAGACCCAGTCGAATGGGCAATAAAACTTTATAGGTAACAAGTCATAGTTAATAGGTAACCTCATTGTGGGTGGGTCTTACCTGACTCAACAGAGGTGCATATTACACAGTGCCATTTGTCAAGCGGCCAATTCGACTATGTCTTCCTTTTCTCTACACAAAAGTACATATGACATATCCTACAGAACCAAATTACCCAATTTTTTACTATATTTATCAACCCCTCCACTTGGGCAGGATATGACACAAGGTCAATTTTTAAGCAGAGCTTGACAGGTTTGAATTCAGAGTTTTCCTTCTCTTAGACTAGTTGCCTCACCATGGCTGAAGAACCCAGTCTATCCTAAGATTTACCCATAGCTGGAGGGAGAATAATTGGATTCATACCTTTCCCGAGGGTATTACTGCTATGTGAAATGTAATCAGCCTCGTCAAGGATTTGAACACGTGTTGCCATGTCCATTTCCTACGACAATAACCATTACACCACAGGCACCCCACTTTTAACTGTTCTTATCTTTTCCAAAGTCTTGATCCATTAACTTCAAAAGAAAATGGTTTCTCTCCAATGTGTGTTTGCATCTGACATTTTAAAAGTAAACTTGAAGAAAATGCTGATCCACAGTCTTTTCAAAGATGACTGGCATGAAAATGTCGATCAACTGATTTCACATGAAAATGTTTTCTTTCATGTGTTTTTACATGTGGTATTTTATAGAGGAATTTTCAGAAAATGCTGATCCACAAACTTTACAAGGAAATGGTTAATCTCCTGGATGTATTTGCATGTGATGTTTCAAAATGGAACTTGTGGGAAATGCTGATCCACAAACTTCACAAGAAAATGTTTTCTCTCCAGTGTGGATTCGCATGTGATCTTTCAAATTGGAATTTTGGGAAAATTTTGATCCACAAACTTCACAAGAAAATGGTTTCTCTCCAGTGTGTGTTTGCATGTGAGTTTTCAAACTGGAACTAGTGGAAAATGCTGATCCACAAACTTTACAAGAAAATGGTTTCTCTCCAGTGTGGGTTCGCATGTGACGTTTCAAATGTGACCCATTTGAAAACGCTGATCCACACACTTCACAAGAAAATGGTTTCTCGCCAGTGTGGGTTCGCATGTGGCATCTCAAAATTGACCCATTTGAAAATGCTGATCCACAAACATCACAAGAAAATGGTTTCTCACCAGTGTGGGTTCGCATGTGGCATTTCAAATGTGACCCATATGAGAATGCTGATCCACAAACTTCACAAGAAAATGGTTTCTCTCCAGTGTGGGTTCGCATGTGGCATTTCAAATTTGACCCATCAGAAAATGCTGATTCACAGACTGTACAAGCAAATCGCTTCTCTCCAGTGTGAGTTTTCATGTGAACTTTCAAAATGGAATTTGTGGAAAATGCCGATCCACAAAATTTACATAAAAATGGTTTCTCACCGGTGTGGGTTCGCATGTGGCATTTCAAATTTGACCTATTTGAAAATGCTGATCCACACAGTTGACAAGAAAATGGTTTCTCACCAGTGTGGGTTCGCATGTGGCTATTCATATGTGACCTATCTGAAAATGCTGATCCACAAACTTTACAAGAAAATGGTTTCTCGCCTGTGTGTGTTCGCATGTGAACTTTCAAACAGGATTTTGTTGAGAATGCTGATCCACAAACTTTACAAGTGAATGGTTTCTCTCCAGTGTGGGTTCGCATGTGGCATTTCAAATTTGACCTATTTGAAAATGCTGATCCACACACTTCACAAGAAAACGGTTTCTCACCAGTGTGAGTTCGCATGTGGCATTTCAAACTTGACCCATTTGAATATGCTGATCCACACACTTCACAAGAAAATGGTTTCTCCCCAGTGTGAGTTCGCATGTGGCATTTACAGATGACCCACATGAAAATGCTGATCTACAAACTTTACAAGAAAATCTTTTCTCTTCTGTGTGTGTTCCCATGTGAACTTTCAAATAGGAATTTGTGGAAAATGCTGCTGCACAGACTTCACAAGAAAATGGTTTCTCTCCAGTGTGTGTTCGCATGTGCTCTTTTAAATTAGCACTTGCAGAAAATGCTGATCCACACACTTCACAAGGAAATGGTTTCTCTCCAGTGTGTTTTCGCCTGTGGATTTGAAAAAATGACCTGCTTGAAAATGCTGCTGCACAGAATTCACAAGAAAACGGTTTCTCTCCAGTGTGTGTTCGCATGTGCTCTTTTAAATAGGAACTTCTGGCAAATGCTGATCCACACATTTCACAAGAAAATGGTTTCTCTCCAGTATGGGTTCGCCCGTGCATTTTAAAAGATGACTGATTTGAAAAAGCTGCTCCACAGACTTCACAAGAAAATAGTTTCTCTCCAGTGTGTGTTCACATGTGCTTTTTTAAATTGGAACTTGCAGAAAAAGCTGATCCACACACTTCACAAGTAAATGGTTTTTCTCCTCTGTTTGTGCGCATGTATCTTTTCGAATTGGAATTCATTGAATATCTTGATCCACAAACTTTACAAGAAAATGGTTTCCCCTCTGTTTGCGTTTTTGCATGCGTCTTTTCAAATTTTAACCTAGATGAAATATGAACAACAAATTTTACAAAAAAATTGTTTCTTACAAGTGTGTGTTTGCATGTCTCTTTTTTAACTTGTATGCTGTGAAAATGCTAACTTACAATTTTTACTAGGAAATGCCCTCAGTGTGTGTCTCAATATTGATTTTCAATTCTGAATAAAGTGAAAATGTTGATTTGCTCAATGAAACAAAATTGGCTATCACTTGTAAAAAAAATTCTTATTAGCTGTCAAAATGCATATCCAATGACTTAGCAAAGCACATATTTTACATTTGGTATGTGTTTGATTGTCTCTTTTAAATTTCAAAATTATTCTTTCCCATTATCCATTGTGATCTGTGAAGAAATAAAAGTTAAATTATTACTATGACAATAAAAAACTGGTGATTCATACATTATTTAGAATCAGTTTATATTTCAGTTAATTGTGATATTTCCTACAAATGTTCAACAGATAAAGGAATTTCATAAAAATGCAGTAATTTTTCTAATTTTATGAAAGATTTACCAGAATTTAAAGAATATTTTATCCATAAGTATTAAAGAAAATTCTTTTTGCTCTAACATTTTGCAAAGAAAGATTTATAGAAAAAACATGGACCCTAAAAGGATTAAGAAGACTGTAGCTAATATCACATTTAAATATACTCTCATATGAACTTATCAACAATAGCCAGAAATTTCTTTGTACAGTAATGACAATTAATACGTAGCAAAAATCAGTCGTTTTATCAATCAATTTCACTGTAACATTCAGCAAAGAAACATTAATAAAAAGGCAAAAAAACAAAAAGAAAAGAAAATCACCCTAAAAGAATTTCTTTCTGTTTTGCATTTCATTTACTATCAACACAGAACAGAAATTTATACTTTTCTAAATCTCCCTGAATTACTTGCAAGCAATAAAACTAAAGAAACATATTGATATTATTTTTTATTAAGAACAGAAAAAAAATTAACTTGATCATTTTTATCATTCAGGTTTTTTGGACTATTGTTTTTATCTTTATTGATATATTCTCAATGTTTCACCCGAAATATCTTCCAGCCTTCTTCAGGTGTTTGTCAAACTTGGAATCTCATACAGAACTTCAAACAATGTCCTTTATTTAATCTATGGGGGATGCTTGTTTTCATTCCATTAACCATAAGTGGGTATAAGTGCTAAGTATTCCTGTACAGGATTGAACCCCCAACCTCTAGATGATTGTTTCTTTAGAAGCTTAGGGTACCAACACTAATAACAGTGATGCTATTTGTCCTGATGGACAGTTCAGAGTGAATTTTTGGGACTTATGAACTTTATTGTTCTCACATCACTATGATTACTACAACTATGAATAATTTTTTACCAGAGCTTATATTCCAGTTTTTTTTTCCCCTATGTTATCTAACTTTTTTGATTATTGGTTCCCACTTGTATTAATCTTTATACTTGGTCTACTCATCAGGTCCCTGTGACCCAACATATGTACTGATTCCTAAAATTGTCTAATTCTCCAGTGGTCCTCTCAATCAATTATTCTAACTTTATCCCATAAGGGCAGATGGTTTCCCTTTTATTTTCATATATGATCTGCCATACCTGATTTTTCATTTTCACCTTGTATTACTGCCTTCCGATGTTCTTATAACCTTATTTTTAGTGGACAGCATGTCTTGCCTCTGTGTGCTTTACCACAACTGTAATGGATGAAGTACACACAGTTCTTGATCATGTTGATTTCTGTTGTTGGCTTGACACGGAAGAGATACCTCAAGAGAGTTAAGCCAATTGTGAATATTGTCCTGATGTCATATGGACTACATATCCTTTGGATCCTTTTTGCAGGGCCTTTGACGTAGGGCAGACATATTGTGGTGAGTTTTCGGGCATCGTCTTCTATCCTCCTATCCAGGTTTCTCATTACGTGTTAAACTAATCATTTCTTCTTGATATACATCTATATCACTACTAATGGCTTTTGCTCAATGTTGTAAGCAAGAGACTATTCCCTTCTTTACATTATATGGATGATGGCAGTTGAAATTGAGGTACCATCCCCTGAAGGTGGGCTTATGATACACACAACCTGAATCCTTGCTCTGTGCATGTTACTAATACCTTGAGGAAGGGTAATTTATTATCTTGTTCTTTCTCCATCGTGAACTGTATAGATGGCTCATTAGCCTAGTGACTAGAGTGTCTGCCAATGACCCTGGAGACCTGCATTCAATCCCAGATCGCATCATTGCAAAGACTTTAAAAATTGTAGTTTATCATATTTACCATCCCCTCCACTCAGGCAGGATATGACACAAGGTCAATTTTTAAGCGAAGTTTAACAGGTTTGAATTCAGAGTTTTCCTTCTCCTCGACTAGTTGTCTCACCAAGGCAGAAGAACCTAGTCTGCCCTACTATTTACCCATAGCTGGAGGGAGAATAATTGGATTCATACCTTTCCCAAAGGGTATTAGTGCTATGTGAAATGCAATCAGTCTCGTACAGGATTTGAACTCGTGTCACCGCATCCATTTCCTACGACGGTAACCATTAGACCACAGGCACCTCCACTAAAAATGGTAGTTTATACTTACTTGCTTAACACTCAGCAATAAAAGGTGCATATGAAGGCTAAAGTGGAGCCATCCGAGGAAAGGAGTAGTGCCCTCCCCTACACCTTGGTGTAGTAGCTATCAAAAAGGGAGCCTTCTGGTCGTCCTCTAATAGAGTCAATAGCTTTACTTTTACTTACTTTTAAACTTAGATCACAGTCATTGCACAGAAATTATATATTCAACATATTGTTATTGCTGTATTTAGGTAATAATTACTTCATAATTAAAATATTCTACCTTTAAAAATTAATCATTAACGAAAATAAAAACATTCAAATCAAAACGATGCTGCTGATAATTTATTAAAAACTGCTTTCAAATTTGAAACAATTAAAATTATGAACGAATTTTAGTCTTTCAATTTTCTTTCTATAACGTATTTTTCTATAAGTATTTTTGGATTTTTAAATCTCTTTATTGTTTCTATGAAATTTATTTGCTTATTCGTTTCTTATTTATATTTTATACATTTATTCATAATTTACTTGTAATTTCTTTGTCTATTAATTTGATTATTGCTTGTTTGTTGCTGAATAAGAGTAATAATTACTGAATAATTACGGTATTTTAAATTTGACAGAATAATTATTCGGTTTATTAACTTTCATGTAACATTCAAGACATTCTATTTTCTCATCAATTATTTTTTTAAAAATTAACATAAAATAAAGTTCTGTCTAAAATGCAACCTGTTTTTATATTTAAAATGTAATTTTAGAACATTTTCTAAAAGCATTTTTTGTTTCTTGTATCAAAACAATTCTTCATGACATTATGATTATCGTCTGTTTCACTGATTCCCCACTTTTGTGACGTCACAATCAAACAGGCCTTCTCTTTCGCTCGTCTCGACCAGAATCATTAAGTTTGCCACTTTCATTGACCATCGAGAGGTGGTGTGAAAGGAAATCAGTTGGTAAAAAAAATCAAACAACTAACTATAACATAGATAAATATTTTCAATGCTTTCAAATATTCTTAACATTTCTCTCAATCATTTACTTCAATTCCCATATGATGGACACGTCTCAACACACAAAATTATCTCCGTTTTTTAAAACTCTTTCAAAATTACAATAAACACTCTTACCAATTCAATTTCCACGAATAACGTTTGATATTTATTTAGTTAAATTATTATTTACAACAAAATAGTTTTAAAAAGACTCCGAGAAATTTAATAGGCCAACACTGACCTAATATTTCGATGTTGGGGTGACTTTGTTTATGTCACCCAAACGATTAACACTGTTAGAAGCAGAAATAAAATATTAATTAAATGTTGAAATGAATTCAAATTTTAAAATAAACCTAATCAGTTTACAAAAAAATTTAAGATATTTTTATGTTCAAACATAAAAAAATCACAAATCATAAAAAAACGAAGTTTTCTCTCTAATTACGTACTTTTGATTTGTAAAGAAAAATAATAACCGAACGTTATACTTACTTCTTTCTCATTTCTTTTGTCTGAGTTCTTTTCTTTGGGGAGATACAACGTTAAAGAAAAGGGGAAAACTATATTTTATATAAAATAACTGTTTTCAGCTTGGAGAAATTTACACGGAAAACAGAAAGGTTTTTCGAATGAGTGATAAACAAGGGAGATAACTGCGATATTTTCGTAAGCTAACATTACGATTCATCCTATATTTCGGCATGGAGAATTTGACACAAGGCTATCCACGATTCTCGACTGATCACTAGAGATAAGAAAAAACCCGTACTAACATCGGCATTCCTCTGGCGTCAAGTGATGAATTCAGTCATGTATAGCAAGAATTTCATGGAGGGACGTTCCCTATGGCAAAGCGCTTCAGATCATCGACACCCAGGCAGGCAGCCGTTGAATAAGAATCATCAATGTAACCAAAAGACAAGACACTTATAAAAAGTTTAAGTTCTATAATCAATGATGAGTAGATTCATGCCTTTACGATATGTATTCGTTCAAAAGTGATAAATCAATAATATGAAAAGAAATATTTTAAAAACTTTAAAGCCGGGAAAATATTAATCTATGATTCATGTTTGTTGTTTTATATTTGAAAACTTTTAGGAACATGTTTCATTGATAACATATATGAAAGTTTTGTTTTGGGTTAGTTGTAAATTCAGGGTAAAAAAAATATCTCTAAGATTCTGAGCCCTTTATTTTCTTCACTACATGGGTTAGGTGTACATGTAGGGGTAGGTTTGGATTAAGATTGAAATAAACTGTTAAAATCATTCTTTTTTGAACGTATCAGTTTTTCACATTAGTTTTAAATGGTGTTTTTTTTTTGTTTTCTTTCACCCTCGACTAAGTTACCCTTTGAAAGATTCCTCAAGTTGTTGATATTGTTTAAATGGGAAAAAAATCTAAGTCAAGCATCTGAAATCATCCAATTTAGATCAATGTCATTACACAAAAATCATTTATTCAACATAATGTAACAACACACCTCTGAGAAGGAAAATGCTTTTCCTATGTTCTGTCTTCATGGGAATAATGCTTTCGCCCTCAAATTGAGCCTGACCCCAGGGTCATCATTTGACAAAGAAATTGTGGGTTGCACAGTTGTTGTTTGTGAGCAGTACAGCATGTGGACATAATGTTATAGATTTTATGAATTGAATATCCACCTGGAAAAAATTTATTAACAAAATAGATATATTCTTTCTACTCACCTAAGATATTTTAATCCAGCAAAAATCAATTTTAGAAATTTTATGAATACAAATAAAAATATTCCAGACTTTTCCATAAAAGTTTTATACAAATCAAATATCTTTTTACATACA
The DNA here is from genome assembly GCA_963585895.1 of Sepioteuthis lessoniana. Lineage (NCBI taxonomy): Eukaryota > Metazoa > Mollusca > Cephalopoda > Myopsida > Loliginidae > Sepioteuthis > Sepioteuthis lessoniana. The sequence continues at coordinate 14,425,251 of OY757908.1, read as the reverse complement.
CTCCCACTGATTTTGGAAGGTAGAGAATTAGAAACAATAAAATATTCTTTACTCTCTTTGCGTAAGAAGGACTCCTAATTTCAGTTATAAAATCCTGCTTATATAAAAGTATTTTTTTATGTTGCCCTGGGCTGTCATGCGAAAAAAGAAATGGAAAAAAATTGAAAAATACAATCAAAAACAATTTCAATTGTGTAGAAGTCTTTGTGTGTGTGTGTGTATTGGGGGGGTAGTTATATAAAAGGTCTATATCAGATACTGACCACTCACCACAAACCCACAAAGTGAATAAGTGAAAACCAACACAAATACTATATATATATGTCAGGGGCGGAGATGGGACTAGTGCTACTCGTGCCCGGCACGACCAATAACTCGGTCAATGTTATTCAAAATGGATTAAAAGTCATCCATTAATTTCAAGCAAACATACTTAGTCTGATCTCAATTAAATTACGTATCTATTCAAGTTTCGATAACTAAGTAGCCAAAAGTTCATAAATATATCTGGGAATAATACAACGATGCTGTTTTTAACGGATGGTCTTTGTCCGGCCACCGTCAGATCCATGAACATCCCATAAAATCGGCTATAATGTTGAACACGCGTAATCTGTGCCCATCACAAGACCCTTATAATAACAGTAATGTTAGAGAAATCCGCTTTTGGCTGTAGCCAATAACAAGAGCAACTCAAAATACCGTGCTCAAAAAAATTAGCACAATGTGACTGCTGACAGCTGTCTTGGGAAGAGGGAGAGGGACCGAGAGAGAGAGAGAGAGAGCGAGAGGGTGGATAGCAGATTATAGCCGTCGCCGACGTCATCATCATCGCTATGGTAAATGTTGGTTAAACGGCGTGTTTTAATTCGTTTTTTCACTAATAGATCTCTATTTCTTTAATGAATGTTGCATATATTACATTCTGTAACAAAAATTTGTTTATTTGAATACGTTTTCAACAAATAATCTTTGTCATCAATTTCTTTATTCTAATAAACATATTTTTCTCGTCATAGTAATGAACATCTCTTTTCTTCTATACTTTTGAAAGGAAAAAAATTATCTTATCTACTGTATTAACAAGACTACAAATTATATAGTATCTTGATTGTTTACAAAAAACCCACCATGCAAGGTACGTTAGTCAATCTGTGCTATACAATGGAGAATCACGCAATAGCAACTATGATGATTTACTTTGGGTCCACGGGTTGGGAACTGAAGTTGACAAAGGGGGAGAGGGGGCACGAGTAGCAAAAATAGGCGAGAGTCGCCATATATATATATATATATATATATATATATATATATATACAGTATTTGTGTTGGTTTTCACTTTATATATATATATATATATATATATATATATATAAACTATTCAAAATAAAGGTAAATGATGTTAAAGAAAAATAATCTAACAAATAAAAGAAATATAAAATGAAACTGATAATCCTTTGAGGAAAATAATAATAATAATCCAACGAATAATTCAGACATAACAGACAAATAAATTTATTTCAATACACAACAATCAAAGTAGAACAAATAATTTAAGACAAAACAAATTTGTCAAAATAAATAAAATTTTTATTCAAATATTTTCTTTAATTAAATTTTATGGCATCTCAACCACTGAAAGATATTTAATGCCAAATCCATTTTTAAATATACTAATAGTTCTACTTCAAACAATTCAGTTTTTCATATTTTACTAACACCTTGACTTTTACTATGAAAAACTTGAAAACTTTTAGCTTTCAAACAATCTCTATTTCAATTTTGAGATGAGAAGCACTGGATTTTGAAATACACTTATCTGCAGTCTCTCTCTCTTTTCCCTCTATATATATATATATATATATACTTATTCGGGATCAGGCCTAATGGTGCATTGTGGGATTTGGGGAGGCCAGAAAAATGGACAAACTTGTAAGGCAGGAGGAGATTAAATTTGTCATTGCACATGGTAGGTGGACATAAACTTCAGAGATGTTTTTATAATTTTCTTGATAATTTGTTGCAAGGAATTCAGTTTGATGTATTTTTTTTTGTCTGATTGTCATTGTAGGAGACAAATGGAGAAGCCAAACTTCAACAAGAAAGAAAAATAGATGCTTGTAAAACTCTTGCTAGTTTCACAATGTACCTTGTAGCACCCATGAAATAACAAATCAGAGAGTACTGGTTTTGAGACATGAACAATCTAAGAATATCGTCACAACAATTATATAAAGTACAAAGTTTTGATGTGACCAGATGACTGATTGGATAAGCCTTTCAACTGCATGTCTAGCCTGGTAAGAATAGTTAAGTGTTCCAAGTCACATGATCACTCATTTGCCAAATCGAGTCACACTCAGTCAGGTGCATCTAAAACTTTATAGGTTGGTTGGTAGGTGGTTTGGGTTTTATGGCCTATCAACCATTTTGGGTTGTAAACATATTTTTATGCAAATAGTTCTATTTCGAACAATTCACTTTAGTAGGAATACACAGTTTAATTGTCAAAAACATTTCTATTCCTGTTTTAAGCGATTCAGCTTATTCAAACAGTTCTAATTCAGCTTAGTATATGTACATATTTGTTTACACACAGTTAAATGTCAAATATTAAACAATTCACTTTAGTGTAAGTAGAGTTTCAATGTCAAAAACAGTTCCATTTCAAACAATTCAGTTTAGCATAAGTGCACAGTTTAAATGTTAGTACAATTTGATTGTCAAAAACATATCTATTTCAACTTAAGTTTAGTCAAACCAATTCATTTTAGCATAAGTATGCAGTTAGTTCTATTTAACCTATAGATAGGGCCCTATCAAGTGCTACCATTCCGTGCCAGAGTGAACTGGGGAGCAATGCCAATGAAGGGGTGCTCTGCATTTACCAAAGCTCCAGCATCACTGGAACCCCACCATGAGATTGTTTCGATTCATATCCAGGAAACTCATTGAGGCATCTTACCCCTCAGCAGAGGTGCAGTCAGTGTATTCTACTGCCTGTTTAGCATAAATACGCACTTTAAAGGCAAAAAAACAGCAGAGTCAAGTAACTACGGTTTGTTCTATTTAAACCATAGATAGGGACATTATCAAGTGCTACCACTCCAGGACAGGTGGGACAAGTGCACCCATACGGCTGGATGTTGCCTTTCACTCTAAAGAAGTACAGTTGGTACATCCCACAGCTCCCAAAAGACCCATTCTCCCTATTGAAATAAACTGGTGTTATATATTGACCCTTGACCGAGCCGTCTATAAATAGATTCACCCTTTTAAATATGTAGAGGAGCAGCAGAAGCAGGTGAACATTAGAAAATAATAAAAGCACATGCCCAGGTAGGTCATGTGCAGATGGAGACAGGATGCCTAAGTGAGAACCAGCTTTCAGATAGGACTTTGTGGCCCTCAGTGACCCATGGTTGAGCAACAAAGCCAAGATGAGAAGGAAGTGCTGCTTTGGTCAAAAGAGGAACTTGGGTCAATATAGCAGTCTGTCACTGTCTCCTCACATCGCTCACACGCAAAAGAACATCACCCTTTCGAAAATAAAGCGTGAGAGATTTATAGTTTTTTAAAGAAGTGTGTTCATTCGTTTATTGATGTCGTCATTATCAGTTGATTATGTTTCCGCATATATGCATACATTTACATAAATGGCTATACAATATATTAAAATTTGGTGCCTAAGGCCAGTTCATGCCCACATGGCGTGGGATCGAATCTAAGTTGACCTAGATGATCAAACAAACAGCCGATAAATATTTTGAACCTTGAAGAAAGTGGAGAAACCAACAGAAAATTGGAAACAGAATTCAACACATCATGGCGAAACACGATAACAAAGCAAAAAAAGAGAAAAGATGAAAAAAAAAAAAAAAGAGAAAAACTTCAAAGTCTGTGTGTAGATTGCTCATTCATTGTTATTTGTTCTCTCTGTCTTATATATTAATGTTATTTGGCCTTTTTAAAAGATACAATGAAAATAATTTTAGAAAAAAAAACTGATTGAGCCCTACATATAAAGCATTGAAATATGAGTTGATACAATTACTACGATGTGTAATGTAGAAACGAACTAAGGAAGAAGGAAAGGAAATAAGGAAGATGGCCCTGTGTTAAAATGATTGATGGGTCATAATGTAAACTTCCACTTGGGTTTTGAGTTTTAATTTTTATGAATGAATTTGAGAGTAAACAAAATTTTTATGAATGAAATTTTGTAGTAACTTGTGAATGCTGTCCTAACGCATCGTAATTTGAAATTAGGATTTTAATCCGATATCTGGAAGGATTTTGGGGCATCAATGATGTTGTCTGGAGAATGCTCATATACCTTTGGATCTGTAGTTAAAGCTGTGGGACGGGTTGGGGTTTAGAAAAGTTGTAGAAAAGAGAAGTGTTATACGAAGTCTCCCCTAAGAATGGGTTTGAGACTTTATTGAGGTACTGAGTGTTTAGGGGCCAGACTGAGTTGTGAAGGTCCCACTGGAATGGTGTTTGAGATCTTATAGAGGTACTGAGTGTTTAGGGGCCAGACTGAGTTGTGAAGGTCCCACTGGAATGGTGTTTGAGATTTTATTGAGGTACTGAGTGTTTAGGGGCCAGACTGAGTTGTGAAGGTCCCACTGGAATGGTGTTTGAGATTTTATTGAAGAGGTTATTTTGAAATAGGGGATGGGAAATATGAAAGTATATGTGTGAAATCTTGACGATCTCGTTGATGTGCTGGAAAATTTGTGGACTCGGTTTTGGATTGGTCTTGAGGGTTTGGTTTGGTTTGTTGGGTTTTATGGCATATCAACCTTTGTAGATTATTTAACACCAAATCCATTTTTATGTAAATAATCTGTTCTATTGAAAACAATTCAGTTGAGCATAAGTACACAGTTTGATTGTCAAAAACATTTCTATTTCAAGCTATTCAAGCAGTTACATGTAACAATTCAGTTTAGTGTCATATCCAGGAAACTCATTGGAGGGGTTACTCCTCTGCAGAGGTTTAGTCAGTGTATTCTACAGCCCTAGCCGAATAGGCAATGTTCTTGAGGGGAAAAAGTGGTTGGCCGAATGGATGAATAAATAAAGTACCCCGTTAACTATTGAAAAAGACAGTAAAAGGTTTGGGTTGCTTAGGAAAGAACACCTGGGATGTTTTAACTCATCTTTGGAAGTAAGCAAGAAACTAGTATTGTATTGTCATGTTCAGAACAAGTAAAAATGAAGAAATGATGGCTGGATACGAGCCATGCTTTTGTAGAGATACTTGCTGAAAGAAGAAAGAATATTATTAAAAAAGTTTGATTAATGAACCAGGCTTGTTTTATGGAAATACTTCACGAACCCATAGTTTGTAGCAGATAGAAAATTGAAATTTTTGTTTGGCGCGTAATTTAATTTGACCATTAGAGTCACCGAACATTTTCACCCAATGAGGATGAATGTCTTATTCAGCCCGAACCATGTTTCCTAGCAACACCAAAAATTGAAGAAAGCCCGCCAATCTCTCTCTCGCTCAGAAATCCCCAAAGGGAACAGAAGTTTATTCGTCTTTTCCCAAATAGTAGTAGCCTCATCAACCACTATGAGGAGAGCCATCTAGTTTATGGATCCCTTCGGTCTATTTTTCTAGACCAAAGGATTCTAGTTAAAAAAAAAAACAAACAAACAACAAATTAGATGATACACTCTAACAACTTCCTACATTCTTTCTTTACTACGAGACCTCGCAGCATACCAGTGTAAACCCCTATACTTCATGCTGACATTAAAACCTTCCTTCAAAAACCTAACGATGTCTTCATTCTTCTCCACGACCTTTATTTTCCATCAACATTTAGCGAGGGGATAACTACCAACGAAATACCAACGTAATACCAACGCCACCAAAGTAATACCAACAAAACCTACAAGTTACTGTGTAAAGGTAAAGACAGAAAGACACAGATATGAGGTTAAAAAAAAAGGTGAGAGAGCGATTTAAAAAGAGACAGAGAGAGAGAGAGGACGACAAGACAATGGGAAAAAGACAAAGAAAAAAAAGAGAGAGAGGACGACAAGACAATGGGAAAAAGACAAAGAAAAAAAAGAGAGAGAGGACGACAAGACAATGGGAAAAAGACAAAGAAAAAAAGAGAGAGAGGACGACAAGACAATGGGAAAAAGACAAAAAAGGAGAGAGAGAGGACGACATGACAATGGGAAAAAGACAAAGAAATAAAAAGAAAAGAAGAATAGAAACTTGAATACTCTTGAACACAGCTTAAAAAAAAGAAGAAAGATAAAAAAACCGAACATTTTTATGAAAATTAGACAGTGCATAGATTGAAAAAAAGAAAAGCTGAACATTTGTGAACTTTGATTGTTGACATATTGTAAACATTGTTTGATTTGTTCAGAATAGTTGAAAAATTAGTGAAAAAAAAAAAGAGTTGAGTTTAAAGGCGACATTAGAAAAATTTTTTTTGTTTCATTTTATGAAATTTGACGAAAACCATTAACAGGGAATTTAATATTGGGTTTATGAAGATTTTAAAATTATGTTGATTCTAAACTTCCAACTTCCTACTATTTTTGTCTAGTTTTGCCTGTCAGTAGAATGTCATCAATTCTACTGATTACATTTTCAATGCCCTGCAATATGTTTTCCATTGTTCTTTGAAATATTCCTGGGGCTGATTTCAACCCATAGCGTAACCTGTTATACAGGAAAAGGCCTTTATGAGTACTGATCGTTGTTAATTTTCTTGATTTTTCATCCAGCAATACTTGTTAGTATGCTTGGCTTAAATCTAGCTTGGTGAAGGATTCACCTCCTTCCAATGTTGCATACAGATCTTTCGTTTTCGGTATCGGATAATTATTAAAAACTGTTGGAATTGTGTAGAAATCTTTGCGTGTGCTCTTGTGTGTGTATGTGTGTGTGTGTTTGTGTGGGTTATAGTTATGTAATAATGTGTGTGGATGTGTAAGTGGTGTTTAGTGTATATGAGTATGAAAATATATACGTAGATACAAACTTCCATGGCATTAAATATATAAATCTAATATATATTTATGTATTATCATTATTACTATATAATATTTAGTTATTATTATTACATAATAGATACTGACCACTCTCCAAATTATATCACACTTGAAAATATGAATGAGTGAAAACCAACACTGTTACAAAATATTAAGAAAGTTAAGAAATAAAGGCAAATGATGTTAAAAAAACAAATAATTTAAGACAAAACAAATTTGTCGAAATAAATCAAATTGTTTATTCAAATATTTTCTTTAATGTGGTTTTATGGCATATCAACCATTGAAAGTTATTTAATGACAAATCCATTTTAGATATACAAATAGTTCTATTTCAAACAATTCAGTTTATCGTATTTTAGTACCAGCTTGAATTTTACTATGAACAACTCAAAAACTTTTAGGTTTCAAACAATCTCTATTTCAATTTTTAGATGAGAAGCACTGGATATTGAAATACACTTATCTGCAGTCTCCCCCAATTCTCTCTCTCTCTCTATATATATATATACTTCTTCAGGATCAGACCGAATGAAAAAAATATGAAAAATAGTCTCTGAGGAAAAGAAAGGGAGTTGCCACCTGTGAACAGTGCATTGTGGAATTTGGGGAGGCCAGAAAAATGGACAAACTTGTAAGGCAGGAGGAGATTGAATTTGTCATTGCACATAGTAGATGGACATATGACAGGTGCTCACAAGATAAACAGATATTTTCTCGGGGAATAGACACATATCTCTATTGGTGGTCAATGAAACCTCTTTATGTATATATATATATATATATATATGTTGTGAGGCATACAGACTTTTTCTTGCAGCCTGAGTTTGAATCGCTTGTCGCCAAACTGTTGTGTTCTGGTGAGTAAACACAATTAGTAGTAGTAATGATAAGACAAACCACGATATGTGAGGAAATAGTTATATTTACAGGAAGAGTATTTACAAGAGAGAGACTGTGAGTCATAAGAAGATACTATTAGTGAGAGAATAAGGATATACTTCAACAAGAGGAACAGCTCTTTTGGTCTGACTCGTAGACTGATCTCAGACTGATCTGGACTGAAGCCCCTTGGTATTAGAGCTACTGCCATAAATGGTTGATGGCCTAACTCATTCTGCTGGAAAGGTAAGTGATACCCAACAAAATGTATCTATTAAAAAAGACACAGTGAGAGTTTTTGATCAATTGATTATGTTTGACATATTTTTTTATCTGACAGTCAATATAGAAGTGAAATGTAGAAGTTTAGTCAAACAATTCTATTTCAAAACAATTCAGTTTAGCATACGTATGCAGTTAGATCTACTTAACAGATAGATAGGGGTCTTATCAGGTGCTACCACTCCGGGACAGAGTGGAACTGGGATAAATAGAAATGATAGAGTACTCCGCATTCCCAAAAACTTTAGCATTACTGGAACCTCACCATCAGATTGTTTAGTGTCATATCCAGGACACTCGAGAAGCAGTTGGTGTATTCTACAGCCCAAGCTGACAGGGCAATAAAACCTTATAGGTAGGAAGCCATAGTTGATAGGTGAACCAATTGTGGGTGAGTGTTACCTGTCTCAACAGAGGTGCAGTTGGTATATCACAAAGCCCCAAATGAGAAGTGACCCCATTTGATGGGTTTCTACCTTTCTCTTTACAGAAGAACAGTTGACATGTCCTACAGAACCCAAATACTCCATTTTAACTGTTTCTTTGTTTTTCAAAAGCAGCAGATCAGAGGATTACATATGTTAATGTCAATTGTGACTTTTCTTAACACACACGAATGAATATATATGGACAATCACTGGATATCCCCATTTATAATCTTATTACATATACATGCTGCAAAATAAGGAATTTTTTCACTTACCCAGATTAATGCATGAATAAACTTAGAAAAATATCAATGAAATCAGTAATTAAGTCAGTACTAATAAGATACAACCATTTACAAGAACCAATTTACTAAATTGTAATGCTTTAGGCTAAAGTAACAAAATAATAATGAATGAAACACTTTACTTAATTGAAATACTTTATGCTAAAGTATGTGTAACCTAGATAATAATGAATGAATAAATATAATTAAAGTCATAATAAGAGTTAACAAGAAAATCTTTTCTCTCTACTGTGTTTTTGCTTGTGGTATTTTAATGAGGAATTCTTAAAAACTTCTGATCCAAACGCTTCACAAGAAAATGGTTTCTCTCCTCTGTGTGTTCGCATATGATGTTTCAAATTGGAATCCCTGGAAAATCTTGCCTCACACACTTCACACGCTAATGGTTCTCTCCAGTGTGTGTTTGCATGTGACTTTTTAAAATCGAACTTTTAGAAAATGCAGATCCACAAACTTCACAAGAAAATGTTTTCTCTCTATTGTGTGTTTGCATGTGAGCTTTTAAATTTCTATTCAGGGAAAATCTTGATCCACAAACTTCAAAAGAAAATGGTTTCTCTCCAGTGTGTGTTCGCATGTGCTCTTTCAAATGGGAATCCCGGGAAAATCTTGATCCACAAACTTCACAAGAAAATGCTTTCTCTCCAGTGTGTGTTTGCATGTGCTGTTTCAAACAGGAATTCTGGGAAAATCTTGATCCACAAACTTCACAAGAAAATGGTTTCTCTCCAGTGTGGGTTCGCATGTGAACTTTCAAAACAAAATTTCGGGCAAATGTAGATCCACAGACTTCACAACAATGTCGTTTCTCCCCAGTGTGTATTTGCATGTGACATTTAAAAGTCGAAATGTGTGAAAATGCCGATCCACAAACTTCACAAGAAAATGGTTTCTCTCCAGTGTGTGTTCGAATGTGCACTTTTAAAATTGAACTTGAAGAAAATGCTGATCCACAGACTTCACAAGAAAATGGTTTTTCTCCAGTGTGTGTTTGCATGTGCTGTTTCAAATGGGAATTCCGGGAAAATCTTGATCCACAAACTTCACAAGAAAATGGTTTCTCTCCAGTGTGGGTTCGCATGTGAACTTTCAAAACAAAATTTCGGGCAAATGTAGATCCACAGACTTCACAACAATGTCGTTTCTCCCCAGTGTGTGTTTGCATGTGATATTTAAAAGTAGGCATGTGTGAAAAGGCCAATCCACAAACTTCACAAGGAAATGGTTTCTCTCCAGTGTGTGTTCGAATGTGGCCTTTTAAAATTGACCTTGAAGAAAATGCTGATCCACAGACTTCAAAAGAAAATGGTTTTTCTCCAGCGTGTGTTTGCATGTGATGTTTCAAATGGGAATTCTTGGAAAATCTTGATCCACAAACTTCACAAGAATAGGGTTTCTCTCCTATGTGTGTTTGCATGTGACTTTTTAAAATTGAACTTGAATAAAATGCTGATCAACAGATTTCATAAGAAAATGGTTTTTTACCAGTGTGGCATAGCATGTTGTAGTTCAAATGTAACCCATGTGAAAATACTAATCCACAGACTTTACAAGAAAATAGTTCGATTACTCTCACCAAGTGTTTATTTGCATGTGTCTTTTTAAACTGGTATGCTGTGAAAATGCTAACCCACAATTTTTACAAAAAAATGTCTTCAGTGTGTGTTTCAATATTGATTTTCAATTGTGAATAAAGTGAAAATGCTGATTTGCTCAATGAAAAAAACTTCGCTATCATTTGTAAAAGAATATTCTTATTGGCTGTCAATATGCATATCCAACGACTTAGCAAGGCACATATTTTACATTTGGTATGTGTTTAATGTCTCTTTTTAATTTCAAAATAGTTCTTTCCCATTATCCGTTGTGATCTGTGAAGGAAAAAAGTTAAATTATTACTGAACAACAACAATCCCGAAATTCATACATTATTTAGAATCAGTTTATATATCAGTTAAGCAAGGAGGTATCAAGTACTATTTTTAAAGTCTTTGATATGATGCAACATGGTATTGAACCCACCTCTCCCAGACCATTGGTGACCACTCTACCCACTTGAAAAATGAGCAGGTTTTGCAGCATGTCATATATACTTAATGCAAAGATGTAAATAAAATTCTTATACTACTGTTCAAGAAATAAAGGAATTTCAAAGAAATGTAGCAATTTTTTTAATTTTTTGAAAGTTTTCCCAAAATTAAAAGGATATTTTATAAATAATAGATTCATAGAAAAAACATGGAAAAGAAAATGATCGAAAAAGCATTTGATATATTTTTTATTTGGATTGACCCAAGTGGAAAACAGCTGATATCACGTTTAAATATGCTCTCATATGAACTTATCAATTATAGCCAGAAATTTCCTTTTTTATATTTTAATGAAAATTTATACATAACCCAAATTTGTTGTTTTATCAAGCAATTTCACTTTAACATTTAGCAAAGAAACATTAATAAAAATGCAAAATAACAAATATGAAGAATATTGGTAGACTTGAGAGTGGTCTGTCATGGAGAGACTATCCTTGGTAATGCTTATCTCCACTAAAGTTTTAGCATAAGTCCTGGCAGAGTCAGCTGGAATGCCAATTTTGCTAAGAAGCTCTGGCCAATCATCAGATCCTGTTCTCAGTGCCATGAAGAATATTGGTTGACTTGAGAGTGGTCTGACACACAAGTAGCAAATGATCCGACATTGCATTTACTGAATGAATATATGGGTGAATAGATATTACTTATGCAAATGTCTTGGCCATGTCATCCTGGCACCACAGATACAACCCACCTGCCGCATTAGGTGCTCTCTTATAAAATGAGGTAAGTTTAGCTGGCTTGCTTTTACCAAGAAGATTTAAGAAGGTAGCCATGTTAGAAGGTGAGTCAGTTGACTTCTACATCTCCCTCCTCAACCAATTGTGGAAGCATAGTGGCCGTTGGGGCGGAATCAATTCCTTATTTCCTGGTTGAATATATGGAAGTAGTCGGGATAGCGCCCTAGGAATCCTGGTTCTTGATAGCGGTGATTGAGTCAGGCCCTGGGATTTCAGATCGCTTTGCAATGTAATGCCATCATTTCCTGTTTTTTTGGCAGCTTGATGTGGTGTACTCATATCTGTAATTGTTGGCTCAGTAGACATAGGCAAGGTACTCGGTATGGGGAGTTTTAAGTTTCCTTAGTAACCTGCGGTTCCACAGCGTTATTCTACCTGTTTCTGCAACTCTAATTCTATATTGGCAGTTGGGAAGCATCTCTACTATTCGTCCAGCTTTGTCCCATCGATGGCTATTTGGGTTTTGAATGGAGACTGTGTCACCCTTACAAAGCAGGGATAAGGCATGTGCAGTATGATTGTACCTTTTGATGAGGTCTTCATTGCATTTGGATAACGTTTTTTCACATTTTTGGGCTGTGGCTATCCACTCAGCGTGTGGTTTATATAAGTTTGGATGTGATAGGATATAATCCCGAAGACGTCTATGAAGCAAGAGTTGTGCTGGTGATAATCCAGTGCCTTGGATAGGGGTGTTTCTCTATTGCAGGATTGCTTGTGCTGCCATGTCATTGTCCAAGGAACCCTGGTGTCCTGTGCAGTCCCTTATGAGTCTTTTTGCAGTCTTGACTGCTAACTCTGCTCATCCATTAGATTGGAGATAGGCTACTGATGAGATTCTTTATTTAACAGCCCAGTATTTTAGAAACTGTTTGAATGAGTAAGCTGAGAATGGTGGCCCACCGTCTGAGCTAAGCTCCTCAGGCATGCCGTAAGTTTGGAATATTTTTCTGCAGATAGATATCAACCTGGAGGCAACTGTTTGTCCCAGCTTGATACGGTAGAGAATGAGCCATCCAATGAGCCTGTCTGCACAAGTGAGATAAGTGAACGATCCAGCATGGAACAAATCCATAACAATTTGTTGAAAAGGCCATTCTGGTGTAGCTGTCATTTCGATTGGTTCATGTGGTAGACTTGGGGCATTCCTTGAGCATGTAGTGCAATTATCTCTGTAATTGCGAATTGAAGCATTCATTCCAGGCCAGTAGACTGACTCATTGGCATGTGTTTTCATGCCAACTACCCTTTGATGAGCTGAATGTAGGGACTTTAATTTGTTTTTGCGCTGGCGGTTTGGTATTACTATCCTCCAGTCCCGTTGTATTAGGCCATTATCGTTACTGAGGCGGTTACGAACTTCCCAGTATTCTGGTATTGAAGGCAGCGTTGCTTGACGACTGTTTGGAAAACCATTGTCAATGGTCTTGCCTAACAAGGTATATTGTGCGTCTTTTTGACCAGCAAAACGAATGTGGTCAAGAGAAGTTATGGCAGGGTGACCATCTAATATGGATACGGATGTGAGGGCTGTCAATCTCGTTGCTGCACAAATCTCATCTGATTCATCAGTGTCTATAGGAGAGGGTTCTATATGGAATGTATCAAGTAAGCTTTGCACTGTAGTGACTGGATTGCGGGAGATAGTGTCAGGGGCCCTATGCCATTTTCCAGGGTAGTGTTGCATCGTGAAACGATATCTCATACTTTTTTCTTTGAGCCGGAATAGGTGTGGTTTGTGAATTGTGCTGAGATTTTGATCACCAAAAGGTCTTTTTAGCGGCTCATGGTCGGTCACCACTATAACATTAAAGCAACCCAGTAGGAACATGCGGCACTTTTCAAGTGCCCAGCTGATAGCTGCTGCATCACCTTCTATGGGTGCAATAATTGCAAAGATTTAATATTTGGAAGAGATAATGTGAAAGAAATACTAGAAATAAACAGATATTTCCAAGGATTTAACAGAGGTTATCTCTTATATCCTAAAGACACAACTACAAATTTTCATACATAAAACATTGAATACTTTGGCATATTATGAGCTTCTTGTTAATGTTGACAGTTGTGATGAGGGTCACAATATAGAAAAAAAATACAAAGAATGTTTGTCTGGTAATCCACAAAAGCTCTTTTATATAATTTTAAATAATTCAGTTATTGCCATATTTAAGTAATAATTACTTAATAATATAAATATTCTAACATTAAAAAATAATTATTAACAAAAATAAAAAACAACAAAAAACATACAAATCAAAACAATGTTGATCATAATTTATTAAAAGTTGTTTTCAAATTTGAAACAATTGAAGTTATGAACGAATTTTACTCTTTCAATTTTCTATCTATAACGTATTTTTCTATAAGTATTGTTGGATTTTTAAATCTCTTTATTGTTTCTATGAAATATATTTGCCTATTCGATTTTTATTCATATTTTATACATTTATTCACGATTCATTTGTAATTTCTTTGTCTATTGATTTGATTATTGTTTGTTTGTTGCTGTTTAAGAGTAATAATTACTTAATAATTACGATATTTTAATTTTAATAAAGTTTTGTATATAATTCAACCCTGTTTTTATTTTTAAAAAGCATTTTTTGTTTCTTGTAGCACAACAATTCTTCATTACATTATGATTATCGTCTGTTTCACTGATTCACTACTTTTGTGACGTCACAATCGAACAGGCCTTCTCTTTCGCTCGTCTCGACCAGAATCATTAAGTTTGCCACTTTCATTGACCATCAAGAGGTGGTGTCAAAAGAAATCACTTGGTGAAAGAAAAATCAAACAACTAACTATAACATAGATAAATATTTTCAATGCTTTCAAATATTCTTAACATTTCTCTCAATTATTTACTTCAATTCCCATGTGATGGACACGTCTCAATACACAAAATTCATCTCCGTTTTTAAAACTCTTTCAAAATTACAGTAAACTCTTACAAATTCAATTTGAACAAAACCTCCACAAAAAGTAAATTTTCAAATAACGCATCGTATTTATCTAAAAAAAACAAAAAAATATTGTTTATAAGAAAATAGTTATTAAAAAAAATTGAGGGAAATTTAATCTACCAACACTTATCTAAGATTTCGGTGGGGAGCTTAGCTTATGTCACCCAAACGATTAACACAATTTGTAGCAAAAATAAAACATCAATTGAATTGAATGTTGAAACGTATTAAATTTACAAAAAAATCTGAATCATTTTAAAAAAAATTTCAAATATTTTCATATTCAATGAGGATAAAATCACAAATCATAAGAAATTGTTTTCCGCCAAATTAAGTATTTTTGATTTGTAAAAAAAAAAAAAATAATCGAACGTTATACTTCGATGGGGAATTTTGTTTATGTCACCCCAAAGTTTAACACGATTCGTAACAAATGTATAAAAATCAATTAAGAGTTGAAATGAAATAATTTAAAAAAATAAACCTAATCAGTTTAAAAAGATTGCAGGTATTTTCATATTCAAACATGATAAAATAACAAATGATAAAAAAAAAAGTTTTCCTGCGCGTATTTTTTCTACGTACTTTTGATTTGTAAAGAAAAATAATAACCGGACGTTATACTTACTTCTTTCTCTTTTCTTTTGTCTGATTTCTTTTCCTAGGGGAAATACAACGTTAGAGAAAAGGGGAAAACTAAATTTTACATAAAATAACCGTCATGAACACTCAAGAGGGATTATATTATGAAAATCTTGATTTTTAAAAATTACAACTACATCAATATGGCGTGGGGCTTCGCGTGATGGAAAGGAGACCCGGATGTGGTTCTTTATTTTCTCGGGTCAAGGGAAACTACTCTGTCTGATCATGCTTGTATATACTTAACAATAACTGTTTTCAGTTTGGGGAAATCCGAAATTATCGTCCATTTTACAAGCAATATAGAAAGGTTGTAGAAAAGTGATAAACAAGGAAGATAGTTCCGATATTTTCCTACTATGAGTATTTGATTTAGACTCTGTATTCCAGATTTGGTTGTTTTTTTAATTCTTGTACTGCATCGGATGCTTTTTCACAACATGGAATCCATTTGGGTATCTCCAGTTCTATTCGACATTTATGTGCTTGGACTCAAGCTAACTAGACTACTTTCATGAGGGGTCAGTGTGACCATCCATTCTGTCTCCATACATTGATTTCTTTTATGTGTGTTTGATCTTTCCAATTCCCAAACTTTGTTTGCGTCTGGCCCTAATCGTTTTTTCTTTTACTTTATCCACATGTCGCTTTACCACCGTCCCAGACTCTTGTTTTATTTCATCCGTGGATCCTTCAATAAGTTTCCAGACTTTTTTTGTAGGGCATTTAAAATTGTCGTAGTCTCTTGAAAATTCAGTATGTTATTGCTTTACATCTTATGAGATGACTGACCAATTTTTATGATTTCCCGTTCAAATGAACAGCTACAGTAGCAATTGGAATACACCTAAGAAAAGCCTGATTGTCACTGCTGTTAAATTTAAAAAATGTAATCAGACATATTAGAAGAATGATATGCAATAAAATTCTGGGAAAAAATGCCACAGAAACGTATGGAATGCTTCAGAGTGCTTTGGACCATGCTGCATGAATCGAGCATCAGTTTTTAAATGGTAAGAGGATCAAGGAAGGCAGAGAATCTGTGAGGGATGATAAGAGGTGTGGGAGGAATAAGAAAGTCAGAACACCAGAGTCGATTGGCCCAGGTGTTAGGGTTTGGGTTAGGGTTACTGTGTTCAGGTTTTAAGGGAGTTCAGTAAGAGATTCCATCGGAAGACGCCAGCACTCTTCAAATCGGCTCAGTAGCATTTCCACCAAGAGAATGCACCAGTCCACAACTTCATCCTTGTCACAGACTATTTGACCAAGATGGGCTTCAAGACAGGTTCTCACCCTCCCTATTATCCAGACCTTGCTCCCTGTGACTTTTGGTTGTTCCCAAAGCTCACTGGCTGTTATTATGAGACAATTGAGGAGATGAAAGACGCTGTTACCAAGGTCGTTGACACACTCACACAAGACGACTTCCATCCGGTCTTCCAGAAGGTATTGGAACGGTACAACATGTTCGTTGCAGCCAGAAGAGATTACTTCGAAGGGGACTAGAGTTTCATGTGTGTACTATCAATAAAAGTGCCCATGCGAAAAAAGTCTGGAAACTCATTTAATGATTCTCGTATGACACAGGACCTGACTGTCTTTTGACTACCCTGCCCTTCCATCTTGGTCCACATGTCGGCTTACCACCGTCCCAGACTCTAGTTCTATTTCATATGACAGTGGATCTGTCTGTCCCTTGACTACCCCGCCCTTCCATCTTGGTCCTTTATAGAAATTTTTTGCATATACCAATACACCTTCTCTAAATTCTAGTGCAATGACGAAGTTGTCATGATATTTTTAAAAAATTTCTTGCTGTCTTTGCAGGCGCTCCTTCACTGTAGTCTTCAGTGGAATGATCCAATCGAAATCAATATTCTATTACCAGGAACATGTGACCTTTGTATGGGCTTGCATAATCTATGTGGAGTCTCGACCAGTCCCCTTCTGAAATTTCCCAATGATGTAAAGGGGCAGTTGCTGGCATTTGATTGACTTTTTGACATTCATTGCAATTTCTCATCTTAAATTCTATTTCTTGGTCTAATTTTGGCTACCAAAAATATTTTCTGCTCAAGCCTTTCCTTTTTACAATTCCTGGATGTCCCCTTCTGAGCGCCTCTGCAAGTTTTTTCCCGCTATTGTATGGGCACTATTACTTTTCTTCCCCACAGTAAGAATTCTTCCATAATTCCCAATTCATGTCTTGTAATGAAGTAAGGGTGCCATTCACCTGTATTCGGACATTTGTCTGGCCAACCATTTTTTACATAGTTTAGCACCTGTTTTAGGAATTTGTCCAATTTCGTCCACCTGGTAATTTCCTGGTACGTAACAGGAGTTTGATCCAGTTATTCCAGCAGCATTATGTTCTCCTCTGCTATGGGAGTATCTTTTCGTTTCGTAGGCCTTGACAGCATCCTCAACCCGTCTGCATTTTCATTCTTGCTTCCTTCCCGATATTCTAGCTGGTATGCAGATACAGAGAGGATAACTGCCCAACGTTGAATTCTTGCCGAGATGATGTCTGGGATTTTTTTAATTTTCTTTAAAATATCCAAAGAGAAGTTTGTGACAGTGTATAATGAGAATGGTCTTCCATATAGAAATTGGTGAAGTGTTTTCACTCCAAAAACCACAGGTAATGCCTCCTTGTTAATTTGGGAATAATTTTTTTTCTGCTCGTGTAAGGGTCCTTGATACAAAGGTTATTGGTCTTTCCGATCCATCCTCCATGATGTGAGAGAGTACTGCTCTCAACCCATATAGAGAAGATCGCATGCCACTATAACTGCTTCATTTGGGTCGAAGTCTACCAACACTTTTGGAGAATTTAATTCTTCTTTTGACTCTTTCCATGCTTGCTTTTGTTTTGACGTCCACTCCCATTTTGCTTCCTTACTCAATAACCGATGTAAAGGAGCCAAAATGTTTGGAATGTTTGGAATTTAATGGACATAATTATTTACATAATTAATTATACAGTATAGGAATTGATTACTATATTCGCCTTTCAATAAAAAATGTTCGTCTCTGTGGTGGGGTCGATAATACTAGTTCGCCATTAACCGGGCAAAGTATCTTTACTTCCAACTTTGCTTCTCGTTCGACCGGTCCGATCTTTCTCTCTTCTCTTTAATTAACCACTTGCTCTCTGGTGTTCGTCTCACTCGTGTTTGTTTCAGGAACTACTTTTATGCAACAGAAATTTTTTCTTCACCTTGGTTACGGTTTCCCCCACCATACCAATAAGCAGGGCGTCAGCAGTTTCATCCCAGCCTTTAGTGACCATACTAGCTCTGGGTTCCATAATGCCAGTCGCTACGCGAAGCCATCCGAATACTGTTAGGTGTCCGACGAGTATACCACATAGTGAAAAGACACCACATCTCGTTAGGACATCAGGTACTTCTGGGAGCACGGCTCTCTGCCTCCATCGAAAGCTCCTTTGCTTTCCATTGACGTCTAAACCCAATACACGGGTTCCATCTTCCAGTTGTTCTGGCTCCTTACAAATAAAACCAAACTGGGACAGTTTTGCTTTGACGTGTAGTGATGACACGATATCTTCGTTCACACAGATATCGTCACGGTGCACAGATATCATGTCTTTCACTTTCTCTTCCTGAGGCAGCACTGCATTAATACTTGCTTTCATTATCTGCGGTGCCACGTCTAGTCCAAAGCCCAGGCTAGTGAGACAGTATCTCTTGCCGGCAAACATCACTGTTTGAAACGGCCACAGGATTCGCTGACGCAGACCTGCTAGTAGGCCCTTCTCAAGTCGAACAAACACACATTAGGCCCATGCTGGAACCACCTCCACAGTTTGCTGGCACAAACATCGGCATCAGCAATAAATGTGTCGACGTATTGGTTGAGTTCCCAAGAGTCCATTACTGGCCTCACTTTTGACTTGCTCTGCTGCACAACGGCCATTAGGGGAGTAAGGCCTTTCGGAGGTCCAAGTTTCTTATGGAGGCAGGGAATCAGCCAACCAGCGTCAATCCATGCACGGAGCTCCTTTTCATACGCCGGTCCTCTTTGACTGGGCACGTGGTATTCGGCTACGCTGTTTTGTAGCTTGGCCGGTTCACTCTCTGCCGACCATTTCCATAAGGCGGTCCACGGCTTCTTTCGTCGGTTGAATTCGACACTAAAGTCAGGTCGGTCAATTTTGAGTGCTGCACAGACAGGTGCCTCTCCACAAAACTTTACTGTTCCGCTCCCGGTGATTAGAACACCACCTAAGGCTTTGATAGCGTCGTAGCCCAACAAAAGGTCGAAGTCTAACGGCCTCTCGTGTACTACTAGTTCTTCGATATTAGCAGAATTCCCGGGGTCTGTACAGACCTTCACTGTTCGGATTCCATGACTCTTGGTTGCGTCGCTGCTCATAGTTGTCACTCTGACACTCCTCCTCTTCCAAATATGGCACGGCTTCGTGGTTACAATGGTTCGGGAGCATCCGCGGTCGAGGAGTTACGTGCATGGCGTCCCATTGGCGTGAACACTAATGACTAACAGCGTCTTATTTATCCTATTTACCAACCCCTCCGCTCGGGCAGGATATGACACAAGGTCAATTTTTAAGTTGAGTTTAACAGGTTTTAATTCAGAGATTTCCTTCTCCTAGACAGCGTCTTATCTATTGGTTGTCTGGAGACGATATCAATGCCATCTCGTCTCTGTTCCCGTTTCCCGAGTAGTCCCGTGCATTCGGGCAGCGGTTCCCCAACCAACCGAGTCAGGTGATGTAAATCTGCCAAGAATTCGTCCACTGTTTCGTTTTGCCGAAGTCATCACGCAGTGAATTCGTTAAATGCGTTGAAAGCATCCATCGCATATGCTCTCAATAGGGCTCTCTTTATTTCCTGTGGGTCCGTTCTTAGTTCCTGGTTCAGTTGCCGATATACGGTGAGGGCAACACCTGACAGTCGTAACGGTAGTAAGGGCTCATGGTTGATGAATGGTGAAAGCCGAAATAGCTTGTGTAGAAATTGATTACGATATTCCCTTTTCAAGGGTAGAGTATCTTAACTTCCAACTTTGCTTCTCGTTCGACCGGTCCGTTCTTTATGTCTTCTTCTCTCCATGCCATAGCATAACCTGTTATTTATGAAAAGACCTTCATGAGGATTGATCGTTGTTAATTTTCCTGATTTTTCATCCAGCAATACTTGTTGGTATGCTTAGCTTAAATCTAGCTTGGTGTAGAATTCACCTCCTTCCAATGTTTCTTACTCTCTTTAAGGGCTCTGAATTTCAGTTATAAAATCCTGCTTATATAAAACTATTCTTTTATATTGCAGTGGGATGTCATACGACAATGTACACTCAACTGACTTTGAAAGGTAGAAAATAAAAATAAATAAATAACTTGAAAGTAAGCAATGAAGAACACGTAATTTCAGTGATAAATTCCTCCTTATACACAACAATTATTTAATACTGTACTGCGATGTGATGTGGGACAGCACTGTATATAATAATAATAAAAATAAAAATAATAATAATAATAAATGAATATTTATTAGGTTTATATATTTATTGCCATGGAGTTCTGTCTACGACCTTAGGTTTCATGAAGTTTTACAAAAAACAATTATCAGGCAGATAATGAAAAAAATGAAGAAATCGAAAAATACAATTAAAAACTGTTGGAATTGTGTAGAAATCTGAATGTGTGCTTTTGTGTGCGCGTGTTTGTGTGGTTTATAGTTATGTATTAATTTGTGTGGATGTGTAAGTGGTGTTTAGTGTATATGGGTGAGAAAATACATACGTAGATACATACAAACTTCCATGGCATTAAATATATAAATCTAATATATATTTATTTATACATTATTATTATTATTGTATAATATCTATTTATCATAATTATCTAATAGCTCTATCTTAGATAGAGGCCACTCTATAAATTTTATCACACTAGAAAATATGAATTAGTGAAAACCAACACTGTTACAATATATATATATATATATATATGTTATATTTTGACCTTTGACCCAGCCCAAAATGCCATTCAAGGTGATGCAGCGGAATGAAGTGACACATTCCAATGGCAGTTAGGAGAGGAAATCATGTGGGCGGAAATTGGCTAACAAAATGGGACAAGCTAAAAAATCCCATCGTACACTCATAGTCTGATGCACCGGAAGAGAGTGACCTGTGAACTGCATGACAGTTATTTCCGCTTGATGATGATTAAACATTCTATTTCAAAGATCGAGTGAGCGTCGAACGATTATATAACTCAGTTGAGCTTGACGAGCCGGGGGAGTTGAGTTGAGTTCGAGTTGCAGCCAGTTGGAGACGAGTTGTGGTAAGGAAAGCCACATCAGGCTAAAGGGGTCTTTGGGCCCTGATGAGTTGAGGTCTGGAGAAGATGCTGATAAGATGCCGTAAAGAAAGCCATCACCCAGCAGAGTGGCCTCTCGACCTCCGGTTGAGCATCTAGAGAATGAGAAAGACACAATGCAGTAAGGAAAGCTATCACTCAGCAGAGTGGGCCCTGGGCCTCCGGTTGAGCAGCCCTGGAGAACAAGAAAGACACAACGCTGACGGCCATAAGTTTGGGGTCAAAATATTGCAATTATGTTCGATCTCCAGCTCCCTCTCACAGTAAAACCCCACACAACCTTTTCGAACCCTTGCAATAAAGTGAGAGGTAAATATTGTTAAAGAAGTCTTCCTGCGTCTGTTATCATTGCGTCAGTATGTATCCAGTATATATATGTATATTTCAGCATGAATCAGCAGATGACAATATAACATATATATATATATATGAAACATTTAAGAAATAAAGGCAAATGATGTTAAAAAAACAAATAACTGAAGACAAAACAAATTTGTCGAAATAAATCAAATTTTTATTCAAATATTTTCTTTAATGTGGATTTATGGAATATCAACCATGTAAAGTTATTTAATACCAAATCCAGTTTTAATATACAAATAGATCTACTTCAAGCAATTCAATTCATCATATTTTAGTAACAGCTTGATTTTTATCATGAACAACTTGAAAACTTGTAGGTTTCAAACTATCTTTATTTCATTTTTGAGATGAGGAGAACTGGATTTTGAAATATACTTATCTGCAGTCGCTCTCTCTCTCTGTATATATATATATATACACACACACACACATACTTATTCAGGATCAGATCTAATGAAAAAAAAAATGAAAAATATTCTCTCTGAGGAAAAGAAAGGGACTTACTACCCATTAACAGTGCATTGTGGGATTTGAAGAGGTCAGAAAAATGGAAAAAGTTGTAAGGCAGGATGAGACTGATTTTGTCATTACCCTTGGTAGATGGACATTTGACTGGTGCACAAAAGATAAACAGCTATTTTCTTGGGGAATAGACACATATCTATATTGGTGGTTGATAAGATCTGCTTATATATATATATATGTGTGTGTGTGTGTGTGTATGTATCTAATGAAAGAGAGAGAGAGAGATATTGATCAACTGATTCAGTTTTCTCTAATTGTCATTTTAGGAGTCAAATAAAGAAACCAAAATTCTACAAGAAAGAGAAACTGATGCATGTAAAACGTATTGATGTATTTTTTTATCTGATTTTTTTATCTTGCTTATTTCACAATGTACCTTGTAGCACCTATGAAATAAAAAATCAGAGAGTACTAGTTTTGAGACATGAACAATCTAAGAACATTGTCACAACAATCATATTAGGTACAAAGTTTTGATGTGACCAGATGACTGATTGGATAAGCCTTTCAACCGCATATCTAGCCTGGTAAGAATAGTTAAGAGTTCCAAGTCACATGATCACTCATTTGCCAAATCGAGTTTCACTCAATCAGCTGAATCTTCTTTAAATTGCATCATTATTACTAGTCATCATTTGTTGAATTAAATTGAATTCTTTATTCAAATATTTTGTTTGATTTGGTTTTATGGCATATCAACAATTTACGGTTATTTAGCGCCAAATCCATTTTTAAATATACAAATAGTTCTATTTCAAACGATTCAACAAGATATTGACAGCACAATATTTGTTTGTGAGAAGTGCAGCATGAGTTAAAGATTTTACTCTACTAAATTAAAATGATTTATGCTAAAGTAAGTAGAAATAAAACAATAATGAAAAAAGCAATATACCTAAACTAATAAAAAGTTTTAACAAGAAAATGTTTTCTCTCCACTGTGTTTTTACATGTGGTATTTTAATGAGGAATTTCTAGAAAATGCTGATCAACACACTTCAAAACAAAATGGTTTCTCGCCAGTGTGTGCTCGCATGTGTAATTTTAGACTGGAAATTCTAGAAAATTCTGAACCACAAACTTGACAAGAAAATGCTTTCTTACCAGTGTGGGTTTGCATATGGCATTTTAGATGTGACCCCTCTGAAAATGTTGACCCACAAACTTGACAAGAAAATGGTTTCTCACCAGTGTGGGTTCACATATGGTATGTTAGATGTGACCCATCTGAAAATGTTAACCCGCAAACATCAAAAGAAAATGGTTTCTCTCCAGTGTGTGTTCGAATGTGACGTTTCAAATTGGAATTCTGAGAAAATCTTCATCCACAAACTACACAAAAAAAGGTTTCTCTCCAGTGTGTGTTTGCATGTGCGATTTTAACCTGGAATTTCTAAAAAATGCTGATCCACAAACTTCCCAAGAAAATGATTTCTCACCAGTGTGGGTTCGCATGTGGTATTTTAAATGTGACCCATTTGAAAATTTTCACCCACAAATTTCACATGAAAATGGTTTCTCTCCAGTGTGTGTTTGCATGTGATGTATGAAATGGGAATTCTGGGAAAATCTTGATCCACAAATGCCAAAAGTAAATGCTTTCTCTCCAGTGTGTGCACGCATGACCTTAAAGAAATTGCTGATCAACAAACTTCACAAGAAAATGGTTTCTAACCAGTGTGTGTTCGCATGAGGAATTTTAAAGATCACCCATATGAAAATGCTGATCCACAGACTTTACAAGAAAATGGTTTCCCTCCAGTGTGTGTTTGCATGTGCAATTTTAAACTGGAATTTCTAGAAAATTCTGATCCACAAACTTCAAAAGAAAATGGTTTCTCTCCAGTGTGTATTTGCATGTGCAATTTAAAATGGGAATTTCAGGAAAATTCTGATCCAAAAACTTCACAAGAAAATGGTTTCTCACCAGTGTGAGTTTGCATGTGGCATTTTAAATTGGTATGCAGTGAAAATGCTAACCCACAACTTTTACAAGAAAATGAGTTCAGTGTGTGTTTCAATATTACTTTCTAATTCTGATTAAAGTGAAAATGCTGTACTTTTCTAAATCTCACTGAATTACTTGCAAGCAATAGAATTAAAGAAATATATTCATACTGTTTTTATTAAGAATTGGAAAAAAGGAAAATAAATTTAAGTCAAAGTTTTTTTTGTGTTTATAAGGAAGATACATGTCTGAATTTTTCTAAGAAACTTGATGATTTTTATTATTCAGGGTTTTCAGTCTATTATCTTCATCTTTATTGTTATATTCTCAGGGTTTCACCCAAAATGTCTTCCAGCCTTCTTCAGTTGTTTGTCAAACTTGGGAGCCTATACAGAACTTCAAACCATGTCCTTTATTTAATCCATGGGGGATGCTTGTTTTGATTCCGTTAACCATAACTGGGTATAAGTACTAAGTATTCTTGTATTGTTACTCGCCTGCAGTTAGAATTGAACCCCCAACCTCTAGATGATTGTTTCTTTAGAACGTTAGGGTACCAACGCCAATAACCGTTATGCTATGAATCCTGATGGACAGTTCAGAGTGAATTTGTGGGACGTATGAACTTTAATCTTCTCACACCACTTTGATAACTTCAACTATGTATGAATTTTTACCTGAGCTTATATTGCAATTTTTTTCCCCTATGCCATCCAACCTTTTTGATTATTGGTTACCATTTGTATTAATCACAATAATTTCTCCACTCAACAAGTCATTGTAGCCCCACATATGTGCTCATTCCTTAAGGTGTCTAATTCTCTAGGGTTCATCTCTATCAATTATTTTAACTTTATCCCATGAGGGCAGATGGTTTCCCTTTTCTTTCCATATATGGTCTGCAATACCTGACTTTTCAATTTCACCTAATATTACTGCTTTCTGATGTTCTTCTAATATTATTTTTCATGGCCGGAATATCTTGACTTCGTATGTTTTACCACCACAGTAATGAAGGAAGTACACACAGTTGTTGATCACGTTGAATTCTGTTAGTGGCTTGACACAGAAGAGATACCTCCAGAGAGTTGAGCCACTTGTGAATATTGTCGTGATGTCATATGTACGACAATAGAAATTGACGGGATGGAACTACCAAACAAGGATGAGATAAAAACACTCGCAGAAAATGAAACCTACAAATACTTGGGCATCTTGGAGGCTAACACCATCAAACAAGCAGAAATGAAAGAAAAAATCCAGAAAGAATACCTTAGAAGAACTAGAAAACTACTCGAGACAAAACTCAATAGAAGAAACCTCATCAAAGGAATAAATACTTGGGCTGTACCTCTCGTTAGATATTCCGGACCCTTTCTCAAGTGGACCCGAGAGGAACTTAAACAAATGGACCAAAGGACAAGAAAACTAATGACAATGCATAAGGCATTGCATTCCGGAGACAACGTTGACAGACTATATGTATCTAGAAAAGAGGCAGGAAGAGGACATGCCAGCAATGAAGACAGCGTTGACATATCCATACATCGACTCAAAAACTATATACAAAAAAACGAAGGAGGATTCATTACAGCTACCAGACACGAAACTGAGAACACTATGAACAACAGAATGACAATAACTAGGAAACAAAAATGAGAAGGAAAACAACTCTATGGCTGCTTTAAACAACTAATAAAAAATATCTCACACGACAAAACTTGGACATGGCTAAGAAAATGTTTTCTCTCCACTGTGTTTTTGCTTGTGGTATTTTAATGAGGAATTTCTAGAAAATGCTGATCCACACACTTCACAAGAAAATGGTTTCTCTCCAGTGTGGGTTCGCATGTGGGATTTTAAATCTGACTCATCTGAAAATGCTGATCCACAAACTTCATAAGAAAATGGTTTCTCTCCAGTGTGTGTTTTTATGTGACGTTTCAAATGGGAAATCTGGGAAAATCTTGATCTACAAACTTCACAAGAATATGGTTTCTCTCCAGTGTGTGCTTGCATGTGACGTTTTAATATCGAACTTGTAATAAATGCTGATCCACAGACTTCACAAGAAAATGGTTTGTATCCAGTGTGTGTGGGCATGTGTGCTTTTAAACCATAATTTGTACAAAATGCTAAGCCACAAACTTCACAAGAATATGGTTTCTCACCAGTGTGGGTTCGCATGTGGCGTTTTAAACATGACCTTGAAGAAAATGATGATCCACAAACTTCACAAGAAAATGGTTTCTCTCCAGTGTGTGTTCGTATGTGAAGTTCCAAATGCGAATTCTGGGAAAATCTTGACCCACAAACTTCACAAGAAAATGGTTTCTCTCCAGTGTGTGTTCGCATGTGTCGGTTCAAAAGGGAATTCTCTGAAAATCTTGCCCCACACACTTCACACGCAAAGGGTTTCTCTCCAGTGTGTGTTCGGATGTGCTTTTTTAAATCAGAATTTCTAGAAAATACTGAGCCACAAACTTCACAAGAAAATGGTTTCTCACCAGTGTGGGTTCGCATGTGGCGTTTTAAACATGACCTTGAAGAAAATGATGATCCACAAACTTCACAAGAAAATGGTTTCTCTCCAGTGTGTGTTCGCATGTGACATTTCAAAATGGACTTTATAGAAAATCCTAATCCACAAACTTCACAAGAAAATGGTTTCTCTCCAATGTGTGTTTCCATGTGACTTTTTAGAATTGAACTTGAAGAAAATGCTGATCCACAGACTTCACCAGAAAATGCTTTCTTACCAGTATGGGGTAGCACGTGGTAGTTCAAATGTGACCCATATGAAAATACTAATCCACAGACTTTACAAGAATATGGTTTGACTAGTCTCACAAAGTATGTGTTTGCATGTGTCTTTTTAAACTGGTATGCTGTGAAAATGCTAACCCTCAATTTTTACAAGAAAATGCCCGCAGTGTGTGTCTCAATATTACTTTCCGATTCTGAATAAAAGGAAAATGCTGATTTGCTCAATGAAACAAAGTTGGCTATCACTTGTAAAAGAAAATTCTTATTGGCTGTCAATACGCATATCCAATGACCAAGAAAAGCACATATCTTACATTTGGTATGTGCTTGAATGTCTCTTTAAAATTTCCAAATTATTCTGCATCATTATCTGTTGTGACCTGTGAAGGAATAAAAGTTAAATTTTTACTTAGACAATAACAATCACGAAATTCATACATTATTTAGAATCAGTTTATATTTCAGTTAATTGCAAAAAGTAAGTAAAATTAAGTCAAGTAGGGAACAAAAAGGCTCCCTTTTCAATAGCTACAACACTGATGTGAAGAGTTGGGTGCTACTCCCTTCTCTGGATTACTCCACTGACCCATGATATGTACCTTATATTGCTGAGTTTTAAGCAAGGAGGTATCAACCACTATTTTTAAAGTCTTTGATATTATGTGACATGTGATAAAACCCAACTCTCCCAGATCATTGGCGATCACTCTACCCACTAGGCAAATGACCCAGTTTTGCAGCATGTCATATATACTTAATACAAAGAGGTAAATAAAATTCTTATACAACTTTTTAACAAATAAAGGAATTTAAGAGAACTGCAGTAATTTTTTAAATTTTATGAAAGATTTCCCAAAATTAAAAGGATATTTTATAAACAATAGATCCATGGAAAAGAAAATGATGAAAAAAGCATTTTATACATATTTGTTCATTTGGATTGTCCCGAGTGGACAACAGCAGATATCATGTTTAAATATGCTCTCATATGAACGCATCAATTATAGCCAGAAATTTCATTTTTTATATTTTAATGACAATTGATACATAACCCGAATCTTTCATTTTATCAATCAATTTCACTGTAACATTTAGCAAAGAAACAATAATAAAATGGCAAAAAATAAATAGAAAAGATAATCACCCTAAAAGAATTTCTTTGTTTTGCATTTCATTTATTGTCAACACAGAAGAGAAATTTGTACTTTTCTAAATCTCACTGAATTACTTGCAAGCAATAGAATCAAAGAAACATATTCATACTATTTTTATTAAGAATAGGAAAAAAAAGAAAATTCAAGTCACAGTTTTTTTTTGTGTCTGTGAGGAAGATACATGTCTGAATTTTTAGAAGAAACTTGATGATTTTTATTATTCAGGGTTTTCAGACTATTATCTTCATCTTTATTGTTATATTCCCAATGTTTCGCCCGAAATGTGTTCCTGCCTTCTTTAGGAGTTTGTCAAACTTGGCAGCCTATACAGAACTCCAAACCACGTCCAATATGTTTTACCACCACTGTAATGAATGAAGTACACACAATTGTTGATCATGTTGAATTCTGTTGGTGGCTTGACACAGAAGAGATATCTCCAGAGAATTGAGCCACTTGTGAATATTTTCCTAATGTCATATGGACTACATATCCTTTGGATCCATTCGGCTAGGCCTTTGACATAGGGCAAACATATTGTGGTGAGTTTTCGGGCATCGTTTTCTATCCTCCAATCCAGGTTTCTTGAGCTGATGATATGCACTCTGGGTAGTTGTTACGATGAAGGTTACGTCTTAAACTAAGCATTTTTTCTTGATATGCATCTATATCACTACTAATGGCTTTTGTTCAATGTTGTAAGCAATGGACTGCTCCCTTCTTCAGATTAAATGGATAATAGCAGTTGAAATTGAAGTATTGTCCAGAAAAGCTTGGGTTATGTTATACACATGACCTGAATCCTTGCGCTGTGCATGTTACTAATACCTCGATGAAGGGTAATTTATTATCTTGTTCCTTCTCCATAGTGAACTGTATAGATGGTCAGATTGAGTTCATGTAATCAAGTAATTTTTGAACATCTTTCTGATGAGGCCAGAGAACAAATGTGTCATCAATGTATCTAAGCCATATTGATTGCTTCAAACTATTTTATGCATATGTAGGCTAATATTGGTCGAACAATGGTGAGCCCATAGCCAGTCCTTCTTCTTGTCAGTATACATCAGATCTCATCCTGAAGTAAAGTGTCTCTACACAGAAAGTTGACATTTTCATTAGATTATCTATTGGGGTGCAGGTGTGTTCTTCCAACCAGTCAGTTTTTCCTCAATCACAGCAAATGTCTCATCAATAGTGAACAGTCTTACTATATCCAGACTTACAATCTGGTTGGAACGAATGGGAGCATTCCTGATTCTCGTCACCTAGTGGAAAGATTTCTGAACATATGACGAGGACTTACCGGCTAGGGAGCTGATGATCTTCACAAGGAAGTGGCTCAATGGGTGACATGCTGACCTCCATTACTGACTGTGAGTCTCAATGGAATACCATCGTTATGTATTTTTGGAAGACCATAAATGGGTGGTAGCTTGATAATATTGAGTTGGCAGTCTGTAATATATTGGCTCTGTGCGTGTAAATACTCATACAGGATGTAGAAGAAAAAAAAACGAACTTATGGTTTGTTTGCCTTTATAATTCTTCACAACTGGGAGGGAAGTGAAGTAAGTTGTTTCTCATTGACCAATTTCATTTTAAAAATTCATTCGCAGTAGCATTTTAAAGAAAATGTTTTTTTGGAGGTGTGAACCGAGTGATTTTGCGAGCTTTGTGTATTTTTTACTGTAAGATCACCGGCTGGAACAATAGTTCCGGTGGGGACACTTTGGAGAACAAGTATGATGTTTGAAAACCCGAAACTCGTAAGGACCCCAAGAACATCACTGACGAGACGAATTTGCACACTTTTTTAAGAGTGTGACTACAATATTTGAAGAATAAGATCTTTGTTTTTACTGAGGATCTCTGACAGTTTCCTTTCTGGCTTTAGGGTTGGGTCCTTCTTTTTTCTACAATTTAATGAGTATTCCACCCTCTCAATTTCAACAGTATCATTGCCATTGCCTGCTGGAAGGATTATGATATTATTATTATCTCGCAGTCATTTGATGGCTAGTCTCTCTGATTTTGAGATGTTTGCTTTAGGAGGATTTGCTTTGTCATGTGCTAGTCTCAATTTTTAACTTACCTCAACAGCCTAGGTGTTGGGAATTTCAACGCTACATTGTTGCTAAGTGCAATTACATCTAAGTAAGGGAGCTGCTTGATGCTGGTTGCAAACTTGAGACCTTTGTTTAAGTCGACTTTTCATGAGTTGTTGCTCGCTAATGTTGATAATTGCTTTCACTGGTGATTAATGGGCTTAGATTTTCATATTTTCAGTTTTTATCTTCTCCAACTTTGTAATTCCGTGGGTCTTGACCATGTAGAATTCGTGTTCATATGATTTATCTAGATATTGTTGGTTTCAGGTTCTGTCTTCTATGATTGCAATTCTTTCTAGGAATGGGGTAAGTTTGCATGAGATTTCCGACCATAGTAGATGTTTCTTTCAACAATACGGAAATACTTACACTCATACGCAGCTGTGGCAAACAGAATCAAAACAAGCGGTCCCTGTTGATTAAATCAATGATGTGTTTTTAAGTTCCGTGTGGGCTACCGACTTCGACAAACACCTCAAGAAGGCCAGAAGACATACTGGTCAAAATGTTGTGAATATAACAACAGAAATAAAGACAATAGTCCAAAAAATATTTCCTAGAATCATTACTTGTGTCAAAGGTCATTTTGGTTGATAAACCTTCATTTGTTAATTTTACATATCCTGTCTACCCCAACGCCATTTCGACGTGAGGGGTTGAACATGCTGAACACCAGTGTACATGTATGACCATTGCTAGGAACTACATTTTAAGTTCATAGCTAACTTACAATTTTACCAATTCAGTTAATGCTGTATTTAAGTAATACTAAGTTAACAAATAAAAAAGAAATCACTGGTCAAAAAAAAAATCAAACAACTAACTATAACACAGTAAATATTTTCAATGCTTTCAAATATTCTTAACATTTCTCTCAATCATTTACTTCAATTCCCATGTGATGGACACGTCTCAACACACAAAATTCATCTCCGTTTTTTTTGTTTCGGTCTGGCGAGGGTTAAGTCTTCTTAGCAACAATTCGTCCTGGCGGTGGACTGGTGATATGAGTTGGCATCACGAAGCACAATCCTGGTCTGCTCATCTCTAACTGCTGCAACCAACTGCTCTGTCTTCTGCTACCAACTGGTGAGCTCAAAAATCAGCTTGCTTAAATAATAATTGCTAATATTCTGGGGTAGGTTCTAACTGAGGCAGGGGTGATCTCCATAACGTCATTTTCGACCCGTCAGACATCCGTTATGTCTTTGCTTCAATTTTCGTCATCAGAAAGGGTCCAACCCCTTTTCGACTTCTTCCACAAAGTTGTTCCTCTCACTACCCTCATGATGAGGAATACAGGAGGATAGCTTTCCTCCTACCAGCACAGTTTCTTTCATTTAACTGCTTATGACGTAAAGCTGGAGATTCCTCCCCTTTTGATGGAACTGGTTTCAAACCTGCATAGGAGAAAGGGCTGGCCTTCATCCCAGACTAATTAATAATTCCCTTTCAGCACCAATAAGTAATTCCGGAAAATCACCTCAACTCATTAGTTGAAGTGTTCTCATCAAATGCCAGATGGCCTTCTTACCATCAAAAATGATTCCTTTGTTCGCTTCTGAGTCCCATCTTTTAACTGGAGTGTACATGACATCGTATCCGAAACTTTTTACTGTCAAATTCTTAATTTTAACTTTTCCCAAGCTTGAGAATCATTTTAATAATAATATCTTTCTTCCTCAATTTCCGCTTGTGCTTGTAAACAACTTAATCTTCACTACCTGTCAACATCATTTAATTCTCATTTCTGGCCATTGTCAAAAGTTCTTTTCCAAGAATTTCAAATTTAGACTTCTCGGCAATCATATTTGGCCGCTTAACTTTTTGCTTTTAACCCTTCATGTACCAACGCCACAGACCAATATTGTCATATACATATATATATATAATTCTTAAGAATTTTACATACATATATATATATATATATATACGTGGACAATTCAATACATTTGCAGACTTATTTGTACAGGCACTTAAAATTGTCATAGACTCTTGAAAATTCAGTATGCTGTTGCTATACATCTTATGAGATGACTGACTAATTTTTAGGATTTCAGGTTCAAATGAACAGCTACAGCACGAATTGGAAGACTAAAACCTCATTGTCACAGCTAGTGAGTTTCAAAAATGCAATCTGGATGTGTGGACACTTTAGAAGAACAACATGAAATAAAATTCTGTTTTTAATCTGGAAAAAATCACACAGAAACATATGGAATCCTTCAGACTGTTTTTGGACTATGTTGCATGAATCGAGCATCAGTTTTTGAGAGACATAGGAGATTCAAGGAAGGCAGGGAGTTTGTGAGGGATGATGAGAGGTGTGGGAGGAGTAAGGAAGTCAGAACACCAGAGTTGATTGACCAGAGGGGTAGGCTTAGGGTTACTATGTTGAGGTTTTAAGGGAGTTCAGCAAGAGATTCAGTCGGAAGACACCAGCACTCTTCAAATTGAGTCAGTTGCATTTCCACCAGGAGAATGCACCAGTCCACAACTCCATCCTGGTCACAGACTATTTGAGTAAGATGGGCATCAAGACAGTTCCGCACCCTCCCTATAGTCCAGAACTTGGTCTGTGACGTTTGGTCATTCCCTAAGCTCAGAGTCTGTGGTTATGAGACAATGGAGTAGATGAAAGAAGCTGTGACGAAGGTCACTGACACGCTCACACAAGAGGACTTCCATGAGGCCTTCCAGAAGTTGTTGGAACGGTATAACAAATACAATACAGCCGGAGGAGATTACTTCAAAGGGGACTAGAGTTTCATGTGTGTACTATTAATAAAAGCGCCCATACAAAAAAAGTCTGGAAACTTATTTTATGATCCGTATATAAAAAACTAAAGAAATAAAGGTAAATAATGTTACAAAAAGCACCAAAATAATC
Organism: Sepioteuthis lessoniana; assembly: GCA_963585895.1. Lineage (NCBI taxonomy): Eukaryota > Metazoa > Mollusca > Cephalopoda > Myopsida > Loliginidae > Sepioteuthis > Sepioteuthis lessoniana. The sequence continues at coordinate 14,391,757 of OY757908.1, read as the reverse complement.
TAACAAATAAAAGAAATATAAAATAAAACTGATAATCTTATGCGTATAATAATCATAATAATAAAATGAATAATTCAGACATAACAGGCAAATAAGTTTATTTCAATATGTAACGTGATGTTTAGTTTAGATACTTTAACGCGGCATTCAGGAAAAATATATTCTTTTTATGTCAATCTTTATTTTTAAAATGTAATTTTAAACCTTTTTCTAAAAGCATTTTGTAACACAACAATTCTTCATTATATTATGATAATCGTCTGTTTCACTGATTCACTACTTTTGTGACGTCACAATCGAACAGGCCTTCTCTTTCGCTCGTCTCGACCAGAATCATTAAGTTTGCCACTTTCATTGACCATCAAGAGGTGGTGTCAAAAGAAATCACTTGGTAAAAGAAAAATCAAACAACTAACTATAACATAGATAAATATTCAATTTCCCCCAAAACTTAAAAGAAAATCTCCTTTCAAATAACGTTTTATATTTATTTAATTAAATCATTATTTACAACAAAATAGTTTTAAAAAAACTGCGGGAAATTTAATAGGCCAACACTGACCTAATATTTCGATATGGGGATGACTTTGTTTATGTTACCCGCAACGATTAACACTGTACGTAGCAAAAAATGAATATCAATTAAATGTTGAAATGAATTATATTTTTAAAATAAACCTAATCAGTTTACAAAAGATTTCAGATATTTTTATATTCAAACATGATAAAATCACAAATCATAAAAAAAAACCAAGTTTTCTTGCAAATTACGTATTTTTGATTTGTAAAGAAAAATAATAAATGAACGTTATACTTACTTCTTTCTCTTTTTTTTTTTTTTGTCTGATTTCTTTTCTTTCGGGGCACACAACGGTTAGCAAGCTAGACTAGCAAACCTACACGAGTGAGTTCGAGTCTCATTGGGCGCCTCATTCATTCGGTCTTGTGCCATATCAAAGCAAAGAGCTTTGTAAATTAATATATTTTAAATAAAATAACTGTTTTCAGCGTGGAGAAAATTAGAAATTATCGTCCATTTACAAGGAAAGCAGAAATGTTTTTCGAAAGAGTGATAAACAAGGGAGATAACTGCGATATTTTCCTAAGCCATAATTACGATTCATCCAATATCTCAGTAGGTAGATTTTGACAGAAGGTCATTTTTTTGTGGGAAGTAATCCACGATTCGAGAAAAAAAAAATCCATGCTAACATCGGCATCCCTCTGGCGTCAAGTGATGAATTCAGTCATGTATAGCAAGAAATTCGTGGAGGGACGTTCCCTATGGTAAAGCGCTTCTGATCATCGACACCCAGGCAAGCAGCTGTTGAATAAGAATCATTCAGTGTAACCATTGTTAATAACACAGATATAAAAGTTTTGTTTAGAGTTAGTTTTAAATTCAGGGTAAAAATATCACTAACAAGATTCTGAGCCCTTTATTTTCTTCACTATAAGTATTAGGTGTAGATGTAGGGGTAGGTTTGAATTAAGATTGAAATAAACTGTTGAAATCATTCCTTTTTGAACGTATCACTTTTTCACATTAGTTTTAAATGGTGGTTTTTCATTGAAGACTAAGTGACAGCAAGTCTCCTCCAGATTGCAATGTTCTTTCAAGTCTATAAGTTGGTTTTGACATTGTTGCCGTCTAGATAGACTTGGTCCTATCTTTGATCTCCACTTTTTCCTTGTGCTCTAATTACAATTAGTATGACAGTCACTTACATCTTCTACAGATTTTTCAGCTCTCAGGGAAGATCAGAGTATATGTTTAAGGTTATACTTTCTTTCACACTCGACTAAGTCACCCTTTGAAAGATTCCTCAAGTTGTTGACATTGTTTAAATAGACAGCATTTGTGTTGAAATAAAAAAAACTAAGTCAAGCATCTGAAATCATCCAATTTAGATCAATGTCATTGCATAAAAATCATTTATTCAAGATAATGTAACAACACACCTATGAGAAGGAAAATGCTTATCCTATATTCTGGCATAATGGTAATAATGCTTTTGCCCTCAAATTGAGCCTGACCCCAGAGTCATCATTTGATAAAGAAATTGTGGGTTGCACAGTTGTTGTTTGTGAGCAGTGCAGCATGTGGACATAATGTTATAGATTTTATGAATTGTGATATACACCTGGAAAAAAAACAATTAACATAACAGATATATTCTTTGTACTCAGTTGAATAAAGCAAAAATAATTTTAAGAGATTTTATGAATACAAATAAAAATATTCCAGACTTTTCCATAAAAGTTTCATATAAATCAAATATTCTTATACATATACTTCCACTGATTTCCAGGTAGAGAATTTAAAAAAATCAAATATTTTTTACTCTCTTTGAGTAAGAAGGTCTCTTAATTTCAGTTATAAAATCCTGCTTATGTAAAACTATTCTTTTATATTGAACTGGAATGTCATGGGAAAAAAGGAAATGGAAAAAATTGGAAAAATACAATCAAGAACCATTTCAATTGTGTAGAAATCCTTATGTGTGTGTGGGGGAGGGTTATAGTTATATAAAAAGTCTATCTCAGATACTGACCACTCGTTACAAACCCACTAAGTGAATAATGGAAAACCAACAAAATTACAATATATATATATATATATATATATATATATATATATATATAATATATATATATATATATATATATATATATATATAAACTATTCAAGAAAAAAAGGCAAATGAGAAAAGAAAAAATAATCTAACAAATAGAAGAAATATAAAATGAAACTGATAATCTTATGATGATAATAATAATAATAATAATAATAATAATAATAATAATAATAATAATAATAATCCAATGAATAATTCAGACAAAATAGGAAAATAAATTTATTTCAATACACAACATTCAAAGTAGAACAGATAATTTAAGACAGAACAAATTTATCAAAATAAATCAAATTTTTATTCAGTTTCTTAAATTTGGTTTTATGGCATATCAACCATTGAAAGTTATTTAATGCCAAATCCATTTTCAGATATACAAATAGTTCTACTTCAAACAATTCAGTTTATCATATTTTAGTAACAGCTTGATTTTACTATGAACAACTTGAAAACTTTTAGGTTTCAAACAATCTCTATTTCAATTTTGAGATGAGAAGCACTGGATTTTGAAATAGACTTACTGCAGGCTCTCTCTCTCTCTCTCTCTCTCTCTATATATATATATATATATATATATATATACTTATTTATGATCTGACTTAATGATAAAAATATGAATGTCATTCTTCCAGAGGAAAAGGAAGGGAGTTGTCTCTCATGAACGGTGCATTGTAGGATTTGGGGAGGCCAGAAAAATGGACAAACTAGTAAGGCAGGAGGAGACTGATTTTGTCATTGCAGATGGTAGGTGGACATGAACTTCAGGGATGTTTTTATAATTCTTTTGGTAATTTCTTGCTAGGAATTCAGTTTGGTGTATTTTTTTTTATCTACTTGTCAATGTAGGAGTCAAGGGAAGAAGCCAAACTTCATTAAGAAAAAAAAAACACAATGCTTGTAAAACTCTCGTTACTTTTACAATGGACCTTGTAGCACCTGGTTTTAAGATATGAACAATTTAAGAATATTGTCACATCAATCATATAAGGTACAAAATTTCGCAGAGAAGCAGTCAGTGTATTCTACAGCCCCAGTGTGGGTTCGCAGGTGGAATTTCAAATGTGACCCATCAGAAAATGTTTATCCACACACTTCACCAGAAAATTGTTTCTCACCAGTGTGGGTTCGCATGTGGCGTTTAATATATGACCCATTTGAAAATACTGATCCACAAATTTCACAAGAAAATGGTTTCTCTCCAGTGTGTGTTCGCATGTGATTTTTCAAAGTGGAATGTCTGGAAAATGCTGATCCACAAACTTCACAAGAAAATGGTTTCTCTCCGGTGTGGGTTTGCATGTGATCTTTCAAAGTGGAATTTCTGGAAAATGATGATCCACAAAATTCACAAGAAAATGGTTTCTCTCCAGTGTGTGTTCGCATGTGAGGTTTCAAACTGGACCTAGTGGAAAATGCTGATCCACAAACTTTACAAGAAAATGGTTTCTCTCCAGTGTGGATTCGCATGTGGCATTTCAAACTTGATGCATTTAAAAATGCTGATCCACACACTTTACAGGTGTTTTTCACCAGTGTAGGTTCACATGTGCAATTTAAAATTTGACCGATTTGAAAATGCTGATCCACAAACTTTACTAGAAATTGGTTTCTCCTCTGTGTGGGTTCGCATGTGGCATTTCAAATATGACCCATCAGAAAATCTTGATCCACACACTTTACAAGCAAATCATTTCCCTCCTGTGTGAATTTGCATGTGACCTATCAAAAGGGAATTCGTAAAAAATGCAGAACTGCAGACTTTACATGAAAATGGCTTCTCACCAGAGTGGGTTTGCATGTGGCGATTCAAATTTAACCTATAAGAAAGATGTTGATCCAAACACTTCACATGTAAATGGTTTCTCTCTTCTGTGTGTTTGCATGTGGCATTTCAAATCGGAATTCGTTCAAAATGCTGATGCACAGACTTCACAAGAAAATGGTTTCTCCTCAGAGTGTGTTTGCATGTGTCTTTTCGAACTGTAATCTAGGTGAAATACCGATCAACAAATTTTACAAAAAATTATTACTGTGTGTTTGCATGTGTCTTTTAAAACTAGTATGCTGTGAAAATGCTAACCCACAATTTTTACAAGAAAATGTCTTCAGTGTGTGTCTCAATATTGATTTTCATTTGTGAATAAAGTGAAAATGCTGATTTGCTCAATGTAAAAGAAAATTCTTATTGGCTGTCAATATGCATATCCAATGATTTAGCAAAGCACATATTTTACATTTGGTATGTGTTTGAATGTCTCTTTCAAATTTTAAAATTATTCTTCGTCATTATCTGTTGTGATCTGTGTAGAAATAAAAGTTAGATTATTACTTAGTCAATAAAAATCACAAAATTCATACATTATTTGGAATCAGTTTATATTTCAGTTAATTGCAACAAGTAAGTCAAAGTTAGAAAATTTGGCGACCGTAGTCATGGGCTAATTGAAGGCTCCCTTTTCAATAGCTATAACACTGGCATATCCAAAGAGTAGTTTGTGACAGTATATAATGTGAACGGTCTTCCATATAGAAATTGGTGAAGTGTTTTCACTCCAAAAACCACTGCCAATGCCTCCTTGTTAATTTGGGAATAATTTTTTTTCTGCTCGTGTAAGGGTCCTTGATACAAAGGCTATTAGTCTTTCTGATCCATCCTCCATGATGTGAGATAGTACTGCTCTCAACCCATATAGAGAAGCATCGCACGCCACTATAACTGCTTCATTTGGGTCGAAGTCTACCAACACTTTTGGAGAATTTAATTGTTCTTTTGACTCTTTCCATGCTTGCTTTTGTTTTGACGTCTACTCCCATTTTGCTTCCTTACTCAATAACTGATGTAAAGGAGCCAAATGTTTGGAATGTTTGGAATATAATGGACACAATAATTAATCATACAGTATAGAAATTGATTACTGTATTCGCCTTTCAATAAAAAATGTTCGTCTCTGTGGTGGGCTCGATAATACTAATTCGCCATTTTCCGGGCAGAGTATACGCCGGTCTTCTTTGATTAGGCACGTGGTATTCGGCTGTGCTGTTTTGAAGCTTGGCCGGTTCACTCTCTGCCGACTAACTCGCCATTTTCTTGACAGAGTATCTTTCCTTCCAACTTTGCTTCTCGTTCGACCGGTCCAATCTTTCTCTCTTCTCTTTAATTAACCGCTTGTTCTCTGGTGTTCGTCTCACTCGTGTTTTTTTCAGGACCTACTTTTATGCAACAGAAATTTTTTCTTCACCCTGGTTACGGTTTCCCCCACCATACCAATAAGCAGGGCGTCAGCACTCTCGTCATCCCAGCCTTTAGTGACCATACTAGCTCTGCGTTTCATAATATCAGTCGCTACGTGAAGCCATCCGCATACTGGTAGGTGTCCGACGAGTATACCACATAGTCCCCTCTGTCACTTTCGCTTCCTGGGACAGCACTGCATTAATAACTGCTTTAATTATCTCCGGTGCCACGTTTAGTCCAACGCCCAGGCTAGTGAGACAGTATCTCTTGCCGGCAAACATCACTGTTTGAAACGGCCACAAGGATTCGCTGAACCGGACCTGCAAGTCGGTCCTTCTCAAGTCGAGCAAAGACACATTATGCCCATGCTGGTGCCACCCCCGCAGTTTGCTGGCACAAATATTGACATGAGCAATAAATGTGTCGACGTCGTGGTTGAGTTCCCGATAGTCCATTACTGGCCTCACTTTTGACTTGCTCTGCTGCACAACGGCCATTAGGTGGAATCAGGCCTTTCAGATGTCCAACTTTCTTATGGGGGTAAGGAATCAGCCAACCAGCGTCAATCCATGCACAGAGCTCCTTTTCATACGCCGGTCCTCTTTGACTTGGCACGTGGTATTCGGCTATGCTTTTTTCTAGCTTGGCCGGTTCACTCTCTGTCGACCATTTCCATAAGGCGGTCCACACATTCTTTCGTCAGTTGAATTCGAAACTAAAGTCAGGTCGGTCAATTTTGAGTGCAACACAAACAGGTGCCTCTTCACAAAACTTTACTGTTTCGCTCCTTGTGATTAGAACACCACCTAAGGCTTTGATAGCGTCGTAGCCCAACAAAAGTTTGAAGTCTAACGGCCTCTCGTGTACTGCTAGTTCTTCGATATTAGCAGAATTCCCGGTGTCTGTACAGACCTTCACTGTTCCAATTCCATGACTCTTGGTTGCGTCGCCGCTCATAGTTGTCACTCTGACGCTCCTCCTCTTCCAAACATGGCAGAGCCTCGCGGTTACAATGGTTCGGGAGCATCCAGGTTCGAGGAGTACCGTGCATGGCGTCCCATTGGCGTGAACTCTAATGACTGGCAGCGTCTTATTTATTGGTTGTCTGGAGACGAGATCAACGCCATCTCGTCTCTGTTCCCGTTTCCCGGGCAGTACTGTACTAAATGTCCTGCTTTATTGCAACGGCACCACCGTACGCGCGCTCCTCGCATTCTGCTAGTTTATTTTCTCGCTAAGTGACCTTGACCGTTGCAGTTGTAACATACTATACTAGTATAGGGGTCCAACTTTCGTAAGGTTCTGACATTGCTTCGACTTTTTTGCGCGGCCACGACGATGGCGTCTATTTGTTCTTGGTTATCAGTCATAACGGCGCGAGCCCGGGTCAAAAGCTGCTCCAGGGTCAAGGTCTCCATCGTGGATGATGGCCAGAGAAGTTGTCTGACATGTTGTGGTAGTCCTGATACACACGCACATGTCATCCAGCGTTCGGGCAGTGGTTCCCCATCAAACTAAGTCAGGCGATGTACATCTGACAAGAATTGATCAACTGTTTCGTTTTGCCGAAGTCGCCGCGTAGTGAATTTCTCAAAAGCAATGAAAGCATCAATCGCATATGCTGTCATAAGGGCTCTCTTTATTTCCTCTGGATCCGTTCACTGCTCCTGGCTCATTTGCCGATATACGCCGAAGGCACCACCTGGCAGTCGTAACAGTCGTAAGGGCTCTACCCTGTCCATAGAAGATAGTTCACAGACCATCTCCACGGTTTCTAGCCATTCAACCATAGGCACATCCATCACCGCGCCACTGAACTCCGGAATTAACGGATTATAGAATGCCCTGCCCGTCATGGTTGATGAATGGTGAAAGCCGAAATAGCTTGTGTATAAATCGATTACGGTATTCGTCTTTTAATAAACAGGGTCTCTAACTGTTTTTGTCTGGTTTTGCCCGTCAGTAGAATGTCATCAATTCTAATGATTACATTTTCAAGGCACAGCAATATGTTTTCCATTGTTCTTTGAAATATCCCTGGGGCTGATTTCAACCCATAGCGTAACCTGTTATACATGAAAAGGCCTAAATGGGTATTGATCGTTGTTAATTTTCTTGATTTTTAATCCAGCAATACTTGCAGGTATGCTTGGCTTAAATCTAGCTTGGTGTAGGATTCACCTCCTTCCAATGTTGCATACAGATCTTTCGTTTTCGTTATCGGATAATTATCCAATTTAGTGACTGGATTTATAGTCACTTTATAATCACCACAAATAAGCACAGACTGATCTGCTTTTAAAATGGGTATTATTGGTGTCGTCCATTCAGAAAATTCAACTGGTTAGTCACTGAAAACTAAGTGACAGCAAGACTCCTCCCGGATACCAATATTCTTTTAAATCTATAAGTTAGCTTTGACATTGCTGTAATCTAGATAGACTAACTTCTTTCTTTGACCTCAACTATCTCCATGTGCTCCAATAACAATTAGTATCACAGACATTTTCATATTCCACAGATTTTTTAGCTCTCTGACAAGATCCAATTATTTGTTTATGTTTTTTCCTTTCACCCTCGACTAAGTTACCCTTTGAAAGATTCCTCAAGTGGTTGATATTGTTTAATTGGACAGCATTTGTGTTAAAAATTCAAAAACTAAGTCAAGCATCTACAATCATTTGATTTAGATCATAGTGATTGCATATAATTACATTTCTTCAAGATAATCTAACAACACACCTATGAGAAGGAAAATACTTATCCTATGTTCTGGGTCAATGGTAATAATGCTTTGGCCCCAAAATTGAGCCTGACCCCAAAGTCATCATTTGATAAAGAAATTGTTGTTTGCACAGTTGTTGTTTGTGAGTAGTGCAGCATGTGGACACAATGTGATAGATCTTATGAATTGTGATATACACCTGGAAAAAAATTTATTAACAAAATAGATATATTCTTTCTATGGACCTTTGATATTCTAATCCAGCAAAAATCCTATTTAGAAATTTTATGAATACATATAAAAATATTCCAAACTTTTCCATATAAGTTTCATAAAAATCAAATATTTATGAAAAAAAACCCCCACCCGACTGATTTTAGAAGGTAGAGAATTAAAAGCAATCAAATATTCTTTAGTCTTTGCGTAAGGACTCTTAATTTAGGTTATAAAATCCTGCGTATATAAAACTATTTTTTTATATTGCACTGGGATGTCATACAACAATGTACACTCAACTAACTTAGAAAGGTAGAAAATAAAAATGAATAAATAACATGAAACTAAGCATTGAAGAAAATGTAATTTCAGTGATAAATTCCTCTTTATACGCAACAAATATTTAATACTGAACTGGGATGTGATGTTGGACAGCACCGTATATATAACAAATATATATTAGATTTATAGATCTATTGCCAGGGAGTTTTGTCAACAACCTTGGGTTTAAAAACAACTATTATCAGGCAGAAATATATATTTATTTTTATCATTATTATATAATATTTATTTATAATTATTACATAATAATATCTTAGATATTGACCAGTCTTGAAATTATATCACACTTGAAAATGCGAATTAGTGAAAACCAACACTGTTACAATATATATATATATATATATATATATATATATATAATGAGAGTGTTGGTCGTCAGCAAACCAATATGTGGTGATTTGTCAAATCAAGTGCAATATAATATGGAGAGTGTTCAATATCTATGATAGAGCTATTATAATAATAATAATAATAATGATAATAAATAAATATATAATATATTTATGTAATATACATTTATTAACATTATTATTATAATAATAATAATTATTATCATTATTATTATAATATTTTAATAATATTAAAATAATAATGATAATAATATTATTATTATTATAATCTTTTAATAATATATATATATTGGCCTAGCGGTTAGAGTGTTCGCCAATAGCCCGGGAGACCTGGGTTCAATCCCAGGTCGAGTCATACCAAAGACTCAAAAAATGGTACTCGATGCCTCATTGCTTATCACTCAGCATTATAATGTACGGATCAAGGGTAAAGTGGAGCAATCCAGGGAAAGGAGTAGCGCCCTCCCCTACACCTTGGTGTAGTAAGCTATTAAAAAGGGAGCCTTCGGGTCACCCTCGACTATGGTCGCCAACTTTACTTTTTTATATATATAGAATATTTAAGAAATAAAGCAACTGATGTTAAAAAACAAATAATTTAAGACAAAAACAAATTTTTAGAAAAAACTCAAATTGTTTATTCAATATTTTCTTTAATTTGGATATATATCAACCATTTAAAGTTATTTAATGCCAAATCCATTTTTAAATATACAAATAGTTCTATTTCAAACAATTAAGTTTATCATATTTTCGTAACAGCTTGACTTTTACTATGAACAACTTAAAAACTTTTACGTTTCAAACAATCTCTATGTCAATTCAGAGATGAGAAGGACTGGATTTTGAAATATACTTATCTGCAGTCTCTCTCTCTCTCTCTCTCTATATATATATATATATATATATATACATACTTATTCCAGATCAGATACAATGAAAGAAATATGAAAAAATATTCGCTCTGAAGAAAACAAAGGAAGTTGCCACCTAGGAACAGTGCATTGTGGTATTTGGAGAGGCCAGAAATATGGATAACCTTGTAAGGCAGGAGGAGATGGAATCTGTTATTGCACACGGTAGAGGGACATTTCACTGGTGCACACAAGACAAACAGATATTTTCTTGGGGAATAGACACATATCTCTATTGGTGGTCAATGAAACTATATATATATATATAAAGGTATGTATTAAAAGAGAGAGAGTGACAGTTTTTGATCAATTGTTTCAGTTTGACATATTGTTTTTATCTGACTGTCAATGTAGGAGTGAAATTTACTGGGTAATAAAACTTTATAGGTAGCAAGCCAGAGTTGACAGGTGACCCCATTATGGGTGGGTCTTACCTGTCTCAACAGAGGTGTAGTTGCTATATCACCAAGCCCCAAATGACAAGTGACCCCATTGAACAGGTTTTTACATTTCTCTCTAATGAAGTACAGTTGGTATGTCCTACAGAACCCAAATACCCCATTTTAACTGTTCCTTTCTTTATCAAAAGTAGCAGATCATAGGATTACATATGTTAAGGTCAAGTGTGAACTTTCTTAACACACACAAATGAATATATGTGGGTAATCATTGGATTACTTCATTTATAATCTTATTACATATACATACAGCAAAATAAGCAATTTTACCACTTACCAATATTAACACATAAATAAACGTTCAGAAATAACAAGGACACCAGTAATTAAGTCAATACTAATGAGATACAACCATTTACAAGAACCACTTTACTAAATTAAAATGTTTTATGCTAAAGTATGTGCAAACAAGAAAATAATGAATGAATAAATATAATTAAAGTAATAATAAGAGTTAACAAGAAAATGTTTTCTCTCCACTGTGTTTTCGCATGTGGTATTTTAATGAGGAATTTAAAGAAAATGCTGATCCACACACTTCACAAGAAAATGGTTTCTCACCAGTGTGGGTTCGCATGTGGCATTTTAAACCTGACCCATCAGAAAATGAAGATCCACAAACTTCACAAGAAAATGGTTTCTCTCCAGTGTGTGTTCGCATGTGACGTATAAAATTGGAATTCCGGGAAAATCTTGATCCACAATCTTCACAAGAAAATGGTTTCTCTCCAGTGTGTGCTCGCATGTGACATTTTAAACTCCAACTTGAAGAAAATGCTGATACACAGACTTCACAAGAAAATGGTTTTTCTCCAGTGTGTGTTCGCATGTGCGATTTTAAACTGGAATTGTGAGAAAATGTTGATCCACAAACTTCACAAGAAAATCGATTCTCACCAGTGTGGGTTCGCATGTGGCGTTTTAAATTTGACCCATCAGAAAATGTTGACCCACAAACTTCACAAGAAAATGGTTTCTCTCCAGAGTGTGTTCGCATGTGACTTTTCAAATAGGAATTCCGGGAAAATTTTGATCCACAAACTTCACAAGAATATGGTTTCTCTCCAGTGTGTGTTTGCATGTGACGTATCAAGTGGGAATTCTGGGAAAATCTTGATCCACAAACTTCACAAGAAAATGGTTTCTCTCCTGTGTGTGTTTGCATGTGACATTTCAAATAGGAATTCCGGGAAAATCTTGATCCACAAACTTCACAAGAATATGGTTTCTCTCCTGTGTGTGTTTGCATGTGACGTATCAAATGGAAATTCTGGGAAAATCTTGACCCGCAAACTTCACAAGAAAATGGTTTCTCTCCTGTGTGTGTTTGCATGTGACGTTTCAAGTTGGAATTCTGGGAAAATTTTAATCCACAAACTTCACAAGAAAAAGGTTTCTCTCCAATGTGTGTTTGCATGTGACGTATCAAATGGGAATTCTGGGAAAATCTTGATCCACAAACTTCACAAGAAAATGGTTTCTCTCCTGTGTGTGTTTGCATGTGACGTTTCAAGTCGGGATTCTGGAAAAATTTTAATCCACAAACTTCACAAGAAAATGGTTTCTCTCCAATGTGTGTTTCCATGTGACTTTTTAAAATTGAACTTGAAGAAAATGCAGATCAACAGACTTTACAAGAAAATGCTTTCTTACCAGTGTGGGGTAGCATGTGGTAGTTCAAATGTGACCCATATGAAAACACTAATCAACAGACTATACAAGAATATGTTTCGACTACTATCACAAAGTGTATGTTTGTATGTGTCTTTTTAAACTGGTATGCTGTGAAAATGATAACCCACAATTTTTAAAAGAAAATGTCTTTAGTGTGTGTCTCAATATTACTTTCCAATTCTGAATAAAGTGAAAATGCTGATTTACTCAATGAAACAAAGTTGGCTATCACTTGTTAAAGAAAATTCTTATTGGCTGTCTATACGCATATCCAATGACTTAGCCGAGCACATCTTTTACATTTGGTATGTGTTTAATGTATCTTTTAAATTTCCAAATTGTTCTTTGTGATCTGTGAAGGAATAAAAGTTAAAGTATTACTTAGGCAATAACAATCACGAAATTCATACATTATTTAGAATCAGTTTATATATCAGTTAATTGCAACAAGTAAAAGTAAGTCAAGTAGGCAACCAAAAGACTCCCTTTTCAATAGCTACAACACCAATGGGAAGGGATGGGTGCTGCTCCATTCTCTGGATTACTCCACTTTACCCATGATATGTACCTTATATTGCTGAGTTTTAAGCAAGGAGGTATCAAGTACTATTTTTAAAGTCTTTGATATGATGTGACATGGGATTGAACCCAACTCTCCCAGACCATTGGTGAACACACTACCCACTAGGCAAATTAGCCAGTTTTGCAGCATGTCATATCTACTTAATGCAAAGATGTAAATAAAGTTCTTATACTACTGTTCAACAAATAAAGAAATTTCAGAGAAATACAGTAATTTTTTAAATTTTATGAAAGATTTACCAAAATTAAAAGAATCTTTTATAAATAATAGATAAATAGAAAAAACATGGAAAAGAAAATGATCGAAAAAGCATTTTATATATTTGCTTATTTTGATTGTCCCAATTGGACAACAGCTGATATCACGTTTAAATATGTTCTCATATGAACTTATCAATCATAGACAGAAATTTCTTTTTTTATATTTTAATGACAATTAATACATAACAAGAATGCAATAAAATCCTGTTTTAAACTTGGAAAAAATGCCACAGAAACGTATAGAATCTTTAGACTGCTTTTGGAGCATCTTGCATGAATCGAGCATCAGTTGTTGAGTGGCATAAGAGATTCAAGGAAGGCAGGGAGACTGTGAGGTATGATGAGAGGTGTGGGAGGACTAAGGGAGTCAGAACACTAGAGTTGATTGGCCAAAGTGTAAGGGTTAAGGTTACTGTGTTGTGGTTTTGAGGGAGTTCAGGAAGAGATTCCATCGGAAGAGGCCAGTCAAATTTATTTTTGCCGATGAGGAAGATACATGTCTGAATATTTTAGAAGAAACTTGATGATTTTTATTATTCAGGGCTTTAAGATTATTATCTTCATCTTTATTGTTATATTCTCAATGTTTCACCCAAAATGTCTTCCAGCCTTCTTCAGATGTTTGTCAAACTTGGAATCCTATACAGAACTTCAAAACATGTCCTTTTTTAATCCACGAGGGGGGACGCTTGTTTTGATTCCGTTAACCATAACCGAGTAGAAATGCAAAGTATTCCTGTACTGTTACTCGCCTGCAGTCGGGAAGGAACCAGCAGGCTCTAGATAACTGATTCTTTAGAAGCTTAGGGTACCAACGCTAATAACTGCTATGCTATGTGTCCTGCTAGACAGTTCAGAGAGAATTTTTTGGACTTATAGACTTAAGGTTCCCACATCACGATGATTACTAATACTATGTATGATTTTTTTACCTTAGCTTATGTTCCAGTTTTTTTCCGTATGTTTTTTGATTATTGTTTACCATATTGTATTAATCTCTATACTTGCTCTACTCAACAGGTCATTCTAGTCCAACATAGGTGATCATTCTTTAAGGTGTCTAATTCTCCAGTGTTCATCTCGATCAATTACTTTAACTTTATCCCATAAGGGCAGATGATTTTCCTTTTTACCATATATGGTCTGCCATACCTGACTTTTCAATTTCATCTCGTATTACTGCTTTCCTGTATTCTTATAACCTTATTTTTAGTGGGCGGCATATCTCACCTTAGTATGGTAATTTACTAAGCTTTTTGCTTAGGTGTAGCACAAGGCCATATGAAAGGGGCACCCAATGAGACTCCAACTCACTCGTGTAGGTTTGCTAGTTGAGCTGGCAAACCATTACACAACCAGAGGTGCCTAATCTCACCTTAGTATGCTTTACCAACACTGTAATGGATGATGTACACAGAGTTCTTGTTAAATGCTGTTGGTGGCTTGACATGGAAGAGATACCTCCAGAGAGTTGAGCCAGTAGTGAATATTGTCCCAATGTCATATGGACTACATATCCTTTGGATCCTTTTGGCAGGGCCTTTGACGTAGGGCAGATATACTGTGATGACTTTTCGGGCATCATCTTCTATTCTCCTATCCAGGTTTCTTGGAGCACTCAGGGTAGTTATTACAATAGAGGTTACATGTTAAACTATTCATTTCTTTTTGATATACATCTATATCACTACTAATGGCTTTTGCTCAATGTTGTAAGCAACAGACAATTCCGTTTTTCGCATTATATGGATGATGGCAGTTGAAATTGAGGTACTGTCCAATGAAGGTGAGCTTATGATACACGCACAACCTGAATCCTTGCTCTGTGCATGTTATAATACATTGAGGAAGGGTAATTTATTATCTTGTTCTTTCTCCATAGTGAACTATATAGATGGTCAGATTGAGTTCACATGACCACGTAATTTTTTAACATCCTTCTGATGAGGCCAGAGAACGAATGTCTCATCTACGTAACTAAGCCACATTGATTGCTTTAGTGATGTAGATCCTAATTCCATTTCTTCAAAGTATTTCATGTATATGTTTGCCAATACTTGTCAAACAATGAGGAACCCATAACCAGTCCTTCTTCTTCTTGGTATAAAGCAGATCTCAACCTGAAGTAGGTTTTTTCTACACAGAAAGTCAACATTTTCATTAGATTATCTGTTGGGATGTAGTTGCATTTTTCCAGCAAGGAATCTACAATCAGTTTATCCTGTACCACAGCAAGTATCTTATCAGTAGGTACCTTTGTGAACAGACTCACTACGTCTAAACTCATCATCTGGTTGAAACGAATGGAAGCATAACTGATTCTCTCCACAAAGTTCTCAATATATGGTGAGGACTTATCAGTTAGTGGGTTGATGATCTTCACAAGGAGACAACTCAATGGGTCACCTGCTGAACCTCAATGGAATACCATCATCATGTATTTTTGGAAGACCATATATGTATGGTAGCTTGCTGTAATGTTGAGTAAGCAGTCTGTATTTTATAGGTGGTATAATATCTTTCTTTTTACTGAGGATCTGTGATAGTTTCCTTTCTGTTTTTAGGGTTGGGTCCTTCTTTACTTTACAATGGCCAGCATTGCAAATCAACACTACCAATTTGTTGAGTATTCCAACCTATCAATTACCACAGTTGCATTGCCTTTGTCTGCAGGGACCAATTCATACGCTCAAATCTTTTAGTAACTGTCTGCCCCCTCCAGAAATTAACTGGAATATTCCATGTTAAACTTGGTGGAACTAGCTTAAAATCTTGGCATCTGTATAGGAATGTAAGGGGGTTTGTCGTTTGAGCCAATTCTTGATTAAGTCATTCTCTTTGCATTGATTTGATATATCGGGTCCATACCGACAGGATATTAGTTGTCTGAAGGGAAAGCGTCTGCCCTTATAGGATAAAGTTAAAATAAATGATAGAGATTAACACTGGAGTATAAGACGTCTTTGGGTATCAGCACATATACTGGACTACAGTGACCTGCTGTGTAGAGCATGTATACCGCTGAATACAATATGGGAACTAATAATGAAAATACTTAGATAAAAATAGAATTCAGAAAAGAATTATTTTGAAGTGGAATATGAGCTCAGGTAAGAAAATCATACATAGTAGTAGTAATCACAGTGGGAATATAACAATAAAAATAAAGTAAATAGTCCAAAAACCCTGATTGATAAAAGGAAAAATAATTATTTCCTACAGATGAAATTAATAAAACAATAATAGTAATAACAATAGCAATCCTAAAAGAGAACAAGTTATTTGTGATTTTTTCTCAATTTCAGTGAACTTGTAAGAAACAGAAATTTAAAAATTAAACAACAATTGCGCAATTACAATATCTTTCATACTAATTCCCTTGGGAAAGGCATGAACACTTTCATTCCCTTCCTATGGGTTAAAATAGTATCACTGCTGTTGTTCTACAAGGATAGATTTACCATTAAATATACCCACAAGACTGAATGCCAGACTAATTCCCTTGGGAAAGGCATGAACACTTTCATTCCTTTACCATTAAATATACCCACAAGACTGAATGACAGTCGCACAATTACATGATGTTTCAAATGAATACCTTTATATACTTTTGTGTTTGTATGAGAAAGAATTGTTTTCTCTTTGTGATTTTCCTGGAAACAATATTATTCAATTTAAATTAATATTTGAAAGTTGAAACGTTAATGAGTAAATCAATTTCATGTCTTTGTAATTCAAAACACATTGAAACAAACGTTTCCATTAAAAATCAAATTAAATTTTAATGAAACTTTATTTAACATCTTTGTAATCAACAACACATTATAAAGAAAGTTACAAAGTGTTTTAAATGTTAAAATCTTATTTATCTAAAAAAAACCCAACTTAACTGTCAACTCTCTGAATGTTCATCAAATATAAATCTTTTTTATTCATAAAGTAAATTAATTAACAATTGCATCAACCAACACCTTGCCGTGACATCATATCCTCAAATGATTGCATGATATTTTCTATAATCATTTCGACATGAGGGGTTAAACCTGCTTAACACCTCTGTATATGTATGACCTTTGTAAGGAACTACACTTATATATAAGGTCCATCGCTAACTAACAATTTTACCAAATAAGCAAAGTAATTAACATTTGAAAAGTGTTTCAGAGTAAAAAGAAAAATTAGATTGAGATCAGTTTTAAAATTGAGCTTAGCATTTAATCAGCAAATGAATTAAAAGTTATTTAAAGAATTTACAACAACCAAACTGGGATGAAGTTACACAGGAGCCAAAGTTACATGTTTATAAATTTAGAATTGATCTTAAAGAGGATGACGTTAATAAATGTGGAGTTCTTCCTTTAATACAATACTAAGCAGGTTATTGCTATCATGTAGTTTGTCAGAAAATTAAACGCAATAGTTGCAAAGATTTAATATTTGGAAGAGATAATGAGAAAGAAATACTAGAAATAAACAGATATTTCCAAATGTTTAACAGAGGTTATCTTTTATATCCTAAAGATACAACTACAAATTTTTTATACTTAAAACATTGAATGCTTTGGCAGATTATGAGCTTCTTTTTAGTGTTGACATTTGTGATGAGGGTCACAATATAGAAAAAATACAAAAAACACTTTGTCTGGAGATCCACAAAAGCTCTTTTAAATAATTCAGTTATTGCTGTAATTAAGTAATACTAACTTAACAAATAAAATATTATAACAACCAGCTTATATTCCTAGTGGATATAGTGTTCGCCAATGTACCAGGCCCTATGTTCAATCCCAGGGAGCGTCATACTGAAGACTTTAAAAACTTACCCGATTCCTCCTTGCTTGACACTCAGCAATAAAAGATATGTATCAAGGGTTAAGTGGAGCAATCCAGTGAAAGGAGTAGCTCACTTCCGTGTAGTAGCTATTGAAAAGGGAGCCTTCTTGTCGTCTTCGACTATGGTGGCCAGCTTTACTTTAACTTACCCTTAAGGAATAATTATTAACAAAAAAACAAAAAAAACCCAACCAAATCAAAACAATGCTGATCATAATTTATTAAAAATTGTTTTCAAATTTTAAACAATTGAAATAATTAACGAATTTTAGTCTTTCAATTTTCTATCTATAACGTATTTTTCTATAAGAATAATTGGATTTTTAAATCTCTTTATTGCTTCTATTAAATTTATTTGCTTATTTGTATTTATTTCTTTCTTATTTATATTTTATACATTTATTCATAATTTACTTATAATTTCTTTGTCTATTGATTTAATTATTTTTTGTTTGTTGCTGTATAAGAGTAATACTTACTGAATAATTTCATGGACCATCAAAAGGTGATGTCAAAAGAAATCACTTGGTAAAAGAAAAATCAAACAACTATAACATAGATAAATATTTTCAATGCTTTCAAATATTCTTAACATTTCTCTCAATCATTTACTTCAATTCCCATGTGATGGACACGTCTCAGCACATAAAATTCATCTCCGTTTTTAAAACTCTTTCAAAATTAAAATAAATACTCGTACAAATTCAATTTCCCCAAAAATGTTTTAAAAAGTACATTTCCAAATAACATATCGTATTTATCTGCAAATTACGTATTTTTGATTTGTAATGAAAAATATTAGCCGAACGTTAGACTTACTTCTTTCTCTTTTCTTTTGTCTGATTTCTTTTCTTTCTTTCGGCAGATACGAAAATTTTGATTTTTGTTATAAAACTACGTCTACGTCAATATGTCGTCCAGCTTCGCGTGCTGGGAAAGAAACCCGGATGTAGGTCTTTATTTCACTGCGTCAAGGGAAACTACTCTGTCTGATAATGCTTCTACTTACTTTATACCCGAACACCCATTGTTCAAAATATTAAGATTGTCTCTGTGACAAAATCTTTTAAATGATTTGGTTGTTTTTTTATTCTTTACTGCATCGGATGCTTTTTTCTCAGTACGGACTTCCGTTGGGTATCCCCAGTTCCATTCGACATTTCTGTGCTTGGACTCAAGCTAACTTGCATACTTTCGTGAAGAGGTCACTGTAACCATTTAGTCTGTGTTCCGACTCTGATTTCTTTTATGTGTGTTTGTTCTTTCCAATTCCAGAACTCTGATTGAGTCTGGTCCTATCCGTTTCTTTACATGGTCCACATGTCACCTTACCACCGTCTCAAACTCTTGTTCTATTTCATACGTGGATCCTTCAATAAGTTTCCAGACTTTTTTTGTACAGGCATTTAAATTTGTCATAAACTCTTGAAAGTTCAGTATGTTATTGCTATACATCTTATGAGATGAATGACCGATTTTTATGGTTTCACCTTCCACGGAACAGGTACAGCAGGAATTGGAATACACCCTACTAAAGCCTGATTGTCTTAGCTAGTTTATTTCAAAAATACAATCTAACATTTTAGAAGAATGATATGAAATAAAATTCTGTTTTAAACTTTTAAAAAATGCCACAGAAACGTATGGAAAGCTTCAGAGTGCTTTTGGAACATCTTGCATGAAGCGAGCATCCGTTTTCCAATGGCATAGGAGATTCAAGGAAGGCAGGGAGTCTGTGAGGGATGATGAGAGGTGTGGGAGGACTAAGGAAGTCAGAACACCAGAGTTGATTGGCCAAAGTGTTAGGGTTAGGGTTAAGGTGTTGTTGTTGTTTTTTTTAGGGAGTTCAGGAAGAGGTTCTGTCGGAAGAGGCCAGCACTCTTCAAATCGGGTCAGTATCATTTCCACCAGGAACATGCACCAGTCCACAACTCCATCCTTGTCACAGGCTATTTGATCAAGATGGGCATCAAGACAGTTCCTCAGCCTCCCTGTAATCCAGACCTTGCTCCCTGTGACTTTTGGTTATTCCCAAAGCTCACTGGCTGTCGTTATGAGACAATTGAGGAGATGAAAAGGGCTATGACGAAGGTCATTGACACACTCACACAAGAGGACTTCCATGAGGACTTACAGAAGTTGTTGGAACGGTACAACAAGTGCATTGCAACCGGAGGAGATAACTTTGCAAGGGGACTAGAGTTCCATGTGTGTACAATCAATAAAAGTGCCTATACGAAAAATGTCTGGAAACCTATTTAATGATCCTCGTATGACACTTGACCTATCTATCTTTTGACTACCCCGCTTTTCCATCTTGGTCCACATGTCGCCTGACCACCGTCCCAGACTCTAGTTTTATTTCATATGACACTGGATCTGTCTGTCTCTTGTCTACTCCGCCCTTCCATCTTGGTCCTGTATAATTTTTTTTGCATTCTTGCTTTCTTCCCGATATTCCAGCTGGTATGCCTATGCAGATAGGATTACCGCCCAACGTTGATTTCTTGCCGAGCATATCTCTGGGATTTTTTTATTTTCTTAAAAATATCCTAAGACTGGTTTATTGTTTGTATATAATGTGAACGGCCTTCCATATGGGTATTGGTGAAGTTTTTTCACTCCAGAAACCACTGCCTTGTCAATTTGGTAATAATTTTTTCCGCTGGTGTAAGAGTCCTTGATACAAAGGCTATTGATCTTTCCGATCCGTCCTCCATGATGTGAGAGAGTACCGCTCCCAACCCAAATGGAGAAGTGTCGCATGCCACTGTAACTGCTTTGTTTGGGTGAAAGTCTACTAACACATTTGGAGAATTTAATTGTTCTTTTGACTCTTTCCATGCTTGCTCTCCTTTTGACATCCACTCCCATTTTGTTTCCTTACTCAATAACTAATGTAAAGGAGCCAAAATATTTGGAATTTCGTGGGCAGAGTAATTAATCATACCCCCAAAATCTTGTATCTCCTTTAATGATTATGGACGTGGCGCCTTATTGATGGGTTTTACTTTCTCTTCTGCTGGTTTCATGCCTTCTCTGCTTACTATGTGTACAAAATATAATACCTCAGGAAATAAAAATTTGCATTTTTCCCAGTTTGGTCGAATCCCAAATTTTTCCAGCCTGTTCAAAAATTATTACAGGATCTCTAAATGTTTTTGTCTACTTTTGCCCGTCACTAGAATGTGGTCAATTCTATTGATTACATTTTCAACGCCCTGCAATATGTTTTCCATTGTTCTTTGAAATATTCCTGGGACTGATTTCAACCCATAGCGTAACCTGTTATACATGAAAAGGCCTTTATGAGTATTGATCGCTGTTAATTTTGTTTGATTTTTCATCCAGTAATACTTGGCTTAAATCTAGCTTGGTGTAGGATTCACCTCCTTCCGGATACCAATATTCTTTTAAGTCTATAAGTTAGCTTTGACATTGCTGTCATCAAGATTTACTAACTTCTTTCTTTGATCTCAAGTTTCTCCATTTGCTCCAAATAAAATTATTTTCACAGTCACTTTCATATTCCATAGATTTTTCAACTCCCGGGCAAGATCCAATTATTTGTTTATGTTTTTGCTTTCTTTCACCCTCGATTACATAAACTCCCACTGATTTTGGAAGGTAGAGAATTAAAAACAATCTAATATTTTTTACTCTCTTTGTGTAAGAAGGACTCTTGATTTCAGTTATAAAATCCTGCTTATACAAAAAATATTTTTTCATATTGCACTGGAATGTCATACGAAAAAATGAAATGGAAAAAAATTAAAAAATACAATCAAAAACCATTTCAATTGTGTAGAAATCTTTATGTGTGTTGAATGTGTGTGTGGGGGTATAGTTATATTAAAGGTCTACCTCAGATATTGACCTCTCGCCACAAACCCACAAAGTGAATAAGTGAAAACCAATGCAATTACAATATATATACATATATAAATTTTTGAAGTATTTTATATATATATATATATATATATATATAATATTTAACAAATAAAGGCATGTTAAAAAAAGAACAATATTTGAGTATATGAGTTTAATAATATTAATAATAATAATAATAATGATCCAATGAATAATTCAGACATACGAGGCAAATAAATTTATTTCAATACACAACACTCGAAGTAGAACAAATAATTTAAGACAAAAGCAATTTGTCAAAATACATCAAATTGTTTATTCAAATATTTTCTTTAATTTGGTTTTATAGCATATCAACAATTGAAAGTTATTTAATGCTGAATCCATTTTTAAATATACAAATAGTTCTATTTCAAACAATTCATCATATTTTAGTCACAGCTTGACTTTTACTATGAATATATGAGCGCAATCATTAGAATGAATGAATGAATAAATATAATTTGAAAATGCCAACCTATATGTAACAATGTATATATATATATATATATATAGTAATAATAAGAATGATAAGTCATTCTCTACTAATCTGATACAACCATTTACAAGAACAACTTTCTAAATTAAAATGCTTTATGGTAAAGTATGTGCAAACAAAATAATAATGAATGAAAGAATAAATATAATTAAAGTCATAATAAGAGTTAACAAGAAAATGGTTTCCCTCCACTGTGTTTTTGCATGTGGTATTTTAATAAGGAATGTTTAGAAAACGCTGATCCACACACTTCACACGAAAATGGTTTCACTGCAGAGTGTGTTTGCATGTGCATTTTACAAGATGACCGGCTAGAAAATGCTGCTGCACAGACTTCACAAGAAAATGGTTTCTCTCCAGTGTGTGTGCGAATGTGCTCTTTTAAATAGGCACTTGCAGAAAATGCTGATCCACACACTTCACAAGAAAATGGTTTCTCTCCAGTGTGTTTTCGCCTGTGGATCTGAAAAAATGACCTGCTTGAAAATGCTGCAGCACAGACTTCACAAGAAAATGGTTTCTCTCCATTGTGTGTTCGCATGTGCTCCTTTAAATAAGAATTTCTGGAAAATGCTGATCCACACACTTCACAAGAAAATGGTTTCTCTCCAGTGTGCATTCGCCCGTGAATTTTAACTGATGACCTTTTTGAAAATGTTGCTCCGCAGACTTCACAAGAAAATGGTTTCTCTCCAGTGTGTGTTCGCATGTGCTCTTTTAGATAAGAATTTCTGGAAAATGCTGATCCACACACTTCACAAGAAAATGGTTTCTCTCCAGTGTGTGTTTGCATGTGTCTTTTCAAACTGGAATTCCTTGAATATCTTGTTCCACAGACATTACAAGAAAAGGATTTCTCGTCTGTTTGTGTTTGCATGTGTCTTTTCAAATTGTTAATGAGATGAAATATTGAACAACAAATTTTACAAAAAAAAATTGTTTCTTACTAGTGTGTGTTTGCATGTGTCTTTTTAAACTTATATGCTGTGAAAATGCTAACTCGTAATTTTTACATGGATATGGCAGCTCTTCATATTGGGTTTTGAATTTTGAATAAAGCGAAAATGCTGATTTGCTCAATGAAACAAAGTTCGCTATCACTTGTAAAAGAAAATTCTTATTGGCTGTCAATATGCATATCCAATGATTTAGCAAAGCACATATTTTACATTTGGTATGTGTTTGAATGTCTCTTTTAAATTTAAAAATTATTTTCCTCCTGATTGCTGCTATTATCTGTGAAGGAATAAAAGATAAATTATTACTAAGACAATAAAAATCAGGAGAAACATACATTATTTAGAATTTTTCTAATTTTATGAAAGATTTATCCGAATTGAAAGGACATTTTATTAATAATAAGTATTAAAGAAAATTCTTTTTGCTCTAACATTTTGCAAAGAAAGATTTATGGAAAAACTATGGACCGTAAAAGGATTAAGAAGACTACAGCTGATATCACATTTAAATATACTCTCATATGAATTTATCAACAATAGCCAGAAATTTCTTTGCATTGTAATGACAATTAATACACAAGAATTTGTACTTTTAACCAATCAATTTTACTGGAACATTAATAAAAAAGCAAAAAAGACAAATTGAAAAGAAAATCACCCTAAAAGAATTTCTTTCTGTTAGCATTTTATTCACTATCAACACAGAAGAGAAATTGCAAACTTGATGATTTTTATCATTCAGGCTTGTTGAACTATTATCTTCATCTTTATTGTTATATTTTCAGTGTTTCACCCAAAATGTCTTTCAGCCTTCTTCAGGTGTTTATCAAACTTGAAATCCTATACAGAACTTATAACCATGTCCTTTTTTTAATCCATGGGGGGGACGCTTGTTTTGATTCCGTTAACCATCACAGAGTATAAGTGCTAAGTATTCCTGTACTGTTTCTCGCCTGCAGTCGGGATTGAACCTGCAACCTCTAGATCATTGATTCTTTAAAAGCTTAGGGTACCAATGTCAATAACTGCTATGCTATGTGTCATGCTGGACAGTTCTGAGAGAATTTTTTGGACTTATAAACTTAATGTTCCTACATCACGATGATTACTACTACTACATATGATTTTTTTACCAGAGTTTATATTCCAATTTTTTTAATGTTTTTTTTTTTTATTGAAGAGGAGAGTAAGTTTGCATGTGAGTTCCGATCAGATTTGATGTTTCTTCAGTTGGTTGTTATGAAATCTGTCTCGGACCAATTCACACGCTCAAATCATTTTGTAAATTTCTGCACCCTCAAGGAATTAACTGGAATATTCCATGTTAAACTTGATGGAACTAGCTTGAAATCTCGACATCTGTATATGAATGTAAGATAGTTTGTCATTTATGCCAGTTCTTGATTTAGTAATTCGCTTTTCATTGATGTAAATTATCAGTTCCATACCGACAGGATGTTAGTTGTCTGAAGGGAAAGTGTCCGCCCTTATAGGATAAAGTTGAAATAAACGATAAAGATTAACACCGGAGTATAAATATCTTTAGGAATCAGTACATATACTGGACTACAGTGACCTGTTGCGTAGAGCATGTATACCGCTGAATACAATATGGGAACCAATAATAAAAACTTCTTAGATAAAAAAAAAATTAGAAAAAAATTATTTTGAATTGGAATATGAGCTCAGGTAAGAAAATCATACAGAGCAGTAGTAATCACAGCGGGAATATAACAATAAAAATAAAGTAAATAGTCCAAAAACCCTGATTCATAAAAGGAAAAATAATTATTTCCAACAGATGAAATTAATAAAAACAATAATAGTAATAATGATAGCAATCTTAAAAGAGAATAAGTTATTTGTGTTTTTTTCAATTTCACTGAACTTGTTGTAAACAACAGGATTTTAAGAATTAAACTAGTTTCGCTATTACAATATCTTTCAGACTAATTCCTTTAGGAAAGGCATGAACACTTTCATTGTCTTCTTCTGGGTTAAAATAGTATCACTGCTGTTATTCTACAAACATAGATTTACCATTAAATATGCCCACAAATCTGAACACCAGTTGCACAATCACATTAGTTTTCAAACAAATACCTTTGTATACTTTTGTGTTTGTATGAGAAAGAATTGTTTTCTCTTTGTGAGTTTCCAAGAAATAATATTATTCAATGTGAATTAATATTTGAAAATTGAAACGTTAATGAATAAATCAATTTCATGTCTCTGTAATTCAAAACACATTAAAACAAAAGTTTCCATTAAAAAGCAATTAAATTCAATTGAAACTTTAGGGGTTGAAGTAATTTAATGTCTTTGTAATTAACAAAACATTAAAAAGAAAGTTGCAAAATGTTTTAAATGTTAAAATCTTATTTATCTTAAAAGAACACCTTATCAGCCAACTCTCTGAACACTTATCAAAGATATATATTTTTTCTATATAATCTAAATCAATTAACAATTGCATCATCCAATGCCTTGCCCAGACGTCATATCTTCAAATTATTGCATCATATTTTCTAGAATTTTCACGTGTGTCAAACGTCATTTCAGTTGACAAACATTCATTTGTTTATTATACATATCCTGTCTTTCCCAATGCTATTTCGACATGAGGGGTTAAACCTGCTTAACACCTGTGTACATGTATGACTTTTGCAAGGAACTACACTTATATTTAAAGTCCATAGCTAACTTAAAATTTTACCTCAAAAGCAAAGTAATTAACATTTAACAATTTTTTTTCCGAGTGAAAGAAAAATTAGATTGCTATCAGGTTTAAAATTGAGCTTAGCATTTAATCAGCAAATAAATTAAAAGTTATTTAAAGAATTTACAACAACAAAATCGGGATGAAGTGACAGAGGAGCCAAAGTTACATGTGTATGAATTTGGAATTGATCTTAAAGGGGATAATGTTAATAAATGTGGAGTCCTTACTTTAATAAAATACAAAGCAAAGTATTGCTAACAAGTAGTTTGTCAGAAATTAAATGGAATAGTTGCAAAGATTTAATATTTGGAAGAGATAATGTGAAAGAAATTCTAGAAATTAACAGATATTTCCAAGGGTTTAACAGAGGTTCATTCTTATATCCAAAAGATACAACTACAAGTTTTTATTTGATATAATTATGTAGTCATATGTAAGCTGATGAAAAAAGGAAATTAGTCATGCATAAAACATGGAATGCTTTGGCAGATTAAGAGCTTCTTTTTAGTGTTGACATTTGTGATGAGGGCAACAATATAGAAAAAATACAAAGAAAATTTTTCTGGAGATCAACAAATTGAGTCTTTTAAATAATTCCGTTATTGCGGTATTTAAGTAATAATTACTTAATAATTAAAAAATTCTATCTTTAAAGAATAATTATCAACAAAAAATAAAAACATCCAAATCAAATTAATGCAGATAGCAATATTCTTTGAAGTTTGTTTTAATATTGCTGTCATCTAGATAGATTCGGTTTTTTCTTTGATCTCCACTTCTCCATGTGCTCCAATGACAATTAGTATCACAGTCACTTTCATATTCCACAGATTTTCAGTTCTCAGGCAAGATCAAAGTATTTGTTTATGTTTTTGCTTCCTTTTATTTTCACTCTACATGTGATCCATTGAAATGTCAAAATCCTCCAGTTGACAAATTCTTTTCTTTTTTTTAATTAATATTAGATCTTCTCTTCTGGCCTTTTTCAACTACAGATGCAGTCACTTGCAGGAATAGATTCTTATTTAAATAATTCCGTTATTGTGGTATTTAAGTAATAATTACTTAATAATTAAAAAATTCTATCCTTAAAGAATAATTATCAACAAAAAATGAAAACATCCAAATCAAATCAATGCTGATCATAATTTATTCAAAATTGTTTTCAAATTTTAAACAATTGAAATTATGAATGAATTTTAGTCTTTCAATTTTCTATCTATAACGTATTTTTCTATAAGTATTATTCGATTTTTAAGTGTCTTTATTGTATCAATGAAATTTATTTTGCTTATTTGTATTTATTTGTTTCTTATTTATATTTTAAACATTTATTCTTAATTTACTTGTAATTTGTATGTCTATTCATCAAATTATTGCTTGTTTGTTGCTGTATAAGAGTAAAAATTACTTAATAATTACAATATTTCAACTTTATGGAATAATTGGTGCTTATGCATCTATGTTAACGCAAAAAAAAAAACGAACTTTCCCCAGCATTTCCGGAAAGAGTCAGAATATTCCAAAATGCCTAGCTAATCAAATTTAAGATAAAATAATTCGATCAATTTGATTACTAAGTTACAAACAAGTGTAAACATGAATTTATTGCAGCTAAACGAAAATCTACAATGTGCAGAAATGGGGATCCAATTCTGCCAAGGAAAAAAAAATCATCATATTTACCCAATCCCTCCGCTCAGGTAGGATATGACACAGGGTCAATTTTTTAAGCGGAGTTTAACGGGTTTGAATTCAGAGTTTTCCTTCTAGAATAGTTGCCTCACCAAGGCTGAAGAACCTAGTCTGTCCAACCATTTGTCCATAGCTGGAGGGAGAATAATTGGACTCGTACCTTTCCTAAAGGTATTAGTGCAATGTGAAATGCAATCAGTCTAGTCCAGGATTTGAACTTGGGTCACAGTGTCCATTTCCGACAACGATAACCAAGGAAAAAAAACCTTACAAGCAAAATAAAGAGTTGTTAGGTATGTAAACATCCTTGCCACCTAAAAAAATGAGGAAAAGTTATGCCTGGAGGTGCCGTAACACCGAATGCAGGACCTGGATTATTATTAAATTGTCAGGTAGAAGTACAGAATAGTTACAAAACACCCCCCTCCCCATGGTAAGAATCGATTTCTAAATTAATACGTTATTACTTCTGCACGGTACAATAAGTGCAAAAATACGAAAAACATAATTTAAAAAGACAAAAAATGATACACAACCCCCGCCCCGAAAATAGATAAAATAAAAATTCAAACTATTCTTTCCTATTTAAAATTACCATACATTGACTGTTGATTTATTCTTTTTCTCCTGAAAAGGTTGGTAACATTATCCATTAAAAATTGTCTTTTTCTCTTTCTTTTTTTGGTCTACATGCGTTTTATCAACAAATTGGTTGACTTATTTTATCGTCTGCCTGCTTGAATTTCGTTCCCGCATATTCCGATTCTTTCCGTTATCGGCCCGGAAACGCACGGGAATGTTCGGATTTTTCAAAATTACAATAAACACTCTTACAATTTCGACTAAAACTTTTTTTAAAAGTCTCTTTTCAAATAACGTTTTATGTTTATTTAATTAAATCATTGTTCATAATAAAATAGTTTTAAAAAGATTGAGGGAAATTTAATCTCTTAACACTTACCTAAGATTTCGGTGGGGGACTTGGCTAATGTCGCCCCAACGATTAACACAATTTGAAGCAAAAATAAAATATCAATTAAATGTTGAAATGAATTAAATTAAAAAAAAAAACAACATAATCAGTTTACAGAAGATTTTGGATATTTTCATATTCAATGAAGATAAAATCACAAATGATTAAAAAAAAGAAAGTCACTTGCAAATAAAGTATTTTTGATTTGTAAAGAACAATAATAACCAAACGTTATACTTACTTCTTTCTCTTTTCTTTTGTCTGATTTCTTTTCTTTCGGGAGATACAACGTTAGAGAAAAGGGGAAAACTATATTTCAAATAAAATAACTGTTTTCAGCTTGGAGAAAATTAGAAATTATCGTCGATTTACAAGCAAAAAGGAAAGCTTTTTCCTAAGAGCGATAAACAAGGGAGATAATTGCGATATTTTCCTAAGCTTAAATTACTATTTATCCGACATCTCACCAAATAAGATTTGATTGAAGGTCATTTTATAGTGTGAAGCCATCCATGATTGGAGACTGATGAGTGGAGATAAGAAAAATGTCTGCTAACATTGACAATCCCCTGTAGTGGCTCCTCAAGCGTCAAGTGATGAATTCAGTCAAGCATAGCAAGAATTTCATTGAGGGACGTTCCCGAGGTCAAAGCGCATCAGATCAACGACACCCAAACAGGCAGCCGTTTAATAAGAGTCATTGAATGAAATCAAAAGACTAGACATTTATAAAAATCTAAGTTCTATAATTAATGATAAATAGATTCATGCCTTTACAATGTGTATTCGTTCAAAAGTGATAAATCAATAATATGAATAGAAATATTTTTTTTAAACTTTAAAACCTAGGAAAGATTAATCTATGATTCATGTTCGTTGTTTTATATAGAAAAAAAAAATAACCAAATCCTGAGCCCTTTATAATCTTTACTACAAGGGTTAGGTGTAGATGTAGGGGTAGGTTTGGATTAAGTTTGAAATAAACTGTTTAAATCCTTCATTTTTGAACGTGTGAGTTTTTCACATTAGGTTTAAATGGTGGTTTTTCATTGAAGACTAAGTGACAACAAGTCTCCCCTGGATTGCAATATTCTTTGAAGTTTGCTTTAATATTGCTGTCATCTAGATAGATTCGGTTCTTTCTTTGATCTCCACTTCTCCATGTGCTCCAATGACAATTAGTATCACAGTCACTTTCATATTCCACAGATTTTCAGTTCTCAGGCAAGATCGAAGTATTTGTTTATGTTTTTGCTTCCTTTTATTTTCACTCTACATGTGATCCATTGAAATGTCAAAATCCTCCAGTTGACAAATTCTTTTCTTCTTTTTAATTAATATTAGATCTTCTCTTCTGGCCTTTTTCAACTACAGATGCAGTCACTTGCAGGAATAGATTCTTATTTCTACAATTTTTTTACATTTTAGAAAGCACCCATGTGAATACACACTAGAGAGAATCTGTTCGTAAAATAAATCAGTTTTTGCTTTCTTTTATTTTCACTCTTCGTCTGATGCATTGAAATGGCAAAAAAGCAGTCAGCTGGCAAAATACAAGGAGCACACAATAAGTTTCCAGACTTTTTTCGTATGAGCTCTTTATTCATAGTATAAACTCAAAAAAGTCTCTTTTCAAATAGCGTTTTTTATTCAATTAATCAAATCCTTGTTTATAATAAAATAATTTTTAAATATTGAGGGAAATTTAATCGGCCAACACTGACCTACTATTTAAATGAGGAAGGGGAGCTTTGTTTAGGTCACCTTAACGATTAACACGTTTAGTTGCAAGAATAAAATATTAATTAAAAGTTGAACCGAATTGAATTTAAAAAAAAAAAAAAATAACTGAAACATTTTTCAAAGGATTTCAGATATTTTCATATTCAGTGAGGATAAATCACAAATGATTAAAAAAAATCAAAGTTTTCCGGCAAATTACGTATTTTTGATTTGTAAAGGAAAAAATAACCAAACGTTATACTTACTTCTTTCTCTTTTCTTTTGTCTGATTTCTTTTTCTTCGGAAGATACAACGTTACAGAAAAGGGGAAAACTGTATCTTAAAGAAAATAACTGCTTTTAGCTTGGTAAAAAATGAGAAATTATCTTTCGTTTACAGGCAAAACTGTAAAGTTTTTTAAAAGAGCAATGAACAAGGGAGATAATTGCGGTATTTTTCTAAGGTAAAATACAATTCATTCCAGCCTCTCAGTAGGTGGGAATTGACTCCTCATTTTATTGTGGGAAGCCATACATGATTCGAGACTGATGAGTGGAGATAAGAAAAAATGCCTGCTAACATCGGCATTCCACCGTTGTGGCACCTCAGACGTCAAGAGATGAATTCTGTCATGTATAGCAACTATTTCATTGGGGGATGTTCTCTTGGCGAAGGCACCTCAGATCAACGATACCCAGGTAGGCAGCCGTTGAATAAGAATCATTCAATGTAACCAAAAGACAAGACATTTATAAAAAGTTTAAGTTCTATAATTAATGATAAGTAGATTCATGCCTTTACAATGTGTATTCGTTCAAAAGTGATAAGTCAAGAATATGAATAAAAATATTTTTGAAAATTTAAATACAGAAAAAGATTCATCTATGATTCATACTAGTTGTTTTATATAGTTGTAATATCCCGACTAACAAAAGGGAAATAACCTTTGGTGCCACAGCGGTTGCAGCCACTACTACATCTGGGGATTTGGTTCATAAAAAGGATACCAGGTATAGGAGCAAGTGTTCGTCTTCAATCTGTCTTTAATCATCATCCATCCTGTTGATTCACCGCGGTAGTAATCAATACCCAGCAAATATCGATTACTTCAAATACAAAACATTATATTTGAAAACTTTTCACAGTTTATTTCATTAATAACATAGATATGAAGGTTTTGTTTAGGGTTAGTATTAAATTGAGTGGAAAAAAAGGATCCCTAAGAAGATCCCGAGGCCTTTATTTTCTTCACTCCAAGGGTAAGGTGTAGATGTAGGGGTAGGTTTGGATAAAGTTTGAAATAAACTGTTAAAATTATTTATTTTTGAACACATGAGTTTATTACTGAAAACTTTGTGACAGTGAGTCTCCTCCAGATTCCAGGATTATTTACATCTATAAGTCAGCTTTGACATTGCTGTCGTCTAGATACACTCGCTTCTTTCTTTGATCTCCACTTTCTCCTTGTGCTCCACTTACAATTAGTATCACAGTCACCTACATATTCTATAGATTTTTAAGCTCTCAGGCAAGATCCAAGTACTTCTTTAGGTTTTTGCATTCTTTCACCTTCAACTTAGTTACATTTTAAAAGATACTTCAAGTTGTTGATGTTATGTAAATGGACAGCATTTGTATTCAAATTAAAAAACAAAGTCTATCATCTAAAATCATCGAATTCAGATCATAATCACTACACAAAAATTATTGATTCAAGATAATGTAAGAACACACCTATGAAAAGAAAAATGCTTACCCTATGTTCTGGCTTCATGGTAAAAATGTTTTGGCCCCAAAATTGAGCCTGACTTCAATTGTGGGTTGCACAGTTGTTGTTTGTGAGCAGTGCAGCATGTGGACATAATGTTATAGATTTTATGAATTGTCATATACACCTGGAAAAAGATTTATTAACAATATATATACATTCATTCAAGTGACCTTAGATATTTTAATCCACCAAAAATCCTTCATAGAAATTTTAGGAATACAAATAAAAATATTCCAAATATGTCTATATAAGTTTCAGACAAATCAAATATTTTTATACATACACTCCCACTGATTTTGGAAAGTAGAGAATTAAGAACAATGAAATATTCTTTACTCTCTTTGCGTAAGAAGGACTCTCATTTTCAGTTATAAAATCTTCCTTAAATAAAATTATCTTTTTTATATTTCTCTGGGATGTCATACGACAACGTACACTCGACAGACTTTGAAAGTTAGAAAATAAAAAGCATATTGAGAACTTTATACTTGAAAATGGAGAAGATTTTATTTCAGAGATAAATTCCTCTTTACACACAATAATTATTTAATACTGTACTGGGATGTGATGTTGGAGAACACTATATATATATATATATATATATTAGATTTACATATAAAATATAGTGAAAGTTTGTCTGTGACCTTCTGTTTCATGAAGTTTTACAAACAACAATCATCAGGAAGATAAAATGTAATAAAGAAATCAAAAAAATTGAAAAATACAGTGAAAAACCATTGGAAGTGTGTACAAATCTTTATGTGTGCTTGTAAATGTCTGTGTGTCTGTTTGT
Source organism: Sepioteuthis lessoniana (assembly GCA_963585895.1). Taxonomy (NCBI): domain Eukaryota; kingdom Metazoa; phylum Mollusca; class Cephalopoda; order Myopsida; family Loliginidae; genus Sepioteuthis; species Sepioteuthis lessoniana. The sequence continues at coordinate 14,358,487 of OY757908.1, read as the reverse complement.
ATAATATTGTATGTGAAAATATATACGTAGATACATACAATCCTTATTGGTTTAAATTTATAAAATGAATATATATTTATTTATAATTGTTATATAATATTTATTTTTATTATTATCATTATTATTATTATATATCAGCTCTATCTCAGATATTGACCACTTTCCAAATTATGTCGCACTTGGTTCACCACAAACCCACAAATTGAATGAGTGACAACGAACACTGTTACTATATATATATTTTTTACATATTATATATATATATATATAAGAAATAATTGCAAATGATTTTAAAAAAGCAATATAATCTAACAAATAAAAGAAATATGAAATGACATTGATATCTCATGATAATAAAAATAATAATAATAATGATAAACAATCCAATGAATGATTGTGAAATAACAGGCAAATAAAGTTATTTCAATACACAACATTCAACGTTGAAAAATTATTTAAGACAAAACAAATTTATCGAAATAAATCAAATTGTTTATTCAAATTTTTTATTTAATTTGGTTTTATGGCATATCAACCACTGAAAGTTATTTAATACCAAATCCATTTTTAAATATACAAATAGTTCTATTTCAAACAATTCAGTTTATTATATCTTTGTAACAGTTTGACTTTTATCATGAACAACTTGAAATTTGTAGGTTTCCAACAATCTCTTTCAATTTTGTGATGAGAAGGACTAGATTTTGAAATACACTTTTTGCAGTCTCTATTTCTATATATATATATATATACATACTTATTCCGGGTCTGACCTAATGAAAAAAATATGAAAAATAATCACTCTGAAGAAAACAAAGGAAGTTGCCACATGGGAACAGTGCATTGTGGGACTTGGAGAGGCCAGAAAAATGGACAAACTTGTAAACCAGGAGAAGATGGAATTTTTCTTTGAACATAGTAGATGGATATTTGACTGGTGCACACAAGATAAACAGATATTTTCTTAGGGGAATAGACACATATCTCTATTGGTGGTCAATGAAACTTCTTCATATATATATATATATATATATATATAAAAGTATGTATTAAAAGAGATAGAGTGACAGTTTTTGATCAATTGTTTCAGTTTGATATATTTTTTTATCTGACTGTCAATGTAGGTGTCAAATGTAGAAGTTTAGTCAAACAATTTTAATTCAAAACAATTCAGTTTAGCATAAGTATGCAGTTAGTTCTATTTGACCCATAGATAGGGCCCTATCAGGTGCTACCAATCTGGGACAGAGTGGAACTGGGATGAATAGCAATGATGCAGTACTCCGCATTCCACAAAGCTCTAGCATTACAGGAACCTCACCATCAGATTGTCTGGTGTCATATCCAGGACACTCAAGAAGCAGTTGGTGTATTCTACAGCCAAAGCCAACTGGGCAATAAAACTTTATAGGTAGCAAGCCAGAGTTGATAGGTGACCCCATTGTTGGTGGGTCTTACCTATCTCAACAGAGGTGCAGTTTGTATATTACACAGCCCAAAATGAAAAGTGGCCCCATTCGATGGGTTTTTACCTTTCTCTCTACAGAATTACAGTTGGCATGTCCTACAGAAACCAAATATCCCATTTTAACTGTTCCTTTCTTTTTCAAAAGTAGCAGATCATAGGATTACATATGTTAAGGTCAGGTGTGAATTTTCTTAACACATGCAAATGAATATATGTGGGCAATCATTACATCTCTTCATTTATAATCTTATTACATATGCATGCTGTAAAAAAGCAATTTTACCATTTACCCAGACTAACACAGCAATAAACTTACAGAAATAACAAGGACACTAGTAATTAAGTCAGTACTAATTAGATACAACCATTTACAAGAACCACTATACTAAATTGCAATGCTTTATGTCATAGTAAGTATGAACAAAATAATAATTAAAGTCATCATTTGAGGAATAAGATGTATACATAATGTTATAGATTTTACTTTACTAAATCAAAATGCTTAATGCTAAATGATGTGTAAACGAAATAATAATGAATGAATAAATATAATTAAAGTAATAATAAGAGTTAACAAGAAAATATTTTCTCTCCACTGTGTTTTTGCAAGTGGTATTTTAATGAGGAATTTCTAGAAAATGCTGATCCACACAATTCACAAGAAAATGGTTTCTCTCCAGTGTGTGTTCGCATGTGACGTTTTAAATGGGAATTCTGGGAAAATCTTGATCCACACACTTCACAAGAAAATGGTTTCTCTCCAGTGTGTTTTTGAATGTGACGTATCAAATTTGACTTTGAAGAAAATGCTGATCCACACACTTCACAAGAAAATGGTTCCTCTCCAGTGTGTGTTCGTATGTGACGTATCAAATGGGAATTCTGGGAAAATCTTGATCCACAAACTTCACAAGAAAATGGTTTCTCTCCAATGTGTGCTTGTATGTGAAGCTTTAAATTAGAACTCAAAGAAAATGCTGATCCACAGACTTTACAAGAATATGGTTTCTCACCAGTGTGTGTTTGCATGTGACATTTCAAATGGGAATTCTGGGAAAATCTTGATCCACAAACGTCACAAGAAAATGGTTTCTCTCCAGTGTGTGTTCGCATGTGGCGTTTTAAATCTGACCCATATGAAAATGTTGATTCACAAACTTCACAAGTAAATGGTTTCTCTCCACTGTGTGTTTCCATGTGACTTTTTAAAATTGACCTTGAAGAAAATGCTGATCTACAGACTTCACAAGAAAATGCTTTCTTACCACTGTGGGGTAGCATGTGGTAGTTCAAATGTGACCCATATGAAAATAGTAATCAACAGACAATACAAGAGTATGGTTTGACTACTCTTACGAAGTGTGTGTTTGCATGTCTTTTTAAACTGGTATGCTGCGAAAATGCTAACCCACAATTTTTACAAGAAAATGTCTTCAGTGTCTGTCTCAGTATTATTTTCCAATTCTGAATAAAGTGAAAATGCTTATTTGCTCAATGAAACAAAGTTGGCAATCACTTGGAAAAGAAAATTCTCATTGGCTGTCAATATGCATATCCAATGACTTAGCAAAGCACATATGTTACATTTGGTATGTGTTTGAATGTCGCTTTTAAATTTCAAAATAGTTCTTTCTCATTATCTGTTGTGATCTGTGAAAGAATAGAAGTTGAATTATTACTTAGACAATAACAATCATGAAATTCATACATTATTTAGAATCAGTTTATATTTCAGTTAATTGCAACAAGTAAGTAAAAGTAAATCAAGTAGGCAATCAAAAGGCTCCCTTTTCAATAGCTGAAACAGCGATGTGAAGGGTTGGGCGCTACTCCCTTCTCTGGATAACTCCACTTTACCCATGATATGTACCTTATATCACTGAGTTTTAAGCAAGGAGGTATCAAGTACTATTTTTAAAGTCTTTGATATGATGCAACATGGGACTGAACCCACCTCTCCCAGACCATTAGCGACCACTCTACCCACTAGGCAAATGGGCCGGTTTTGCTGCATGTCATATATACTTAGAGCAAAGTTGTATATTAAATTCTTATGCTACTGTTCAACAAATAAAGGAATTTCATAGAACTGCAGTAATTTTTTAAATTTTATGAAAGATTTACCAAAATTAAAAGGATATTTTATGAATAATAGATTCATAGAAAAAACATGAAAAAGAAAATGATCGAAAAACCATTTTATATATTTGTTCATTTTGATTGTCCCAATTGGACAACAGCTGATATCACGTTTAAATATGTTCTCATATGAACTTATCAATTATAGCCAGAAATTTATTTTTTGTATATTTCAATGTCAATTAATACAGAACATGAATCTGTCGTTTTATCAATCAATTTCCCTGTAATATTTAGCAAAGAAACATTAATAAAAAAGCAAAAAAAAAAAAAAACAAATGAGAAGAATATTGGTTGACTTTAAGCACTCTCCAAATTTTATCGCGCTTAGTAAAACAAAGTGAATTAGTGACAACCAGCACTATTCATATATATATATATATATATATATAATTATTAAGTATTATATAGATATATATATATATGTATACGTGGCCTATTCAATAAGTTTCGAGAATTTTTTGTACAGGCACTTAAAATGGTTGTAGACTCTTAAGAATTCAATATGTTATTGCTATACATCTTATGAGATGACTGACTACTTTTTATGATTTCAGGTTCAAATGAACAGCTACAGCACAAATTGGAAGACGAAAACCTTATTGTCAAATCTGGTGAATTTCAATAATGCAATCTGGACGTGTTGCCACTTTAGAAGAACGATATGCAATAAAATTCTGTTTTAAACTTCGAAAAAAATGCCAGAGAAACGTATGTAATACTTCAGACTGCTTTTGGACCATCTTGCATGAATCGAGCAACAGCTTTTGAGTGGCATAAGAGATTCAAGGAAGGCAGGGAGACAGTGAGGGATGATGACAGGTGTGGGAGAAGTAAGGAAGTCAGAACACCAGAGTTGATTGACCAGAGGGTGAGGGTTATGGTTAATATGTTGAGCTTTTAGGGAGTTCAGGAAGAGATTCCGTTGGAAGAGGGCAGCACTCTTCAAATTGGTTCAGTGGCATTTCCACCAGGACAATGCACCAGTCCACAACTCCATCCTTGTCACAGACTATTTGACCAAGATGGGCATCAAAACAGTTCCTCACCCTCCCAATAGTTCACACCTTGATCTCTGTGACGTTTGGTTATTCCCTAAGCTCAGAGTCTATCATTATGAGACAATTGAGGAGATGAAAGAGGCCGTGACGAAGGTCACTGACACGCTCACACAAGAGGACTTCCATGAGGCCTTCCAGAAGTTGTTGGAACGGTATAACAAATGCAATGCAGCTGGAGGAGATTACTTCGAAAGGCACTAGAGTTTCATGTATGTACTATTAATAAAAGTGCCCATACGAAAAAAGTCTGGAAACTTATTTAATGATCCGTATATAAAATACTAAAGAAATAAAGGTAAATGATATTTAAAAAAAAACAACAAAATAATCAAACAAATAAAAGAAAATAAAATGAAAATGATAATCTTATGCCTATAATAATCATAATAATCCAATGAATAATTCAGACATAACAGGCAAATAAGTTTATTTCAATATGTAACGTGATGTTTAGTTTAGTTACTTTAACGTGGCATTCAGGAAAAACATATTCTTTTCTAATCAATTTTTATTTCTAAATTAATATCAAATAAAGTTCGGTCTAAAATACAACCCTGTTTTTAATTTAAAAATGTAATTTTAAAACCTTTTCTAAAAGCATTTTTTGTTTCTTGTAGCACAACAATTCTTCATTACATTATGATTATCGTCTGTTTCACTGATTCACTACTTTTGTGACGTCACAATCGAACAGGCCTACTCTTTCGCTCGTCTCGACCAGAATCATTAAGTTTGCCACTTTCATTGACCATCAGTCTCATTGGGTGCCCCTTTCATATGGTCTTGTGCCACATCTAAGCAAAAAGCTTAGTAAATTACCACTTTCATTGACCATCAAGAGGTGGTGTCAAAAGAAATCAGTTGAGAAAAGAAAAATCAAACAACTAACTAAAACATAGATTAATATTCAATTTTCCCCAAAACTTAAAAGAAAATCTTTTTCAAATAACGTTTTATATTTAATTAAATGATTATTTACAACAAAATAGTTTTTAAAAGACACAAAACTCATCTCCGTTTTTAAAACTCTTTCAAAATTACAGTAAACACTCTTACAAATTCAATTTCTCCAAAAACTGAAATGAAAGTCTCTTTTCAAATAACGTTTTATATTCATTTAATTAAATGATTATTTACAACAAAATAGTTTTTAAAAGACTGAGGGAAATTTAATAGGCCAACACTGTGGGGGTGACTTTGTTTATGTCACCCCAACGATTAACACATTTCGTAGCAAAAATGAAATATCAATTAAATGTTGAAATTAATTAAATTTTAAAAATAAAACCTAATCAGTTTACAAAAGATTTAAGATATTTTCATATTCAATGAGGAAAAAATTACAATTGATAAAAAAATCCAAGTTTTCCTGCAAATTACGTATTTTTGATTTGTAAAGAAAAATAATAACCGAACGTTATACTTACTTCTTTCTCTTTTCTTTAGACTGATTTCTTTTCTTTCGGGAGATACAACGTTAGAGAAAAGGGGAAAACTAAATTTTAAATAAAATAACTGTTTTCAGCTTGGAGAAAATTAGAAATATTCGTCGATTGACAAGGAAAACAGAAAGGTTTTTCGAAAGAATGATAAACAAGGGAGATAATTACGATATTTTCCTTAGCTATAATTACGATTCATCCTATATCTCAGCAGGTAGAATTTGACACAAGGCTCTCCACGATTCGAGACTGAGCACTGGAGATGAGAAAAAAATCCATGCTAACATCGGCATTTCTCTGGCGTCAAGCGATGAATTCAGTCATGTATATTAAGAATTTCATGGAGAGATGTTCCCTACGGCAAAGCACTTCTGATCATCGACATCCAGACAGACAGCCGTTGAATAAGAATCATTCAATGTAACTAAAAGACAAGATACTTATAAAAAGTTTAAGTTCTATAATTAATGATAGGTAGATTCATGCCTTTACAATGTGTATTCGTTCAAAAGTGGTAAATCAATAATGTGTGCCGCGACCGACCTACGAACGTCAACAGTCCCCTTTCTTCCATATAAAAAGGCTTCAGGCGACAAAAATGGAGAGGTCTACACGGACGCTCTCAGGGGCCACTCGGCTCCACTCGGCTCGGGTCCTACGTTATCGTGGTTGCACCCACCTTACCGCCACTTCTAGTGGTGGATTCAACCACCTTTTTTTACGGTCCTTTTTAAGGGCTATGAGAGGTCACCTTCTGCGGGTCGGTGCATCTCTGGCGGTCAGTAATGATCAGTCGACGTAGACGGCCTGGAGGCAAACACGAAGAGGACTCACTAAAACCAGCCGGTCTTAACCATCGCTCGGTTCCGCTCGTCCTTTTGGCTGCGCAGCGCTAAAGGCAGGGGTTGACCTTTAGCTATCGCTCCACCATCCGCGCAGCGCTAAGATAACGCCAATCTTAGCCTCGGCCTCCTGGCCTGTCCGCACGTTTGTGCACGGCTTTAGCGCGACCCAGCCATAGCCATTGTCCGCACGGCTTTGGCACGGCAAAGCCTCAGCCTTCGTCTCGTTCCATCCGCACGGCTTTGGCGCAACTCAGCCATAGCCATCGTCCGCACGGCTTTGGCGCGACCCAGCCATAGCCATCGTCCGCACGGCTTTGGCACGACCCAGGCTTAGCCATCGTCCGCATGGCTTTGACACAGCAAAGCTTTCGCTCTCGTCCAATACGTCCGCACGGCTAGGGGGCATGACAAAGCCCTAGCTTTTCTCGACTCGTTCGCTTGATCTCGTCTGTACTAAGGCCTTGCAGACCTTTCACTTGGTCCGTAACAGTAAGACACGGCTCAGTCTTAGTCACCAGCTCGCCCGACACTACACGACCAAGCTGCCATAACCGAACTCGACCTCGACGTTCTTGCAAGGTATCACGCAGTCCACGTAACGACTCGCTGTTACGGACTGTCCTACCACTGCAACAACTGGCTCACGTACGAGCCAGAAACCAGATCGACCCCCCGGTTAACCCAACGTACTGTCAAAACCGGGATATCGATCTACCGACCACGACGCTCCTGCAATGCAGTCCACATAACGACTCGCTGTTACGGACTACCCTAGCAATGCAGCATCTAGTCCACGTAACGACTCGCTGTTACGGACTACACTAGCAATGCAGCATCTAGTCCACGTAACGACTCGCTGTTACGGACTACCCTAGCAATGCAGCATCTAGTCCACATAACGACTCGCTGTTACGGACTACCCTAGCAATGCAGCATCTAGTCCACGTAACGACTCGCTGTTACGGACTACACTAGCATTGCAACAACTAGCTCACGTAACGACTCGCTGTTACGAGCTAACAACCACGACTTGACCATACCAACGAAATGTCAAAACCGGGACATCGATTTACCAGCGACCAACTTCGGCTTTCCGCCACGACTCGACCTACCTCAGCCGCCCACGACGACTGTCCAACGGTATCCAACGACCCGACCGAATCTCAGCTTACCAGCATCAAACATCCAGCTGTATCTCCACGACTCGACCTACGCCAGCTACCCTCGTCGAACGTCCAGCTGCGAACATCTACAACGCGACAATACCAGCTAACGACGTAACCCATCCTAGCTGAAGACTACATACAACCGCCACGGACATTTACATACACGTTTGTAATTCCGGCAATAAAATCATCACTTTTGTTGTATCTATTATCCTGCCTTTTGTTTCCTTCATTGTCTCTGGCTGACACTACACTCGCACGCATTAAACTTAATTTATTTGCGGAGTCGACACGCTTAGCGGCTCGGCAACAAGTGGTGACCCTTACGTGAGTGCAGTCAGAACAATGGAGGGCGGCGGTGAGTAAGACGCAGCATATGAAAAGAAATATTTTAAAAACTTTAAAGCCAGGAAAATATTAATCTATGATTCATGTTTGTTGTTTTATATATATAAAAAAAAACTTCAGAACTTGTTTCTTTAATAACAGAGATTTGAAAGTTTCGTTTAGGGTTAGTATTAAATTCAGGATAAAAAAAATATCTCTAACAAAATTCTGAGCCCATTATTTTCTTCACAACAAGAGTTATGTTATATTCTGAGTTGTGGGCGAGAAATGCATATGGTTGCAAAACAAAGTACGTATAGATACTCACAATAACACAGTAATGATGTTATAGAAAAATTTTTATAAATAGATTAAGTACAGAGAGTAGAATGGAGAAATATGTTCACAGTTAAAGAATGAATTCAGTGGTAGTAGTTACAAAGTTCATGTACTGTACTTGTCTCGTGGTGAAGGGATGGTTTTCTCGGAATTAGGACAGCGTTGGTAGCGGCGGCGATCGTTTGATGTATCGGATGACAGGCGCCGGACGGTGGCGAAGAATCTTTAACACGGGTCGTGTGAAAGAACAAGTCTGACTGATAATTATTTGGTCCGTCTATTTATATATTTTCTGTAGGCTCAGAAACGGCAATTTTTGTGCTCCGCGGGAAGCGTTCCGATTGGATATTTATTAATGTATTTTTTTCTTGTTAATTTATCGCAAACGGAAGTTCTGCGCGGAGCCCATGCGTGAGCGACTAACTTTTCATTTTTAGTTGAGAACTCGAAGTGGTAACTTCCGTTTTTTTTTCTTTTCTTTCTTTTTGTTTTTTCAAATCAAGGCAAGATCTCGTCTTGTAACAGTTAGGTGTAGATGTAGGGGTGATTTTGGATTAAGATTGAAATAAACTGTTAAAATCCTTCCTTTTTCAATGTATGAGTTTTTAACATTAGTTTTAAATGGTGGTTTTTCATTGAAGATTAACTGACAGCAAGTCTCCTCCATATTGCAATATTTTTTCAAGTCTCTATGTTGATTTTGACATAGTTGTCGTCTAGATAGACTTGGTTCTATCTTTGATCTCCACTTTCTCCTAGTGCTCTAATTACAATTAATATTACAGTCACTTTTTCAGTAGATTTTTCAGCTCTCAGGTAAGATCAGAGTATATGTTTATGTTTTTGTCTTCTTTCACCCTCGACTAAGTTACCCTTTGAAAGATTCATCAAGTTGTTGATATTGTTTAGATGGACAGCATTTGTGTTGAAATAAAAAAAAAAGTCAAGTGTCTGAAATCATCCAATTTAGATCAGTGACATTGCACAAAAATCATTTATTCAAGATAATGTAACAACGCACCTATGAGAAGGAAAATGCTTACCCTATGTTCTGTCTTGGGGGTGGTTATAGTTATATAAAAGCTCTATCTCAGATATTGACTCATCGTTAAAAACCCACTAAGGGAATAATGGAAACCAACACAATTACAATATTATATATATATATATATATATATACTATTCAAGAAAAAAGGCAAATGATTAAAAAAATAATAATCTAACAAATAAAAGAAATATAAAATGAAACTGATAATCTTATAATAATAACAATAATAATAATAATAATAATCCAATGAATAATTCAGATAAAATTGGAAAATAAATTTATTTCAATACACAACATTCAAAGTAGAACAAATAATTGAAGACAAAACAAATTTCTAGAAATAAATCAAATTATTTATTCAAATATTTTCTTTAATTTGGTTTTATGGCATATCAACCATTGAAGTAAAAGCTTGAATTTTACGATGAACAACTTGAAAACTTTTAGCTTTCAAACAATCTCTATTTCAATTTTGAGATGAGAAGCACTGGATTTTGAAATATGCTTATCTGTAATCTCTCACTCTCTCTCTCTCTCTCTATATATATATATATATATATATTCCAGAGGAAAAGGAAGGGAGTTGTCTCTCATGAATGGTGCATTGTGGGATTTGGGGAGGCCAGAAAAATGGACAAACTTGTAAGGTAGGAGGGAATTGAATTTGTCATTGCACATGGTAGGTGGACATGAACTTCAGGGATGTTTTTATAATTTTCTTGGTAATTTGTTGCAAGGAATTCAGTTTGATGTATTTTTTATCTGATTGTCATCGTAGGAGACAAATGAAGAAGCCAAACTTCAATAAGAAAGAAAAACAGATACTTGTAAAATTCTTGCTAGTTTCACAATGTACCTTGTAGTACCTATGAAATAAGAAATCAGTGAGTACTGGTTTGGAGACATGAACAATCTAAGAATATTGTCACAACAATCATATAAAGTACAAAGTTTTGATGTGACCAGATGACTGATTGGATAAGCCTTTCAAGAATAGTTAAGTGTTCCAAGTCACATGATTACTCAGTTGCCAAACCGAGTCTCACTCAATCAGCTGCATCTAAAACTTTATAGGTTGGTTGGTTGGTTGGTGGTTTGGGTTTTATCGCCTATCAACCTTTGTAGGTTGTAAACAGATTTTTGTATATGTACATATTTGTTTACACACTGTTAAATGTCAAAACAGTTCTATATTAAACAATTCAGTTTAGTGTGAGTAGAGTTTTAATGTCAAAAACAGTTCCATTTCAAACAATTCAATTTAGCATAAGTGCGCAGTTTAAATGTAACAACAATTTAATTGTCAAAAACATATCTATTTCAACTTATTAAGTTTAGTCAAACAATTCTAATTCAAAACAATTCATTTTAGCATAAGTATGCAGTTAGTTCTATTTAACCTATAGATAGGGCCCTATCAGATGCTACCATTCCGTGCCAGAGTGGACTTGGGAGCAATGCCAATGAAGGGGTGCTTGCATCCCCCCCAAAGCTCCAGCATCACAGGAAACCCACCGTAAGATTGTTTAGATTCTTATCCAGGAAACTCATTGGGGCATCTTACCTCTCTGCAGAGGTGCAGTCAGTGTATTCTACAGCCTGGGCCAACTGGGCAATACACAGAGTTAATGTCAAAACAGTTATACTTAAGAAAATTCAGTTTAGCATAAGTACGCACTTTGGATGTCAATACAGTTCTATTTCAAGCAATTCAGTTTAAATGTCAACACAGTTTTATTTTAAACATTTCTGTTTAGCATAAATACGCACTTTAAATGCAAAAAACAACAGTGTGAAGTAACCACGGTTTGTTCTATTTAAACCATAGATATGGACCTTATCAGGTGCTACCACTCCAGGACAGGGGGAAAAGTGGACACATTCCGCTGGATCTTACCTTTCACTCTACAGAAGAACGGTTGCTACATCCCACAGCCCCCAATGGACACTTTCTCTCTATAGAAGTAAACTGGTGTTATATATTGACCCTCGACCGAGCCGTCAATCAATTGATGCACATTTGTAAATATGCAGAGGAACAGGGGAAGCAGGTGGCCTTTAGAAAATATTATAAGCAGGTGCCCAGGCAGGTCATTTGCAGATGGAGACAGGATGCCTAAGTGAGAACCAGCTTGCAGATAGGACTTTGTGGCCCTCAGTGACCCATGGTTGAGCAACCAAGCCTAGATTAGAAGGAAGTGATGCTATAGTCAAGAGAGGAACTTGGGTCAATATAGCAGTCTGTCCCTGTCTCCACTCATCTCTCACACACAAAAGAACATCACTCTTTCGAAAATAAAGTTTAAGAGATTTATAGTTTTGTAAAGAAGTGTGTTCATTCGTTTATTGAAGTCGTCATTATCAGTTGATTATATTTCCGCATATATGCATCCATTTGCATAAATGGCTATACAATATATTAAAATTTGGTGCCTAAGGCCAGTTCATGCCTACATGGCGTGGGATCGAACCTGAGTTGACCTAGATGATCAAACAAACAGCCGATAAAGATTTTGAACCTTGAAGAAAGTAGAGAAACCAAGAGAAAATTGGAAACAGAATTCAACACATCATGGCGAAACACGAAAACAAAGAAGAAAAAGAGAAAAGATGAAAAAAACAAAAGAGAAAAACTTCAAAGTCTGTTTGTAGATTGCTCATTCATTGTTATTTGTTCTCTCTGTCTTATATATTAATGTTATTTGGCCTTTTTAAAAGATACAATGAAAATAATTTTAGAAAAAAAAACCTGATTGAGCCCTACATATAAAGCATTGAAATATGAGTTGATACAATTACTATGATGTGTAATGTAGAAACGAACTAAGGGAGAAGGAAAGGAAAGAAGGAAGATGGCCCTGTGTTAAAATTACTGATGGGTCATAATGAAAACTTCCACTTGGGTTTTGAGTTTTAATTTTTATGAATGAATTTGAGAGGAAACAAAATTTTTATGAATGAAATTTTGTAGTAACTTGTGAATGCTGTCCTAACGCATCGTAATTTGAAATTCGGATTTCAATCCGAGATCTGGAAGGATTTCGGGGCATCAATGATGTTGTCTGGAGAATGCTCATATACCTTTGGATCTGTAGTTAAGGCTGTGGGACAGGTTGGAGTTTAGAAAAGTTGTAGAAATGGGAAGTGTTATATGAAGTCTCCCCTAAGAATGGGTTTGAGACTTTATTGAGGTACTGAGTGTTTAGGGGCCAGACTGAGTTGTGAAGGTCCCACTGGAATGGCGTTTGAGATTTTATTGAAGAGGTTATTTTTAAACAGGGAATGGGAAATAAAAAAGTATATGTGTGAAATCTTGACGATCTCGTTGATGTGCTGGAAAATTTCTGGACTCGGTTTTGGATTGGTCTTGAGGGTTTGGTTTGGTTTGTTGGGTTTTATGGCATATCAACCTTTGTAGATTGTTTAACGCCAAATCCATTTTTATGTAAATAATCTGTTCTATTGAAAACAGTTCAGTTTAGCATAAGTACACAGTTTAATTGTCAAAAATTTCTATTTCAAGCTATTCAAGCAGTTACATGTAACAATTCAGTTAAGTGTAAATACAGTTTTAATATCAAAAAACAGTTCTATTTCAAATAATTCAGTTAAGCATGAGCATGCTGTTTAAATGTAAGTACGGTTTAATTGTCAAAAATATTTCTATTTCAAGCGATTCAGTTTACTCAAACAATTCAGTTCAGCAGAAGTATGCTGTTAGTTCTACTTAACCCATAGATAGGGCCCTATCAGGTGCTACCACTCCGGGCCTGAGTGGACCTGAGAGCAATGGCAATGAAGGGGTATTCCCATTCCCCAAAGCTCCAGTATTGCTGGAACCTCACCATCCGATTGTTTAGTGTCATATCCAGGACACTCATTGTGGGGGGTACTCCTCAGCAGAGGTGCAGTCAGTGTATTCTACAGCCCCAACTAAATGGGCAATGTTCTTGAGGGGAAAAAGTGGTTGGCCGAATGGATGAATAAATAAAGTACCCCGTTAACTATTGAAAAAGACTAAAATATTTGGGTTTCTTAGGAAAGAACACCTGGGATGTTTTAACTCATCTTTGGAAGTAAGCAAGAAACTAGTATTGTATTGTCGTGTTCAGAACAAGTAAAAATGAAGAAATGATGGCTGGATACGAGCCATGCTTTTGTAGAGATACTTGCTGAAAGAAGAAAGAATATTATTAAAAAAGTTTGATTAATGAACCAGGCTTGTTTTATGGAAATACTTCACGAACCCATAGTTTGTAGCAGATAGAAAATTGAAATTTTTGTTTGGCGCGTAAATTAATTTGACCATTAGAGTCGCCGAACATTTTCACCCAATCAGGATGACTTGTCCTATTCAGCCCGAACCATATTTCCTAGCAACACCAAAAATTGAAGAAAGTCCACCAATCTCTCTCTCTCTCGCTCAGAAATCCCCAAAGGGAACGGACGTGTATTCGTCTGTTCCCGAATAGTAGTAGTCTCATCAACCACTATGAAGAGAGCCATCTAATTTATGGATCCCTTCGGTCTATTCTTCTAGACCAAAGGATTCTAGTTAAAAACACAAATTAGATGATACACTCTAACAACTTCCTCCATTCTTTCTTTACTACGAGACCTCGCAGCATACCAGTGTAAACCCCTATACTTCATGCTGACATTAAAACCTTCCTTCAAAAACCTAAAGACGTCTTCGTTCTTCTCCACGACCTTTATTTTCCATCAACATTTAGCGAGGGGATAACTACCAACGAAATACCAACGTAATACCAACACCACCAAAGTAATACCAACAAAACCTACAAGTTACTGTGTTAAGGTAAAGACAGAAAGAAACAGATATAAGGTTTAAAAAAGGTGAGTGAGCGATTTAGAGAGAGAGAGAGAGAGAGAGAGAGGACAACAAGACAATAGGAAAAAGACAAAGAAAAAAAGAGAGAGGGAGGACGACAAGACAATGGGAAAAAGACAAAGAAAAAAAAGAGAGAGGATGACATGAAAATGGGAAAAAGACAAAGAAAAAAAAAAGAAAAGAAGAATAGAAACTTGAATACTCTTGAACACAGCTTAAAAAAAGAAGAAAGAAAAAAAAAAACGAACATTTTTATGAAAATTAGACAGTGCATAGATTGAAAAAAAGAAAAGCTGAACATTTGTGAACTTTGTGGACATATTGTAAACATTGTTTGATTTGTTCAGAATAGTTGAAAAATTAATGGAAAAAAAAGAGTTGAGTTTAAAGGCGACATTAGAAATTTTTTTTTGTTTCATTTTATGAAATTAGATAATAACCATTAACAGGGAATTTAATATTATGTTTACGAAGATTTTAAAATTATGTTGATTCTCAACTTCCAACTTCCTACTGTTTTTGTCTAGTTTTGCCTGTCAGTAGAATGTCATCAATTCTATTGATTACATTTTCAATGCACTGCAATATGTTTTCCATTGTTCTTTAAAATATTCCTGGGGCTGATTTCAATCCGAAGCGTAACCTGTTATTTATGAAAAGTCCTTTATGAGTATTGATCGTTGTTAATTTTTCTTGATTTTTCATCCAGCAATACTTGTTAGTATGCTTGGCTTAAATCTAGCTTGGTGTAGGATTCACCTCCTTCCAATGTTGCATACAGATCTTTCGTTTTCAGTATCGGATATTTATCCAATTTAGTGACAGGATTTATAGTCACTTTATAATCGACACAAATACGCACAGACTGATCTGCTTTTAAAATGTGAACTATTGGTGTAGTCCATTCAGAAAATCTAACTGGTGAAATAGTTCCTTTTCTTTCCAGTCTACCTAATTCATCTTCTATTTTCTTTTTTAAGATATACGGTACTGACCTTTGTTTGAAATGTCTGGGTTTTGCCTCTGGCGCTACAGACAAAGTGACATACGTTCCTTTCACTTTTCTGAACTTCCCATCGAATACTGCCTCATGCTTAGCTAGTATTTCCTTTAATTTATCATCGTCTGCACCTTGAAAATCTCCTTCCATGGAAACTTCACGTGTTGCAGCCAATTTCTGCCAAGAAGTGTAGGCGCCTGTCAATCCACCACAATTAGCGGTTAGTATGAAATTCAGTGGAAAAAAGGGACCCTTTAGCAGATTCTGAGCCCCTTATTTTTCTTCACTACAAGGATTGGTGGTAATTGTAAAGGTAGGTTTAGATTAAGTTGGAAATAAACTATTAAAATCTATAAGTTTATTTCAAAATCCAGTGCTTCTCATCTAAAAATTGAAATAGAGATTGTTTGAAACCTACAAGTTTTTAAGTTATTCATAGTAAAATCAAGCTGTTACTAAAATATGATAAACTGAATTGTTTGAAATAGGACTATTTGTATATCTAAAAATGGATTTGGCATTAAATAACTTGTGAGTTTTTTTCACTAGTTTCAACTGGTAGTTATTTACTGAAGACTAAGTGACAGCAAGTCCCATCCCAGATACCAATATTCTTTTAAGTCTCTAAGTTAGCTTTGACATTGCTGTTATCTAGATTGACTAACTTCTTTCTTTGACCTCAAGTTTCTCCATGTGCTCCAATTACAATTAGTATCACAGTCACTTTCATATTCCACAGATTTTCAGCTCTCTGTTACAATCCAATTATGTGTTTATATTTTTTTCTTTCACCCTCGACTAAGTTACCCTTTGAAAAATTCCTCAATTTGTTGATGTTGTTTAAATGGGCAGCATTTGTGTTAAAAATTCAAAAACTACGTCAACCATCTACAATTATCCAATTTAGATCATTGTCATTGCAAAAAATTATATTTCTTCAAGATAATTAAAAAACCCACCTATGAGAAGGAAAATACTTATCCTATTTTCTGTGTTAATGGTAATAATGCTTTGGCCCCCAAATTGAGGCTGACACCAAAGTCATCATTTGATAAAGAAAATGTTGTTTGCACAGTTGTTGTTTGTGATCAGTGCAGCATGTGGACATAATGTTACAGATTTTATGAATTGTGATATCACCTGGAAAAATTAATCAACAAAACAGATATATTCTTTCTACTGATCTTACATATTTTAATAAAGTAAAAACCATTTTTAGAAATTTTATGAAGACAAATGAAAATATTCCCAACTTTTCCATAAGTTTCATACAAAACAAATATTTTTATACATACCATCGGACAGATTAAGGTAGAGAATTAAAAACAATCAAATATTGTTTACTCACTTTGCGTAAGAAGGACTCTTAATTTCAGTTATAAAATCCTGCTTATATAAAACTATTTTTTTTATATTGCACTGGGATGTCATAGGACAATGTACTCTCAACTGACTTAGAAAGGTAGAAAATAAAAATGAATAAATAACTTGAAACTAAGCAATGAAGAACATGTAATATCAGTGATAAATTCTTCCTTATACTCAACAATTATTTAATTCTGTACTGGGATGTGATGTTGGACAGCACTGTATATGTATATAAAATGATTATAAAAATAAAAAATAATAAATCAATATCAATTCGGTTTATATATTTATAACTACGGAGGTTTTTCTACGACCTTAGGTTTCATGAAGTTTTACAAACAACAATTATCAGGCAGATGATGAAAAGAAATGAAGAAATCGAAAAATACAATTAAAAACTGTTGGAATTGAGTAGAAATCTTTATGTGTGTGTGTGTGAGTGTGGGTTATAGTTATGTATTAATGTGTGTGGATGTGTAAGTGGTGTTTAGTGTATGTGGGTGTGGAAATACTTACATAGATACATACAAACTTCCATGGCATTAAATATATAAATCTAATATATATTTATGTATTATCATTATTACTATATAATATTTATTTATTATTATTACATAATAGATACTGACCTCTGTCCAAATTATATCACACTTGAAAATATGAATTAGTGAAAACCAATAGTGTTACAAAATATTAAGAAAGTTAAGAAATAAAGGCAAATGATGTTAAAAAAACAAATAATTTCAGACAAAAAAAATTTAGCGAAATAAATCAAATTGTTTATTTAAATATTTTCTTTAATATGGTTTTATGGCTTATCAAACATTGA
Source organism: Sepioteuthis lessoniana (assembly GCA_963585895.1). Classification (NCBI taxonomy): domain Eukaryota; kingdom Metazoa; phylum Mollusca; class Cephalopoda; order Myopsida; family Loliginidae; genus Sepioteuthis; species Sepioteuthis lessoniana. The sequence goes on along the minus strand of OY757908.1, from coordinate 14,340,603 downwards.
AAGTTATTTAATGCCAAATCCATCTTTAGATATACAAATAGTTCTATTTCAAACAATTCAGTTTATCATACTTTAGTAAGAGCTTGATTTTACTATGAATAACTTAAAAACTTGTAGGTTTCAAACAATGTCTATTTCAATTTTTAGATGAGAAGCACTGGATTTTGAAATACACTTATCTGCAGTCTCTCTCGCTCTCTGTCTAAATATATACTTATTCAGGATCAGACCTAATGGAAAAAATATGAAAAATATTATCTCTGAGAAAAACAAAGGAAGTTGCCCCCTTGAAACACTGCATTGTGGGATTTGGAGAAGCCAGAAATATGGACAACCTTGTAAGGCAAGAGGAGACTGAATTTGTCATTGCACATGGTAAATGGACATTTGAATGGTGCTCACAAGATAAACAGATATTTTCTAGGGGAATAGACACATATCTCTATTGGTGGTCAATGAAACCTCTTTATATATATATATATATATATATATATGTGTGTGTGTGTTGTGAGGTGTACAGACTTTTTCTTGCTGGTAGGTGATACCCAACAAAATGTATCTTTTAATAGAGAGACAGTGAGAGTTTTTGATCAATTGATTATGTTTGACATATGTTTTTATCTGACAGTCAATATAAAAGTGAAATATAGAAGTTTAGTCAAACAATTCAAATTCAAAACAATTCAGTTTAGCATAAACTTGGAAAAATAACAAGGACACCAGTAATTAAGTCAGTACTAATTAGATACAACCATTTACAAGAACCACTTTACGAAATTGTAATGCTTTAGGCTAAAGTATGTGTAAACAAAATGATAATGAATGAATAAATATAATTAAAGTCATATTAAGAGTTAACAAGAAAATGTTTTCTCTCCACTGTGTTTTAGCTTGTGGTATTTTAATGAGGAATTTTTAGAAAATGCTGATCCACGTACTTCACAAGAAAATGGTTTCTCTCAAGTGTGTGTTCGCATGTGAACTTTTAAACTGGAATTCCTAGAAAATGATGATCCACAAACTTTACAAGAATATGATTTCTCACCAGTGTGGGTTCGCATGTGGCGTTTTAAATCTGACCGATCTGAAAATGCAGATCCACAAACTTCACAAGGATATGGTTTCTCTCCAGTGTGTGTGCACATGTGTATTTTTAACATTGACCTTGAAGAAAATGCTGATCCACATACTTCACAAGGAAATGGTTTCTCTCCAGTGTGTGTTCGCATGTGCACTTTTAAAGAGCTATTCTGGGAAAATCTTGATCCACAAACTTCACAAGATAATGGTTTCTCTCCAGTGTGTGTTCGCATGTGACCTTTCAAATGGGAATTCTGGGAAAATCTTGATCCACAAACTTCACAAGAAAATGGTTTCTCTCCAGTGTGTGTGCGCATGTGCATTTTTAGCATTGACCTTGAAGAAAATGCTGATCCACACACTTCACAAGAAAATGGTTTCTCTCCAGTGTGTGTTCGCATGTGAACTTTTAAACTGAAATTCCTAGAAAATGATGATCCACAAACTTCACAAGAATATGATTTCTCACCAGTGTGGGTTCGCATGTGGCGTTTTAAATCTGACCCATCTGAAAATGCTGATCCACAAACTTCACAAGGAAATGGTTTCTCTCCAGTGTGTGTTCGCATGTGACGTTTCAATTTGGAATTCTGGGAAAAGCTTGATCCACAAATTTCACAAGAAAATGGTTTCTCTCCAATGTGTGTTTTCATGTGACTTTTTAAAATTGAACTTGAAGAACATGCTGATCCACAGACTTCACAAGTAAATGGTTTCTTACCAGTGTGGGGTAGCATGTGGTAGTTCAAATGTGACCCATATGAAAATACTAATCCACAGCCTTTACAAGAAAATGGTTCGACTACTCTCACGAAGTGTGTGTTTGCATGTGTCTATTTAAACTGGTGTGCTGTCAAAATGCTAACCCACAATTTTTACAAGAAAATGACTTCAGTGTGTGCTTCAATATTATTTTCCAATTCTGAATGAAGTGAAAATACTGATTTACTCAATGAAACAAAGTTGGCTATCACTTGTAAAAGAAAATTCTCATTGGCTGTCAATATGCATATCCAATGACTTAGCAAAGCACATATTTTACATTTGGTATATGTTTAATGTCTCTTTAAAATTTCAAAATTATTCTTCGTCATTATCTGTTGTGACCTGTGAAGGATTAAAGTTAAATTATTACATAGAAAATAACAATCATGAAATTCATGTGCATTATTTAGAATCAGTTTATATTTCAGTTAATAGCAACAAATAAGTAAAAGTAAGTCAAGTAGGCAAACAAAAGGCTCCCTTTTCAATAGCTACAACAATGATGTGAATGGATGGGCGCTACTCCTTTCTCTGGATTACTCCACTTTACCCGTGATATGTACCCTATATTGCTGAGTTTTAAGCAAGAAGGTTTTAAGTACAATTTTTAAAGTCTTTGATATGATACAAAATGGGATTGAACCCGATTTTCCCAGACCAGTTGCAGATACTCTACCCACTAAGAAAATGAGACGGTTTTGCAGCATGTCATATATATTTAATGCAAAAATGTAAATAAAATATATTTCAGTTAATCGCAACAAGTAAATTAAGTAAACTTGGTGACTGTAGTCGAGGGCCAATAGAAGACTCCCTTTTCAATAGCTACAACACTGGCATATAAGGTAAAGCGCTACTCCTTTCCCTGGATTGCTCCACTTTACCCTTGATATGTACCTTATATGTGCTCTCATATGAAACTCATCAACTATAGCCAGGAATTTCTTTCTGTTTATATTTCAATGACAATTAATACGTAACAAGAATTTCTCCTTTTATCAATCAATTTCACTATAACATTTAGCAAAGAAACATTAATAAAAAAGCAAAAAAACAAATGGAAAAGAAAATCACCCAAAAACAATTTCTTTCTGTTTGGCATTTCATTTAATATCAACACAGAAGAGAAATTTGTACTTTTCTAAATCTCACTTAATTACTTGCAAGCAATAGAATTAAAGAAACATATTCATACTATTTTTATTAAGAATTGGAAAAAAAGGAAAATAAATTCAAGTCAAAGTTTTTTTTTGTGCTTATAAGGAAGATACATGTCTGAATTTTTTGAAGAAACTTGATGATGTTTATTATTCAGGGTTTTCAGACTATTATCTTTATCTTTATATTCTCAATATTTCGCCTGAAATGTCTTCCAGCCTTCTTCAGGTGTTTGTCAAACTTCGGAGCCTATACAGAACTTCAAAACTTGTCCTTTATTTAATCCATGGGGGATGCTTTTTTTTTATTCTTTTAACCATACGTGGGTATAAGTACTAAGTATTCTTATATTGTTAATTGCCTGCAGTCAGAACTGAACCCCCATCCTCTAGATTATTGTTTCTTTAGAAGCTTAGGGCGCCAACGCCAATAACCGTTGAGACACTTGTGAATATTGTCATGATGTCATATGTACTACATATGACATATGAAGATGATGTTAATAAATGTGGAGTTCTTCCTTTAATACAATACTAAGCAGGTTATTGCTATCATGTAGTTTGTCAGAAAATTAAATGCAGTAGTTTAAAAGATTTAATATTTGGAAGAGATAATGTGAAAGAAATATTAGAAATAAACAGATATTTCCAAGGGTTTAACAGAGGTTCTCTCTTATATCCTAAAGATACAACTACAAATTTTTATTTGATATAATTATGTAGTCAGTCATTGGTAAGCTGATGAAAAAAGGAAATTAGTCATGAATAAAACATGGAATGCTTTCGCAGATTAAGAGCTTCTTTTTAGTGTTGACATTTGTCATGAGGGTAACAATATAGAAAAAAAATACAAAGAAAGTTTGCCAAGAGATCCACAAATGCTCTTTTAAATAATTCAGTTATTGACGTATTTAATTAAGAATTACTTAAAAATCAAAATATTCTACCATTAAAGAATAATTTTTAACCATAAAAAAATAACAACAAAAGCATACAAATCAAACAATACTGATCATAATTTATCAAAAATTATTTCCAAATTTCAAACAAATTCTAGTCTTTCCATTTTCTATCAATAACGTATTTTTCAATAAGTATTATTGGATTTTTTAAATCTCTTTATTGTTTCTATGAAATTTATTTGTTTATTTGTTTCTTTTTTATATCTTATACATTTATTCATAATTTACTTGTAATTTCTTTATTAATTTGATTATTGTTTGTTTGTTGCTGCATAAGAGTAATAATTACATAGTAATTACGATATTCTAATTTTACGCAATAATCATTGGGTTTAATATCTTTGACGTAACATTCTAGACATTTTATTTTCTCATTAATTGTTTTTTTTAAATTAATATGAAATAAAGTTCTGAATAAAATGCAACCTGTTTTTATTTTTAAAATGTAATTTTAAAACCTTTTCTAAAAGCATTTTTTGTTTCTTGTAGCACAACAATTCTTCATTACATTATGATTATCGTCTGTTTCACCGATTCACTACTTTTGTGACGTCACAATCGAACAGGCCTTCTCTTTCGCTCGTCTCGACCAGAATCATTAAGTTTGCCACTTTCATTGACCATCAAGAGGTGGTGTCAAAAGAAATCACTTGGTAAAAGAAAAATCAAACAACTAACTATAACATAGATAAATATTGTCAATGCTTTCAAATATTCTTAACATTTCTCTCAATCATTTACTTCAATTCCCATGTGATGGACACGTCTCAACACACAAAATTCATCTGTTTTTAAAATTTTCAATAACCACTCTTACAATTTCTGTTTTTACAAAAAATTCCAAGAAAGTCTCTTTTCAAATAACGTTTTATGTTTATCTAATTAAATCATTATTCATGACAACATAGCTTTAAAAAGATTGAGGGTATTTTAATCTACCGACACTTATCTAAGATTTCGGTGGGGGACAAAGCTACGTCACCCCAACGATTAACACAATTTGTAACAAAAATAAAATATCAATTAAATATTGAAATGAATTAAATCAAAAAAAAAAAAAATAAATAAACATAATCAGTTTACAAATGATTTCATAAATTTTCATATTCAATGATGATAAAATCACAAATGATAAAAAAATCCAAGTTTTCCTGCAACTTACGTATTTTTGATTCGTAAAGAAAAAAATAACCGAACGGTGTACTTACTTCTTTCTCTTTTCTTTTGTCTGATTTCTTTTCCTTGGGGAAATACAACGTTAGAGAAAAGGGGAAAACTATATTATAAATAAAATAACTTTAATAAACACTCAAGAGGGATTATATTATGAAAATCTTGATTTTTTAAAAAATTACCGCGTCTTTAATATGGCGTCCGTCGTTGCATGCTGGGAAGAAAACCCGGATGTATTCATTTAGTTCCGTGGATCAAGGGAAACTACTCTGCCGGATCATGCTGGTACATTTCACCTCTTCGCCCATAGTTTAGAATATTAGGATTGTCTCTGCGACGTAATCTTTTAAATGATTTGTTTTTTTTTTATTCTTCTACTACATTTGTTGAGGACTGTCTTTAGAAAAACAAGCTGAATTTAATATTAATAAAATACATTCTGGGCAGAGTAATTTAGTCCCTTAACGAATCGTTCCTAAATTCTATTGGCTGACGACATCAGTGACTCATCATTTTTAGGAATGGGCTTTGTTTGTTTTGTTTTTGTTTGGGTTATGAGTAGTCGGTCGACTACGATAGAACAATGTCTTTTATGTATTCATCCTTATTTCTCCACCCGTGTCCTTCATGTCTTATTTGTCTCAAAAAGGTTTGGAGATGAGTGGTAAATGGCCCTACAGATAGAACTGTATATATATTCAGAGAGAGAGATGAAAGTTTTAGAAAGTACTCATGTGAATACACACTTGAGAGAAGCTGTTCATAGAACAAAGCAGTCAGCTAGCAAAATACATTGTCAATTAGTTATTATCACCATCATCAAATCGTGCCATCAGTGCAGATATCCCTGACACTCTCTCTCTCCATCCGTCCCTATCATCCATCATTCCACAAATATCCTCCCAACTACATCTAGTATCCACACAAAACTGATTATTGATTGAAAATTAGAACCAATTGTACCCTTTGGAAACAGTGTTATTGACTTAATGAGTAGACAGTTTGCTGATGGTCCGGAAGTCTGAGGTACAATCCCAGGTTGTGTCATACCAAAGACTCAAAAAATTGGTACTTGATGCTGTCTTGCTTAACACATGCATTACAAGGTGAGGATCAAGGTTAAAGTGGAGCAATCAAGCGAATGGGGTAGCACCCTTCCCTACACCTCTGTGTAATAGTTATTGAAAATGGAGCCTTTGGGTCACCCTCGTTTAAGGTACCCTTTCAAAGATTCAAGTTGTTAACATTAATTAAATGGACAGCATTTTGGTTCTGTTGTATTGTGGTTGGTACGTCTAGCATCTACAATCATTCAATTTAGATCAAAGTGAATGCACAAAAATTATTTATTAAACATAATGTATGAACACACCTATGAGAAGGAAAATGCTTACCCTACGTTCTGGGTTAATGGTAATGATGCTTTGGCCCTCAAATTGAGCCTGACCCCAGAGTCATCATTTGATAAAGAAATTGTTGTTTGCACAGTTGTTTTTTTTGGGGGGAGCAGTACAGTATGCAGACATAATGTTATAGATTTTATGAATTTCAGTTATAAAATCCTGCTTATATAAAACTTTTTCATATTGCACTGGAATGTCATATGAAAAAGTGAAATGGAAAAAAATTGGAAAATATAATCAAAAACCATTTCAATTGTGTAGAAATATTATGTGTGTTGTGTGTGTGTGGGGGGGGTATAGTTCTATAAAAGGTCAACCTCAGATATTGACCTCTCGCCACAAACCCACAAAGTGGATAAGTGAAAACCAACACCACAATTACAATATATATATATATATATATATATATATATATATAAATATTTATGAATTATTATGTATATATATATATATATATATATATATATATATATATATATATATAATATTTAAGAAATAAAGGCATATGATGTTAAAAAAGAAAAGAACCAAATAATCTTACAAATAAAAGAAATATAAAATAAACTGATAATCTTAAGAGTATAATAATAATAACAAGAATAATCCAAGGAATGATTCAGACAACACAGGCAAATAAATTTATTTCAATACACAACATTCAAAGTAGAACAAATAATTTAAGACAAAACAAATTTGTCGAAATAAATCAAATTGTTTATTCAAATATTTTCTTTAATTTGGTTTTATGGCATATCAAACATTGAAAGTTATTTAATGACAAATCCATTTGTAAATATACAAATAGTTCTATTTCAAATAATTCAGTTCATCATATTTTAGTAACATCTTGACTTTTACTAAGAAAGGCTTAAAAACTTTTAGGTTTTAAACAATGATTATTTCAATTTTGTGATGAGAAACACTGGATTTTGAAATACACTCATCGGCAGTCTCTCTTTCTATATATGTATATATATATATACTTATTCAGGATCAGATCTAATGAAAAAAATATGAAAAATATTCTTCCTGAAGAAAAGAAGGGGAGCTGCCACCTGTGAACAGTGCATTGTGGGATTTGATGAGGTCAGAAAAATGGACAAACTTGTAAGGCAGGAGGAGATTGAATTTGTCATTGCACATGGTAGATGGACATTTGACTGGTGCACACAAGATAAACAGATATTTTCTTGGGGAATAGACACATATCTCTATTGGTGGTCAATGAAACTTCATATATATATATATATATATATATATATATATATATATATGTATGTATTTATTGAAAAAGAGAGAGATATTGATTGATTCATTTTGACGTATATATTTTATGATTGTCATTGTATGAGTGAAATGTAGACGACAAACTTCAAGAAGAAAAAAAAGAAAAACAGATGCTTGTAAAACTCTAGCTAGTTTCACAATGTACCTTGTAGCATCTAAAAATAAAAAAACATAGTGAACTGGTTTTGAGACATGAACAATTTAAGAATATTGTCACAACAATCATATACGGTACAAAGTTTTGATGTGACCAGATGACTGTGTGGATAAGCCTTTCAATCACATGTCTAGCCTGGTAAGAATAGTTGAGTGTTCCAAGTTACTTGACCACTCCGTTGCAAGATCAAGTCTCACTCAATCACCAGCATCTAAATCTTTATAGTTTGGTTTCTTGATTGTTTAGGCTTTATGGCATATCAACCTTTGTAGGTTATCTAATGCCAAAAGAGATTTTCATACAAATAGTTCTATTTCAAAAAATTCAGTTTAGCATGAGTACACAGTTTAAGTGTCAAAAACATTTCTATTTCAAGCGATTCAGCTTATTCAAACAGTTCTAATTCAGCTTAGTATAAGTACAAATTTTTTTACACACACTTAAATGTCAAAACAGTTCTATATTAAACAATTCAGTTTAGTGTAAATAGAGTTTTAATGTCAAAAAAAGTTCCATTTCAAACAATTTAGTATACCATAAGCAAGCAGTTTCAATGTAAGTACAGTTAGATTGTCAAAAACATATCTATTTCAAGATATAATAATATAATTTATCACCAGTGTGTTTCCGCATGTGGTATCTTAATGAGGAACTTTTAGAAAATGATGATTCCCCACTTCACAAGAAAATAGTTTCTCTCCAGTGTGTGTTTGCATTTGAGATTTTAAACTGGAATTCATAGAAAATGCTAATCCACAAACTTTACAAGAAAATGGTTTTTCACCTGTGTGGGTTTGCAAGTGGAATTTTAAACCTGTTCCATCAGAAAATGTTGATCCACAAACTTCACAAGAAAATGGTTTCTCTCCTATGTGTGTTTGCATGTGACGTTTCAAATGGGAATTCCGGGAAAATCTTGATCCACAAACCTCACAAAAAAATGGTTTTTCTCCAGTGTGTGATCGCGTGTGCTCTTTTAAATGGGAATTTCTAGAAAATGCTGATCCACAAACTTCACAAGAAAAAGGTTTCTCACCAGTGACGGTTTGCATGTGTTCTTTTAAAGGAAAATTTTTAGAAAATGCTGAACCGCATATTTCACATGGAAATGCTTTCTCACCAGTGTGGTTTCTCATGTGGCATTTAAAATATGACCCATATGAAAATGCAGATCCACCAACTTCACAAGAAAATTCTTGCTCTCCAGTGTGGGTTTGCATATGGTGTTAAAAATATGACCGTTCTGAAAATGCTGATCCAGACACTTCTCAAGATAATAGTTTCTCTCCAGGGTGTATTCTTATGTGATGTTTCAATTGGGGATTCTGGGAAAATTTTAATTCACAAACTTCATATGGTTTCTCTCCAATGTGTGTTTGTATGGGACTTTTTAAAATTGTACCTAAAGAAAATGCTGACCCACAGACTTAACAAGAAAATGGATTCTTACCAGTGTGTGTTTGCATGTGGTAGTTCAAATGTGACCCATATGAAAATACTAATCCACAGACTTTACAAGAAAATAGTTTGACTACTCTCACAAAGTGTGTGTTTGCATGTGTCTATTTAAACTGGTATGCTGTGAAAATGCTAACCCACAATTTTTACAAGAAAATGACTTCAGTATGTGCTTCAATATTACTTTTCAATTCAGAATAAAGGGAAAATGCTGATTTGCTCAATGAAACAAAGTTGGCAATCACTTGTAAAAGAAAATTCTTATTGGCTGTCAATATGCATATCTAATGACTTAGGAAAGCATATATTTTACATTTGGTATGTGTTTGAATGTCTATTTTAAATTTCAAGATTGTTCTTTCCCATTATCCATTGTGATCTGTGAATGGATATAAAAGTTAAATTATTACATAGACAATAACAATCAAGAAATTCATACATTATTTACAATCAGTTTATATTTCAGTTAATGGCAAGAAGTAAGTAAAAGTAAGTCAAGTAGGCAAACAAAAGGCTCCCTTTTCAATAGCTACAACACCGATGTGAAAGGATGGGCGCTACTCCTTTCTCTTGATTACTCCACTTTACCCGTGATATGTACCTTATATTGCTGAGTTCTAAGCAAGGATGTATCAAGTACTTTTTTAAAGTCTTTGATATGATGTAACATGAAATTGAACCTGATTCTCCCAGACCAGTGGCAGACACTCTACCCACTAGGAAAATGAGACGGTTTTGCAGCATGTCCTATATGTTTAATGCAAAGATGTAAATAAAATATATTTCAGTTAATTGCAACAAGTAAATCAAGTAAACTCGGCGACTGTAGTCGAGGGCCAATAGAAGGCTCCCTTTTCAATAGCTACAACACTGGCATGTAAGGTAAAGCGCTACTCCTTTCCCTGGATTGCTCCACTTAACCCTTGATATGTACCTTATATGTGCTCTCATATGAAACTCATCAACTATAGCCAGAAATTTCTTTCTGTTTGTATTGAAATGACAATTAATACGTAACAAGAATTTTTCCTTTTATCAATGAATTTCACTTAGCAAAGAAACATTAATAAAAAAAAGGAAAAAACAATGGCATTTCATTTACTATCAACACAGAAGAGAAATTTGTACTTTTCTAAATCTCACTGAATTACTTTCAAGCAATAGAATTAAAGAAACATATTCATATTATTTTTATTAAGAATTGGAAAAAAAAGAAAATAAATTCAAGTCAAAGTTGTTTTTTTTTGTGTTTATAAGGAAGATACATGTCTGACTTTTGATGATATTTATTATTCAGGGTTTTAAGACTATTATCTTCTTCTTTATTTTTATATTCTTAATATTTCGCCCAAAATGTCTTCCAGCCTTCTTCAGGTGTTTGTCAAACTTGGGAGCCTATACAGAACTTCAAACCTTGTCCTTTATTTAATCCATGGGGGATGCTTGTTTTGATTCCATTAACCATAACTGGATAAAAGTATTAATTATTCTTGTATTGTTACTTGCCTGCAGTCAGAATTGAACCCCCAACCTCTAGATGATTGTTTCTTTAAAAGGTTAGGGTGCCAAAGCCAATAACCGTTATGCCATGAGCCCTGATAGACAGTTCAGAGTGAATTTGTGGGACTTATGAACTTTAATCTTCTCACATCACTGTGATAACTTCAACAATGTATGATTTTTTACCTGAGCTTATATTGCAAATTTTTTTTCCTATGCCATCCAACCGTTTTGATTATTGGTTACCATTTGTATTAATCACAATAATTTCTCCACTCAATAAGTCATTGTAGCCCCACATATGTGCTCATTCCTTAAGGTGACTAATTCTCCAGGGTTCATCTCTATCAATTATTTTAACTTTATCCCATGAGGGCAGATGGCTTTCCTTTTCTTTCCATATATGGTCTGCAATACCTGACTTTTCAATTTCACCTAATATCACTGCTTTCTGATGTTCTTTTAATATTATTTTTCATGGCCAGAATATCTTGCCTTTGTATGTTTTACCACCACTGAAATGAAGAAAGTGCACACAGTTGTTGATCACGTTGAATTCTGTTAGTAGCTTGACACAGAAGAGATACCTCCCGAGAGTTGAGCCACTTGTGAATATTGACCTGAGGTCATATGTATGTACTACATACCCTTTGGATCCTTTCGGCTAGGCCTTTGACATAGGGCAGACATATTGTGGTGAGTTTTCGGGCATCATTTTCAATCATCCAATCAAGGTTTCTTGAGCTGATGATATGCACTCTGGGTAGTTGTTACAATGGAGATTACTTCTTAAACTAATCATTTCTTCTTGATATACATCTATATCACTACTAATGGTTTTTGCTCAATGTTGAAATATTTGACGTAACATTCAAGACATTTTATTTTCTTATCAATTATTTTTTTAAAAATTTATATGAGATAAATTTCCGTCTAAAATCCAACCCCATTTTTAATTTTAAAATGTGATTTTAAAACATTTTCTAAAAGTACTTTTTCTTTCTTGTAGCACAACAATTCTTCATTACATTATGATTATCATCTGTTTCACTGATTCACTACTTTTGTGACGTCACAATCGAACAGGCCTTCTCTTTCGCTCGTCTCGACCAGAATCATTAAGTTTGCCACTTTCATTGACCATCAAGAGGTGGTGTCAAAAGAAATCACTTGGTAAAAGAAAAATCAAACAACTAACTATAACATAGATAAATATTTTCAATGCTTTCAAATATTCTTAACATTTCTCTCAATCATTTACTTCAATTCCCATGTGATGGACACGTCTCAACACATAAAATTCATCTCCGTTTTTAAAACTTTTTCAAATTTTCAATAAACACTCTTACCAATTTAATTTCCACAAAAACTTAAAAGAAAGCCTATTTTCAAATCACGTTTTATATTATTTAATTAAATCATTATTTACAACAAAATAGTTTTTAAAAGATTGTGGGAAATTTAATAGGCCAACACTGTGGGGGTGACTTTGTTTATGTCACCCCAACAATTAACACTGTTCGTAGCAAAAATAAAATATCAATTTAATGTTGAAATGAAATATATTTTTAAAATAAACCTAATCAGTTTACAAAATATTTCAGATACTTTTATATTCAAACATGATAACATCACAGATCATAAAAAAAACAGTTTTCTAGCAAATTATGTATTTTTGATTTGTAACGAAAAATAATAACCGAACGTTATACTTACTTCTTTCTCTTTTCTTTTGTCTGATTTCTATTTCTTCGGGAAATACAACGGTAGAGAAAAGGGAAAAACTATATTTTTTTTATTAAAATAACTGTTTTCAGCTTGGAGAAAATTAGAAATTGTCGTCCATTTTTCAAGGAAAACAGAAAGGTTTTTGGAAAGAGTGATAAACAAGGGAGATAATTGCGATATTTTCCTAAGCTCAAATTACGAATCATTCAACATCTCAGGAGGGAGATTTTGACACAAGGTCATTTTTTGTGCGAAGCCATCCACGATTCGGGCCTAATCACTGGAGATAAGAAGAAGAAAAATCCTTACGAACATCGGCATCCCTCTGGCGTCAAGTGATGAATTCAGTCATGTATAGCAAGAATTTCATGGAGGGACGTTCCCTAGGGCAAAGCACTTCAGATCAACATCACCCAAGCAGCCGTTGAATAAGAATCATTCAATGTAACCAAAGGACAAGACATTTATAAAAAGTTGAAGTTCTATAATTAATGATAAGTAGATTCATGCCTTTACAATATGTATTCGTTCAAAAGTGATGAATCAATAATATGAAAAGAAATATTTTAAAAACTTTAAAGCCAGGAAAATATTAATCTATGATTCATGTTTGTTGTTTTATATATAAAAAATATTCAGAACTTGTTTCATTAATAACACAGATTTGAAAGCTTTGTTTAGAGGTAATATTAAATTCAGGGTAAAAAAAAAACCTCTAACAAGATTCTGAGCCCTTTATTTTCTTCATTACAAGGGTTAGGTGTAGATGTAGGGGTAAGTTTGGATTAAGATTAAAATAAACTGTTAAAATCATTCCTTTTTGAACGTATCACTTTTTCACATTAGTTTTAAATGGTTGTTTTTCATTGAAGACTAAGTGACAGCAAGTCTCCTCCAGATTGCAATATTCTTTTAAGTCTATAAGTTGATTTTGACATTGTTGTCATCTAGATAGACTTGGTTCTTTCTTTGATCTCCACTTTCTCCTAGTGCTCCAATTACAATTAGTATCACAGTCATTTACATATTCCACAGATTTAAGTTACCCTTTGAAAGATTCCTCAAGTTGTTGACATTGTTTGAATGGATAGTATTTGTGTTGAAATTAAAAAAACTAAGTCAAGAATCTAAAACCATCCAATATAGATCAAAGTCATTGCACAAAAATCATTTATTCAACATAATGTATGAACACACCAATGAGAAAGAAAATGCTTACCCTAGGTTCTGGCTTAATGGTAATGATGCTTTGGCTCCAAAATTGAGCCTGACCCCAGAGTCTTCATTTGATAAAGAAACTGTGGGTTGCACAGTTGTTGTTTGTGAGCAGTACAGTATGTGGACATAATGTTATAGATTTTATGAATTGTCATATACACCTGGAAAAAAATTTATTAACAAAATAGATATATTCTATCTATTGACCTTACATATTTGAATCCAGTAAAAATCTTCTTTGGATATTTTATGAATACAAAAAAAAATATTCCAAACTTTTCCATATAAATCAAATATTTTTTTACATACACACCCCTCTGATTTTGGAAGGTAGAGAATTAAAAACAATCAAATATTCTTTACTCTCTTTGCGTAATAAAGACTCTTAATTTCAGTTATAAAATCCTGCTTATATAAAACTATATTTTTTTATATTGGACAGGGATGTCATACGACAATGTACACTCAACTGACTTTAAAAGGTAGAAAATAAAATGCATAAATAACTTTATATATGGCAAAGAAGAACATGTAATTTTAGTGATAAATTTCTCTTTATACATAACAATTATTTAATACTCTACTGGGATGTGATGTTAGATAGTACCGTATATATATATATATATATATATATAAACATTTATATATTTAATCCCATGGAAGTTTGTGTGTGTGTGTATGGGTTATAGTTATGTATTAATGTGTGTGGATGTGTAAGTGGTGTTTAGTGTATATGGGTGTGAAAATACATACGTAGATACATACTTCCATAGCATTATATAACTCTATCTCAGATATTGAGCACTCTCCAAATCAAAAAATACAATTGAAAAGAGTTGGAACTTAGAAGAAATTTTATTGTCTTGTGTGTGTGTGTGTGTGTGTGTGTATGTTTTTTTGTGGGTTATATGTACATATTATTATGTGAGGATGTGTAAGTGGTGTTTAGTGTATATGGGTGTGAAGATAGATACGTATATACATACAAACTTCCATGGCATTAAATATATGTTTCACATATATTTATTTATCATTTTTATATAATATGTATTAATTATTATTATATAATAGCTCTTTCTCAAATAAGGAGCATTCTCCAAATTATAAAGCACTCGGTTCACCATAAACCCACAAAGTGAATCCGTGACAAGCAACACTATTACTATATATATATATATATATATATATATATATATATATATATATATATTCTTCAAATGAATTGAGCTTTTTGTAGCCGTTAAGCGGATATATGTAAACAAATGTGATACATAAGCATTTAAATTTCCTTCGCTTGCACTAGTTTCCTCGTGGCTGAGTGATAGAATCGGAAATTTATCCTGTCTAGCCACATTGTAGAATTCTGATAGAACGAAACAGTCTGTCTGTGGATGATTATATATATATATATATATATATATATATATATATATATATATATATTCCTTAAGAATTATATATATATATAATATTTAAGAAATAGCAGCAAATGATGTTAAGAAAACCAACAAAATATTCTAACAAATAAAAGAAATATGAAAAGAAACTGAAAATTTTATGAGTAAAATAATAATATTAATATTGATAATAAAAATAATCCAATGTATAATTAACACATATCAGGCAAATAGATTAATTTCAATGGATAACATTCAAAGTAGAACAAATAATTTAAGACAAAACAAATTTCTAGAAATAAATCAAATTTTTATTCAAATATTTTCTTTAATTTGGTTTTATGGTATATCAACCATTTAAGGTTATTTAATGCCAAATCCATTTTTAGATATACAAATAATTCTATTTCAAACAATTCAGTTTATCATATTTTAGTAACAGCTTGATTTTTATTCTGAACAACTTAAAAACTTGTAGTTTTCAAACAATCTCTATTTCAATTTTGAGATGAGAAGCACTGGATTTTGAAATACATTGTAACAGCTACAGATCTATTTCCTTTCGCGTAGGAATGTTGAGTGTCCATTAGACTGTGTGTTGTAAAGACTGTATTTTTATATCAGAAGGTTGTTGTTCATTTACGAGGTACCCGTTTTTAGCCTTAAATTTTGTTATTATCGAGAAGGAAAGTGTTGCGTTTTAGTAAGGGCTTTAGTTTATGGTATGTCACCATTTATGGCCTGGTTGGTTGGGTTTAGAGTGTTACAACATACAATGAGAAAAACTTCATTTAAAACAAGACAAATAGCTTTATTTCAAACAATGCAGTTTACAATGAGTACACAGATTGATTGTCAAAAACATTTCTATTTCAGGCTATTCAATTTATTCAAACAGTTCTAATTCAGCTAAGCATAAGTACAGACTTTTTACACACAGCTAAGTGTCAAAACAATTCTATATTAAACAATTCAGTTTAGTGTAAGTAGAGTTTCAATGTCAAAAACAGTTCCATTTCAAACAATGCAGTTTAAATATAAGAACACTTTAATTGTCAAAACATATCTATTTCAACAATTCAGTTTAGCATAAGTATGCAGTTAGTTCTATTTAACCCATTGGTAGGACCCTATCAGGTGCCACCGTCCCGGGCCAGAGTGGACTGGGGAGCAATGCCAATGAATGGGTGCTCTGCATTCCCCAAAGCTTCAGCATCACTGGAACCTCACCATCAGATTGTATAGTTTCATATCCAGGACACTCATTGGGTCATCTTACCCCTCAGCAGAGGTGCAGTCAGTTTATTCTACAGCCCCAGCCAACTGGGCAATACAGAGTTAATGTCAAAACAGCTATATTTCAGATGATTCAGTTTAGCATAAATACACAGTTTAGATGTCAAAACAGTTCTATTTTGAGCAATACAGTTTAGCATAAGTTGGCAGTTTAAAAGTCAAAAAACAGTAAATTCAAGAAACCACAGTTTGGTTCTATTTAACCCATAGATAGGAGCCTAACCCTGCCTACACTCCAGGAGAGAGTGGACCTGGGAGCAATAGCAGTAAAGAGGTACTTAGCATTCCCCAAAGCTCTACTACTACTGGAACCTCACCATCAGATTGTTTAGTGTCATATCCAGGACACTCACTGCGGGGGTCTTACCCCTCTGCAGAGAAGCAGTTGGTGTATTCTACAGACCCAGTCGATTGGGCAATAAAACTTTATAGGTAACAAGTCATAGTTAATAGGTGACCTCATTGTGGGTGGGTCTTACCTGTCTCAACAGAGGTGCATATTACCCAGTGCCAACTGACAAGTGGCCCCATTTGACTATGTCATACATTTCTCTCCACAGAAATACAGTTGACATATCCTACAGAACCAAATTACCCCACTTTTAACCATATTTATCAACCCCTCCGCTCGGGCAGGATATGACACAAGGTCAATTCTTAAGCAGAGTTTGACAGGTTTGAATTGAACGTACACTTGACAGACTTTAAAAGTTAGAAAATAAAAAGCATATTGAGAATTTTATACTTGGCAATGGAAAAGATTTTATTTCAGAGATAAATTCCTCTTTACACACAATAATTATTTAATACTCTACTGGGATGTGATGTTGGAGAGCATTGTGTATATATATATATATATATATATATATATATATATATATTAGATTTACATATGTAATATCGTGGAAGTTTCTCAGTGATCTTCAGTTTCATGAAGTTTTATAAACAACAATACAGGCAGATAAAATGAAAAGAAGTAATCCAAAAAATTGAAAAGTACAGTGAAAAACCATTGGAAGTGTGTACAAATCTTTATGTGTGCTTGTGAATGTCTGTGAGTGTCTGCGTAATATTGTGTGTGAAAATATATACGTAGATACATACAAACCTCATTGGTTTAAATTTATAAAATGAATATATATTTATTCATCATTATTATATAATATTTATTTATTTATTTATTATTATTATTATTATCATTATATATCAGCTCAATCTCAGATATTGACCACTTTCCAAATTATGTCGCACTTGGTTCACCACAAACCCACAAAGTGAATGAGTGACAACCAACACCGTTACTATATATATATTTCTTAAATATTAATATATATATATATATATATGAGAAATAATTGCAAATAATGTTAAAAAAAACAAAATAATATAACAAATAAAAGAAATAGGAAATGATACTGATATCTTATGATAATAATAATAATAATAAACAATCCAATGAAGGATTGTGAAATAACAGGTAAATAAATTTATTTCAATACACAACCTTCAAAAATGAAAAATTATTTAAGACAAAACAAATTTGTCGAAATAAATAAATCAAATTGTTTATTCAAATATTTTTTTAATTTGGTTTTATGGCATATCAACTATTGAAAGTTATTTAATGCCAAATCCATTTTTAAATATACAAATAGTTCTATTTATACAATTCAGTTTATCATATCTTAGTAACAGCTTGACTTTTACCATGAACAACTTGAAATTTGTAAGTTTCCAAAAAATCTCTATTTTATTTTTGTGATGAGAAGGACTGGATTTTGAAATACACTTATCTGCAGTCTCTCTTTCAATATATATACATACTTATTCAGGATCAGAACTCATGGAAAAAATATTCGCTCTGAAGAAAAAAAAAGGAAGTTGCCACCTGGGAACAATGCATTGTGGGATTTGGAGAGGCCAGAAAAATGGACAAACATGTAAGGCAGGAGAAGATGGAATTTTTCTTTGAACATTGTAGATGGACATTTGACTGGTGCAGACAAGTTAAACAAATATTTTCTTAGGGGAATAGACACATATGTCTATTGGTGTTCAATGAAAATTCTTCATATATATATAAGTATGTATGAAAAGAGAGAGAGAGAGAGTGACAGTTTTTGATCAATTGTTTCAGTTTGATATATTTTTTTTATCTGACTGTCAATGTAGGTGTCAAATGTAGAAGTTTAGTCAAACAATTTTAATTCAAAACAATTCAGTTTAGCATATGTATGCAGTTAGTTCTATCTGACCCATAGATAGGACCCTATCAGGTGCTACCAATCTAAGACAGAGTGGAACTGGGATCGATAGCAATGATGCAGTACTCTGCATTCCCCAAAGATCTAGTATCACGGGATCCTCACCATCAGAGTGTTTAGTGTCATATCAGGAAACTTGAGAAGCAGTTGGTGTATTCTACAGCCCAAGCCGACTGGGCAATAAAACTTTATAGGTAGCAAGCCAGAGTTGATAGGTGACCCCATTGTGGCTGGGTCTTACCAATCTCAACAGAGGTGCAGTTTGTATATTACACAGCCCCAAATAAAAAGTGGCCCCATTTGATGGGTTTTTATCTTTCTCTCAACAGAATTACAGTTGGCATGTCCTACAGAAACCAAATATCCCATTTTAACTGTTCCTTTCTTTTTCAAAAGTAGCAGATCATAGGATTACATATGTTAAGGTCAAGTGTGAATTTTCTTAACACACGCAAATGAATATATGTGGGCAATCATAGCATCTCTTCATTTATACTCTTATTACATATACATGCTGCAAAATGAGCAATTTTATCACTTACCCAGATCAACACAGCAATAAACTAACAGAAATAACAAGGACACCAGTAATTAAGTCAGTACTAATTAGATACAACCATTTACAAGAACCACTTTACTAAATTGAAATGCCTTATGTTAAAATAATAGGAAGAAAATAATAATTAGAGTCATCATTTGAGGAAGAAGATGTATACAAAATGTTATAGGTTGTACTTTACTAGATCAAAATGCTTAATGCTAAATGATGTGTAAATAAAATAATAATGAATGAATAAATATAATTAAAGTAATAATAAGAGTTAACAAGAAAATGTTTTCTCTCTACTGTGTTTTTGAAAGTGGTATTTTAATGAGTAAGTTCTAGAAAATGCTGATCCACACAATTCACAAGAAAATGGTTTTTCTCCAGTGTGAGTTCGCATGTGACCTTTCAAATGGGAATTCTGGGAAAATCTTGATCCACACACTTCACAAGAAAATGGTTTCTCTCCAGTGTGTTTTTGAATGTGACGTTTTAAATTTGACTGAGAAGAAAATGCTGATCCACACACTTCACAAGAAAATGGTTTCTCTCCCGTGTGTGTTTGCATGTGACGTATCAAATGATAATTATGGGAAAATCTTGATCCACAAACTTCACAAGAAAATGGTTTCTCACCAGTGTGTGCTTGTATGTGACGCTTTAAACTACAACTCAAATAAAATGCTGATCCACAGACTTCACAAGAAAATGGTTTTTCTCCAGTGTGTGTTCGCATGTGCGATTTCAAACTGGAATTTTTAAAAAATGCTGATCCACACACTTCACAAGAATATGGTTTCTCACCAGTGTGTGTTTGCATGTGACGTTTCAAATGGGAATTCTGGGAAAATCTTGATCCACAAACTTCACAAGAAAATGGTTTCTCACCAGTGTGGGTTCGCATGTGGCATTTTAAATCTGACCCATATGAAAATGTTGATCCACAAACTTCACAAGTAAATGGTTTCTCTCTAGAGTGTTTTCGCATGTGACGTTTTAATTGGGAATTCTGGGAAAATCTTGATCTACAAACTTCACAAGAAAATGGTTTCTCTCCACTGTGTGTTTCCATGTGACTTTTTAAAATTGAACTTGAAGAAAATGCTGATCTACAGACTTCACAAGAAAATGCTTTCTTACCAGTGTGGGGTAGTATGCAGTAGTTTAAATGTGACCCATATGAAAATACTAATCCACAGACTATACAAGAATATGGTTTGACTACTCTTACGAAGTGTGTGTTTGTATGTCTTTTTAAACTGGTATGCTGTGAAAATGCTAACCCACAATTTTTACAAGAAAATGTCTTCAGTGTGTGTCTCAGTATTATTTTCCAATTCTGAATAAAGTGAAAATGCTGATTTGCTCAATGAAACAAAGCTGGCAATCACTTGTTAAAGAAAATTCTTATTGGCTGTCAATATGTATATCCAATGATTTAGCAAAGCACATATGTTACATTTGGTATGTGTTTGAATGTCTCTTTTAAATTTCAAAATAGTTCTTTCCCATTATCCTTATTGATCTGTGAATGAATAAAAGTTAAATTATTACTTAGACAATAACAATCACGAAATTCATACATTATTTAGAATCAGTTTATATTTCAGTTAATGGCAACAAGTAAGTAAAAGTAAGTCAAGTAGGCAACCAAAAGGCTCCCTTTTCAATAGCTAAAACAGTGATGTGAAGGGTTGGGCGCTACTCCCTTCTCTGGATAACTCCACTTTACCCATGATATGTACCTTATATTGCTGAGTTTTAAGCAAGGAGGTATCAAGTACTATTTTTAAAGTCTTTGATATGATGCAACATGGGACTGAACCCACTTCTCCCAGACCATTGGCGACCACTCTACCCACTAGGCAAATGGGCCGGTTTTGCTGCAAGTCATATATACTTAGAGCAAAGTTGTATATTCAATTCTTATACTACTGTTCAACAAATGAAGGAATTTCATAGAAATGCAGTAATTTTTTAAATTTTATGAAAGATTTACCTGAACTGAAAGGACATTTTATTAATAATAGATTCATAGAAAAAACATGGAAAAGAAAATGATCGAGAAAGCATTTTATATATTTGTTCATTTTGATTGTCCCAATTGGACAACAGCTGATATCACGTTTAAATATGTTCTCATATGAACTTATCAATTATAGCCAGAAATTTATTTTTTTTATATTTTAATGTCAATTAATACAGAACAAGAATCTGTCGTTTTATCAATCAATTTCCCTGTAATATTTAGCAAAGAAACATTAATAAAAAGAAAAAAAAACAAAAAAAAATGAGAAGAATATTGGTTGACTTTAAGCACTCTCCAAATTTTATCGCGCTTAGTAAAACAAAGTGAATTAGTGACAACCAGCACTATTAATAATATGTACTATTAATAAAAGTGCCCATACGAAAAAAGTCTGGAAACTTATTTAATGATCCGTATATAAAATACTAAAGAAATAAAGGTAAATAATATTAAAAAAAAAACAACAAAATAATCTAACAAATAAAAGAAATATAAAATGAAACTGATAATCTTATGCGTATAATAATCATAATAATCCAATGAATAATTCAGACATAACAGGCAAATAAGTTTATTTCAATATGTAACGTGATGTTTAGTTTAGTTACTTTAACGTGGCATTCAGGAAAAATATATTCTTTTCTGATCAATTTTTATTTTTAAATCAATATCAAATAAAGTTCGTTCTAAAATACAACCCTGTTATTAATTTTAAAATGTAATATTAAAACCTTTTCTAAAAGCATTTTTCGTTTCTTGTAGCACAACAATTCTTCATTACATTATGATTATCGTCTGTTTCACTGATTCACTACTTTTGTGACGTCACAATCGAACAGGCCTTCTCTTTCGCTCGTCTCGACCAGAATCATTAAGTTTGCCACTTTCATTGACCATCAAGAGGTGGTGTCAAAAGAAATCACTTGGTAAAAGAAAAATCAAACAACTAACTATAACATAGATAAATATTTTTAATGCTTTCAAATATTCTTAACATTTCTCTCAATCATTTACTTCAATTCCCATGTGATGGACACGTCTCAACACACAAAATTCATCACCGTTTTTAAAAACTCTTTCAAAATTACAATTAACACTCTTACAAGTTCAATTTCCCCCAAAACTTAAAATAAAATCTCTTTCAAATAACGTTTTATATTAATTCAATTAAACAATTATTTACAACAAAATAGTTTTAAAAATACTGCGGGAAATTTAATAGGCCAACACTGACCTCATATTTCGATGTGGGGGTGACTTTGTTTATGTCACCCTCAACGATTAACACTGTTCGTAGCAAAAAATAAAATATCAATTAAATGTTGAAATTAATTCAATTTTAAAATAAACCTGATCAGTTTACAAAATATTTAAGATATTTTTATATTCAATGAGGATAAAATCACAAATCATAAAAAAATAGTTTTTCTGCAAATTACGTATTTTTGATTTGTAAAGAAAAATAATAACCGAACGTTATACTTACTTCTTTTCTTTTGTCTGATTTCTTTTCCTTGGGGAAATACAACGTTAAAGAAAAGGGGAAAACTATATTTTCAATAAAATAACTGTTTTCAGCTTGGAGAAAATCAGAAATTATCGTCCATTTACAAGGAAAACAGAAAGGTTTTTGGAAAGAGTGATAAACAAGGGAGATAATTGCGATATTTTCCTAAGCTATAATTACGATTCATCCTGTCTCTCGGCAGGTACAATTTGACACAAGGTCATTTTTTTGTGGGAAGCCATCCACGATTTGAGACTGATCACTGGAAATAAAAAAATCCATGCTAACATCGGCATCCTTCTGGCGTCAAGTGATGAATTCAGTCATGTATAGCAAGAATTTCGTGGAGGGACATTCCCTATGGCAAAGCGCTTCTGATCATCAACACCCAGGCAAGCAGCCGTTGAATAAGAATCATTCAATATAACCAAAAGACAAGATACTGATAAAAAGTTTAAGTTCTATGATTAATGATTACAATATGTATTCGTCCAAAAGTGATGAATCAATAATATGAAAAGAAATATTTTAAAAACTTTAAAGCCGGGAAAATATTAATCTATGAATAATGTTTATTGTATTATATATAAAAAAAAAAACAACTTCTGAACTTCTTCTGTTAATAACACAGATTTGAAAGCTTTGTTTAGAGTTAGCTTTAAATTCAGGGTAAAAAAATATCTCTAACAAGATTCTGAGCTCTTTATTTTCTTCACTACAAGAGTTAGGTGTAGATGTAGGGGTAGGTTTGGATTAAGATTGAAATAAACTGTTAAAATCATTCCTTTTTCAACGTATTAGTTTTTACATTAGTTTTGAATGGTGTTTTTCATTGAAGACTAAGTGACAGCAAGTCTCCTCCAGATTGCAATATTCTTTCAAGTCTATCAGTTGGTTTTGACATTGTTGTCGTCGTCTCGATAGACTTGGTTCTATCTTTGATCTCCACTTTCTCCTAGTGCTACAATTAGTATCACAGCCACTTACATTTTCTGCAGATTTTTCAGCTCTCAGGCAAGATCAGAGTATATGTTTAAGTTTTGGCTTTCTTTCACACTCGACTAAGTTTTAGGATATGTACTGCCTACCCTTTGAAAGATTCCTCAAGTTGTTGACATTGTTTAAATGGACAGCATTTGTGTTGAAATAAAAAAAGAACTAAGTCAAGCATCTGAAATCATCCAATTTACATCGTCATAGCATAAAAATCATTTATTCAAGATAATGTAACAACACACCTTTGAGAAGGAAAATGCTTATCCTATGTTCTTTCTTCATGGTAATAATGCTTTCGCCCTCAAATTGAGCCTGACCCCTGAGTCATCATTTGATAAAGAAATTGTGGGTTACACAGTTGTTGTTTGTGAGCAGTGCAGCATGCAGACATAATTTTATAGATTTTATGAATTGTGATATACACCAAGAAAGAAAATTTATTAACAAAACAGATATATTCTTTCTACTCACCTAAGAGAATTGAATAAAGCAAAAATCATTTTAAGAGATTTTATGAATACAAATAAAAATATTCCTAACTTTTCTATATAAATTTTATACAAATCAAATATTCTTATACATAAACTCCCATTGATTTTGGAAGGTAGAGAATTAAAAACAATCAAATATTTTTTACTCTCTTTGAGTAAGAAGGACTCTTAATTACAGTTATAAAATCCTGCTTATATAAAACTATTCTTTTATATTGAACTGGGATGTCATACGACAATGTACACTCAACTGACTTTGAAAGGTAGAAAATAAAAATGAATAAATAACTTGAAACTAAGCAATGAAGAACATGTAATTTCATTGATAAATTCCTCCTTATACACAACAATTATTTAATACTGTACTGGGATGTGATGTTGGACAGCACTATATATATAAATATATATATATATATAATAAATAATACTTAAATATTTATTAGGTTCGTATATTTATTACCATGGAGTTTTGTCAACGACCTTAGGTTTCACGAAGTTTGACTAACAACAATTATCAGGCAGATAATGAAAAGAAATGAAGAAATCGAAAAATACAATTTAAAACTGTTGGAATTGTGTAGAAATCTATGTGTGCTTGTGTGTGTATATGTGTATGTGTATATGCGTGTGTTTATGTGGGTTATAGTTATATATTAATTTGTGTGGATGTGTAAGTGGTGTTTAGTGTATATGGGTGTGGAAATACATACATAGATACATACAAAATTCCATAGCATTAAATATATAAATCTAATATATATTTATCATTATTATTAATATATATTATTTATTCATAATCCCTCTATCTTTGATATTGACCACTCTCCAAATTATATCACACTTGAAAATATCAATTAGTGAAAACCAACACTGTTACAAAATATTTAAAAAGTTAAGAAATAAAGGCAAATGATGTTTAAAAAAAGAAATAATTTAAGTCAAAACAAATTTGTCGAAATAAATTGTTTATTCAAATATTTTCTTTAATTTGGTTTCATGGAATATCAACCATTGAAGCTTATTTAATACCAAATCCATTTTTAAATATACAAATAGTTCTATGTCAAACAATTCAGTTTATCATATTTTAGTAAAACGTTGATTTTAACTTTGAACAACTTAAAAACTTTTAAGTTTCAAACAATCTTTATTTCATTTTTGAGATGAGAAGAACTGGATTTTGAAATACAATTGTCTGCAGTATCTCAATATATATATATATATATATATATATATATATATATATACTTTCTTGGGATGAGGCCTAATGAAAAAAAATATGAAAATTATACTCCCTAACGCACACATATTTACATAGTTACTTAACCAAGTGAATAGACGTCTGTCTTTGTCTGTGGTTCATAAAACCTGTTTATAGAGCCAATTTCACAAGCTAGCTTGTAGCACTAATAAAATAGCAAAACATAGAGTACTGGTTTTGAGATGAGATCAAATTAAGAATAATCTCACAACAATCATATTAGAAAGTAGAAAGGTTTGATGTGACCAGAAGACTGATTGGATGAGCCTTTCAACTGCCTGTCTAACCAGGTAAAAAAAAGTTGATGTTCAGGTCACTTATTTAAGAATGATAAGTCAGTCTATACAAGTTTGATACAAGCAATAACGGAAATCACTTCTTTAAATTGCATCATTATTACGAGTAAGAGTCATCATTTGTCGAATTAAATCAAATTGTTTATTCAAAGATTTTGTTTGATTTGGTTTTATGGCATATCAACCATTTAAGGTTATTTAATGCCAAATCCATTTTTAGATATACAAATAGTTCTATTTCAAACAATTCAGTTTATCATATTTTAGTAACAGGTTGACTTTTACTATGAACAACTTGAAAACTTTTAAGTTACAAACAAACTCTATTTCAATTTTAGAGGAGAAGCACTGGATTTTTAAATACACTTATCAGCAGTCTCTCTCTCTCTCTATATATATATATATATACATATATACTTATTCAGGATAAGACCTAATGGAAAAAATATGAAAAGTATACTCTCTGAGAAAAACAAAGGAAGTTGCCACCTGGGAACAGTGCCTTGTGAGATTTGAAGAGCCCAGATAAATGGACAAACTTGTACGGCAAGAAGAGACTGAATTTGTCATTGCACATGGTAGATGAACATATGACTGGTGCACAAAAGATAAACAGCTTTTTTCTAGTAGAATAGACACATATCTCTATTGGTGGTCAATTAAACCTCTCTCTCTCTCTCTCTCTATATATATATATATATATATATATATATATATAAATTTATGTATTAAAAGAGAGACAGACAGACAGACAGACTTGATCAATGAATTCAGTTTGACATATTTTTTTATCTGACTGTCAATGTAGGAGTCAAATGTAGAAGCTTAGTCAAACAATTTTAATTCAAAACAATTCAGTTTAGCATAGGTATGCAGTTAGTTCTATTTAACCAATAGATAGGGCCTATTCACGTGCTACCACTCTGGGACAGAGTGAAACTGGGATCGATAGCAATGATGCAGTACTCTGCATTCCCCAAAGCTCCAGCATTACAGGAATCTCACCATCAGATTGCTTAGTATCATATCCAGGACACTCAAGAAGCAGTTGGTGGATTCTACAGACCAAGCTCTGGGCAATAGAACTTTAGAGGTAGCAAGCCATAGTTGATAGGTGACCCCATTGTAGCTGGGCCATACCTGTCTTAACAGCAGTGAAGTTAGCATATCACACCGCCCCAAATGACAAGTGGCCCCATTCGATGGGTTTTTACCTTTCTCTCAACAGAAGTACAGTTGGCATGTCCTACAGAACCCAAATACCCCATTTTAACTGGTCCTTTCTTTTTCAAAAGCAGCAGACCATAGGATTAGATATGTTAAGGTCAAATGTGAATTTTCTTAACACACACAAATGAATATATGTGGACAATGACTGGATTTCTCCATTTTTATCTTATTACATATACATGCTGCAAAATAAGCAATTTTACCACTAAATTGAAAGTCTTCATGATAAAGTATATGTAACAAAATAATAATGAATGAATAAATATAATGAAAGTCATAATAAGAGTTAACGGAAAAATGGCTTCTCTCCACTGTGTTTTTGCATGAGGAATTTTTAGAAAATGCTAAACTGTTATGTAAATAAAATAACAATGAATGGATATATATAATTATAGTAATAATAAGAATGATAAGTCAGTTTCCAGTAATCAGATACAACCATTTACAAGAACCTCTTTCTAAATTAAAATGCTTTATGTTAAAGTAAGCAAAAACAGAATAATAATGGATGAATGAATATACTTCAAATAATAATAAGTCATCATTTGATGAAGAAGATGTTGATTGCACAATATTTGTTTGTGAACAGTGCAGCATGTGTACATGATGTTAAAGATTTTACTTTACTAAATTAAAAAGCTTTATGCTAAAAAAAGTATAAACAAAACAATAACGAATTAATCAATATACCTAAACTAATAATAAGAGTCAACAAGAATATTTTTTATGTCCACTGTGTTTTCGCATGTGGTATTTTAATGAGGAATTTCTACAAAATGCTGATCTACACACGTCACAAGAAAATGGCTTCTCTCCTGTGTGTGTTTGCATATGATATTTCAAATTGGAACTCCAGGAAAATCTTGCCCCACACACTTCACACGAAAATGTTTTCTCTCCAGTGTGTGTTCGCATGTGACTTTTTAAAATTGATTTTGAAAAAAATGCTGATGCACAGACTTCACAAGAAAATTGTTTCTCCCCATGGTGTGTTCACATGTGGCGTTTTACTTTGGAATTTCTAAAAAATGCTGATCCACAAATTTCACAAGAAAATGGTTTCTCTCCAGTGTGGGTTTGCAGGTGGCATTTTAATTTTGACCCAATTAAAAACGCTGATCCACAAACTTCACAAGAAAATGGTTTCTCTCCAGTGTGTGTTCGCATGTGACATTTCAAATGGGAATTCTGGGAAAATCTTGATCCACAAATTTCACAAATAAATGGTTTCTCTCCTGTGTGTGTTCGCATGTAACTTTTTAAAATTGACGTAGATGAAAATGTTGATCCACAGACTTCACAAGAAAATGGTTTCTCTCCAGTGTGGGTTCGCATGTGAACTTTTAAAATTGAATTTAGAGAAAATGCTGATCCACAAACTTCACAAGAAAATGGTTTCTCTCCGGTGTGGGTTCGCATGTGAAGTTTTAAATATGACCCATCTGAAAATGCTGATCCACAGACTTCACAAGAAAATGGTTTCTCTCCATTGTGGATTTGCATGTGTAATTTTAAACGGGAATTTCTAGAAAATTCTGATCCACAAACTCCACAAGAAAATGGTTTCCCTCCAGTGTGTGTTCTCATGTGATCTTTTAAAGTGGAATTCTGGGAAAATCTTGATCCACAAACTTCACAAGAAAATGGTTTTTCTCCAGTGTGTGTTCACAAGTGAGTTTTTAAAATTGATCTTGAAGAAAATGCTGATCCACAGACTTCACAAGAAAATGGTTTCTCTCCAGTGTGTGTTTGCATGTGACGTTTCAAATGGCAATTCTTGGAAAATCTTGATCCACAAACTTCACAAGAAAATGGTTTCTCTCCTGTGTGTGTTCTCATGTGAGTTTTTAAAATTGATCTTGAAGAAAATGCTGATCCACAGACTTCACAAGAAAATGGTTTCTCTCCTGTGTGTGTTCGCATGTGACGTTTCAAATGGAAATTCTGGGAAAATCTTGATCCACAAACTTCACAAGAAAATGGTTTCTCTCCAGTGTGTGTTCGCATGTGACATTTTAAATTGGATTTCTGGGAAAATCTTGATCCACAAACTTCACAAGAAAATGGTTTCTCTCCAATGTGTGTTTCCATGTGACTTTTTAAAATTGAACTGGAATAAAATGCTGATCCACAGACTTCACAAGTAAATGGTTTCTTACCAGTGTGGGGTAGCATGTGGCAGTTCAAATGTGACCCATACGAAAATACTAATCCACAGACTTTACAAGAAAATGGTTCGACTACTCTCACGAAGTGTGTGGTTTGCATGCGTCATTTTAAACTGGTATTCTGTGAAAATGGTAACCCACAATTTTTTCGAGAAAATATATTCAGTATTCATGACAATATTACTTTCCAATTCTGAATTAAGTGAAAATGCCGATTTGCGCAATGAAACAAAGTTGGCTATCACTTGTTAAAGAAAATTCTTATTGGCTGTCAATATGCATATCCAATGACTTAGCAAAGCACATATTTTACATTTGGTATGTGTTTGAATGTCTCTTTTAAGTTTCAGAATAATTCTTTCCCATTATCCGTTGTGATCTGTGAAGGAATAAAAGTTAAATTATTACTTAAACAATAACAATCATGAAATTCATACATTATTTACAATCAGTTTATTTATCAGTTAATGGCAACAAATAAGTAAAAGTAAGTCAAGTAGGTAACCAAAAGGCTCCCTTTTCAATAGCTACAACACCGATGAGAAGGGATGGGCACTACTCCTTTCTCTGGATTACTCCACTTTACCCTTGATATGTACCTTATATTGCTGAGTTTTAAGCAAGGAGGTATCAAGTACTATTTTTAATGTCTTTGATATAATGTAACATAGGATTGAAACCGATTCTCCCAGACCTTGGCAGACTCTCTACCCACTAGCTAAATGGGCCGGTTTTGCAGCATGTCGTATATACTTACTGCAAAGTTGTAAATAAAATTCTTATACGACTGTTCAAGAAATAAAGGAATTTCATAGAACTGCAGTCATTTTTAGAATTTTATAAAAGATTTACCAAAATTAAAATGATAATCTATAAATAATAGATTCGTAGAAAAAACATGGAAAAGAAAATGATCGAAAAACCATTTTATTTATTTGTTTATTTTGATTGTCCCAAGTGGACAACAACTGATATCACATTTAAATAAGCTCTCATATGAACTTATCAATTATAGAAAGAAATTTATTTTTTTCATATTTTAATGACAATAAATACATAATGAATCTGTCATTTGATCAATTAATTTCACTGTAACATTTAGCAAAGAAACATTAATAAAAAGCAAAAAATAAATGGAAAAGAAAATCACCCAAAAAGAATTTCTTTCTGTTTTGAATTTCATTTACTATCAACACAGAAGAGAAATTTGTACTTTTCTAAATATCCCTGAATTACTTGCAAGCAATAGAATTAAAGAAACATATTCATACTCAGAATATCTATATTTTTATTAAGAATAGAAAAAACAGGAAAATAAATTCAAGTCAAAGTTGTTTTTTTTGTGCCTATCAGGAACATACATGTTTGAATTGTTTTGAAGAAACTTGATGATTTTTATTATTCAGGGTTTTCAGACTTATCTTCATCTTTTTTGTTTTATTCTCAATGTTTTGCCCGAAATGTCTTCTAGCCTTCTTCAGGTGTTTGTCAAACTTGGAACCCTATACAGACTTTCAAACCATGTCCTTTATTTAAACCATGGGTATTGCTGGTTCTGACTCCATTAATCATAACTGGGTATAAGTACTACGTATTCTTGTATTGTTACTTGCCTGCAGTTGGGATTGAAACTGCAACCTCTAGAGGATTGTTTTTTTAAAAGGTTAGCGAACGAATCATAAGAACAGTTCGGCTATGTGTCCTGCTTGACAGTTCAAAGTGAATTTTTGGGATTTATATATTATAGTGTTCTTATATCACTATGATTACTACTATTATGTCTGATTTTTTACCTGAGCTTGTATTTAAACGTTTTTTAACTTGTGTTTTTATCTAACTTTTTTGATTATTGGTTGTCCTATTTCTACCCAACAGGTCACTGTGGCCCAACATAAGTGCTAATTCCTTAAGGTGACTAAGTCTCCAGGGTTTATCTCTATCAATTATCCGGGTTTCTTGGAGCCTATGTTATGCACTCTACGTAGTTGTTACAAGTAGTTGTTAAGATGGAGGTTACATGTTAAACTATTCATTTCTTCTTGATAAACATCTATATCACTACTAATGGCTTTTGCTCAATGTTGTAAGCAATAGTATATTCCCTTCTTTACATTATATGGATGATGGCAGTTGAAATTCTCCAGTGAAGTCGAGCTTATGATACACACACAACCTGAATCCTTGCTCTGTGCATGTTATAATACATTGAGGGAGGGGAATTTATTATCTTGTTCTTTCTCCGTAGTGAACTGTATAGATGGTCAGATTGAGTTCACATGACCATGTCATTTTTTAACATATTTCTGATGAGGCCAGAGAACGAATGTGTCATCTACGTAACTAAGCCACATTGATTGCTTTAGTGATGTAGATCCTAATGCCATTTCTTCAAAGTATTTCATGTATATGTTGGTCAATACTGGTCAAACAATGAGGAATCCATAACCATTCCTTTTTCTTCTTCTCATTAGAAAGCAGATCCCAACCTGAAGTAGGTTTTTTCTACACAGAAGGTCAACATTTCCATTAGATTATCTGTTGGGATGTAGTTGCATTTTTCCAGCAAGGAATCTACAATCAGTTTATCCTGTACCACAGCAAGTATCTCATCAGTAGGTACCTTTGTGAACAGACTCACTACGTCTAAACTCATCATCTGGTTGAAACGAATGGAAGCATAACTGATTCTCTCCACAAAGTTCTCAACATATGGTGAGGACTTATCCGTTAGTGGGTTGATGATCTTCACAAGGAAACAGCTCAATGGGTGACATACTGAACCTCAAAGAAATACCATCATTATGTATTTTTGGAAGACCATATATGTGTGGTAGCTTGCTATAATGTTGAGTTTGTGGTCGGTATTTTAATTTTGGTATAAGATCTTTGTTTTTACTGAGGATCTGTGATAGTTTCCTTTCTGTTTTTAGGGTTGGGTCCTTCTTTACTTTACAATAGCCACCATTGCAAATCAAGTGTGCCAATTTGTTAAGTATTCCACCCTATCAATTACCACAGTTGCATTGTCTTTGTCTACTGGGAGGATTATGACTTTATTATCATCCTGTAGAAATTTCATGGCTAGTCATATATATGTGGCAAGATGAGTGAGATTCGGCCTGGGTATCAAATTTCAAATGTGAGGAAAACCCATTAACTAGATTAAGGAAATCTAGATAAGAAAATGTTTATACCTATAGCTGCTGACGTGTTAAGTACTTATCAGAAACTTAAAAGGGTCTGAATTTAATGTCCCTGTATCGGGGATGGCCAGTCTAGGAATTAATTTTATGTCCAGTTTTTTTAAGAGAGAACTGTCTCTCTAAAAAGTTATGGGTTAATTCGTGGGTGTCCCATTAGCCGGAAATAATAATGAAGCATTCTGTATATATACAGGTGCATTTTGGGTCCGAGAGTCAGACTTAGTTTGGGTTCGAAGGGAGTTGATTTGATCAGGACAAAGAAACAACGAACAGCGACATTACCAGCCGGACCAAGTTAGTTAAGATAATCTTTTGCCAGCCGAAACTCAAACTAGAATTAATTATCCACAAAGTGTTACACGCTCCTCATCATCACTTGACATTTTAACCACAAGTTGTTGTGGTATTTTTGTTCTTTTCTCTGTGAACCTGCTTCTCCCTTTGATCCGGCCCACATAAGTATTCAGACAGGGACTTATGAAACGAGCAGCAGAAGCGGGTATTATCACACTTCTACAAGGATAGATTTACCATTAAATACACCCACAAGACTGAATGCCAGTTGCACAATTACATAATGTTTTAAATGAATACCTTTATATACTTTTGTGCTTGTAAGAGAAAAAATTGTTTTTTCTTTGTGAGTTTTCTGGAAATAATATTATTCAATGTGAATTAATATTTAAAAGTTGGAATGTTAATAAATCAATTTCATGTCTATGTAATTCAAAACACATTGACACAAATGTTTTCAATAAAGTAATTTAAAGAATTTACAACAACCAAACTGGGATGAAGTGACACAGGAGCCAAAGTAACATGTGAATAAATTTGGAATTGATCTTAAAGAAGATGATGTTAATAAATGTGGGGTCCTTATTTTAATACAATACTATACTATATAGTCTTGGAATTGATCTTAAAGAAGATGATACAACTACAATTTTTTTTATACATAAAACATTGAATGCTTAGGGAGATTATGAGCTTCTTTTTAGGGTTGACATTTGTGATGAGGGTCACAATATAGAAAAAATACAAAAAACACTTTGTCTGGAGATCCACAAATGCTCTTTTAAATAATTCAGTTATTGCTGTATTTAAGTAATACTAACTTAACAAATAAAATATTATAACGACCAGCTTATAGGCCTAGTGGATAGAGTGTTCGCCAATGGACCAGGCCCTACGTTCAATCCCAGGTCACGTCATACCGAAGACTTTAAAAACTTACCCGATTCCTCCTTGCTTAACACTCAGCAATAAAAGATATGTATCAAGGGTTAAGTGGAGCAATCTAAGGAAAGGAGTAGCACCCTCCCCTACACATCGGTGTAGTAGCTATTGAAAAAGGACCCTTCTGGTCATCTTCGACTATGGTGTCCAACTTTACTTTAACTTACCCTTGAGGAATGATTATTAACAAGAAATAAAAAAAAACAACCAAATCAAAATAATGCTGATCATAATTTATTAAAAATTGTTTTCAAATTTTAAACAATTGAAGTTATGAACAAACTTTAGTCTTTCAATTTTCTATCTATAACATATTTTTCTATAAGTATTATTGGATTTTTAAATCTTTTTATTGTTTCTATGAAATTTATTTGCTTATTTGTATTTATTTGTTTCTTATTCCTATTTGAAACATTTATTCATAATTTACTTGTAATTTCATTGTATATTGATAAAATTATTGTTTGTTTGTTGTTGTATAAGAGTAATAATTACTGATTAATTACTGATATTTTAATTTTACAGAATAATTATTGGGTTTATTAACTCTGAAGTAAGATTCAAGACATTTTATTTTCTGATCAATCATTTTTTAAAAATTAAAATCAAATAAAGTTGTCTAAAATGTAATTTTAAAACCTTTTCTAAAAGCATTTTTTTTTGTTTCTTGTAGCACAACAATTCTTCATTACATTATGATTATCGTCTGTTTCACTGATTCACAACTTTTGTGACGTCACAATCGAACAGGCCTTCTCTTTCGCTCGTCTCGACCAGAATCATTAAGTTTGCCACTTTCATTGACCATCAAGAGGTGGTGTCAAAAGAAATCACTTGGTAAAAGAAAAATCAAACAACTAACTATAACATAGATAAATATTTTCAATGCTTTCAAATATTCTTAACATTTCTCTCAATCATTTACTTCAATTCCCTTGTGATGGACACGTATCAACACACAAAATTCACCTCCGTTTTTCAAACTCTTTCAAAATTATAATAAACACTCTTACAAATTCAATTTGAACAAAACCTCCAAAAAAAGTACAGTCTCAAATAACATGTCGTATTTATCAAAAAAAAAAAAAAACCAAACATTGTTCGTAATAAAATAGTTTTTAAAAAATTGAGGGAAATTTAATCTACCAACACTTATCTAAGATTTCGGTAGGGACTTGGCTTATGTCACTCCTACGATTAACACAATTTGTAGCAAAAATAAAATATCAATTAAATTTTGAAACGTATTAAATTTACAAAAAAATCTGAATCATTTTAAAAAAGATTTCAAATATTTTCATATTCAATGAGGATAAAATCACAAATCATAAAAAAATCAAAGTTTTCTTGCAAATTAAGTATTTTTGATTTGTAAAGAAAAAATAATCGAACGTTATACTTACTTCTTTCTCTTTTCTTTTGTCTGATTTCTTTTCCTTGGGGAAATACAACGTTAGAGAAAAGGGGAAAACTAAATTTTACATAAAATAACCGTAATGAACCCTCAAGAGGTATTATATTATGAAAATCTTGATTTGTAAAAATTACAACTACGTCAATATGGCGTGAGGCTTCGCGTGGTGGGAAGGAAACCCGGATGTGGTTCTTTATCTTCTTGGGTCAAGGGAAACTACTCTGTCTGATCATGCTTGTATATAGTTAACAATAACTGTTTACAGTTTTGGGAAATTAGAAATTATCGTCCATTTTACAAGCAATATAGAAAGGTTGTAGAAAAGTGATAAACAAGGAAGATTGTTCCGATATTTTCCTACTATGAATATTTGATTTAGACTCTTTATTCCAGATTTGGTTGTTTTTTTTATTCTTGTACTGCATCGGATGCTTTTTCACAACATGGAATCCAGTTGGGTATGTCCAGTTCTATTCGACATTTCGGTGCTTGGACTCGAGCTAACTAGACTACTTTCATGAGGGGTCAGTGTGACCATCCATTCTGTCTCTTGACACTGATTTCTTTTATGTGTGTTTGTTCTTACCAATTCCCAAACTTTGTTTAAGTCTGGTCCTAATCGTTTTTTTTTTTACTTTATCCACGTGTCGCCTTACCACCGTCCCAGACTGTTGTTTTATTTCATTCGTGGATCCTTCAATAAGTTTCCAGACTTTTTTTGTAGGGCATTTAAAATTGTCGTAGTGTATTTAAAATTCAATATGTTACTGCTTTAAATCTCATGAGATGACAGACCAATCTTTATAATTTCACGTTCAAATGAACAGCTACAGCAGCAATTGGAATACACCCTACAAAAACCTGATTGTCACAGCTGGTTAATTTCCAAAATGCAATCTGACATTTTAGAAGAATGATATGCAATAAAATTCTGGTAAAAAATGCCACAGAAACTTATGGAATGCTTCAGTGTGCTTTGGATCATGTTGCATGAATCGAGCATCAGTTTTTAAATGGTGAGAAAATCAAGGAAGGCAGGGAGTCTGTAAGGGATGATGAGAGGTGTGGGAAGAGTAAGAAAGTCAGAACACCAGAGTCGATTGGCTAAGGTGTTAGGGTTAGGGTTACTGTGTTGAGGTTTTAAGGGAGTTCAGGAAGAGATTCCATCGGAAGAGGCCAGCACTCTTCAAATCGGCTCAGTAGCATTTCCAACAAGAGAATGCACCAGTCCACACCCCCATCCTTGTCACAGACTATTTGACCAAGATGGGCATCAAGACAGTTCCTCACCCTCCCTATAATCCAGACCTTGCTCCCTGTGAATTTTGGTTATTCCCAAAGCTCAGTGGCTGTCGTTATGAGACAATTCAGGAGATGAAAGACGCAGTGACCAAGGTCGTTGACACTCACACAAGAGGACTTCCATCAGGCCTTCCTGAAGTTGTTGGAACAGTACAACATGTGCATTGCAGCCGGAAGAGATTACTTCGAAGGGGACTAGAGTTTCATGTGTGTACTATCAATAAAAGTGCCCATGCGAAAAAAGTCTGGAAACTCATTTAATGATCCTCGGATGACACAGGACCTGCTTGTCTTTTGACTACCCCACCATTCCATCTTGGTCCAAATGTCGCCTTACCACCGTCCCAGACTCTACTACTATTTCATATGACAGTGGATCTGTCTGTCTCTTGACTACCCCACTCTTCCATCTTGGTCCTGTATAGAATTTTTTTTGCATATACCAATACACCTTTTCTAAATTCTAGTGCAATGACCGAGTTGTCATGATATTTTTTTAATTTCATGCTGTCTTCTCAGGCGCTCCTTCACTGTAGTCTTCAGTGGAATGATCCAATCGAAATCAATCTTCTATTACGAGGAACATGTGACCTTTATATGGGCTTGCATAATCTATGTGGAGTCTCGACCAGTCCTCTTCTGAAATTTCCCAAGGATGTAAAGGGGCAGTTGCTGGCATTTGATTGACTTGTTGACATTCATAGCAGTTTCTCATCTTAAATTCTATTTCTTGGTCTAATTTTGGCTACCAAAAATAGTTTCTGCTCAACCCTTTCCTTTTTACAATTCCTGGATGTCCCCTACGGAGCGCCTCTGCAAATTTTTTCCGCTATTGTATGGGCACTATTACTATTCTTTCCCACAGTAAGAATTCTTCCATAATTCCCAATTCATGTCTTGTAATGAGGTAAGGGTGCCATTCTTCTGTATTCGGACATTTGTCTGGCCAACCATTTTTTACATAGTTTAGCACCTGTTTTAGGAATTTGTGCATTTTCGTCTACCTGGTACGTAACAGGAGTTTATCCAGGTATTCCAGGAACATTATGTTCTCCTCAGCTATGGGAGCTTTTTCTCGTTTTGTAGGCCTTGACAACATCCTCAGCGTGTCTGCATTTTCATTCTTGCTTCCTTCCCGATATTCTAGCTGGTATGCCTATGCAGTGAGGATAACTGCCCAACGTTGATTTCTTGCCGAGCTGATGTCTGGGATTTTAAAAAAATTTTCTTTAAAATATCCAAAGAGTAGTTTGTGACAGTATATAATATGAACGGTCTTCCATATAGAAATTGGTGAAATTTTCTCACTCCAAAAACCACTGCCAATGCCTCCTTGTTAATTTGGGAATATTTTTTTTTTCCCGCTGGTGTAAGGGTCCTTAATACAAAGGCTGTTGGTCTTTCCGATCCATCCTCCATGATGTGAGATAGTACTGCTCTCAACCCATATAGAGAAGCATCGCACGCCACTATAACTGCTTCATTTGGGTCGAAGTCTACCAACACTTTTGGAGAATTTAATTGTTCTTTTGACTCTTTCCATGCTTGCTTTTGTTTTGACGTCTACTCCCATTTTATTCCTTACTCAATAACTGATGTAAAGGAGCCAAATGTTTGGAATGTTTGGAATATAATGGACACAATAATTAATCATACAGTATAGAAATTGATTACTGTATTCGCCTTTCAATAAAAAATGTTCGTCTCTGTGGTGGGCTCGATAATACTAATTCGCCATTTTCCGGGCAGAGTATACGCCGGTCTTCTTTGATTGGGCACGTGGTATTCGGCTGTGCTGTTTTGAAGCTTGACCGGTTCACTCTCTGCCGACTAACTCGCCATTTTCATGACAGAGTATCTTTCCTTCCAACTTTGCTTCTTGTTCGACCGATCCAATCTTTCTCTCTTCTCTTTAATTAACCGCTTGTTCTCTGGTGTTCGTCTCACTCGTGTTTTTTTCAGGACCTACTTTTATGCAACAGAAATTTTTTCTTCACCCTGGTTACGGTTTCCCCCACCATATCAATAAGCAGGGCGTCAGCACTCTCGTCATCCCAGCCTTTAGTGACCATACTAGCTCTGCGTTTCATAATATCAGTCGCTACGTGAAGCCATCCGCATACTGGTAGGTGTCCGACGAGTATACCACATAGTCCCCTCTGTCACTTTCGCTTCCTGGGACAGCACTGCATTAATAACTGCTTTAATTATCTCCGGTGCCACGTTTAGTCCAACGCCCAGGCCAGTGAGACAGTATCTCTTGCCGGCAAACATCACTGTTTGAAACGGCCACAAGGATTCGCTGAACCGGACCTGCAAGTTGGTCCTTCTCAAGTCGAGCAAAGACACATTATGCCCATGCTGGTGCCACCCAAGCAGTTTGCTTGCACAAATATCGACATGAGCAATAAATGTGTCGACGTCGTGGTTGAGTTCCCGATAGTCCATTACTGGCCTCACTTTTGACTTGCTCTGCTGCACAACGGCCATTAGGTGGAATCAGGCCTTTCGGATGTCCAACTTTCTTATGGGAGTAAGGAATCAGCCAACCAGCGTCAATCCATGCACAGAGCTCCTTTTCATACGCCGGTCCTCTTTGACTTGGCACGTGGTATTCGGCTATGCTTTTTTCTAGCTTGACCGGTTCACTCTCTGTCGACCATTTCCATAAGGCGGTCCACACCTTCTTTCGTCAGTTGAATTCGACACTAAAGTCAGGTCGGTCAATTTTGAGTGCAACACAAACAGGTGCCTCTTCACAAAACTTTACTGTTTCGCTCCTTGTGATTAGAACACCACCTAAGGCTTTGATAGCGTCGTAGCCCAACAAAAGGTCGAAGTCTAACGGTCTCTCATGTACTACTAGTTCTTCGATATTAGCAGAATTCCCGGTGTCTGTACAGACCTTCACTGTTCCAATTCCATGACTCTTGGTTGCGTCGCCGCTCATAGTTGTCACTCTGACGCTCCTCCTCTTCTAAACATGGCAGAGCCTCGCGGTTAAAATGGTTCGGGAGCATCCGCGGTCGAGGAGTACCGTGCTGGGACATTGGCGTGAACTCTAATGACTGGAAGCGTCTTATTTATTGCTTGTCTGGAGACGAGATCAACGCCATCTCGTCTCTGTTCCCGTTTCCCGGGCAGTCCCGTGCTAAATGTCCTGCTTTACTGCAACGGCACCACCGTACGCGCGCTCCTCGCATTCTGCCAGTTTATTTTCTCGCTAAGTGACCTTGACCGTTGCAGTTGTAACATACTCTTCTAGTGCAGGGGTCCAACTTAGGTAAGATTCTGACATTGCTTCGACTTGTTTGCGCGACCATGACGATGGCGTCTATTTGTCCTTGGTTACCAGTCATAACGGCGCGAGCCCGGTTCAAAAGCTGCTTCAGGGTCATGGTCTCTACCTTGGATGATGCCCGTAGAAGAGGTCTGACATGTTGCAGTTGTCCTGATACAAACGACGATGTCATCTAGCGTTCGGGCAGTGGTTCCCCATCAAACTAAGTCAGGCGATGTACATCTGACAAGAATTCATCAACTGTTTCGTTTTGCCGAAGTCGCCGCGTAGTGAATTTCTCAAAAGCAATGAAAGCATCAATCGCATATGCTGTCATAAGGGCTCTCTTTATTTCCTCTGGATCCGTTCACTGCTCCTTGCTCAGTTGCCGATATACGCCGAAGGCACCACCTGGCAGTCGTAACGGTAGTAAGGGCTCTACCCTGTCCATAGAAGATAGTTCACAGACCATCTCCACGGTTTCTAGCCATTCAACCATAGGCACATCCATCACCGCGCCACTGAACTCCGGAATTAACGGATTATAGAATGCCCTGCCCGTCATGGTTGATGAATGGTGAAAGCCGAAATAGCTTGTGTAGAAATCGATTACTGTATTCGTCTTTTGATAAACAATGTTCGTATCTGAGCGGGAGTTAATAATACTAGTTTACCGTTTTACGGGCAGAGTATCTTAACTTACAGCTTTGCTTCTTGTTCATTCGGTCCGTTCTTTCTCTCTTCTCTCCAATTAACTGCTTGCTCTCTGGTGTTTGTCTCAGAGCCTACTTTTGTGCAACAAAATTTGCATACGATGTAGGCCTAGTGTCTACATATTCCGCTCACTACTATTCGACATTTTCGCCGACATCGAATTCAAGGTAAGTCTTATTCCTCTGTTCTACACGCCAAACAAAGTCTTGCCCTCTTTCTTCTGGAACCTCTATTTGACTCTCGTTCACTGTCACACAAAAAATCTTGCAACTCCTTTACTGATGTTGTACGTGGCGCCTTATTTATGGATTTGATTTTCCCTTCTGCTAGTTTCATGCCTTCTCTGTTTACTATTTGGCCTAAATATAATACGTGTTAAAATAAAAGTTTGCGTTTTTCCCGGTTTAGTCAACCCCCAAATTTTTACAGCCTGATCAAAACTTCCTACAGGGTCTCTAACTGTTTTTGTCTGGTTTTGCCCGTCAGTAGAATGTCATCAATTCTAATGATTACATTTTCAATGCACAGCAGTATGTTTTCCATTGTTTCTTTGAAATATTCTTGGGGCTGATTTCAACCCATAGCGAAACCTGTTATTTATGAAAAGACCTTTATGAGTATTGATCGTTGTTAATCGCTATATTCTGACAATGCTCACCTGGAACCGAAGAGACTCAACGCCTCTATCCACTCCGCCAGGATTTATAAGACCAAAAAAAAATCCATCCTTGACCGCCCTTAAAAAAAAAAAAAAAAAAAGAAGCCCTTCGGGGCCCGTGGCTCAGCGGATAGAGGCGTTGAGTCTCTTCGGTTCCAGGTGAGCATTGTCAGAATATAGCGGTTTCAAATCCTACCCAAGCCGGCCAGAGGTTTACTTGGTCAAAAACGTGGTGCGATAGACAACAACTATGGAAGGCAGTAATTACTGGGGATACGGTTATAAGACTCAGCATTCCTTTATGAGATCGCGGTAAATCACCTGAAGAAGGCCAAAGCTGAAATTTGGCCGAAACGTAGTGAAAGAAGAAACAACACAAAAGCTACCAAGATGAGGGCGAAAAGTCCGCAATAAATAAAAATTAATTCTCAAAATAGATATATTCTTTCTACGGACCTTTGATATTCTAATCCAGCAAAAATCCTATTTAGAAATTTTACGAATACATATAAAAATATTCCAAAGTTTTCCATATAAGTTTCATAAAAATCAAATATTTATAAAAAAAACACACCCACTGATTTTAGAAGGTAGAGAATTAAAAGCAATCAAATATTCTTTACTGTCTTTGCGTAAGAAGGACTCTTAATTTCAGTTATAAAATCCTGCTTATATAAAACTATTTTTTTATATTGCACTGGGATGTCATACGACAATGTACACTCAACTGACTTAGAAAGGTAGAAAATAAAAATGAATAAATAACTTGAAACTAAGCATTGAAGAAAATGTAATTTCAGTGATGAATTCCTCTTTATATGCAACAAATATTTAAGACTGAACTGGGATGTGATGTTGGGCAGCACTGTATATATAACAAATATATGTTAGATTTATATATTTATTGCCAGGGAGTTTTGTCAACGATCTTGGGTTTAAAAACAAATATTATCAGGCAGAAATATATATTTATTTTTATTATAATTATAAATTATTTATTTATAATTATTACATAATAATATCTTAGATATTGACCACTCTTGAAATTATATCACAATTGAAAATGTGAATTAGTGAAAACCAACACTGTTACAATATATATATATATATATATATATATATATATATATATATATATATATATATATATATAATGAGAGTGTTGGTCATCAGTAAATCAATATGTGGTGATGTGTCAAATCAAGTGCAATATAATATGGAGAGTGCTCAATATCTATAATAATAATAATAATGATAATAAAAATACATATAATATATTTATGTAATATACATTTATTATCATAATTATTATAATAATAATAATTATCATTATTATTATAATTTTTTAATAATATCAAAATAATAATGATATTATTATTATTATTATAATCTTTTAATAATATATATATATATATATATATATATATATATATATATATAGAGAGAGAGAGAGAGAGAGAGAGAGAGAAAGAGACACACAGACAGACAGAGAGAATATTTAAGAAATAAAGCAACTGGTGTTAAAAAACAAATAATTTAAGACAAAACTAATTTTTAGAAAAAACTCAAATTGTTTATTCAAACATTTTCTTTAATTTGGATATATATCAACCATTTAAGGTTATTTAATGCCAAATCCATTTTTGAATACACAAATAGTTCTATTTCAAACAATTAAGTTTATCATAATTTATTAACAGCTTGACTTTTACTATGAACAACTTAAAAACTTTTAGGTTTCAAACAATCTCAATGTCAATTCTGAGATGAGAAGGACTGGATTTTGAAATATACTTATCTGCAGTCTCTCTCTCTCTCTCGATATATATATATATATATATACTTATTCCAGATCAGATATAATGAAAGAAATATGAAAACTATTCGCTCTGAAGAAAACAAAGTAAGTTTTCACCTAGGAACAGTGCATTTTGGGATTTGGAGAGGCCAGAGATATGGACAACCTTGTAAGGCAGGAGGAGATGGAATTTGTTATTGCACACGGTAGATGGACATTTGACTGGCGCATACAAAATAAATAGATATTTTCTCGGGGAATAGACACATATCTAAATTGTTGGTCAATGAAACTTCATATATATATATATATATATATATATATATATAAAGGTATGTATTAAAAGAGAGAGAGTGACAGTTTTTGATCAATTGTTTCAGTTTGACATATTGTTTTTATCTGACTGTCAATGTAGGAGTCAAATGTAGAAGTTTAATCAAACAATGCTAATTCAAAAAAATTCAGTTCAGCATATGTGTGCAGTTAGTTCTATTTGACCAATAGATAGGGCCCTATCAGGTGCTACCACTCCGGGACAGAGTGAAACTGGGATCAATAGCAATGATGCAGTACTCTGCATTCCCAAAAGCTCTAGCATTAGGGGAACCTCAACATCAGATTGTTTTGTGTCATATCCAGGACACTCAAGAAGCAATTGGTGTATTCTACAGACCGAGCTGACTGGGCAATAAAACTTTATAGGTAGCAAGCCAAAGTTGATAGGTGACACCATTATCGGTGGGTCTTACCTGCCTCAACAGAGGTGTAGTTGCCATATCACAAAGCCCCAAATGACAAGTGACCCCATTCGACAGGTTTTTACATTTCTCTCTACAGAAGTACAGTTGGCATGTCCAACAGATCCCAAATACCGCATTTCAACTGTTCCTTTCTTTATCAAAAGTAGCAGATCATAGGATTACATATGTTAAGGTCAAGTGTGAACTTTCTTAACACACACAAATGAATATATGTGGGTAATCATTGGATTACTTCATTTATAATCTTATTACATAGACATACAGCAAAATAGGCAATTTTACCACTTACCCATATTAAAACATGAATAAACTTTCACAAATAACAAGGACACCAGTAATTAAGTCAGTACTAATTAGATACAACCATTTACAAGAATCACTTTACTAAATTGAAATGCTTTATGCTAAACTATGTGTAAATAAAATAACAATGAATGGATATATATAATCATAGTAATAATAAGAATTATCAGTCAGTCTCTAGCAGTCAGATACAAACATTAAAAAAAAACATTTTCTAAATTAAACAGCTTTATGTAAAAAAAATAATGAATGAATAAATATAATTAAAGTAATAATAAGAGTTAACAAGAAAATGTTTTCTCTCCACTGTGTTTTTGCATGTGGTATTTTAATGAGGAATTTCTAGAAAATGACGATCCACACACTTCACAAGAAAATGGTTTCTCACCAGTGTGGGTTCGCATATGGTATTTAAAAGTAGACATGTCTGAAAATGCCGATCCACAAACTTCACAAGAAAATGGTTTCTCTCCAGTGTGTGTTCGCAGGTGACATATCAAATTGGAATTCTGGGAAAATCTTGATCCACAAACTACACAAGAAAATGGTTTCTCTCCAGTGTGTGCTCGCATGTGACATTTTAAACTCGAACTTGAAGAAA
Organism: Sepioteuthis lessoniana; assembly: GCA_963585895.1. Classification (NCBI taxonomy): domain Eukaryota; kingdom Metazoa; phylum Mollusca; class Cephalopoda; order Myopsida; family Loliginidae; genus Sepioteuthis; species Sepioteuthis lessoniana. The sequence goes on along the minus strand of OY757908.1, from coordinate 14,295,966 downwards.
ATGCTGATACACAGACTTCACAAGAAAATCGTTTTTCTCCAGTGTGTGTTCGCACATGCTCTTTTAAACTGGAATTCCTAGAAAATGCTGACCCACAAACTTCACAAGAATAAGGTTTCTCACCAGTGTGCGTTTGCATGTGCGATTTTAAACTGGAATTTTTAGAAAATGCTGATCCACACACTTCACAAGAAAATGGTTTCTCACCAGTGTGGGTTCTCATGTGGCATTTTAAATCTCTCCCATCAGAAAATGTTGATCCACAAACTTCACAAGAAAATGGTTTCTCTCCAGTGTGTGTTCGCATGTGACGTATCAAATGGGACTTCTGGGAAAATCTTGATCCACAAACTACACAAGAAAATGGTTTCTCTCCAGTGTGTGCTCGCATGTGACATTTTAAACTCGAACTTGAAGAAAATGCTGATACACAGACTTCACAAGAAAATCGTTTTTCTCCAGTGTGTGTTCGGACATGCTTTTTTAAACTGCAATTTCTAGAAAATGCTGATCCACAAACATCACAAGAAAATGGTTTCTCACCCGTGTGGGTTCGCATATGGAATTTTAACACTGACCCATATGAAAATTTTGATCCACAAACTTCACAAGAAAATGGTTTCTCTCCAGTGTGTGTACGCATGTGACTTTTCAAATGGCAATTCCGGGAAAATCTTGATCCACACACTTCACAAGAAAATGGTTTCTCTCCTGTGTGTGTTTGCAGGTGACGTTTCAAGTCGGAATTCTGGAAAAATTTTAATCCACAAACTTCACAAGAAAATGGTTTCTCTCCAGTGTGTTTTTGCATGTGAACTTTTAAATTAGAATTCAGGGAAAACCTTGATCCACAAACTTCACAAGAAAATGGTTTCTCTCTAATGTGTGTTTCCATGAGACTTTTTAAAATGCAGATCAACAGACTTCACAAGAAAATCCTTTCTTACCAGTGTGGGGTAGCATGTGGTAGTTCAAATGTGACCCATATGAAAATACTAATCCACAGACTATACAAGAATATGTTTCGACTACTCTATAAAAGTGTATGTTTGTATGTGACTTTTTAAACTGGTATGCTGTGAAAATGCTAACCCACAATTTTTACAAGAAAATGTCTTCAGCGTGAGTTTCAATATTACTTTCCAATTCCGAATAAAGTGAAAATGCTGATTTGCTCAATGAAACAAAATTAGCAATCACTTGTTAAAGAAAATTCTTATTGGCTGTCAATATGCATATCCAATGATTTAGCAAAGCACATATTTTACATTTGGTATGTGTTTGAATGTCTCTTTTATATTTCAAAATATTTCTTTCCCATTATCCGTTGTGATCTGTGAAGGAATAAAAGTGAAATTATTAGTTAGATAATAACAAGCACAAAATTCATACATTGATTAGAATCATTTTATATTTCTGTTAATTGGAACAAGTAAGTAAAAGTAAGCAAAAGGGTCCCTTTTCAATAGCTACAACAACGATGTGAACGGATGAGCGCAACTCCTTTCTGTGGATTACTCCACTTTACCCTTGATATGTATCTTATTTTGAAGAGTGTTAAGCAAGGAGGTATCAAGTACTATTATTAAATTCTTTGATATGATGTAACATGGGATTGAACCCAACTCTCCCAGACCATTGGTGAACACTCTACCCACTAGGCAAATGAGTCGGTTTTGGAGCATGTCGTATATACTTAATGCAAAGTTGTAAATAAAATTCTCATACTACTGTTCAACATATAAAGGAATTTCCTAGAAATGCTGTAAATTTTTAAATTTTATGAAAGATTTACCAAAATTAAAAGGATATTTTATAATACATTCATAGAAAAAAAACATGGAAAAGAAAATGATCGAAAAAGCATTTTATATATTTGTTTATTTTGATTATCCCAAGTGGACAACAGCTGATATCATGTTTAAATATGCTCTCATATGAACTTGTCAATCATAGCCAGTAATTTTTTTTATATTTTAATGACAATTAATACGCAACATGAATCTGTAGTTTTATCAATTAATTTCACTGTAACATTTAGCAAAGAAACATTAACAAAATGGCAAAAAACAAATCGAAAAGAAAATCACCCTAAAAGAATTTCTTTGTTTTGTATTTCATTTACTATCAACACAAAAGAGAAATTTGTACTTTTCTCAATCAATTTCACTGTAACATTTATCAAAAGCAAAAAAGCAAATGGAAAAGAAAATTACCCCAAAAGAATCTCTTTCTGTTTTGTATTTCATTTACTATCAACACAAAAGAGAAATTTGTACTTTTCTCAATCAATTTCACTCTAACATTTATCAAAAGCAAAAAAGCAAATGGAAAAGAAAATTACCCCAAAAGAATCTCTTTCTGTTTTGCATTTCATTTACTATCAACACAGATGAGAAAGTCGTAATTTTCTAAATCTCACTGAATGACTTGCAAGCAATAAAATCAAAGAAACATATTCATACAATTTTTATAAAGAATAGAAAAAAAAGGAAAATAAATTCAAGTCAAAGTTTTTTTGTGGTGCCTATGAGGAAGATACATGTCTGAATATTTTAGATGAAACTTGATGATTTTTATTATTCAGGGTTTCCAGACTATTATCTTCATCTTTATTGTTATATTCTCAATGTTTTGCCTAAAATGTCTTCCATCCTTTTTCAGGTTTATGTCAAACTTGGGAGCCTATACAGATCTTCAAACCATGTCCTTTATTTGATCCATGGGGGGGACGCTTCTTTTGATTCCATTAACCGTAATTGGATATAAGTACTAAGTATTCTTGTATTGTTGCTTGCATGCAGTCAGGATTGAACCTCCAACCTCTAGATGATTGTTTCTTTAGAAGCTTAGAGTACCAACGCCAATAACCGTTATGCCATCAGTCCTGATGGGCAGTTCAGAGTGAATTTGTAGGACTTATCAACTTTAACCTTCTCATATTACTAGCATTACTTCAACTATGTATGATTTTTTACCTAAGCTAATATTACAGTTTTTTTCTATATGCTATCCAACCTTTTTGATTATTGTTTACCATTTGTATTCATCACTATAATTTCTCTACTCAACAGGTCACTGTGGCCCCACATATTTGCTCATTCCTTTAGGTGACTAATTCTCCAGGGTTTATCTCTATCAATTATTTTAACTTTATCCCATAACGGCAGATAATTTCCCTTTTCTTTCCATATATGGTCTGTAATAACTGATTTTTCAATTTCACCTCGTATTACTGCTTTCTGATGTTCTTGTAACATTATTTTTAGTGGCCGGCATATCTTGCCATCATATGTTTTACCACCACTGTAATGAATGAAGTACACACAGTTCTTGATCATGTTGAATTCTGTTGGTGGCTTGGATCCTTTCAGCTAGGCCTTTGACATCGGGCAGACATATTTTTTTCAGGCACCGTTTTCTATCCTCCAATCCAAGTTTCTTAGAGCTGATGCTATGCACTCTGGGCAGTTGTTACGATGAAGGTTACATCTTGAACTAATCATTTCTTCTTGATATACATCTATATCACTACTAATGGCTTTTGCTCAATGTTGTAAGGAACAGACTATTCCCTTTATCAGATTATATGGATAATGGCAGTTGAAATTGAGGTACTGTCCAGAGAAGGTGGGGTTATGTTACACACACGACCTGAATCCTTGCGCAGTGCATGTTACTAATACCTTAATGAAGGGTAATTTATTATCTTTTTCCTTCTCCATTGTGAACTGTATAGATGGTCAGATTAAGTTCATGTAATCAAGTAATTTTTTAACATCTTTCTGATGAGGCCAGAGAACAAATATGTCATCAATGTATCTAAGCCACAATGATTGCTTCAAACTATTTTATGTATATGTAGGCTAATACTGGTCGAACAATGGTGAGCCCATAGCCAGTCCTTCTTCTTGTCGGTAGACATCAGATCTCATCCTGAAGTAAGTCGTCTCTACACAGAACATTGACATTTTCATTAGATGTGTGTTCTTCCAATGAGGGATGTGCAGTCAGTTTTTAACCAATTACAGGAAATGTCTCATCAGTAGAGAACAAACTCACTACGTCCAAACTTACCTTCTGGTTGGAACGAATGGGAGCATTACTGATTCTCTCCACCAAGTGGGCAGATTTCTGAACATATGACGAGGACTTAACGGCTAGGGAGCTGATGATCAAATTATCTAATATCCTAAAGATACAACTACAAATTTTTATTTGATATAATTATGTAGTCATTGGTAAGCAGATGAAAAAAGGAAATTAGTCATGCATAAAACATGGAATGCTTTGGCAGATTATGAGCTTCTTTTTAGTGTTGACATTTCTGATGAGGGTCACAATATAGAAAAAATACAAGGAAAGTTTGTCCGGAGATCAAAAAATGGTCTTTTAAATAATTCAGTTATTGCTGTATTTAATTAAAAATTACTTGATAATTAAAATATTCTGCCATTAAAGAATAATTATTTTAAAAAAAAAACAACAAAAAACATATAAATCTAAACAATGCTGATCATAATTTATTAAAAATTGTTTTCAAATTTGAAACAATTGAAATTATGAACGAATTTTAGTCTTTCAATTTTCTATCTGTAACGTATTTTTCTAGAAGTATTGTTGGATTTTTAAATCTCATTATTGTTTCTATGAAATTTATTTGCATATTTTTATTTATTTGTTTTGTTATTTATATTTTATAAATTTTTTCATAATTTACTTGTAATTTTTTTGTCTATGGATTTAATTATTGTTTGTTTGTTGCTGTATAAGAGTAATAATTACATAATAATTACGATATTTTAATTTTACAGAATAATTATAGGGCTTATTAACTTCGACGTAATATTCAAGACATTTTATTTTCTCATCAATTATTTTATTCAAATAAATATCAAATAAAATTCTGTTTAAAATCCAAGCCTGTTTTTATTTTTAAAATGTAATTTTAAAACCTTTTCTAAAAGCCTATTTTGTTTCTTGTAGCACAACAATTCTTCATTACATTATGATTATCGTCTGTTTCACTGATTCACTACTTTTGTGACGTCACAATCGAACACGCCTCAATACACAAAATTCATATAAAACTCTTACCAATTCAATTCCCCCAAAAACTTAAAAGAAAATCTCTTTTCAAATAATGTTTTAGATTTATATAATTAAATCGTTATTTACAACAAAATAGTTTTAAAAAGATTGCAGGAAATTTAATAGGCAAACACTGACCTAATATTTCGAGTGGGGGTGACTTTGTTTATGTCACCCCAACGATTAACATTATTCGTAGCAAAAATAAAACATCAATTAGATGTTGAAACGAATTAAATTTTTTAAATAAACTGAATCAGTTTACAAAAGATTTCAAATATTTTTATATTCAAACATGATAAAATCACAAATCATAAAGAAACAGTTTTCCTGCAAATTACGTTTTTTAATTTGTAAAGAAAAATAAAAACTGAACGTTATACTTACTTCTTTCTCTTTTCTTTTGTCTGATTTCTTTTCTTTCGGGAGACACTAAACTATATTTTCAATAAAATAACTGTTTTCAGCTTGGAGAAAATTAGAAATTATCGTCCATTTACAAGCCAAAAATAAAGGTGCGATAAACAAGGGCGATAAGTGCGATATTTTCCTAAGCTAAAATTAGGATTCATCCCACCTCTTACCAGGTAGAATTTGACTCAAGGTTATTTTATTGTGGGAAGCCATCCATGATTGGAGACTGATGAGTGGAGATAAGAAAAAAATGCCTGCTAACATTGACAATCCCCTGTTGTGGCTCCTCAAGCGTCAAGTGATGAATTCAGTCAAGCATAGCAAGAATTTCATTGAGGGACGTTCCCTAGGCAAAAGCGCATCTGATCAATAACATCCAGACAGGCAGCCGTTGAATAAGAATCATTCAATGTAATCAAAACACAAGACATTAATAAAAAATTAAGTTCTATAATTAATGATAAGTAGATTCATGCCTTTACGATATGTATTCATTCAAAAATGATAACTCAATGATATGAAGAGAAATATTTAAAAAAAACAAAAAAAACAAACTTTAAAGCCAGGGAAAGATTAATCTATGATTCATGTTCGTTGTTTTATATAGAAAAAAAAATACTAATCAAATTCTGAGCCCTTTATAATCTTTACTACAAGGGTTGGATGTAGATGTAGGGGTAAGTTTGGATTAAGTTTAAAACAAACTGTTTAAATCCTTCATTTTTGAACGTGTGAGTTTTTCACATTAGGTTTAAATGGTGGTTTTTCATTGAAGACTAAGTGACAACAAGTCTCCCCTGGATTGCAATATTCTTTGAAGTTTGCTTTAATATTGCTGTCATCTAGATAGATTCGGTTCTTTCTTTGATCTCCACTTCTCCAAGTGCCCCAATTACAATTAGTATCACAGTCACTTTCATATTCCACAGATTTTTAAGTTCTCAGGCAACACCCATGTATTTGTTTATGTTTTTGCTTTCTTTTATTTTCTTTCTACGTGTGATCCATTGAAATGTCAAAATCCTCCAATTGACAAGTTCTTTTCTTCTTGTTAATTAATATTAGATCTTCTCTTCTGGCCTTTTTCAACTCCAGATGCAGTCACTTGCAGGAATAGATGCTTCTTTCTACAAATTTTTGACATTTTAGAAAGCACCCATGTGAATAAACACAAGAGAAAATCTGTTTGTAAAATAAAGCAGTTTTTGTTTACGTTTATTTTCCCTCTACGTATGATGCATTGAAATGGCCAAAAAAGCAGTCAGCTGGCAAAATACAAGGAGCACACAATAAGTTTCCAGACTTTTTTCGTATGAGCTTTTTATTCATAGAATAAACTCAAAAAAGTCTTTTTTCAAATAGCGTTTTCTATTCAATTAATTAAATCATTGTTTATAATAAAATAATTTTTAAAGATTGAGGGAAATTTAATCGGCCAACACTGACCTACTATTTAAATTAGGAAGTGGGGGGGGGGCTTGTTTAGGTCACCTTTACGATTAACACGTTTAGTTGCAAGAATAAAATATTAATTAAATGTTGAACCGAATTGAATTAAAAAAAAATAAATAAATAACTGAAACATTTTTCAAAGGATTTCAGATATTTTCATTATCAGTGAGGATAAATCACAAATGATTAAAAAAAAATCAAACTTTTCCGGCAAATTACGTATTTTTGATTTGCAAAGAAAAAAAATAACCAAACGTTATACTTACTTCTTTCTCTTTTCTTTTGTCTGATTTCTTTTTCTTCGGGAGATACAACGTTACAGAAAAGGGGAAAACTGTATCTTAAAGAAAATAACTGCTTTTAGCTTGGTAAAAAAATGAGAAATTATCGTTCCTTTACAGGCAAAACAGAACATTTTTTTAAAAGAGCAATGAACAAGGGAGATAATTGCGTTATTTTTCTAAGGTAAAATACAATTCATTCCAGCCTCTCACTAGGTGGGAATTGACTCGTCATTTTATTGTGGGAAGCCATACATGATTCGAGACTGATGAGTGGAGATAAGAAAAAATGGCGGCTAACATCGGCATTCCACCGTTGTGGCACCTCAGACGTCAAGAGATGAATTCTGTCATGTATAGCAACTATTTCATTGGGGGATGTTCTCTTGGCGAAGGCACTTCAGATCAACGATACCCAGGTAGGCAGCCGTTGAATAAGAATCATTCAATGTAACCGAAAGACAAGACACTTACAAAAAGTTTTAGTTCTATAATTAATGATAATTAGATTCATGCCTTTACAGTGTGTATTCCTCTAAAAGTGATAAGTCAATAATATGAATAGAAATGTTTTTGAAAATTTAAAGACAGAAAAAAGATTAATCTATGATTCATATTTGTTGTTTTATATTTGTAATATCCTAAGAAAAGGGAAATAACCTTTGGTGCTCCAGGGGTTACGGCCCCTACTACATCCGGGGATTTGGTTAATAAAACGGATACCAGGTATAGGAGCAAGTGTTCGTCTTCCCTCTGTCTTTAGTCATCATCAATCATGTTGATTTACCGCGGTAGTAATCAATACCTAGAAAGTATCGATTACTTCAAATACAAAACATTATATTTGAAAACTTTTCACAACTTGTTTCATTAATAACATAGATATGAAGGTTTTGTTTAGGGTTAATATTAAATTGAGTGGAAAAAAAGGATCCATAAGAAGATCCCGAGGCCTTTATTTACTTCACTCCAATGGTAAGATGTAGATGTAAGGGTAGGTTTGACATTGCTGTCGTCTAGATACACTTGCTTCTTTCTTTGATCTCCACTTTCTCCTAGTGCTCCAATTACAGTTAGTATCACAGTCACTTACATATTCCATAGATTTTTAAGCTCTAAGGCAAGATCCAAGTACTTCTTTAGGTTTTTGCTTTCTTTCACCCTCAACTTAGTTACCTTTTGAAAGATACTTCAAGTTGTTGATGTTATGTAACTGGGCAACATTTGTATTTAAATTAAAAAACCAAGTCAATCATCTAAAATCATCCAATTCAGATCATAGTCATTGCACAAAAATTTATTCAAGATAATGTAAGAACACACCTATGAAAAGGAAAATGTTAATCCTATGTTCTGGCTTCATGGTAAAAATGCTTTGGCCCCCAAATTGAGCCTGACCCCAGAGTCATCATTTGATAAAGATGTTGGTTGCACAGTTGTTTGTGAGCAGTACAGCATGTGGACATAATGTTACAGATTTTATGAATTGTGATATTCACCTGGAAAAAGATTTATTAACAATATATATACATTCTTTCAATTGACCTTAGATATTTTAATCCAACAAAAATCCATTATAGAAATTTTAGGAATACAAATAAAAATATTCCAAACATTTCTATATAAGTTACAGACAAATCAAATATTTTTATACATACACTCCCACTGATTTTAGAAGGTAGAGAATTAAGAACAATGAAATATTCTTTACTCTCTTTCGGTAAGGAGGACTCTTAATTTCAGTTATTAAATCCTGCTTAAAAAAAATTTTTTTTTATATTTTTTCTGGGATGTCATACGACAACGTACACTCGACAGACTTTGAAAGTTAGAAAATAAAAAGCATATTGATAACTTTATACTTGGCAATGGAGAAGATTTTATTTCAGAGATAAATTCCTCTTTACACACAATAGTTATTTAATACTGTACTGGGATGTGATGTTGGAGAGCATTGTATATCGTGGAAGTTTCTCAGTGATCTTCAGTTTCATGAAGTTTTATAAACAACAATCATCAGGCAGATAAAATGAAAAGAAGAAATCCAAAAAATTGAAAAATACAGTGAAAAACCATTGGAAGTGTGTACAAATCCTTATGTGTGCTTGTGAATGTCTGTGTGTGTGTCTGTGTAATATTGTATGTGAAAATATATACGTAGATACATACAAACCTCACTGGTTTAAATTTATAAAATGAATATATATTTATTTATCATTATTATATGATATTTATTTATTATTATTATTATTATTAAAATATATCAGCCCTATCTCAGATATTGACCACTTTCCAAATTATGTTGTACTTGGTTCACCAGAAACCCACAAAATGAATGAGTGACAACCAACACTGTTACTATATATATATATTTCTTAAATATTATATATATATATATATATATATATATAAGAAATAATTGCAAATAATGTTAAAAAAACAAAATAATCTAACAAATAAAAGAAATATGAAATGACACTGATATCTTATGATAATAATAATAATAATAATGATAAACAATCCAATGAATGATTGTGAAATAACAGGCAAATGAATTTATTTCAATACACAACATTCAAAGTTGAAAAATTATTTACGACAAAACAAATTTATCGAAATAAATCAAATTGTTTATTCAAATATTTTTTTAATTTGGTGTTATGGCATATACACTACTGAAAGTTATTTAATGCCAAATCCATTTTTAAATATACAAATAGTCCTATTTCAAACAATTCAGTTTATCATATTTTAGTAGCAGTTTGAATTTTACTATTAACAACTTGAAATTTGTGTTTGTGTGGGTTATAGTTATGTATTAATGTGTGTGGATATATTTTTATTTATTTATTATTATTATTATTATTATAATTATAATATAATATTCATTTATTACATAATAGATACTGACCACTCTTTAAATTATATCACACTTGAAAATATAAATTAGTGAAAACCAACACTGTTACAAAATATTAAGAAAGTTAAGAAATAAAGGCAAATGATGTTAAAAAAACAAATAATTTAACATAAAACAAATTTGTCGAAATGAATCAAATTGTTTATTCCAATATTTTTTTAATTTGGTTTTATGGCATATCAACTATTGAAAGTTAATTAATCCCAAATCCATTTTTAAATATACAAATAGTTCTATTTCAAACAATTCAGTTTATCATATTTTAGTAACAGCTTGACTTTTACTGTGAACAACTTGAAATTTGTAGGTTTCAAACAATCTCTATTTTAATTTTGAGATGAGAAGGACTGGATTTTGAAATACACTTATCTGCAGTCTCTATTTCTATATATATATACATACTTATTCAGGATCAGACACAATGAAAAAAATATGAAAAATATTTGCTCTGAAAAAAACAAAGGAAGTTGCCACCTGGGAACAGTGCATTGTGGGATTTGGAGAGGCCAGAAAAATGGACAAACTTGTAAGTAAAGAGAAGATGGAATTTTTCTTTGAACATAGTAGATGGACATTTGACTGGTGCACACAATATAAACAGATATTTTCTTAGGGGAATAGACACATATCTCTATTGGTGGTCAATGAAACATCTTTATATATATATATATATATATATATATATAAGGTATATATTAAAAGAGAGAGCGTGACAGTTTTTGATCAATTGTTTCAGTTTGATATATTTTTTTTATCTGACTGTCAATGTAGGTGTCAAATATAGAAGTTTAGTCAAACAATTTTAATTCAAAACAATTCAGTTTAGGATATGTATGCAGTTAGTTCTATTTGACCCATAGATAGGGCCCTATCAGGTGCTACCAATCTGGGACAGAGTGGAACTGGGATCGATAGCAATGATGCATTCCCCAAAGATCTAGCATTGCAGGATCCTCACCATCAGATTGTTTAGTGTCATATCAGGAAACTCGAGAAGCAGTTGGTGTATTATACAGCCCAAGCCGACTGGGCAATAAAACTTTATAGGTAGCAAGCCAGAGTTGATAGGTGACCCCATTGTTGGTGGGTCTTACCTATCTCAACAGAGGTGCAGTTTGTATATTAAACAGCCCAAAATGAAAAGTGGCCCCATTCGATGGGTTTTTACCTTTCTCTCTACAGAATTACAGTTGGCATGTCCTACAGAAACCAAATATCCCATTTTAACTGTTCCTTTCTTTTTCAAAAGTAGCAGATCATAGGATTACATATGTTAAGGTCAAGTGTGAACTTTCTTAATACACACAAATGAATATATGTGGGTAATCATTGAATCTCTTCATTTATAATCTTATTACATATACATGGTGCAAAATAAGCAATTTTACCACTTACCCAGACTAACACAGTAATAAACTAACAGAAATAACAAGGACACCAGTAATTAAGTCAGTACTAATTAGATACAACCATTTACAAGAACCACTATACTAAATTGCAATGCTTTATGTTATAGTAAGTATGAACAAAATAATAATTAGAGTCATCATTTGAGGAAGAAGATAAATGTTAAATGATGTATAAACAAAATAATAATGAATGAATAAATATAACTTAAGTAATAATAAGAATTAACAAGAAAATGTTTTCTCTCCACTGTGTTTTTGCAAGTGGTATTTTAATAAGGAATTTCTAGAAAATGCTGATCCTCACAATTCACCAGAAAATGGTTTCTCTCCAGTGTGTGTTTGTATGTGACGTTTCAAATGGGATTTGTCAGAAAATCTTGATCCACACACTTCACAAGAAAATGGTTTCTCTCCAGTGTGTTTTCGAATGTGACGTTTCAAATTTGACTTTGAACAAAATGCTGATCCACAAACTTCACAAGAAAATGGTTTCTCTCCCGTGTGTGTTCGCATGTGATGTATCAAATGGTGATTCTGGGAAAATTTTGATCCACAATCTTCACAAGAAAATGGTTTCTCTCCAGTGTGTGCTTGTATGTGACGTTTTAAACTAGAACTCAAAGAAAATGCTGATCCACAGACTTCACAAGAAAATGGTTTTTCTCCAGTGTGTGTTCGCATGTGCGATTTTAAACTAGAATTTGTAAAAAAAGCTGATCCACAAACTTCGCAAAAATATGGTTTCTCACCAGTGTGTGTTTGCATGTGAGATTTCAAATGGGAATTCTGGGAAAATTTTGATCCACAAACTTCACAAGAATATGGTTTCTCACCAGTGTGGGTTCGTATGTGGCATTTTAAATCTGACCCATATGAAAATGTTGATCCACAAACTTCACAAGTAAATGGTTTCTCTCCAGTGTGTTTTCGCATGTGACGTTTTAATTGGGAATTCTGGGGAAATCTTGATCTACAAACTTCACAGGAAAATGGTTTCTCTCCTCTGTGTGTTCGCATGTGTCGTTTCAATTGGTAATTCTGGAAAAATTTTAATCCACAAACTTTACAAGAAAATGGTTTCTCTCCAGAATGTTTTTGCATGTGAATTTTTAAATCAGAATTCCAGGGAAATCTTGATCCACAAACTTTACAAGAAATTGGTTTCTCTCCAATGTGTGTTTCCATGTGTCTTTTTAAAATTGAACATGAAGAAAATGCTTATCTACAGACTTCACAAGAAAATGCTTTCTTACCAGTGTGGGGTAGCATGTGGTAGTTCAAATGTGACCCATATGAAAATACTAATCAACAGACTATACAAGAATATGGTTTGACTAGTCTTACGAAGTGTGTGTTTGCATGTCTTTTTAAACTGGTATGCTGCGAAAATGCTAACCCACAATTTTTACAAGAAAATGTCTTCAGTGTGTGTCTCAATGTTACTTTCCAATTCTGAATAAAGTAAAAATGCTGATTTTCTAAATGAAACAAAGTTGGCTATCACTTGTTAAAAAAAATTCTTATTGGCTGTCACTATGCATATCCAATGACTTAGCAAAGCACATACGTTACATTTGGTATGTGTTTGTCTCTTTTAAATTTCAAAATAGTTCTTTCCCATTATCCGTTGTGATCTGTGAAGGAATAAAAGTTAAATTATTACTTAGACAATAGCAATCAAGAAATTCATACATTATTTAGAATCACTTTATATTTCAGTTAATTGCAACAAGAAAGTAAAAGTAAGTCAAGTAGGCAACGAAAAGGCTCCCTTTTCAATAGCTAAAACACCAATGTGAAGGGTTGGGTGCTACTCCCTTCTCTGGATTTCTCCACTTTAGCAATGATATGTACTTTATATTGCTGAGTTTTAAGCAAGGAGGTATCAAGTACTATTTTTAAAGTCTTTGATATGATGCAACATGGGATTGAACCCAACTCTCCCAGACCATTGGTGACCACTCTACCCACTTCGAAAATGAGCCAGTTTTGCTACAAGTTATATATACTTAGAGCAAAGTTGTATATTAAATTCTTATACTACTGTTCAACAAATAAAGGAATTTCATAGAAATGCAGTAATTTTTTAAATTTTATGAAAGATTTACCAAAATTAAAAGGATATTTTATAAATAATACATTCAGAGAAAAAACATGGAAAAGAAAATGATCAAAAAAGCATTTTATATATTTGTTCATTTTGATTGTCCCAAGTGGACAACAGCTGATATCACGTTTAAATATGCCCTCATGAGAACTTATCAATAATAGCCAGAAATTTCTTTTTTCATATTTTAATGACAACTAATACACTGCAAATGTCCCCACAACTAGCAGCCCCATGAGCAGAAGTCAGTGCTGACTTTGGACACCGAAGCCCAAACAATGAAGCAATACGCTGATAGAAAAGCATACGTGAAACTCAATGATCTCAGGGTGGGTGATACAGTCATTGTAAAAACGACAATACTTCAAAGACTCTCACACCTTACCAACCTAACCCAATGACTATAATAAAGAAAAAGGGATCCATGATCACCGCCACACACAAGGGTAACTAAACTACAAGAAATTCCAGCTTCTTCAAAAAAATTCCTAAGCCAATAACAAACCCCACACATAATCTACTGGATTACTCCTCATCTGAAGATGAAAGCTACACACATACGACAACACCACCAGAATCCAAAGACAACCAAGCACAACACACAACTCTAAACCTCAGGCGTTCAGGCAGAACAAAACGGCCACCCAAAAGATTTGACCACTAATAAAAAACATACCTGTACACAATAGTCTGAATCATTTTCATTTTTTTTTCTCTCGTTCAGGTTAACAGACGTCTCCTCCAACATAGAGTCTGAGCCATTGGTTCAAGCATCCCAATCACTTCACAGACTAAATGAACTCCCTCCCCAGATAATTACTACCACTGTCATTATTGTTATCATTATTTAAAAAAAAAGAGCATTGTAATATCTTAATTAACAAAAGGGAAATAACCTCTGATGCTACAGGGATTACGGCCCCCAGTACATCCGGGGGATTTGGTCAATAAAGGAATATACCAGGCATAGCATCAGATGTTCGTTTTCCCTCTGTCTTTAATCATCATCCATCTTATCGATTCATCTTGGTAATAGTCCATACCCAGCAAGTATCCATTACCTCAGATATAAAGACTTTACAGCATCTACTATTACCAGGAACATGTGACCTTTATAAGGGCTGGCATAATCTATGGGGAGTCTCTTTTGGAATTTCCCAAGGATGTAAAGGGGCGGTTGCTGGCATTTGATTGACTTGTTGACACTCATTGTAGTTTCTCACCTTTTATTTTATTTCCTGCACGAATTTTGGCTACCAAAAATAGTTTCTGCTCAGCCCTTTCCCTTTTACAATTCCTGGATGTTCCTCATAAAGTGCCTCTCGAAGTTTTTTCCGCCCTTGTATGGGAACTTATTTTTCTTCGTCACAGTAAGCATTCTTCCACAATTCCCAATTCATGTCTTCTAATGAAGTAAGGGTGCCATTCTTCTGTATTCGGAGATTTCTCTGACCAACCATTTTTTACATAGTTTAGCGCATGTTTTAAGAGTTTGTTCTTTTTCGTCTACCTGGTAATTTCGTGGTACGTAACAGGAGTTTGATCCAGGTATTCCATCAGCATTATGTTCTCCAATGCTATGGGAGCTTCTTCCCATTTTGTAGGCCTTGGCAACCTATTCAACCCGTCTACATTTTCATTCTTGCTTCCTTCCAGATATTCTAGCTGGTATGCCTATGTGGATAGGATTACCACCCAACGTTGAATTCTTGCCGAGCTGATCACTGGGATTTTTTTATTTTCTTTAAAATATCCTAAGAGTGGTTTGTGGTCTGTATATAATGTGAACAGGCTTCCATATAGATATTGGTGAGGTTTTTTCACTCCAAAAACCACTGCCAATGCCTCCTTGTCAATTTGGGAATAATTTTTTTCCGCTGGTGTTAGAGTTCTTGATACAAAGGGTATTGGTCTTTCCGATCCATCCTCCATTATTTCTCTGCTCTACACGCCAAACAAAGTCTTGCCCTCTTTCTTCTGGAATCTCCATCTTGACTCTCTCGCTCACTGTCACACCCTGTCCTGTTCTCATGATAACAAAACTAACAATGCAGAAGTAGTCTTTTGCTTTGCGTGCTTCTCCGAAGGAGAATTGGCTGCATCTCTTCCTCAGAAGAGGAGCTCTCGGAATGATCGGTTGGTGAATTTTCAAGTGAGCCGCCCCAATCAGGAGTTGCAAGCTCAATCAATAACTCACTTTCAGATGATTCTTGCTCGGTATCAGTCGCCGATGGGGTTGTTTCTAGTGCAGGGCGGAGATCATTCACATGACGCAGGGTTCCATTCACTGATACGGACTGCACACTGATGACTTGGTACATGCGCTCATCGCAGTCTGAGCTGGATTCCTCATTTGTCCAGGAAACACTCGAATTGTTTACTGCGGAAAGCTATTCAGTACCACGTCTAGTTCTGCCAGATTAATATGCTCGGCATCATTCATCAGCCACAGCCAGCCTTCGTCCTCGATTACGACTCCATTCTTTTCCAATAAGACCCCAATCACTAGGGAGCTGGCATCAACCCAGACATTCATCTCTTTTCCCTGCACGCACCAATCCCCTATAGCATGATCGTTTTTCTTCACCCTGATTACGGTTTCCGCCACCATACCAATAAGCAGGGGGTCAGCAGTCTCGTCATCCCAGCCTTTAGGGACTATACTAGCTCTGCGTTTCATAATGCCAGTCGCTACGTAAAGCCATCAGCATACTGGTAGGCGTCCCACGAGTATACCACATAGTGAAAAGACACCACGTCTCGTTAGGACATCAGGTACTTCTGGGAGCACGGCTCCGTGCCTCCATCGAAAGCTCCCTTGCTTTCCATGGACGTCTAAACCCAATACACGGGTGCCATCTTCCAGTCGTTCTGGCTCCTTACAAATCAAACCAAACTGGACCAGTTTCGCTTTAACGTGTAGTGATGACACGATATCGTCGTTCACATAGATATCGTCAATGTACGCAGATATCCCGTCTTTCACTTTCTCTTCCTGAGACAGCACTGCATTAATAATTGCTTTCATTATCTGCGGTGCCACGTTGAGTCGAAAGACCCAGTATCTTTTGCTGGCAAACATCACTGTTTGAAACGGCCACAAGGATTCGCTGATCCGGACCTGCAAGTAGGCCCTCAAGTTGAGCAAGAACACATTAGGACCATGCTGGTGTCACCTCCGCAGTTTCCTGGCACAAACACCGGCATCAGCCGTAAATGTGTCGACATATTGGTTGAGTTCCCGATAGTCCATTACTGGCCTCACTTTTGACTTGCTCTGCTGCATAATCGCTAGAGATTCAAGGAAGGCAGGGAGCCTGTAAGGGGTGATGAGAGGTGTGGGAGGAGTAAGAAGGTCAATACACCAGAGTTGATTGGCCAAAGAATAAGGGTTCGTGTTACTATGTTGAGGTTTTAAGGGAGTTCAGGAAGAGATTCCTTGGGAAGAGGACAGCACTCTTCAAATTTGGTCAGTGACATTTCCACAAGGACAATACACCAGTCTACAACTCCATCCCTTTCACAAACAATTTGACTAAGATGGGCATCAAGACAGTTCCTCACCCTCCCCTTAGGCCAGACTTTGCTCCCTGTGACTTTTGGTTATTCCTTAAGCTCAGAGGCTGTCATAATGAGGCAATTGAGGAAATGAAAGAGGCTGTGACGAAGGTCATTGACACACTCACACAAGAGGACTTCCATGGGGTCTTCCTGAAATTGTTGGAACGGTACAAGTGTATAGCAGCTGGAGGATATTACTTCAAAGGGGACTAGAGTTTCATGTGTGTACTATCAATAAAAGTGCACATACGAAAAAAGTCTGGAAATTTATCGTATGCAACTCGTATATATATATATATATATATAAAATATCACTTATTTAAGAAAAAAAAAATTTGTCAAAATATATTGACCCTAAAAGGAGTAAGAAGACAGCAGCTAATATTACATTTAGATATGCTCTCAAAGTAGAAAAAATAATTCAAGACAAAACAAATTTTTCGAAATAAATCAAAAATTTTTAATCAAAGATTTTGTTTGATTTGGTTTTATTGCATATCAACCATTTACGGTTATTTAATGCCAATTCTATTTTTAAATATACAAATACTTCTATTTCAAACAATTCAGTTTATTATATTTTAGTAAAAGCTGGACTTTTACTATGAACAACTTGAAAACTTTTAGGTTTCAAACAATCTCTATTTCAATTTTGAGAAGCACTGGATTTTGAAATACATTTTTCTGCAGTCTCTCTCTCTCTCTATATATATATATATATATATATATATACACACATACTTATTCAGGGTCAGACCTAATGAAAAAATATGAAAAATATTCTCTTTGAGGAAAAGAAAAGGATTTGCCACCTGGGAACAGTGCATTGTGGGATTTGGAGAGGCCAGAAAAAGGGACCAACTTATAAGAGAGGAGAAGATAGAATTTGTCATTGCACACAGTAGATGAACATTTTAGATAAACAGCTATTTTCTGGGGGAATAGACACCTATCTCCATTGGGGGTCAATGAAACCTCTTTATATACATATATACATATATATATATATATATATATATACATGTATTAAAAGAGACAGAGTGACATTTTCATATCAATTGATTCAGTTTGACAAACGACTAGTGGACTCATTTGATGCGTTTTTACTATCTACAGAAGTACAGTAAGCATGTCCTACAGAACCTGAATACCCCATTTTAACTGTTCCTTTCTTTTTCAAAAGCAGCAGATCATAGGATTACATATGTTAAGGTCAAGTGTGAATTTTCTTAACACACACAAATAAATGTATGTAGACAATCACTGGATTTCTTCATTTATAATCTTTTTACACATACATGCTGCAAAATAAGCAATTTTACCCCTTTACACAGATTAACACAGCAATAAACTTACAGAGATAAAAAAAAAGACAGCAGTAATTAAGTCAGTACTAATTAGATACAACCATTTACAAGAAACACTTTACTAAATTGAAAGTCTTTATGCTAAAGTATGTGTAACAAAATGATAATGAATGAATAAATATAATTAAAGTCATAATAACAGTTAACGAGAACATGGCTTCTCTCCATTATGTTTTCGCATGTGTTATTTTAATGAAGAATTTTTAGAAAATGTTAAAGTATGTGAAAACGAAATAACAATGAATGGATATGTCATTCTTATTATTACTATAATTATATAAGTCAGTCTCTACTAATCAAATACAACCATTTACAAGAACCACTTTCTAAATTAAAATGCTTTATGTCAAAGTAAGTATGAAGAAAATCATAATAAATATACTTCAAGTAATAATAAGAGTCATCATTTGAGGAAGAAGATGTTGGTTGCACAATATTTGTTTATGAGTAGTGCAATATGTGTACATAATGTTATAGATTTTACTTTACTAGAGTATGTGTAAACAAAATATAAAATAAATGAATAAATATAATTAAAGTAACAATAAGAGTTAACAAGAAAATGTTTTCTTTCCACTGTGAGTTCGCATATGGTATTTTAATGAAGAATTTTTAGAAAATGCTGATCCACGCAATTTCACAGGAAAATGGTTTCCCTCCAATGAGGATTCGCATGTGCTCTTTTAAACTGGAATTTGTAGAAAGTGCTGATCCACAAACTCCACAAGAAAATGGGTTCTCTCCAGTGTGTGTTCAAATGTGATGTTTCAAATGGGAATGCTGGGAAAATCTTACATCACGCATTGCATGTGACATTTTAAACTAGAATTTAGAGAAAATCCTTGTCCACAAACATCACGAGAAAATGGTTCCCGTCCAGTGTGTTTTTGCATCTAATCTTTTAAATGGCTATTCTGGGAAAATCTTGATTCTCAATCTTAACAATATAATGGTTTCTACCCAGTGTGTTTTTGCATGTGACGTTTCAGATGAGAATTCTGGGAAAATCTTGCCCTACACACTTCACATGCAAAGGGTTTCTCTCCTGTGTGTGTTCGCATGTGACATTTCAAATGGGCATTTTGAGAAAAACTTATTCCACAAATTTCACAAGAAAATGGTTTCTCTCCAGTGTGTGTTTGCATATGCTTTTTTAAAAAGGAATTTCTAGAAAATACTGACCCACAAACTTCACAAGATTATGGTTTCTCACCAGTGTGGGTTTGCATATGGACTTTAAAACCTGACCCATCTGAAAATCTTGATCCACAAACTTCACAATGAAATGGTTTCTCTCCAGTGTGTGTTCGCATGTGAACTTTCAAATAGGAATTCCGGGAAAATCTTGACCCACAGACTTCACACGAAAATGGCTTCTCTGCTACGTGTGTTTGCATGTGATATTTCAAATGGGAATTCATAGCAAATTCTGATCCACAAACTTCACAAGAAAATGTTTTTTTTCCATTGTGTGTTTGCTTGTGCCTTTTTAAAGTCAAAGTCGAAGAAAATGTTGATCCGCAGACTTCACAAGAAAATGGTTTCTCTCCAGTGTGTGTTCGCATGTGACATTTAAAATAGTAATTCCGGGAAAATCTTGATCCACAAACTTCACAAGAATATGGTTTCTCTCCAGTGTGTGTTCGCATGTGACATTTCAAATGGGCATTTTGAGAAAATCTTGATCCACAAATTTTACAAGAATATGGTTTCTCTCCAGTGTGTGTTCGCATGTGGTTTTTTAAATGGGAATTTTTAGAAAATCTTGACCCACAAACTTCACAAGAATACGGTTTCTCACCAGTGTGAGTTCGCATATGGACTTTAAAACTTGACCCATCAGAAAATCTTGATCCACAAACTTCACAATAAAATGGTCTCTCTCCAGTGTGTGTTCGCATGTGAACTTTCAAATTGGAATTCCGGAAAAATCTTGCCTCACACACTTCACACGAAAATGGCTTCTCTCCTGTGTGTGTTTGCATGTGATGTTTCAAATAGGAATTCATAGCAAATTCTGATCCACAAACTTCACAAGAATATGGTTTCTCTCCAATGTGTGTTCGCATGCAACTTTTTAAAATCGAACTTGAAGAAAATGCTGATCCACAGACTTCACAAGAAAATGGTTTCTTCCCAGTGTGGGGTAGCATGTGGTAGTTCAAATGTGACCCATATGAAAATACTAATCCACAGACTTTACAAGAATATGGTTCAACTACTCACACAAAGTGTGTGTTTACATGTGTCTTTTTAAGCTGGTACTCTGTGAAAATGCTAACCCACAATTTTTACAAGAAAATGTCTTCAGTGTGTGTCTCAATATTACTTTCCAATTCTGAATAAAGTGAAAATGCTGATTTGCGCAATGAAACAATGTTGGCTACCACTTGTAAAAGAAAATTCTTATTGGCAGTCAATATGCATATCCAATG
Organism: Sepioteuthis lessoniana; assembly: GCA_963585895.1. Classification (NCBI taxonomy): domain Eukaryota; kingdom Metazoa; phylum Mollusca; class Cephalopoda; order Myopsida; family Loliginidae; genus Sepioteuthis; species Sepioteuthis lessoniana. Next base: position 14,274,929 of record OY757908.1, on the reverse strand, counting down.
ATTTAGCAAAGCACATATTTGACATTTGGTATGTGTTTGAATGTCTCTTTTAAATTTGAAAATTGCTTTTTCCCATTATCCGATGCGATCTGTGAAGGAATAAAAGTTAAATTATTACTTAGACAATAACAATCATGAAATTCATACGTTATTTTGAATCAGTTTATATTAAATTACAACAAGTAAGAATAAGTAAGTAATGTAGGCAACTAGAGATGAGGGCGACCCGAAGGCTTCATTTTATATTGATGCAACGCTGAGGTATATGAGAGGGTGCTACGCCTTTCCCTGCATTGCCCCAATATGCCCTTGATATGTACCTCATACTGCTCAGTGTTAAGCAAGGAGATATCAAGTACCATTTTTAAAGTCTTTTGTATGACGCAATCTAGGACTAAACCCACAAATTTATAAAAATTTTATGAAAGATTTACCCGAATTAAAAGAATATTTAATTAATAATAGGTATTAAAGAAAATTTTTTTATGGAACAAAAGTTGATCCTAAAAGCATCTTATACATTTGTTGATTTTGAATGTCAAAAGAGGACTGCAGCCGATATCACATTTAAATGTGAAAAATCACCCTAAAAGAATTGCTGTTTTGCATTTCATTTACTATCAACACAGATGAGAAATTCGTAGTTTTCTAAATCTCACTGAATTACTTGCAAGAAATAGAATTAAAGAAACATATTCATACTATTTTTATTAAGAATAGAAAAAAAAAGAAAATAAATTCAAGTCAAAGTTTTTTTTTGTGCCTTTAATATTGCTGTCATCTAGATAGATTTGGTTCCTTCTTTGATCTCCACTTCTCCTAGTGCTCCAATTACAATTAGTATCACAGTCACTTTCATATTCTACAGATTTTTTACTTCTCAGGCAACATGCAAGTATTTATGTTTTTGCTTTCTTTTATTCTAACTCTACGTGTGATCCCTTGAAATATCAAAATTCTCAGGTTGACAAGTTCTTTTCTTCTTGTTAATTAATATTAGATCTTCTCTTCTGGCCTTTTTCGACTACAGATGCAGTCACTTGCAGAAATAGATGCTTCTTTCTACAAATTTTTGATATTTTAGAAAGCACCCATGTGAATACACACAAGAGAGAATCTGTTTCTAAAATAAAACAGTTTTTGCTTTCTTTTATTTTCCCTCTTCGTATGATGCATTGAAATGGAAAAAAAAAAGTCAGCTGGCAAAATACAAGGAGCACACAAGAAGTTTCCAGACTTTTTTCGTATGAGAACTTTTATTGATAGTACACACATGAAATACCAGTCCCCTTCGAAGTAACCTCCTCCAGCTGCAATGCACTTGTTGTACCATTCAAAAAACTTCTGGAAGGCCCCATGGAAGTTCTCTTGTGTGAGTGTGTCAATGACCTTCGTCACAGCATCTTTTATCTCCTCAGTTGTATCATAATGACAGCCTCTAAGGTTAGGGAATAAGCAAAAGTTACAGGGAGCAAGATCTGGACTATAGGGAGGGTGAGGAACTGTCTTGATGCCCATCTTAGTCAAATAGTCTATGACAAGGATGGAGTTGTGGACTGGTGCATTGCCCAGGTGGAAATGCTACTGACCCAATTTGAAGAGTGCTGGTTTCTTCCGAAGGAATCGCTTCCTGAACTCCCTTAAAAACTCAACATATTAACCCTAACCCTTAGGCCAATCAACTCTGGTGTACTGACTTCTTTACTCCTCCCACACCTCTCATCATCCCTCACAGACTCCTTGCCTTCTTTTAATCTCTTATGCCACTCAAAAACTGATGCTTAAACCATGCAAGATGGTCAAAAAGCAGTCTGAATGATTCCATACGTTTCTCTGGAATTTTTTCCAAGTTTAAAACTGAATTTTATTGCATATTGGTCTTAAGTGTCCACACGTCCAGATTGCATTTTTGAAATTAACCAGCTGTGACAATCAGGCTTTAGTAGGGTGTATTCCAATCCCTGCTGTAGCTGTTCATTTGAAACTGCAGTCATAAAAATTGGTCAGTCATCTCATAACATGTGTAGCAATAACAGACTAAATATTCAAGAGTCTAAGACAATTTTAAATGCCTGTACAAAGAAAGTCTAGAACCTTATTGAAGGACATAGTACATTCATTTAATAAGATAATGTGACAGAAAACTTGCAGAGAAGCAGTCGGTGTATTCTACAGCCCCAGTGAACTTAGCCATTGTCTTAAAAGGCATTACAAGAATCATGATAGAACTATATATATAAATTTAGAGTGAGAGAGAGAGAGATGAAACTTTTAGAAAGTACTCATGTGAATACACACTTGAGAGAAGCTGTTAATAAAACAAAGCAGTCAGCAAGTAAAATACATTGTCAATTAGTTATTATTATAATCCTCAACTTGTGCCGACAGTGCAGATTTCCCTGACTCTCTCTCTTTCTCTTTCCATCTGTCCCTATCATCCATCAATTTTGAAAAGGGCTGTTAGATTGAGAGGCTGGTAGTTGTGTCTGCTGCATTGTGCCGTCTCAGGAGGTGTTTGGATAGACTTTGAGTAGCCCTGAAAAGGGCTTTAAAGTTGAGAGGCTGGCAATCTTCCTGCGTCATCTGCGGCTGGAATCAGTACGTCTGCTTTAGGGGAAGCCTTGAGCCATCCTCATTGGGCAGCTGCTGCTGATTAGGCTTCAGTCAAAGAACGACCAGGGAAGAATCTGGTTCCTCCCACACCTTCGGCTGGCATCCAGCCCAACTGATTTGACCTGGTATGATATCACTGCTTCTACAGCTACAGTGTGTTACTACGCTATGCAGTCTATGTCAGATGACCTTGCTTATTATTACTATATTATAGTGAGAAATTTCATTCTAACTCGACCATGTGTTTTTAAATACTACCTATTTTGTCCTTTAGTTGAGGACTGTCCTTAGAAAGACAGGTTGAATTTAATATTAGAAAAAAACTTTCTGTGCAGAGTACTTTAGTCCCTTAATGAATCGTTCCTAAATATTATTTGCTGACGACATCAGTGATTCATCATTTTCAGTAATGGGATTTGTTTGTTTTGTTTTTGTTTGGGTTATGAGTAGTCGGTTGAATACGATAGAACAATGTCATTTATGTGTTCATCCTTATTTCTCCAACCGTGTCCTGCATGTCTTATTTGTCTCAAAAAGGTTGGGAGATGAGTGCTAAGTGGTCATACAGCTGTCGTTTTTAGTCATGTTCCTTCCAGAATTCGTCCAGAACAGCAGAGAGCATTCTAGCATTGTTTTCATATAATCTTTATTCAACCGTCGACCAGATAGCCACACAGCCAATACAACAGGCCCCATTAACTGAGGTACAATGTTATGTCTGTAACAAACATGCAATGGCAAATATGAACTTAAATGGAGAGATATATGCAATATGCTTGATAACATGTTGAATTAAATCTGTTTGAAACTCTACATAATTTCTCTTGTAAGTTTGTTTTGCTTTGGTTTTATGCCGTATCAACCATTGTAGATTAATTTATGCCAAATCATTTTTACACATTTATATTGAATATATGATTTATAAATACATTTTGAAGATAAAATTTTAAATGAGCCTGAGTTCATTTATTTGCACACAGTTAAAAAGTTCATAGCAGAGAGAACTTCTTATCTTTGTTTGGCGCGTAAATTAATTTGACCGTTATGGTTGTCGCATATTTTCACCCAATGATGGTAATTTGTCCCATTCTGCCCGGACGACTTTCCCGGACAATTCAAGGGCAGTGAAAGCCCACCAAACTATCTCGTCCTCAGAATCTTTCAAGCAAGACGGATGTACTTTCCGTCTTCCCTCTTCATAAGAGCAGAACCATTACACCATGAGGAAAGACATCTAATTTATGGACCTTTGAGTCTACCCTCCTAGACCAAAAGCTCCCAGTTGAATATAAATTAGATGTATTTATTCCAACCCTAACAGGAACATCCTTATTATGCCTCTGACATTCAGCTACTTCATTCCTGTTCAACCTTTTAGGAGAGCCTCATTCCTATCTCCCACATTAGAAGACCACAAACTAATGGCTGACTACATCATTCCAGTTCTTAATCAACAACACGACTTTGCTATGACTACAGCTACGTGTATCACACTCAGACATTCAGCTACTTCAATTCTGCTTATCTATTTTGGAGACCTTTACTCTTTATTCCAAAATCTACTGGACATCGAACTACTGGCTGAACACCAAATGCCTGCTCATCCCTTTTTAAACCGTTTTTCTTCCCACTACTGAGTTTCAATTCCAGGTTGAGTCATACCAAAGACTCAAAAAATGGTACTTGATGCTGTCTTGCTTAACACAACATTACAAGGTTAGGATCAAGGTTAAAGTAGAGCAATCAAGGGGATGGAGTAGCAACCTTCCCAACACCTCTGTGTAATAGTTATTGAAAATGGAGCCTTTGGGTAACGCTCGTTTAAGGTATCCTTTAAAAGATTCAAGTTATTGACATTGTTGAAATGGACAGCATTTTTGTTCTGTTGTATAGTGGTTGGTACCACAAGACTTACGGTATTTCAGAGAAATAAAAGACATTGTGTTTCTTAAAAACGAGCAGTACTAAAAGATCTCAGAGAGTAATAAGACCTACTATGGAGGAAATACAAACAGCACAGGACTTATAATATTTGTTGGACTACGCCACTTCAGTTAATAAATAATTAATTCTATTTCACTGTGTATCTCTTCTCTACTGCGATACAACATGTTCAAATTCAAAAACTAAGTCAAGCATCTAAAATCATCCATTACAGATCAAAGTCATTGCACAAAAATATATTCAAGATAATGTAACAACACAACTATGAGAAAGAAAATGCTTATCCTATCTTCTGGCTTAATGGTAATAATGCTTTGACCCTAACATTGAGACACACTCCAGAGTCATTATTTGATAAAGAAATTGTGGGTTGCACAGTTGTTGTTTGTGAGCAGAACAGCATGTGGACATAATGTGATTGATTTTATGAATTGTGATATACACCTGGAAAAAAAATTAATGACAAAATAGATCTATTCTTTCTACTGACCTTAGATATTTGAATCTAGCAAAAATCATTTTTAGAAATTTTATGAATACAAATAAAAATATTCCAAACTTTTCCATATAAGTTTCATACAAATCAAATATATATAATATTTATTAGATTTATATATTTAATGCCATGGCAACAACAATTATCAGGCAGATAATGAAAGGAAATGAAGAAATTGAAAAAAAATCAAAAAATACAATCAAAAACCATTAGAATTACGTAGAAATCAATATCTGTGTTGTGAGCGTGTTTGCGTGGGTTATGGTTACATATTATTAAGTGTGGATGTGGAAGGGGTTTTTAGTTTATATGGTTGTGAAATTATATACATAGATACATGCAAACTTCCATAGCATTGAATATATAAATCCAATACATATATATTCATTTTTTTGTACAGGATCTTAAAATAGTCGTAGATTCTTGGAAATTCAGTATGTTGTTGCTATACATCTTATAAGATGTCTGACCAATTTTTAAGATTTCAGGTACAAATGAACAGCAACAGCACGAATTGGAAGACTAAAACCTCATTGTCATAGCTGGTGAGTTTCAAAAATGCAATCTGGATGTGTGGACACTTTAGAAGAACAACATGTAATAAAATTCTTTTTTTTAACTTGGAAAAAATCCCACAGAAACGTATGCAATACTTCAGACTGTTTTTGGACCATGTTGCATGAATCGAGCATCAGATTTTGAGTGGCATAGGAGATTCAAGGAAGGCAGCGAATCTGTGAGGGATGGTGAGAGGTGTGGGAGGAGTAAGGAAGTCAGAACACCAGAGTTGATTGACTAGAGGGTTAGGCATAAGGTTACTATGTTGAGGTTTTACGGGAGTTCAGCAAGAGATTCCGTCGGAAGATGCCAGCATTCTTCAAATCGAGTCAGTTGCATTTCTACCAGGACAATACACAAGTCCACAACTCCATCCTTGTCAAAGACTATTTGACCAAGATGGGCATCAAGACAGTTCCTCACCCTCCCTATAGTCCACACCTTGATCTCTGTGACGTTTGGTTATTCCCTAAGCTCAGAGTCTATCATTATGAGACAATTGAGGAGATGAAAGAGGCTGTGACGAAGGTCACTGACACGCTCACACAAGAGGACTTCCATGAGGCCTTCCAGAAGTTGTTGGAACGGTATAACAAGTGCAATGCAGCCGGAGGAGATTACTTCGAAGGGGACTAGAATTTCATGTATGTACTATTAATAAAAGTGCCCATACGAAAAAAGTCTGGAAACTTATTTAATGATCCGTATATAAAATACTAAAGAAAAAAGGTAAATGATATTAAAAAAAAACCAACAAAATAATCTAACAAATAAAAGAGATATAAAATGAAACTGATAATCTTATGAGTATAATAATCATAATAATCCAATGAATAATTCAGACATAACAGGCAAATAAGTTTATTTCAATATGTAACGTGATGTTTAGTTTAGTTACTTTAACGTGGCATTCAGGAAAAATATATTCTTTTTATATTAATTTTTATTTTTAAAATGTAATTTTAAAACCTTTTCTAAAAGCATTTTTTGTTTCTTGTAGCACAACAATTCTTCATTACATTATGATTATCGTCTGTTTCACTGATTCACGACTTTTATGACGTCACAATCGAACAGGCCTTCTCTTTCGCTCGTCTCGACCAGAATCATTAAGTTTGCCACTTTCATTGACCATCAAGAGGTGGTGTCAAAAGAAATCACTTGGCAAAAAAAAAAAATCAAACAACTAACTATAATATAGATAAATATTTTCAATGCTTTCAAATATTCTTAACATTTCTCTCAATCATTTACTTCAATTCCCATGTGATGGACACGTCTCAACACACAAAATTCATCACCGTTTTTAAAACTCTTTCAAAATTACAATTAACACTCTCACAAGTTCAATTTTCCCCAAAACTTAAAATAAAATCTCTTTCAAATAACGTTTTATATTTATTTAATTAAACAATTATTTACAACAAAATAGTTTTTAAAATACTGCGGGAAATTTAATAGGCCAACACTGACCTCATATTTCGATGTGGGGGGTGACTTTGTTTATGTCACCCTCAACGATTAACACTGTTCGTAGCAAAAAATAAAATATCAATTAAATGTTGAAATTAATTCAATTTTAAAATAAACCTGACCAGTTTACAAAATATTTAAGATATTTTTATATTCAATGAGGATAAAATCACAAATCATAAAAAAATAGTTTTTCTGCAAATTACGTATTTTTGATTTGTAAAGAAAAATAATAACCGAACGTTATACTTACTTCTTTCTCATTTCTTTTCCTTCGGGAGATACAACGTTGAAGAAAGGGGGAAAACTATATTCTAAATAAAATAACTGTTTTCAGCTTGGAGAAAATCAGAAATTATCGTCCATTTACAAGGAAAGCAGAAATGTTTTTCGAAAGAGTGACAAACAAGGGAGATAATTGCAATATTTTCCTAAGCTATAATTACGATTCATCCTATATCTCGGCAGGTACAATTTGACACAAGGTCATTTTTTTGTGGGAAGCCATCCACGATTCGAGACTGATCACTGGAAATAAAAAAAAAATCCATGCTAACATCAGCATCCCTCTGGCGTCAAGTGATGAATTCAGTCATGTATAGCAAGAATTTCGTGGAGGGACGTTCCCTAGGGCAAAGCGCTTCTGATCATCAACACCCAGGCAAGCAGCCGTTGAATAAGAATCATTCAATATAACCAAAAGACAAGATACTGATAAAAAGTTTAAGTTCTATGATTAATGATTATAATATGTATTCGTCCAAAAGTGATGAATCAATAATATGAAAAGAAATATTTTAAAAACTTTAAAGCCGGGAAAATATTAATCTATGAATAATGTTTATTGTATTATATATAAAAAAAACAACTTCTGAACTTCTTCCGTTAATAACACAGATTTGAAAGCTTTGTTTAGAGTTAGTTTTAAATTCAGGTTAAAAAAAATCTCTCACAAGATTCTGAGTCCTTTATTTTCTTCACTACAAGGGTTAGGTGTAGATGTAGGGGTAGGTTTGGATTAAGATTGAAATAAACTGTTAAAATCATTCCTTTTTCAACGTATTAGTTTTTACATTAGTTTTGAATGGTGGTTTTTCATTGAAGACTAAGTGACAGCAAGTCTCCTCCAGATTGCAATATTCTTTCAAGTCTATCAGTTGGTTTTGACATTGTTGTCATCGTCTCGATAGACTTGGTTCTATCTTTGATCTCCACTTTCTCCTAGTGCTACAATTAGTATCACAGCCACTTACATTTTCTGCAGATTTTTCAGCTCTCAGGCAAGATCAGAGTATATGTTTAAGTTTTGGCTTTCTTTCACACTCGACTAAGTTTTAGGATATGTACTGCCTACCCTTTGAAAGATTCCTCAAGTTGTTGACATTGTTTAAATGGACAGCATTTGTGTTGAAATAAAAAAAGAACTAAGTCAAGCATCTGAAATCATCCAAATTACATCGTCATAGCATAAAAATCATTTATTCAAGATAATGTAACAACACACCAATGAGAAAGAAAATGCTTATCCTATGTTCTTGCTTCATGGTAATAATGCTTTCGCCCTCAAATTGAGCCTGACCCCAGAGTCATCATTTGATAAAGAAATTGTGGGTTGCACAGTTGTTGTTTGTGAGCAGTGCAGCATGCAGACATAATTTTATAGATTTTATGAATTGTGATATACACCAAGAAAAAAAATTTATTAACAAAACAGATATATTCTTTCTACTCACCTAAGAGAATTGAATAAAGCAAAAATCATTTTAAGAGATTTTATGAATACAAATAAAAATATTCCTAACTTTTCTATATAAATTTTATACAAATCAAGTATTCTTATACATAAACTCCCATTGATTTTGGAAGGTAGTGAATTAAAAACAATCAAATATTTTTTACTCTCTTTGAGTAAGAAGGACTCTTAATTTCAGTTATAAAATCCTGCTTATATAAAACTATTCTTTTATATTGAACTGGGATGTCATACGACAATGTACACTCAACTGACTTTGAAAGGTAGAAAATAAAAATGAATAAATAACTTGAAACTAAGCAATGAAGAACATGTAATTTCATTGATAAATTCCTCCTTATACACAACAATTATTTAATACTGTACTGGGATGTGATGTTGGACAGCACTATATATATAAATATATATATATATAATAAATAATACTTAAATATTTATTAGGTTCGTATATTTATTACCATGGAGTTTTGTCAACGACCTTAGGTTTCACGAAGTTTGACTAACAACAATTATCAGGCAGATAATGAAAAGAAATGAAGAAATCGAAAAATACAATTTAAAACTGTTGGAATTGTGTAGAAATCTATGTGTGCTTGTGTGTGTATATGTGTATGTGTATATGCGTGTGTTTATGTGGGTTATAGTTATATATTAATTTGTGTGGATGTGTAAGTGGTGTTTAGTGTATATGGGTGTGGAAATACATACATAGATACATACAAAATTCCATAGCATTAAATATATAAATCTAATATATATTTATCATTATTATTAATATATATTATTAATTCATAATCGCTCTATCTTAGATATTGACCACTCTCCAAATTATATCACACTTGAAAATATCAATTAGTGAAAACCAACACTGTTACAAAATATTTAAAAAGTTAAGAAATAAAGACAAATGATGTTTAAAAAAAGAAATAATTTAAGTCAAAACAAATTTGTCGAAATAAATTGTTTATTCAAATATTTTCTTTAATTTGGTTTTATGGAATATCAACCATTGAAGCTTATTTAATACCAAATCCATTTTTAAATATACAAATAGTTCTATTTCAAACAATTCAGTTTATCATATTTTAGTAAAACGTTGATTTTAACTTTGAACAACTTAAAAACTTTTAAGTTTCAAACAATCTTTATTTCATTTTTGAGATGAGAAGAACTGGATTTTGAAATACAATTGTCTGCAGTATCTCAATATATATATATATATATATATATATATATATATATATACTTTCTTGGGATGAGGCCTAATGAAAAAAAATATGAAAATTATACTCCCTGACGCACACATATTAACATAGTTACTTTACCAAGTGAATAGACGTCTGTCTTTGTCTGTGGTTCATAAAACCTGTTTATAGAGCCAATTTCACAAGCTAGCTTGTAGCACTAATAAAATAGCAAAACATAGAGTACTGGTTTTGAGATGAGATCAAATTAAGAATAATCTCACAACAATCATATTAGAAAGTAGAAAGGTTTGATGTGACCAGAAGACTGATTGGATGAGCCTTTCAACTGCCTGTCTAACCAGGTAAAAAAAAGTTGATGTTCAGGTCACTTATTTAAGACAAAAAAAATTTGTCGAAATAAATTGACCCTAAAAGGATTAAGAAGACTGCAGCTCTTGTCACAAATATAATTAGAGGAATAAGAATGATAAGTCAGTCTATACAAGTTTGATACAAGCAATAACGGAAACCACTTCTTTAAATTGCATCATTATTACTAGTAAGAGTCATCATTTGTCGAATTAAATCAAATTGTTTATTCAAAGATTTTGTTTGATTTGGTTTTATGGCATATCAACCATTTAAGGTTATTTAATGCCAAATCCATTTTTAGATATACAAATAGTTCTATTTCAAACAATTCAGTTTATCATATTTTAGTAACAGGTTGACTTTTACTATTAACAACTTGAAAACTTTTAAGTTACAAACAAACTCTATTTCAATTTTAGAGGAGAAGCACTGGATTTTTAAATACACTTATCAGCAGTCTCTCTCTCTCTCTCTATATATATATATATATACACGTATATACTTATTCAGAATAATACCTAATGGAAAAAATATGAAAAGTATACTCTCTGAGAAAAACAAAGGAAGTTGCCACCTGGGAACAGTGCCTTGAGAGATTTGAAGAGCCCAGATAAATGGACAAACCTGTACGGCAAGAAGAGACTGAATTTGTCATTGCACATGGTAGATGAACATATGACTGGTGCACAAAAGATAAACAGCTTTTTTCTAGTAGAATAGACACATATCTCTATTGGTGGTCAATGAAACCTCTCTCTCTCTCTATATATATATATATATATATATTTATATAAATTTATGTATTAAAAGAGAGAGAGACAGACAGGCAGACTTGATCAATGCATTCAGTTTGACATATTTTTTTATCTGTCAATGTAGGAGTCAAATGTAGAAGCTTAGTCAAACAATTTTAATTCAAAACAATTCAGTTTAGCATAGGTATGCAGTTAGTTCTATTTAACCAATAGATAGGGCCTATTCACGTGCTACCACTCTGGGACAGAGGGAAACTGGGATCGATAGCAATTATGCAGTACTCTGCATTCCCCAAAGCTCCAGCATTACGGGAATCTTACCATCAGATTGCTTAGTATCATATCCAGGACACTCAAGAAGCAGTTGGTGGATTCTACAGACCAAGCCAACTGGGCAATAAAACTTTAGAGGTAGTAAGCCATAGTTGATAGGTGACCTCATTGTAGCTGGGCCATACCTGTCTTAACAGCAGTGAAGTTAGCATATCACACCGCCCCAAATGACAAGTGGCCCCATTCGATGGGTTTTTACCTTTCTCTCAACAGAATTACAGTTGGCATGTCCTACAGAACCCAAATACCCCATTTTAACAGGTCCTTTCTTTCTCAAAGGAAGCAGATCATAGGATTAGATATGTTAAGGTCAAATGTGAATTTTCTTAACACACACAAATGAATATATGTGGACAATGACTAGATTTCTCCATTTTTATCTTATTACATATACATGCTGCAAAATAAGCAATTTTACCACTAAATTGAAAGTCTTCATGATAAAGTATATGTAACAAAATAATAATGAATGAATAAATATAATGAAAGTCATAATAAGAGTTAACGGAAAAACGGCTTCTCTCCACTGTATTTTTGCATGTGGAATTTTCATGAGGAATTTTTAGAAAATGCTAAACTATTATGTAAATAAAATAACAATGAATGGATATATATAATTATAGTAATAATAAGAATCATAAGTCAGTTTCCAGTAATTAGATACAACCATTTACAAGAACCCCTTTCTAAATTAAAATGCTTTATGTTAAAGTAAGCAAAAACAGAATAATAATGTATGAATAAATATACTTCAAATAATAATAATAAGTCATCATTTGATGAAGAAGATGTTAATTGCACAATATTTGATTGTGATTAATCAATATACCTAAACTAATAATAAGTGTCAACTAGAAAATTTTTTCTCTCCACTGTGTTTTCGCATGTGGTATTTTAATGAGGAATTTCTAGAAAATGCTGATCCACACACATCACAAGAAAATGGCTTTTCTCCTGTGTGTGTTTGCATATGATATTTCAAATTGGAACTCCGGGAAAATCTTGCCCCACACACTTCACACGAAAATGGTTTCTCTCCAGTGTGTGTTCGCATGTGACTTTTTAAAATTGACTTTGAAAAAAATGCTGATGCACAGACTTCACAAGAAAATTGTTTCTCCCCATGGTGTGTTCGCATGTGGCGTTTTAATTTGGAATTTCTAAAAAATGCTGATCCACAAACTTCACAAGAAAATGGTTTCTCACCAGTGTGGGTTTGCATGTGGCATTTTAATCTTGACCCAACTGAAAACGCTGATCCACAAACTTCACAAGAAAATGGTTTCTCTCCAGTGTGTGTTCGCATGTGACATTTCAAATGGGAATTCTGGGAAAATCTTGATCCACAAATTTCACAAGAAAATGGTTTCTCTCCGGTGTGGGTTCGCATGTGACTTTTTAAAATTGACCTAGAAGAAAATGCTGATTGACAGACTTCACAAGAAAATGGTTTCTCTCCAGTGTGTGTTCGCATGTGAACTTTTAAAATGGAATTTAGAGAAAATGCTGATCCACAAACTTCACAAGAAAATGGTTTCTCTCCGGTGTGGGTTCGCATGTGACGTTTTAAATATGACGCATCTGAAAATGCTGATCCACAGACTTCACAAGAAAATGGTTTCTCTCCATTGTGGGTTCGCATGTGCAATTTTAAACGGGAATTTCTAGAAAATTCTGATCCACAAACTCCACAAGGAAATGGTTTCTCTCCAGTGTGTCTTTGCATGTGAACTTTTAAAGTGGAATTCTGGGAAAATCTTGATCCACAAACTTCACAAGAAAACGGTTTCTCTCCAGTGTGTGTTCGCATGTGAGTTTGTAAAATTGATTTTGAAGAAAATGCTGATTCACAGACTTCACAAGAAAATGCTTTCTCTCCATGCTGTGTTCGCATGTGCCATTTTAAAATGGAATTTATATAAAATGCTGATCCACAAACTTCACAAGAAAATGGTTTCTCTCCAGTGTGTCTTTGCATGTGAACTTTTAAAGTGGAATTCTGGGAAAATCTTGATCCACAAACTTCACAAGAAAACGGTTTCTCACCAGTGTGGGTTCGCATGTGACATTTTAAATCTGACCCAACTGAAAACGCTGATCCACAAACTTCACAAGAAAATGGTTTCTCTCCAGTGTGTGTTCGCATGTGACGTTTGAAATTGGAATTCTGGGAAAATCGTGATCCACAAACTTTACAAGAAAATGGTTTCTCTCCAGTGTGGGTTCGCATGTGGGATTTTAAATATGACCCATATGAAAATGTTGATCCACAGACTTCACAAGAAAATGGTTTCTCTCCATTATGGGTTCGCATGTGCAATTTTAAACTGTAATTCATAGAAAATGCTGATCCACATACTTCACAAGAAAATGGTTTCTCTCCAGTGTGTGTTCGCATGTGACGTTTCAAATGGAAATTCTGGGAAAATCTTGATCCACAAACTTCACAAGAAAATGGTTTCTCTCCAGTGTGTTTTTGCATGTGAACTTTTAAATTGGATTTCTGGGAAAATCTTGATCCACAAACTTCACAAGAAAATGGTTTCTCTCCAATGTGTGTATCCATGTGACTTTTTAAAATTGAACTGGAATAAAATGCTGATCCACAGACTTCACAAGTAAATGGTTTCTTACCAGTGTGGGGTAGCATGTGGTAGTTCAAATGTGACCCATACGAACATTCTAACCAACAGACTTTACAAGAAAACTGTTCGACTACTCTCAAGAAGTGTGTGTTTGCATGCGTCGTTTTAAACTGGTATACTGTGAAAATGCTAACCCACAATTTTTTCGAGAAAATATATTCAGTATTCGTCTCAATATTAAGTTACAATTCTGAATAAAGTGAAAATGCTGATTTGCACAATGAAACAAAGTTGGCTATCAGTTGTTAAAGAAAATTCTTATTGGCTGTCAATATGCATATCCAATGACTTAGCAAAGCACATATTTTACATTTGGTATGTGTTTGAAAGTCTCTTAAGTTTCAGAATAATTCTTTCCCATTATCCGTTGTGATCTGTGAAGGAATAAAAGTTAAATTATTACTTAGACAATAACAATCATGAAATTCATACATTATTTACAATCAGTTTATATATCAGTTAATGGCAACAAATAAGTAAGTCAAGTAGGTAACCAAAAGGCACCCTTTTCAATAGCTACAAAACAAGGTGAAGGGATAGGCGCTACTCCTTTCTCTGGATTACTCCACTTTACCCATGATATGTACCTTATATTGCTGAGTTTTAAGCAAGGAGGTATCAAGTACTATTTTTAATGTCTTTGATATAATGTAACATAGGATTGAAACTGATTCTCCCAGACCATTGGTGAACACTCTACCCACTAGGTAAATGAGCCGGTTTTGCAGCATGTCGTATATACTTAATGCAAAGTTGTAAATAAAATTCTTATACTACTGTTCAACAAATAAAGGAATTTCATAGAACTGCAGTCATTTTTAGAATTTTATAAAAGATTTACCAAAATTAAAATGATAATCTATAAATAATAGATTCATAGAAAAAACATGGAAAAGAAAATGATCGAAAAACCATTTTATATATTTGTTTATTTTGATTGTCCCAAGTGGACAACAACTGATATCACATTTAAATAAGCTCTCATATGAACTTATCAATTATAGACAGAAATTTATTTTTTAAATATTTTAATGACAATTAATACATAACACGAATCTGTCATTTTATCAATTAATTTCATTGTAACATTTAGCAAAGAAACATTAATAAAAATCAAAAAATAAATGGAAAAGAAAATCACCCAAAAAAAATTTCTTTCTGTTTTGAATTTCATTTACTATCAACACAGAAGAGAAATTTGTACGTTTCTAAATCTCCCTGAATTACTTGCAAGCAATAGAATTAAAGAAACATATTCATACTCTGAATATTTATATTTTTATTAAGAATAGAAAAGACAGGAAAATAAATTCAAGTCAAAGTTGTTTTTTTTTTTTGTGCCCATCAGGAACATACATGTCTGAATTGTTTTGAAGAAACTTGATGATTTTTATTATTCAGGGTTTTCAGACTTATCTTCATCTTTATTGTTATATTCTCAATGTTTCGCCCGAAATGTCTTCCAGCCTTCTTCAGGTGTTTGTCAAACTTGGAACCCTATACAGACTTTCAAACCATGTCCTTTATTTAAACCATGGGGATTGCTGGTTCTGACTCCATTAATCATAACTGGGTATAAGTACTACGTATTCTTGTTTTGTTACTTGCCTGCAGTCAGGATTGAAGCTGCAACCTCAAGAGGATTGTTTTTTAAAAGGTTAGCGAACGAACCCTAAGAACAGTTAGGCTATGTGTCCTGCTTGACAGTTCAAAGTGAATTTTTGGTATTTATATATTATAGTGTTCTTATATCACTATGATTACTACTATTATATCTGATTTTTTACCTGAGCTTGTATTCAAACTTTTTTTAACTTGTATTTTTATCTAACTTTTTTGATTATTGGTTCTCCTATTTCTACCCAACATGTCACTGTGGCCCAACATAAGTGCTAATTCCTTAAGGTGACTAAGTCTCCAGGGTTTATCTCTATCAATTATTTTAACTTTATCCTATAACGGTAGATGGTTTCCCTTTTCTTTCCATATATGGTCTGCCATACCTGACTTTTCAATTTCACCTCATATTACTGCTTTCCAATGTTCTTGTAACATAATTTTTAGTGGCCAGCATATCTTGCCTTTGTATGTTTTATCACCACTGTAATGAATGAAGTACACACAGTTGTTGATCATGTTGAATTCTGTTGGTGGTTTGACACAGAAGAGATACCTCCAGAGAGTTGAGGCATTTGTGAATATTGTCTTAATGTCATATGGACTACATATACTTTGGATCCTGTTGGCAAGGCCTTTGATGTAGGGCAGACATTTTGTGATCAAATATTTTTATACATACACTCCCACTGATTTTGGAAGGTAGAGAAGTAAAAACAGTCAAATATTCTTTACTCTCTTTATAAGAAGGACTCTTAATTTCAGTTATAAAATCCTGCTTATATAAAACTATTTTTTTATATTGCACTGGGATGTCATACGACAATGTACACTCAACTGACTTTGAAAGTTAGAAAATAAAACACATAAATAACTTTATATATGGCAATGAAGAACATGTAATTTCAGTGATAAATTCCACTTTAAACACGACAATTATTTAATACTCTACTGGGATATGATGTTGGACAGCACTGTATATATATATATATATAATACTAATAATAATAAACAAATATTAGATTTATATATTTATTGCCATGAAATTTCGTCTGCAACCTGAGGTTTTGTGAAGTTTTACAAACAACAATTATCAGGCAGATAACGAAAGGAAAAGAAATTTAAAAAATTTAAAAATATAATCAAAAACTGTTGGACTTGTGTAGAAATCATTATGTGTATTGTATGCGTGAGTGGGGGGGGTATGGTTACATATTATTACGTGTGGATGTGGATGGGGTTCTTAGTGTATATGGGTGTGAAGATACATACATAGATATATGCAAACTTCTATGGCATTAAATATATAAATCCAATATATATATATATATATATTCATTTTTATAATATATTTATGTATGACTATTATTATATAATAGCTCTCTCTCAGATATTGAGCACTCTCCAAATTATATCACACTTAGAACACCACAACCCACAAAGTGAATTTGTGACAACCAGCACTATATATACATATATGATTCTTAGGTATTATATATATATATATATATATATATATAGAACTAGTAACCCCCCCCATATCAAACAGCTGGACAAGTTTGAAAATGAAATGATAGGAATGGTTAAGGAGATACAATTTAGGAAAATGCGCAATAATATTCAGCAAAATATGTATGAGGATATGAGGAGATTTAAGGAGTCCGAAAGCATATTTGTAAAGTCGGATAAATCGGGCAATTTGTATGAAATAGAAAAGGGAAGATATAAGCAAATGATGTTTAAGGAGGTGGTTAAGAATTATAAGAAAGCACCACCTGATCTCGAAAAAGAGTTGAATAATGACGCAAAAATGTTGGCGCATAGACTAGGTATTGTAGATAGAGTGGAAAAATACAATACCAAGAATTGTTTCATTACGATCAAGGACCACAAGAGTGATTTCAAGACTAATCCGGAATGTAGGCTTATTAACCCGGCCAAGACACAATTAAGTAGGGTTAGTAAAATAATCGTCCAAGAAATATGTGATTCGCTTAGGCTGGCATTAAATATCAACCAGTGGAGAAGCACAAAAGATTGTATTAAGTGGTTTGAGGAATACGAGAAGAATGATAGGTGCTCCTTTATCAAATATGATATTAAGGATTTTTACCCTTCGATAACCAAAAGGACACTAGATAGAGCGTTAGATTTGGCTAAGGAATATATGGTGATACCTTTAGACAAAGTGGAGATAATTAAGCATTGTCGTAAAACATTGTTATACTATGAAGATAGTGTATGGATAAAAAAGGGGGAGGGTGGAAATTTCGATGTTTCAATAGGGGCATATGATGGGGCAGAAATTTGTGAGCTCGTTGGGTGTGTATTATTGTATAGTATTAATAAGATTATGGACCCAGGTAGCCATGGGCTTTACTTAGACGATGGTTTGATTATCATGGATAAAAGCACACCGAAGAAATGTGATGGTATTAGAAAAAGATTGTATAAGCTGTTTAATGAGTTTGGATTTAGGTTGGATATAAGGACAGACCTAAAAATTACCGCTTATCCTGATGTTACTTTAAACTTATATAGTGGAACTGTATCTCCGTTTAGAAAAAGGAACCAGGATCTGCGTTATGTGAATAGGGGATCCAATCACCCAACACAGGTATCTAAACATGTACCTAAGGACATAGAACATAGGTTATCAAATAACTCCTCCAATAAGGAAATTTTTGAATAAAGCAAGCAGGAATATGAGGAGGCCTTGAAGAATGACGGATATAGAATCAATTTAGAATATAGGGATAGGGAGGAAGGTGATACGCAAAAAAGGAGAAATAGACCTAGGAAATTTTTATGGTTTAATCCCCCTTATAAGATAGAGGTAGTCAATAACTTAGGGAAAGAATTCTTTAAGTTATTAAAAAGAAATTTCCCTAGTGGGAGTCCGTTATATAAGATATTTAATAAGAATTGTGTTAAATTAAGTTACATTTGCATGCCAAACATCAATGGCATAATAAATAAGAGTAGTATAGCTAAATTAAGGAGAAAAATAAGGTGATTGCTAAATGTAATTGTAGGGATAAGGTTAGATGTCCGCTGGAAGGCAAATGTAAGCAAGAATGTGTAGTGTATAAAGTGGAAGTATATAGTGACCCGAATAATAAGAGAAACAAAAAGATATACTTTGGGTCAACGCAAGGGGATTTTAAGACTAGGTACTATAACCATAAAACGAGTTTCTCACACGAGAAGTATAGGCATAGTACTACGTTATCTAGTTACATGTGGGAGCTCAAGGATAACAAAGGGATAGATCCTATAATGAAATGGGAAGTAATAAAAAAATACCATAAATATAGGGCGGGAGATAGAATTTGTCTACTTGGCACGGAGGAAAAAACTAGCAATAGCATCCTGTAAAAATAAGGATATGTTAAACCAAAGATCGGAGGTGTTAAATAGTTGTAGACATAAAAGGGCTTGGTTGCTCTATAATTAGGGATAGGTTTCAGAGGGTTTTTTGGGGTTTTTTTTATTTAAAAGTAAGGTAATTTATATTTTATTTAATTTGGTCTTTTTTTTTTAAATGTAAATTCTAAGCTCGGTGGGGTTTCTAAATGTAAATTTAAATGTAAATTCTAAGCTCGGTGCGCTTTCTCATTTAGCATTGGTTGGAGCTAGGCTTCCTGATGATCTGATAAGGTGAAACTTTAGTAGAAGATTTCCAACTCGCAATTTAAGTTAATTTTATATATATATATATATATATATATATATATATACATGGCCTATTCAATAAGTTTCCAGACGTTTCTGGTGCAAGCACTTAAAATTGTCGTAGACTCTTAAGAATTCAGTATGTTATTGCTATACATCTGACCAATTTTCATGATTTCAGGTTCAAAAGAACAGGAATAGCAGAAATTGGAAGACAAAAACCTCATTTCCACAGCTGGTGAAGTTCAAAAATGCAATCTGGACGTGGGGACACTTTAGAAGAACGATATGCAATAAAATTCTGTTTTAAACTTGGAAAAAATGCCACAGAAACGTATGGAATGCCTCAGACTGCTTTTGGACTAAGAGATTCAAGGAAGGCAGGGAGTGTGTGAGGGATGATGAGAGGTGTGGGAGGAGTAAGGAAATCAATACACCAGAGTTGACTGGCCAGAGGGCTAGAGTTAGGGTTAATATGTTGAGGTTGTAAGGGAGTTCAAGAAGAGATTCCGTAGGAAGAGGCCAGCACTCTTCCAATCGGGTCAGTGGCCTTTCCACCAGGCTAATGCACCAGTCCATAACTCCATCCTTGTCAAAGACTGTTTGACGAAGATGGATATCAAGATCATTTCTCACCCTCCCTATAATCCAGACCTTGCTCCCTGTGACTTTTGATTATTCCCTGAGCTCAGAGGCTGTCATTATGAGACAATTGAGGAGATGAAAGAGGCTGTGACGAAGGTCATTGACACACTCACACAAGAGGACATCCATGGGGCCTTCCAGAAGTTGTTGGAACGGTATAACAAGTGCAATGCAGCTGGAGGAGATTACTTCGAAGGATACTAGAATTTCATGTATGTACTATTAATAAAAGTGCCCATACGAAAAAAGTCAGGAAACTTATTTAATGATCCGTATATAAAATACTAAAGAAATAAAGGTAAATGATATTAAAAAAAACCCAACAAAATAATCTAACAAATAAAAGAAATATAAAATGAAACTGATAATCTTATGAGTATAATAATCATAATAATCCAATGAATAATTCAGACATAACAGGCAAATAAGTTTATTTCAATATGTAACATGATGTTTAGTGACTTTAACGCGGCATTCAGGAAAAAAATATTCTTTTCTTATCAATTATTATTTTTAAATTAATATCAAATAAAGTTTTAAAACCTTTTCTAAAAGCATTAAGTTTGCCACTTTCATTGACCATCAAGAGGTGGTGTCAAAAGAAATCACTTGGTAAAAGAAAAATCAAACAACTAACTATAACATAGATAAATATTCAATTTCCCCCCAAACTAAAGAGAAATTCTCTTTCAAATAACGTTTTATATTTATTTAATTAAATCATTATTTACAACAAAATTGTTTTAAAAAGACTGCGGGAAATTTATTAGGCCAACACTGACCTAATATTTCGATGTGGGGGTGACTTTGTTTATGTCACCCCAACGATTAACACTGTTCGTGGAAAAAATAAAATAAAATATCAATTAAATGCTGAAATGAATTCAATTTTAAAATAAACCAAATCAGTTTACAAAAGATTTCAGAGACTTTTTACATTCAAACATGATAAAATTACAGATCATAAAAAAACAGTTTTCCTGCAAATTACGTATTTTTGATTTGTAAAGAAAAATAATAACCGAACGTTATACTTACTTCTTTCTCTTTTCTTTTGTCTGATTTCTTTTCCTTGCGGAAATACAACGTTAGAGAAAAGGGGAAAACTAAATATTAAATAAAATAACTGTTTTCAGCTTGGAGAAAATTAGAAATTATCGTCCATTTACAAGGAAAACAAAAAGGTTTTTTGAAAGAGTGATAAACAAGGGAGATAACTGCGATATTTTCCTTAGCTATAATTCCGATTCATCCAATATCTCAGCAGGTAGAATTTGACACAAGGCTATTCACTATTCAACACTGATCACTGGAGATAAGAAAAAATCCCAGCTAACATCGGCATTCCTCTGGCGTCAAGTGATGAATTCAGTCATGTATAGCAAGAATTTCATGGAGAGACGTTCCCTATGGCAAAGCGCCTCTAATCATCGACACCCAGGCAGGCAGCCGTTGAATAAGAATCATTCAATGTAAAAGACAAGACATTTATAAAAAGTTTAAGTTCTATAACTAATTATAAGTAGATTCATGCCTTTACGATATGTATTCGTTCAAAAGTGATAAATCAATAATATGAAAAGAAATATTTATAAACTTGGAAGCCTGGAAAATATTAATCTATGATTCACGTTTGTTGTTTTATATTTAACAACTTTTAGGAACATGTTTCATTGATAACATATATGAAAGTTTTGTTTAGGGTAAGTTTTAAATTCAGGGTAAAAAAATATCTCTAACAAGATTCTGAGCCCTTTATTTTATTCACAACAAAGGTTAGGTGTAGATGTTGGGGTAAGTTTGGATTAAGATTGAAATAAACTGTTAAAATCATTCCTTTTTTACCATAACAGTTTTTCACATTCATTTTAAATGGTGGTTTTTCATTAAAGACTAAGGGACAGCAAGTCTCCACCGGATTCCAAAATTCTCTTAAGTCCACAAGTTGACTTTAACATTGCTGTCGTCTAGATAGACTTGGATCTTTCTTTGATCTCCACTTTCTCCAAGTGCTCTAATTACAATTAATATCACAGTCACTTAAATTTTCTGCTGATTATTCAGCTCTCAGGCAAGATCAGAGTATATGTTTATGTTATTGCTTTCTTTCACCCTCGTCTAAGTTCCGCTTTGAAAGATTCCTCAAGTTGTTGACATTGTTTAAATGGACAGCATTTGTGTTGAAAAAAAAAAAAACTAAGTCAAGCATCTGAAATCATCCAATTTAGATCAACGTCATAGCTCAAAAATCATTTATTCAACATAATGTATGAACACACCTATGAGAAGGAAAATGCTTATCCTATGTTCTTGCTTAATGGTAATATAGCGTTACGTGAAATGGTTATTTGTTTAACACTATAATATTTTAGACACACAAATGAATTACGAAACTATTCTTTAACAACACAACAACGAAAGTTCTTTATTTGCAGCTTTGAATATTTGGTTTGTTCTTGGTGCTGCAAGACTTGTGGTGTTTCGGCTTGTTAGTGTTGGAGACGAAATGGCTTAGCGGGATGTTGAGATAGCAGCGTCTTGTTGGATGTGTGAGGGAAGTATTTAAAGTCACCGTGTAGTTTTGTATCTGGATTTTGGAGGAGAGTCTGCGATATCCCCATGTTGTCGAGAGCGGAGTTTCGCTCGGATCGACATAGTCAATTTTTGGGGTGACATGAAGTGGTGCCTGTGGAAGGCATGCTGAATGTTTCTAATTTATATTCAACTGGGATTCCTCGTAAAGAATCCATAAATTAGAGGGTTCCCTTGTTGAGTGTCCATGTTGCTGCTGCTAGTGTTAAAGCCACAGTGAGATGTCCACACTGGGTGGCTTGTCTAGCTAAAAAGCATCACTAAGCAGGGACGACCAGAGGCACATCTGTTCTGGTCGCCGTCTCAAGCTGAAGAGGGAAAATTTGGCCGCTCACCCATTTTGCTAGCCGGAAATGAAGGTCCGGGCTGAATAGGATAAGTCATCCTGATTGGGTGAAATTCAGTGTTGAATCAAATTGCGCGCCAAACCAAAATACAAGATTTTCCTCTTCTCTACAGTAATAATGCTTATTCTTCGTCATTATCTGTTGTGACTTGTGAAGGAATAAAAGTTAAATTATTACATAGACAATAACAATCACGAAATTCATACATTATTTAGAATCAGTTTATATTTCAGTTAATTGCAACAAGTAAGTAAAAGTAAGTCAAGTAGGTAACCAAAAGGCTCCCTTTTCAATAGCTACAACACCGATGAGAAGGGATGGGCACTACTCCTTTCTCTGGATTACTCCACTTTACCCATGATATGTACCTTATATTGCTGAGTTTTAAGCAAGGAGGTTTCAAGAACTATTTTTAAAGTCTTTGATATGATACAAAATGGGATTGAACCCGATTCTCCAAGACCAGTGGCAGACACTCTACCCACTAGGAAAATGAGACGGTTTTGCAGCATGTCATATATGTTTAATGCAAATATGTAAATAAAATATATTTCAGTTAATTGCAACAAGTAAATTAAGTAAACTTGGTGACTGTAGTCAATAGAAGGCTCCCTTTTCAATGGCTACAACACTGGCATGTAAGGTAAAGCGCTACTCCTTTCCCTGGATTGCTCCACTTAACCCTTGATATGTACCTTATATGGGCTCTCATATGAAACTCATCAACTATAGCCAGGAATTTCTTTCTGTTTGTATTGAAATGACAATACATAACAAGAATTTGTCTTTTCATCAATCAATTTCACTTAGCAAAGAAACATAAATAAAAAAAGGAAAAAACAAATGGAAAAGAAAATCACCCTAAAAGAATTTCTTTCTGTTTGGCATTTCATTTCCTATCAACACAGAAGAGAAATTTGTACTTTTCTAAATCTCACTTAATTACTTGCAAGCAATAGAATTAAAGAAACATATTCATACTATTTTTATTAAGAATTGGAAAAAAAGGAAAATAAATTCAAGTCAAAGTTGGGTTTTTTTGTGCTTATAAGGAAGATATATGTCTGAATTTTTAGAAGAAACTTGATGATTTTTATTATTCAGGGTTTTCCGACTATTATCTTCATCTTTATTGTTATATTCTCAATATTTCACCTGAAATGTCTTCCAGCCTTCTTCAGGTGTTTGTCAAACTCGGGAGCCTATACAGAACTTCAAACCTTGTCTTTTATTTAATCCATGGGGGATGCTTGTTTTGATTCTATTAACCATAAGTGGGTATAAGTAATAAGTATTCTAATTTTGTTACTTGCCTGCAGTCAGAATTGAACCCCCATCCTCTAGATTATTGTTTCTTTAGAAGCTTAGGGTGCCAATGCCAATAACCGTTGAGACACTTGTGAATATTATCGTGATGTCATATGGACTTCATATCCTTTGGATCCTTTTGGCTAGGCCTTTGACGTAGGGTAGACATATTGTGGTGAGTATTCGGGCATCGTTTTCTATCCTCCAATCCAGGTTTCTTGAACTGATGATATGCACTCTGGGTAGTTGTTACAATGGAGGTTACTTCTTAAACTAATCATTTCTTCTTGATATACATCTATATCACTACTAATGGTTTTTGCTCAATGTTGTAAGCAATGGACTGCTCCCTTCTTCAGATTATATGGATAATGGCAGTTGAAATTGTGGTGCTGTCTAGAGAAGGTGGGGTTATGTTACACACACGACCTGAATCCTTGTGCTGTGCGTGTTACTAATACCTTGATGAAGGGTAAATTATTATCTTTTTCCTTCTTGTATTCACTTTCAAAAGCGCCTCCGTTAGTTCAGAGACAATATTTATCCAAAGTTGCCAGGCAGTTGGTCCAGTTATGGGGTTGAATCGGAGTATGAGCAAAACTTCTTTCTCTTTTACATACACGTCACACTAAGACAATAACCGAATCCAAGGAGCAGCAATGATCTCCACCGATTCTTGTATCGTCGACCTCCTTCCTCAAAGCAACCCGCTTTTATCAAGATGGACACCACCTCATTTTCATATGAGCAGTGATAATTTGCGTGACTTTGTGATATCAGATGGTTATGAAAAGTCACAGGCGCCATCATATTTTCTAGAATCATTGCTTGTGTCAAAGGTCATTTCAGTTGACAAACCTTCATTTGTTTATTATACATATTCTGTCTTCCCCAACGCCATTCTGACGTGAGGTGTTGAACATGCTGAACACCAGTGTACATGTATGACCTTTTCTAGGAACTACATTTAAAGTCAATAGCTAACTTAGAATTTTATCAAATAAGAAAAGTAATTAACATTTAACAAGTTTTTCAGAGTAAAAAGAAAAATTAGATTGTGATCAATTTTAAAATTGAGCTTAGTATTTAATCAGTAAATGAATTAAAAGTTATTTAAAGAATTTACAACAACAAAACTGGGATGAAGTGACAGAGGAGCCAAAGTGACATATGTATAAATTTGGAATTGATCTTAAAGAGGATGATGTTAATAAATGTGGAGTTCTTACTTTAATACCATACAAAGCAGGTTATTGCTATCATGTAGTTTGTCTGAAAATTAAATACAATATTTGCAAAGATTTAATATTTGGAAGAGATAATATGAAAGAAATACTAGAAATAAATAGATATTTCCAAGGGTTTAACAGAGATTATCTCTTATATCCTAAAGGTACAACTACAAATTTTTATTTGATATAATTATGTAGTCATTGGTAAGCTGATGACAAAAAGGAAATTAGTCATGCATAAAACATTGAATGCTTTGGCAGATTAAGAGCTTCTTTTTAGTGTTGACATTTGTGATGAGGGCAACAATATAGAAAAAATACAAAGAAAGTTAGTCGGGAGATCAACAAATGGTCTTTTAAATAATTCAGTTATTGCTGTATTTAATTAAAAATTACTTAAAAATTAAAATATTCTACCATTAAAGAATAATTTTTAACAAAAAAACCCCAAAAAACAAAAGCATACAAATCAAACAATACTGATCATAATTTATTTAAAATTGTTTTCAAATTTGAAACAAATGAAATTATGAACAATTTTAATCTTTCAATTTTTTATCAATAACGTATTTTTCAATAAGTATTATTGGATTTTTAAATCTCTTTATTGTTTCTATGAAATTTATTTGTTTATTTGTTTCTTATTTATATTTTATACATTTATTCATAATTTACTCGTAATTTCTTTATCTATTAATTTGATTATTGGTTGTTTGTGGCAGTAAAAGAGTGATAATTACATAATAATTACGATGTTTTAATTTTACTAAATAATTATCGGGTTTATTAAATTTGACGTAACATTCAAGACATTTCCTTTTCTCATTAATTGTTTTTTAAAAATTAATATGAAATAAAGTTCTGAATAAAATCTAACCCTGTTTTTATTTTTTAAATGTAATTTCAAAACCTTTTCTAAAAGCATTTTTTGTTTCTTGTAGCACAACAATTCTTCAATACATTATGATTATCGTCTGTTTCACTGATTAACTACTTTTGTGACGTCACAATCGAACAGGCCTTCTCTTTCGCTCGTCTCGACCAGAATCATTAAGTTGGCCACTTTAACGAATCGTTCCTAAATTCTATTGGCTGACGACATCAGTGACTCATCATTTTTAGGAATGGGCTTTGTTTTGTTTTTGTTTGAGTTATGAGTAGTCGGTCGACTACAATAGAACAATGTCTTTTATGTGTTCATCCTTATTTCTCCACCCATGTCCTGCATGTCTTATTTGTCTCAAAAAGGTTTGGAGATGAGTGGTAAATGGCCCTACAGATAGAACTATATATATATTCAGAGAGAGAGATGAAAGTTTTAGAAAGTACTTATGTGAATACACACTTGAGAGAAGCTGTTAATATAACAAAGCAGTCAGCTAGCAAAATACATTGTTAATTAGTTATTATCATAATCATCAAATCGTGCAGACAGTGCAGATTTCCCTGACACTCTCTCTCTCCCCATCCGTCCCTATCATCCATCATTCCACATAGATCCTCCAAACTACATCTAGTATCCACATAAAACTGATGAAAAAGATGTTTACTAGTCAGCAAATATTAGCATGTCCGTTGTTAGGGCTCAATTGAACAATGTCATTTATGTTTTCATCCTTATTTCTCCACCCGTGTCCTGCATGTCTTATTTGTCTCAAAAAGGTTTGGAGATGAGTGGTAAGTGGTCATACAGCTGTTGTTCTGAGTAACGTTCCTTCCAGAATTCGCTCAAAACAGCACAGAGCATTCTAGCATTGTTTCCATATAATATAGATAGTAGCCAATCAGAAGCTAGCAATTTTGGCCAGAGTGGATCTGGAAGTAATTGCAATGAAGGGGTACTCAACATTCCCCGAAGCTCAAGTATTACTGCAATCTCACCATCAGATCTAGGACAATTGTTGGGGAAGCCATACCCCTCTGCAGAGATGCAGTCGGTGTATTTTATGATACAACATATATATGTACATATATTGAAAATATTCTAACAGGAGGAGATTTACAAATGGCTAGGAGTTATATACGTATGTCAAATTTAAAAAATGGCTGGGTCAATAACCTCGAAACTGGCCGAACAATAATCTTGACTGAGTTCAGAAAAAAAGAAAAATTTTGAACGATTATTGATTGAAAATTAGAACCAATTGTACCCTTTGGAAACAGGGTTATTGACTTAATGAGTAGACAGTTTGCTGATGGTCCGGAAGACTGAGGTACAATCCCAGGTCGAGTCATACCAAAGACTCAAAAAATTGGTACTTGATGCTGTCTTCCTTAACACATACATTACAAGGTGAGGATCAAGGTTAAAGTGGAGCAATCAAGCGAATGGAGTAGCACCCTTCCCTACACCTCTGTGTAATAGCTAGTGAAAATGGAGCCTTTGGGTCACCCTCGTTTAAGGTACCCTTTAAAAGATTCAAGTTGTTAACATTGTTTAAATGGACAGCATTTTGGTTCTGTTGTATTGTGGTTGGTACGTCTAGCATCCAATTTAGATCAAAGTGAATGCACAAAAATTATTTATTCAACATAATGTATGAACACACCTATGAGAAGGAAAATGCTTACCCTACGTTCTGGGTTAATGGTAATGATGCTTTGGCCCTCAAATTGAGCCTGACCCCAGAGTCATCATTTGATAAAGAAATTGTTGTTTGCACAGTTGTTTTTTTTTGGGGGGGAGCAGTACAGCATGTGGACACAATGTTATAGATTTTATGAATTTCAGTTATAAAATCCTGCTTATATAAAACTTTTTTCATATTGCACTGGAATGTCATATGAAAAAGTGAAATGGAAAAAAATTGAAAAATATAATCAAAAACCATTTCAATTGTGTAGAAATATTATGTGTGTTGTGTGTGTGTGTGGGGTATAGTTCTATAAAAGGTCAACCTCAGATATTGACCTCTCGCCACAAACCCACAAAGTGGATAAGTGAAAACCAACACCACAATTACAATATATATATATATATATATATATATAAATATTTATGAATTATTATGTATATATATATATATATATATATATATATATATATATATATATATAATATTTAAGAAATAAAGGCATATGATGTTAAAAAAGAAAAGAACCAAATAATCTTACAAATAAAAGAAATATAAAATAAACTGATAATCTTAAGAGTATAATAATAATAACAAGAATAATCCAAGGAATGATTCAGACAACACAGGCAAATAAATTTATTTCAATACACAACATTCAAAGTAGAACAAATAATTTAAGACAAAACAAATTCGTCGAAATAAATCAAATTGTTTATTCAAATATTTTCTTTAATTTGGTTTTATGGCATATCAAACATTGAAAGTTATTTAATGCCAAATCCATTTGTAAATATACAAATAGTTCTATTTCAAACAATTCAGTTCATCATATTTTAGTAACATCTTGACTTTTACTAAGAAAGGCTTAAAAACTTTTAAGTTTTTAACAATGATTATTTCAATTTTGTGATGAGAAACACTGGATTTTGAAATACCCTTATCTGCAGTCTCTCTTTCTATATATATATATATATATATATATATATACATATATATATATATATATATATATACTTATTCAGGATCAGATCTAATGAAAAAAATATGAAAAATATTCTTCCTGAAGAAAAGAAAGGGAGTTGCTACCTGTGAACAGTGCATTGTGGGATTTGAAGAGGTCAGAAAAATGGACAAACTTGTAAGGCAGCAGGAGATTGAATTTGTCATTGCACATGGTAGATGGACATTTGACTGGTGCACACAAGATAAACAGCTACATTTCTTGGGGAATAGACACATATCTCTATCACTGGTTAATATAACCTGTTTATATATATATATATATATATATATATATATATATATATATATATGTGTGTGTATGTATGTATGTATGTATTTATTGAAAAAGACAGAGATATTGATTGGTTCATTTTGACGTATTTTTTATGATTGTCATTGTATGAGCCAAATGTAGAAGACAAACTTCAAGAAGAAAAAAAGAAAAACAGATGCTTGTAAAACTCTTGCTAGTTTCACAATGTAACTTGTAGCACCTAAAAATAAAAAAAACATAGTGAACTGGTTTTGAGACATGAACAATTTAAGAATATTGTCACAACAATCATATACGGTACAAAGTTTCGATGTGACCAGATGACTGACTGGATAAGCCTTTCAATCACATGTCTAGCCTGGTAAGAATAGTTGAGTGTTCCAAGTTACTTGACCACTCAGTTGCTAGATCAAGTCCCACTCAATCACCTGCATCTAAATCTTTAGGTTGGTTGGTTCATTGTTTGGGCTTTATGGCATATCAACCTTTGCAGGTTATCTAATGCCAAAAGAGATTTTCATACAAATAGTTCTATTTCAAAAAATTCAGTTTAGCATGAGTACACAGTTTAAGTGTCAAAAACATTTCTATTTCAAGCGATTCAGTTTATTCAAACAGTTCTAATTCAGCTTAGTATAAGTACAAATTTGTTTACACACACTTAAATGTCAAAACAGTTCTATATTAAACAATTCAGTTTAGTGTAAGTAGAGTTTCAGTGTCAAAAACAGTTCAATTCAAACAATTTAGTATACCATAAGCAAGCAGTTTCAATGTAAGTACAGTTAGATTGTCAAAAACATATCTATTTCAAGTTATTCAGTTTAGTCAAACAATTCTAATTCAAAACAATTAAGTTTAGCATAAGTATGCAGTTAGTTCTATTTAACCCATAGATTGGGCCCTTTCAGATGCTACCATTCCGGGCCAGAGTGGACCTGGGAGCAATACCAATGAAGGGGTACTCTGCATTCCCTAAAGCTCCTACATCACTGGAGCCTCACCATCAGATTGTATAGTTTCATATTTAGGACACTCATTGTGTCATCTTCCCTCTCTGCAGAGGTGAAGTCAGTTTATTTTACAGCCCCAGCCAACTGGGCAATCCACAGAGCTAATGTAAAAACAGATATATTTCAGATGATTCAGTTCAGCATAAATACACAGGTTAGATGTCAACATAGTTCGATTTTGAGATATACAGTTTAGCATAAGTACACAGTTTAAAGGTAAAAAAAACAGTAAATTCAAGAAACCACAGTTTAGTTCTATTTAATCCATAGATAGGACCCTAACTCTACCTACACTCCAGGAGAGAGTGGACCGGGGAGTGATAGCAATAAAGGGGTACTTCGCATTCCCCAAAGCTCTAGCACTACTGGAACCTCACCATCAGATTGTTTAGTGTCATATCCAGGACACTCATTGTGAGGGTCTAACCACTCTGCTGAGAAGCAGTCGGTGTATTCTACAGACCCAGATGACTAGGCAATAAAACTTTATTGGTAACAAGTCATAGTTAATAGGTGACCTCATTGTGGGTGGGTCTCACCTGTCTCAACAGAGGTGAAGTTGGTATATTACACAGTGCCAACTGACAAGTGGCCTCATTCGACTATGTCTTATCTTTCTCTCTACAGAAGTACAGTTGACATATCTTTCAGAATCAAATTACCCCACTTTTAACCATATTTACCAACCCCTCCACCAGGCAGGATATGACACAAGGTCAATTTTTAAGCGGAGTTTGACAGGTTTGAATTAAGAGTTTTCCTTCTCCTTGACTAGTTGCCTCACCATGGTTGAAGAACTCTGTCTGCCCTATTATTTACCCATAGCTGGAGGGAGAATACTTCGATTCATACCTTTCCCAAGGGTATTAGAGCTATGTGAAATGCAGTCTCCTCCAGGATTTGAACTCATGAAGCCATGTCCATTTCCTACGACGATAACTATTACACCACAGTCACCCCAATTTTAACTGTTCCTATCTTTTTCAAAAGTAGCAGATTGTATTTTTAGATGTGTTATAATATTATTCATGAGAACTAATCCATATCCACTTCTGAACTTGACATTGAACCCAGTTGGGTAAATGTGGCAGCATTTTCGTTCTATTTCTTGAATATTGTCATAAAAGACCCAATTTTCATCAACAGTAATGCTATTCTAGACAGACACGTCATATCTCTATCTTAAAAGAAATGTCACCATGAATAGAAAGTCTTACTTATTCTGCTAAGAGAATGAGGAACACAAATACCCAGTTTTCCATTGTTCCTATCTTTTTCAAAAGCAACAATTCATACGATTAGATATGTTATGGTCAAACATTAATTCTCTTAACACACACAAATGAATATATGAGCGCAATCACTAGATTTATTATTTTACAATCGCATTACAAATACATGCTGCAAAAAAAGCAACTTTATCACTAACCCAGATTAACAGAGCAATATATTTACTGATATAACAAGGACAGCAGTAAATCAGTCACTAGAAAAAGATACAACTATTTACAAGAAACACTTTACTATATTAAAATACTTTAGAGTAATGAATGTGTAAACAAAATAAAAATGAATGAATGAATAAATTTAACTAAAGTCATAATAAGAGCTAACGAAAAAATGTTTTCTCTCCACTGTGCTTTTCTATGTGGTATTTTAATGAGGAATTTTTAGAAAATGCTGATCCGCACACTTCACAAGAAAATGGTTTCTCTCCAGTGTGTGTTTAAAGGTAGATTTTACAAGATGGCCGGCTTTAAAATGCTGCTGCGGAAACTTCACAAGAAAATGGTTTCTCTCCACTGTGTTTTCGCTTGTGGATTTTAAAAGATGACTTGCTTGAAAATGCTGCTGCACAGACTTCACAAGAAAATGGTTTCTCTCCAGTGTGTGTTCGCATGTGCTCTTTTAAATAGGCACTTGCAGAAAATGCTGATCCACACACTTCACAAAAAAATGGTTTCTCTCCAGTGTGTTTTCGCCTGTGGATTTTAAAAGATGACCTGCTTGAAAATGCTGCAGCACAGACTTCACAAGAAAATGGTTTTTCTCCAGTGTGTGTTCGCATGTGCTCTTTTAAATAGGCACTTGCAGAAAATGCTGATCCACACACTTCACAAAAAAATGGTTTCTCTCCAGTGTGTTTTCGCCTGTGGATCTGAAAATATGACCTGCTTGAAAATGCTGCAGCACAGACTTCACAAGAATATGGTTTATCTCCAGTGTGTGTTCGCATGTGCTGTTTTAAGCTGGAATTTCTGGAAAATGCTAATCCACACACTTTACAAGAAAATGGTTTCTCTCCAGTGTGGGTTTGCCCATGCCTTTTAAAAGAGGACCGGTTTGAAAATGCCGCTCCACAGATTTCACAAGAAAATGGTTTCTCCCCAGTGTGTGTTCGCACATGGCCTTTTAAATCGGCACTTGCAGAAAATGCTGATCCACACACTTCACAAGAAAATGGTTTCTCTCCAGTGTGGGATCGCCCATGCCTCTTAAAAGATGACTGGTTTGAAAATGCTGCTCCACAGACTTCACAAGAAAATGGTTTCTCTCCAGTGTGTGTTCGCAAGTGCTGTTTTAAGGTGGAATTTCTAGAAAATGCTGATCCACACACTTCACAGGAAAATGGTTTCTCTCCAGTGTGTGTTCCCATGAGTCTTTTCAACTTTGAATTCATTGAATATCTTGATACACTGACTTTACAAGTAAATGGTTTCTCCTCTGTGTTTGCATGTCTCTTTTTAAACTGAAATGAAAAAACATGGACCCTAAAAGCATTAAGAAGACTGCAGCTGATATCACATTTAAATATACTCTCATATGAACTTATCAACAATAGCCAGAAATTTCTTTGTAGTGTAATGATAATTAATACATAACAAGAATTTGTACTTTCATCAATCAATTTCAATGTAACATTTAGCAAAGAAACATTAATAAAAAAGCAAAAAACAAATGGAAAAGAAAATCACCCAAAAAGAATTTCTTTCTGTTTTGCCTTTCATTTACTATCACCATAGAACTGAAATTCTTACTTTTATAAATCTCACTGAATTACTTGCAAAAAAGTAGAATTAAACAAACATATTCATTGTATTTTTATTAAGAATAGAAAAAAAGGAAAAAAAAAACTAAAATGAAAGTTTTTTTGTGCATACAAGGAAAATAGTTGTGTGAATTTTTTAGAAGAAATTTGGTGATTTTTATTATTCAGGGTTTTCAAACTATCATCTTCGTCTTTATTATCATATTCTCAATGTTTCACCTGAAATGTCTTTCAGCCTTCTTCAGGTGTTTATCAAACTTGAAATCCTATACAGAACTTCAAACCATGTCCTTTAGTTTATCCATGGGGGATGCTTGTTTTGATTCCGTTAACCATCACCAAGTTCAGGAGCTAAGTATTTCTGTACTGTTTCTCACTTACAGTCGGGATTGAACCTGCAACCTCTAGATAATTCTTTAGAAGCTTAGGGTACAAACGCCAATAACTGCTATGAAATGTGTCCTGCAGGACAGTTCAGAGTGAATCTTTTGGACCTTTAAACTTAATGTTCCCACATCACGATGATGACTACTACTATGTATGATTTTTACCTGAGCTTATATTCCAATTTTTTTACTAAGTTTATTTTTATTATTGGTTACCATTTTGAATTAACCTCTATACTTCCTCGACTCAACAGGTCACTCCTGTCCAACATAGGTGATCATTCTTTAAGCTGTTTAATTCTCCTGTGTTCATCTCGATCAATGATTTTAATTTCATCCCATAAGGGCAGAGGATTTCCCTTTTCTTTCCATATATGGTCTGCCATAACTGATTTTCAATTTCACCTCGTATTACCACTTGCCTGTATTCTTCTAACCTTATTTTTATTGGGCAGCATATCTCACCTTTGTATGCTTTACCACCACTGTAATGGATGATGTACAAACAAACGAATAACTTTGTATACTTTTGTGTTTGTATGAGAAAGAATTGTTTTCTCTTTGTGATTTTCCTGGAAATAATATTATTCAATGTGAATTAATATTTGAAAGTTGAAACGTTAATGAATAAATCAATTTCATGTCTTTGTAATTCAAAACCCATTAAAACAAAGATTTCCATTAAAAAGCAATTAAATTCAAATGAAACTTTAATTTAACGTCTTTGTAATTAACAACACATTAAAAAGAAAATTACATTTTTTTTTCATTCAATTTGAACAAAAACTCAAAGGAAGTCCGTTTTAAAATAACATTTTGTATTCATGTAATTAAATTATTATTTATAATAAAATAGTTTTAAAAAGACTGAGGGAAATTTGATTGGCAAACACTGAACTAATATTTCGATGGGGGATTTTGTTTATATCACCCGAACGATTAAAACGATTCATAGCAAATGTATAATATCAATTAAATGTCAAAATTAATTAATTTTTTTAAATAAGCCAAATCAGTTTACGAACGATTCAAAGATAATAAAGTCACAAATTATAAAAAAAATGAAAGTTTTCCAGCAAATTACGTATTTTTGATTTGTAAAGAAAAATAATAACCGAACGTTATACTTACTTCTTTCTCTTTTCTTTTGTCTGCTTTCTTTTCCTTGGGGAGATACGACATTAGAGAACAGGGGAAAACTATATTTTAAATAAAATAACTGTAATGAACACTCAAGAGGGTTTATATTACGAAAATCTTGATATTTGTTATAAAACTACAACTTCGTCAATATGGCGTCCGGCTTCGCATGCTGGGAAAAAAACCCGGATGTAATTCTTTATTTCCTTGGGTCAAGGGAAACTACTCTGTCTGATCATGCTTCTACATACTTTACAATAACTGTTTTCAGTTTGGGGAAAATTAGAAATTATCGTCCATTTACAAACAATATAAAAATGTTATTAAAAGAGCGATAAACAAGGAAGGTAATTCCGATATTTTCCTAAGCTAAAATTACGAGTCATCCAACCTTTACAATGTGTATTCGCTCAAAAGTTATAAATCAGTAATATGTTAAGATCCAATCATTTGTTTATGTTATTGTTTTCTTTCACCCTTGACTTAGTCCCCCTTTGAAAAATTCATCAAGTTGTTGACGTTGTTTAAATGGACAGCATTTGTATTAAAAATTCAAAAACTAAGTCAAGCATTTACAATCATCCAATTTAGATCATTGTCATTGCACATAATTACATTTCTTCAAGATAATCAAACAACACACCTATGAGAAGGAAAATGCTTATCCTATGTTCTTGCTTAATGGTAATAATGCTTTGGCCCCAAAATTGAGCATGACCCCTGAGTCATCATTTGATAAAGAAATTGTGGGTTGCACAGTTGTTGTTTGTGAGCAGTACAGCATGTGGACATAATGTTACAGATATTATGAATTGTGATATACACCTGGAAAAAATTTCTTGACAAAAAATATATATTCTTTCTCCTGACCTTAGATATTTTAATGCAGGAAAAATCATTTTTAGGAAATTTTATGAATACAAATAAAAATATTCTAAACTTTTCCATATAAGTTTTATACAAATCAAATATTTTTATACAGACACTCCCACTGATTTTGGAAGGTAGAGACTTAAAAACAATCAAATATTTTTTACTCTCTTTACATAAGTAGGACTCCTAATTTCAGTTATAAAATCCTGCTTATATAAAACTATTTTTTTATATTGCACTGGGATGTCATACGACAATGTACACTCAACTGACTTCGAAAGGTAGAAAAAAAAAACATTAAGAAATTTATACTTGGCAAAGGAAAAGATATAATTTCAGTGATAAATTCCTCTTTATACACAACAATTATCTAATACTCTCCTGGTATGTGATGTTGGAGAGTACCGTATATATACATATATGATAATAATAAATAAATATTCATTAGATTTATGTATTTAATGCCATGGAAGTTTGTTTGCGACCTCAGGTTTCATCAAGTTCTACCAACAACAATTATCTGGCGGATAACGAAAGGAAATGAAGAAATCGAAAAAAATCGAAAAATACAATCAAAAACAGTTGGAATTGTATAGAAATCTTTATGTGTGTTGTAAGTGTGAGTGTGTATGTGTGGGTTATATTTACATATTATTATGTGTGGATGCATAAGTGGTGTTGCTGGTTCGATCTCTAGTGGTGGAGATCACGGTATGCACTGTTGACGAGACAACTGTTGAAACAACTGTTCAGTGTTCCGTATGTCGCATGAAGGTGTTTGCCGAATTTTCTAGTCATGGAAATTTAATTAATACATTATCAATTCTTCTCTCTCTCTCTCTCTCAATATATATATATATATATATACCTTAAAAAAAACGGTCACATAAGGATTATAAATTTATTTCCATCCTGTTATGGGTATTGATATGAATCAGTAACACCAAAAATAACAGGACTTCTTCTGATCTAATGGATAAAATAATTACAGTCAGAATAGACACTGGAGAGAAGGGTGGGAGCAGGTAGAAGAGGGGTGAAGAGTCCCCCCCATTTACCCACTTCCGGTTTTTCTTTTTTATTACCGGTTAGAATCACAATAATGTAACTGGACATCTATTCAAAACTCTTTCTACAGTAAATTAAATTTTTTAATTATTA
This sequence comes from Sepioteuthis lessoniana, assembly GCA_963585895.1. NCBI lineage: Eukaryota > Metazoa > Mollusca > Cephalopoda > Myopsida > Loliginidae > Sepioteuthis > Sepioteuthis lessoniana. The sequence goes on along the minus strand of OY757908.1, from coordinate 14,237,910 downwards.
AAATCTAAATACATTTCAACGTAAAACTCCAGATTTGATAATAATTTAAGGAAGTACAACATTTCTTAATAAACTTACGTAAATATCACAGTAATACTTATCTTAAATTAAATTAGTTAGCAGTCTGTATTTTATGTGGGGTATAAGATCTTTCTTTTTACTGGGGATCTGTGAGTGTTTCCTTTCTGTTTTTAGAGTCAGGTCCTTCTTTACTTTACAAGAGCCACTATTGCAAATCAAGTCAGCCAATTTGTTGAGTTCGCCACCCGATCAATTACCACAGATTCATTGCCTTTGTCTGCTAGGAGGATTATGATATTATTATCATCCTGTAGCAATTTCATGGCTAGTCTCACCAATTTTGAGATGTTTGGTTTAGGAGGCTTTGATTTCTTATGTGCTTGTCTCAGTTTATATCTAAGCTCATCAGCCGGGATGTTGGGAATTTTCATTTAATTATAAGACCTTTATACAAAGCAAAGGAGAAGATGTAATTTCAGTGATAAATTCCTCTTTATACACAACAATTATTTAATACTGTACTGGGATATGATGTTGGACGGCACCGTGTATATATATATATATATATATAATAAATAGATATTTATTAGGTTTATATATTTATTGCCATGGAGTTTTGTCGACGACCTTAGGTTTCAAGAAGTTTTACAAACAACAATTATCAGGCAGATAATAAAAAAAAATGAAGAAATCGAAAAATACAATTAAAAACTGTTGGAATTGTGTAGAAATCTTTATGTGTGCTTGTGTGTTTGTGTGAGTGTATGTATGTGTGGGGTATAGTTATGTATTTATGTGAGTGGATGTGTAAGTGGTTTTTAGTGTATATGGGTGTGGAAATACATACGTAGATACATACAAACTTCCATGGCATTAAATATATAAATCTAATATATATTTATATATCATAATTATTATAGAGTATTTATTTTTTTTATTATTATCATTATTATTATCATTATCTAATAGCTCTATCTTATATATTGACGATACTCTAAATTATATCACACTTGAAAATATGAATTAGTGAAAACCACCACTGTTACAATATATATATATATATATATATATATATACACACACATATATAATATTTAAGAAATAAAGGCACATGATGTTAAAAAAAAGAACCTAATAATCTTACAAATAAAAGAAATATAAAATAAAAAACAAATAATTTAAGATAAAATAAATTCGTCTAAAAAAATCAAATTGTTTATTCAAATATTTTCTTTAATTTTGTTTTTTGGCATATCAACAATTGAAAGTTATTTAATACCAAATCCATTTTTAAATATACAAATACTTCTATTTCAAACACTTCAGTTTATCATATTTTAGTAACAGTTTGACTTTTATCATGAACAACTTAAAAACTTTTAGGTTTCAAACTATCTCTGTTTCATTTTTGAGATGAGGAGAACTAGATTTTGAAATACAGTTGTCTGCAGTGTCCCTCAATATATATATATATATATATATATATATATATATATGCATATATATATATATACTTATTCGGGATAAGGCCTAATGAAAAAAAATATGAAGGTTATACTCCCTGATGCAAACAGATATTAGCCAGGTAAAATAAGATGTGTGTTCCAAGTCACTTATTTAAGACAAAACAAATTTGTCGAAATAAATTGACCCTAAAAGGATTAAGAAGACTGCAGCTCATATCACATTTAAATATGCTCTCAAAGTAGAACAAATAATTTAAGACAAAACACATTTGTCGAATGAAATCAAATTTTTATTCAAATATTTTCTTTAATTTAGTTTTATGATATGTCAACCATTGAATGTTATTTAATGCCAAATCCATTTTTAAATATACAAATATTTCAAACAATTCCGTTTATCGTATTTTATTAACAGCTTGTCTTTTATGATAAACAAATTGAAAACTTTTAGGTGAGAGATGAGGAGTGCTTGATTTAGAAATACAGTTATATGCACTCTCTGTCTATATATATATATATATATATATACACACACACACACACACACACACTTATTCTGGATCAGGCCTAGTGAAAAAAATATGAAAAATATTCTGAGGAAAAGAAAGGGACTTGCAAATAATTCTATTTCAAACAATTCAGTTTATCATATTTTACTAACAGCTTGACTTTTACTGTGAACAAATTGAAAACTTTTAGCTTTCAAACAATCTCTATTTCACTTTGAGATGAGAAGCACTGGATTTTGAAATACACTTATCTACAGTCTCCCTCACTCTATATATGTATACATACTCATTCAGGATCAGACCTAATGGAAAAAATATGAAAACTATTCTGAGGAAAAGAACTGGGAACTGTGTATTGTGGGATTTGGATATGTCAGAAAAAGGGACAAGCTTGTAAGACAGGAGGAGATTGAATTGTTATTGCACATAGTAGATGGACATTTGACTGGTGCACACAAGGGATAAACAAATATTTTCCTGGGGAATAGACACATCTCTCTATTGATAGTGAATGAAAGCTCTTTACATACATACATATATATATATATATATATAATGTATGAATGAAAAAAGACAGAGTGACATTTTCTGATCAATTGATTCAGTTTGAAAAACGACTAGTGGACCCATTTGACAAGTTTTTACTACAGTTGGCATGTCCTACAGAACCCCATGTAAAGTGTTCCTTTCTCTTTCAAAACCAGCAGATCATATATATATATATATATATAATTATAGTAATAATAAGAATGATAAGTCATTCTCCAGTAATCAGATACAACCATTTACAAGAACTGTGACGTTTCCCCATTGGCCCCCTGATACGTCAATCTCTTCTAACCATTCCACTTTACGGCCGGTGATCAACAATATGCTTGGGGTTAACTCAAGTGCAGAAGGAGAGTTATGTAACATTGTGCATGTGCAGACTAACGCTAGCGTGGATTCTAGCGAAAATTCTACAAAGCAACTGGAGTGCTGACTCATCTTGACTTGATCTTCTTTCACTGGTCTGGACCCTCTCTCATGCCGACTCGCCTTTCTGCTCCGGTGTCCGGTGTCGACTGCCACTGTCCATCGTCCCTTGCCAACTGCCAAATTCTCAGTCCCTTTGTCTCACTCTTTGACTGGCGTTCCCTCACCACTTCCAGTCATGTTGAGATCGCGGGTCCAAAACCCTTTGTCTGGTTTCGCGCCAAAACAGACAAAGGAATCATCTGCTTGGCAGACCACCTACACAGTGTTACAGAACCACTTTCTAAAATAAAATACTTTATGTTAAAGTAAGTACGTTGAAAATAATCATAAATGAATAAATATACTTCAAGTAATAATAAGTCATCATTTGATGAAGAAGATGTTGGTTGCACAATATTTGCTTGTGTCTAGTGCAGCATGTGTAAATAATGTTATAGATTTTACTTTACTAAATTAAAATGATTTATGATAAAGCATGTGTAAACTAAATAATAATGAATGAATAAATATAATTAAAGGCATAAGAAGAGTTAACAAGAAAATGTTTTCTCTCCACTGTGTGTTTGCATGTGGTACTTTAATGAGGAATTTTTAGAAAATGCAAATCCACACACTTCACAAGAAAATGGTTTCTCTCCAGTGTGTGTTCGCATGTGACATTTCAGATTGGAATTCCCGGAAAATCTTGATCCACAAACTTCACAAGAAAATGGTTTCTCTCCAGTGTGTGTTCGCATGTGCTGTTTCAAAAAGGAGTTCTGGGAAAATCTTGCCCCACACACTTCACACGCAAAGGGTTTCTCTCCTGTGTGAGTTCGCATGTGACATTTCAAATGGGAATTTTGGGAAAATCTTAATCCACAAACTTCACAAAAAAATGGTTTCTCTCCAGTGTGTGCTCGCATGTGACATTTCAGTTGGGAATTCACGCAAAATCTTGATCCACACACTTCACAAGAATATGGTTTCTCTCCAGTGTGTGTTCGCATGTGCTTTTTTAATTCGGAATTTCTAGAAAATGCTGATCCACAAACTTCACAAGAAAATGGTTTCTCACCAGTATGGGTTCGCATGTGGTATTTTAAATATGACCCATCTGAAAATCTTGATCCACAAACTTCACAAGAAAATGGTTTCTCTCCAGTGTGTGTTTGCATGTGACGTTTCAAATGGGAATTCCGGGAAAATCTTGCCCCACACACTTCACACGCAAAGGGTTTTTCTCCTGTGTGTGATCGCATGTGACATTTCAAATTGGAATTCATATAAAATCTTGACCCACACAATTCACACGCAAAGGGTTTCTCTCCTGTGTGTGATCGCATGTGACATTTCAAATAGGAATTCATAGAAAATCTTGCCCCACATACTTCACATGCAAAGGGTTTTTCTCCTGTGTGTGTTCGCATGTGACATTTCAAATAGGAATTCCCGGAAAATCTTGACCCACACACTTCACATGCAAAGGGTTTCTCTCCTGTGTGAGATCGCATGTGACATTTCAAATTGGAATTCCTGGAAAATCTTGCCCCACAAACTTCACACGCAAAGGGTTTCTCTCCAGTGTGTGTTCGCATGTGGTGTTTTAAGTATGACCCATCTGAAAATGCTGATCCACAGACTTCACAAGAAAATGGTTTCTTACCAGTGTGGGGTAGCATGTGGTAGTTCAAATATGAAAATACTAATCCATAGAGTTTACAAGAAAATGGTTTGACTACTTTCACCAAGTGTGTGATTACATGTGTCTTTTTAAACTGGTATGCCGTGAAAATTCTAATCCACTACTTTTACGAGCAAATGTCTTCAGTGTGTTTCAATGTTGCCTTTCATTACTGAATAAAGTGAAAATGATGATTGGCTCAATAAAACAAAGTTGGTAAAAGAAAATTCTAATTGGCTGTCAATATGCATATCCAATGATTTAGCAAAGCACATATTTTACATTTGGTATGTGTTTGAATGTCTCTTTTGAATTCCAAAATAGTTCTTTCCCATTATCAGTTGTGACCTGTGAAGGAATGAAAGTTAAATTAATACTTAGACAATAACAAGCATGAGATTCATACATTAATTAGAATCAGTTTATATTTCTGTTACTTGCAACATGTAAGTAAAAGTAAATAACGTTTGCGAACAAAAGACTCCCTTTTAAATAGCTACTACACTTAGGTGTAGGGGAGGGTGCTACGCCTTTCACTGGATCGCTCCACTTTACCATTGATATGAACGCTATATTGCTGAGTGTTTAGCAAGGTGGTATCAAGTACTATTTTCAAAGTCTTTGGTATGATGCCACCTAGGATTGAACCCACGTCTTTCAGACGGTTGGTGAACACACTAACAACTAGGCCAATGAGCTGGGTTCACAACATGTCATATATACTTAATGCAAAGATGTAAATAAAATTTTTGTCTTACTGTTCAATAAATAAAGGAATGTCATAGAAATGCAAACATTTTTCAAATTTTATGAAAGATTTACCAGAATTAAAAGAATATTTAATAAGTAATACGTATTAAAAAAATTTTTATGGAAAAACAATGAAAAGAAATTCATCCTAAAAGCATTTTATATATTTGTTCATTTTGATTGTCCCAAGATACATGTCTGAATTGTTTAGAAGAAACTTGATGAGTTTTATTATTCAGGGTTTTCGAACTATTATCATCATCTTTATTGTCATATTCTCAATGTTTCGCCCAAAATGTCTTCCACCCTTCGTCAGGTGTTTGTCAAACCATGTCCTTTATTTAATCCATGGGGGACGCTTGTTTTGATTCCGTTAACCATCATCGAGTATAAAGGCTAAGTATTCCTGTGCTGTTACTCACCTGCAGTCGGGATTGAACCAGCAACCTCTACATAATTGATACTTTAGAAGCTTAGGGTACCAAACGTCAATAACTGCTATGCAATGTGACCTGCTGGACAGTCCAGAGTGAATTTTTGGGACGAATAAACTTGATGTTCCCACAATTTTTTTTCGGTATGTTTTTTGATTATTGTTTACAATATTGTATTAATCTCTATACTTGCTCTACTCAACAGGTCATTCTAGTCCAACATAGGTGATCATTCTTTAAGGTGTCTAATTCTCCAGTGCTTATCTCGATCAATTAGTTTAATTTTATCCCATAAGGGCAGATGATTTTCCTTCTTTCCATATAGGGTCTGCCATACCCGACTTTTCAATTTCACCTCGTGTTACTGCTTTCCTGTATTCTTATAACCTTATTTTTAGTGGGTAGCATATCTCACCTTAGTATGCTTTACCAACACTGTAATGGATGATGTACACACAGTTCTTGTTGAATTCTATTGGTGGCTTGACATGAAAGAGATACCTCTAGATATTTGAGCCAGTTGTGAATATTGTCCCCATGTCATATGGACTACATATCCTTTCAATCCTTTTGGCAGGGCATTTGACGTAGGGCAGACATATTGTGATGAGTTTTCGGGCATCGTCTTCTATCCTCCTATCCGGGTTTCTTGTTATGTGTTAAACTAATCATTTCTTCTTGATATATATTTATATCACTACTAATGGTTTTTGCTCAATGTTGTAAGCAATAGTATATTCCCTTCTTTATATTATATGGATGATGGCAGTTGAAATTGAGGTACTGTCCAATGAAGGTGAGCTTATGATACACACACAACCTGAATCCTTGCTCTGTGCATGTTATAATACATTGAAGAAGGGTAATTTATTATCTTGTTCTTTCTCCGTAGGGAACTATATAGATGGTCAGATTGAGTTCACATGACCATGTAATTTTTTAACATCTTTCTGATGAGGCCAGAGAACGAATGTCTCATCTACGTAACTAAGCCACATTGATTGCTTTAGTGATGTAGATCTTAATGCCATTTCTTCAAAGTATTTCATGTATATGTTGGCCAATACTGGTCAAACAATGAGGAACCCATAATCAGTCCTTCTTCTTCTTCTCGGTATATAGCAAATCCCATCCCGAAGTAGGTTTTTTCAACACAGAAAGTCAACATTTCCATTAGATTATCTGTTGGGATGTACTTGTATTTTTCCAGCAAGGAATCTACAATCAGTTTATCCTGTACCACAGCAAGTGTCTCATCAGTAGGTACCTTTGCGAAGAGACTCACTACGTCTAAACCCATCATCTGGTTGAAACGAATGGAAGCATAACTGATTCTCTCCACGAAGTTCTCAATATATGGTGGGGACTAATCAGTTAGGGGCTGATGATCTTCACAAGGAGACAGCTCAATGGGTGACATGCTGAACCTCAATGGAATACCATCCTTATGTATTTTTGGAAGACCATATGTGTGGTAGCTTGCTGTAATATTGAGTTAGCGGTTTGTATTTTATTTGTGGTATAAAATCTTTGTTTTTACTGAGGATCTGTGAGTGTTTCCTTTCTGTTTTTAGGGCAGGGTCCTTCTTTACTTTACAATAGCCACCATTGCAAATCAAGTCTGCCAATTTGTTGAGTATTTCACCCTATCAATTACAACAGTTGCATTGCCTTTGTCTGCTGGGAGGATTAAGATATTATTATCATCCTGTAGAAATTTCATGGCTAATCTCTCCAATTTGGAGATATTTGGTTTAAAAGGCATTGATTTCTCATGTGCTTGTCTCACTTTCTATCTTAGCTCATCAGTCTGAGTGTTGGGAATTCTCAAGGCTGCATCCTCGATAGGTGAAATTACGTCTAAGTAAGGGATCCGCTTCATGCTGGTGTCGAAGTTGAAACTTTTGTTTAACACAACTTTTTAAGAGTAGTTATCGGTCGATTGCCAAAGTTGATAATGGCTTACATTGGTGAGTAATGGGCTTGGATTTTCATATTTTTGGTTTTCCTTATCTCCAGTTTCGTAATTTGGCACATCTTGACCTTGTGGAATTCCTGTTCATATGATTTATCCAGATATTGTTGGATTCAAGTTCTGTCTTATATGATTGCTATTCTTTCCAGGAAGAGAGTAAGTTTGCATAAAATTTCCGACCATATCTAATGTTTCTTAAGTTGGTTGCCATAATATCTACCTCGGACCAATTCACAAGCTCAAATCATTTTGTAACGTTGTGCACCGTCCAGGAATTAACAGGAATATTCCATGTTAAACTTGGTGGAACTAGCTTGAAATCTCGGTATCTGTATAGGAATTTAAGTCGGTTGGTTGTTTGTGCCAATTCTTGATTTAGTCATTCTCTTTCCATTGATGTAATTAATGTATCGGGTCCATACCAACAGTATATTAGTTGTCTGAAGGGAAAGCGTCTGCCCTTATAGGATAAAGTTGAAATAAACGACAGAGATAAACACTGGAATATTAGACATCTTTAGGAATCAGCACATATACTGGACTACAGTGACCTGTTGCGTAGAGTATGTATACCGCTGAATACAATAGAGTAACCAAGAATAAAAAAGCTTAGATGAAAAAAAAAAAAATTATTTTGAATTGGAATATGAGCTCAGGTAAGAAAATCACACATATTAGCAGTAATCACAGCGTGAATATAACAATAACAATAAAGTAAATAGTCCAAAAACCCTGAATGATAAAAGGAAAAATAATTATTTCCTACGGATGTAATTAATAAAAACAATCATAGTAATAACGATAGCAATCCTGAAAGAGAATAAGTTATTTGTGCTTTTCTCAATTTCACTGAACTTGTTGTAAACAACAGAATTTAAAAAATTAAACTACAGTTGCGCTATTACAATATCTTTCAGACTAATTCCCTTGGGAAAGGCATGAACACTTTCATTCCTTTCCTATGGGTTAAAATAGTATCACTGCTGTTCTTCTACAAGCATAGATTTACCATTAAATATACCCACAAGTCTGAATGCCAGACTAATTCCCTTGAGAAAGGCATGAACACTTTCATTCCTTTCCTATAGTTAAAATTATAATATAATTCAATGTGAATTAATATTTGAAAGTTGAAACGTTAATGAGTAAATCAATTTCATGTCTTTGAAATTCAAAACCCATTAAAACAAAGTTTTCCATTAAAAAGCAATTAAATTCAATTGAAACTTTAATTTAACATCTTTGTAATTAACAACCCATTAAAAAGAAAGTTGCAAAATGTTTTAAATTTTAAAATCTTATTTATTTAAAAAAAAAAACTTAACTGTCAACTCTCTGAATGTTCATCAAAGATAAATCTTTTTTAGATATGAAGTAAATTAATTAACAATTGCATCAACCAACACCTTGCCGTGACGTCATATCCTCAAATGATTGCATGATATTTTCTAGAATCATTTCAACATGAGGAGTTAAACCTGCTTAACACCTGTGTACAAGTATGACCTTTGCAAAGAACAACACTTATATATAAGGTCCATAGCTAACTAACAATTTTACCAAATAAGCAAAGTAATTAACATTTGAAAAGTGTTTCAGAATGAAAAGAAAAATTAGATTGCTATCAGGTTTAAAATTGAGCTTAGCATTTAATCAGCAAATGAATTAAAAGTTATTTAAACAATTTACAACAACAAAACTGGAGCCAAAGTGACATGTGTATAAATCTGGAATTGATCTTAAAGAGGATGACATTAATAAATGTGGAGTTCTTCCTTTAATACAATACTAAGCAGGTTATTGCTATCATGTAGTTTGTCAGAAAATTAAATGCAATAGTTGCAAAGATTTAATATTTGCAAGAGATAATGTGAAAGAAATACTAGAAATAAACAGATATTTCCAAGAGTTTAACAGAGGTTATCTCTTATATCCTAAAGATACAACTACAAATTTTTATTTGATATAATTATGCAGTCATTGGTAAGCTGATAAGAAAATGAAATTAGTCATGCATGAAACATGGAATGCTTTGGCAGATTAAGACCTTCTTTTTAGTGTTGACATTTCTGATGAGGGTCACAATACAGAAAAAATACAAAAAAACACTTTGTCTGGAGATCCACAAAGGCTCTTTTAAATAAATCAGTTATTGCTGTATTTAAGTAATACTAACTTAACAAATAAAATATAACAACTGGCTTATTGTCCTCGTGGGTAGAGTTTTTACCAATGGTCCAGGAGACCTATGTTCAATCCCAGGTTGCGTCATACCGAAGACTTTAAAAATTACCTGATACCTACTTACTTAACACTCAGCAATAAAAGGTATGTATCAGGGGCAGAGTGGGGCAATCGAGGGAGAGGAGTAGCGCCCTCCCCTACACATCAGTGTTGTAACTATTGAAAAGGGAGCCTTCTGGTCGTCTTCGACTATGGTCACCAGCTTTACTTTTACTTACCCTTAAATAATTATTAACCAAAAAAAAAAAAACAAATCAAAACAATGCTGATCAAAATTTATTAAAAATTGTTTTCTAATTTGAAACATTTGACGTTATGAACGAATTTTAGTCTTTCAGTTTTCTATCTATAACGTATTTTTCAATAAGTATTATTGGATTTTTAAATCTCTTTATTGTTTCCATAAAATTTTTTTGCTTATTTGTATTTGTTTCTTATTTATATCTTATACATTTTTTTCTTGTATTCTTAAAATTATTATCAAATAAAATTCTGTCTAAAATTCAACCCTGTTATTTTATTTTTAAAATGTAATTTTAAAACCTTTTCTAAAGGCATTTTTTGTTTCTTGTAGCACAACAATTCTTCATTACATTATGATTATCGTCTTTTTCACTGATTCACTACTTTTGTGACGTCACAATCGAACAGGCCTTCTCTTTCGCTCGTCTCGACCAGAATCATTAAGTTTGCCACTTTCATTGACCATCAAGAGGTGGTGTCAAAAGAAATCACTTGGTAAAAGAAAAATCAAACAACTAACTATAACATAGATAAATATTTTCAATGCTTTCAAATATTCTTAACATTTCTCTCAATCATTTACTTCAATTCCCATGTGATGGACACGTCTCAACACACAAAATTCATCTCCGTTTTTAAAACTCTTTCAAAATTACAATTAACACTCTTACAAGTTCAATTCCCACAAAAACTCAAAAAATACATTCTCAAATAATATGTTGCATTTATCTAAAAAAAACAAAAACAAACATTGTTCATAATAAAATAGATTTTAAAAAATTGAAGTATTTTAATCTACCAACACTTATCTAAGATTTTGGTGGGGGACTTGGCTTATGTCACCCCAACAATAAACACAATTCGTAGCAAAAATAAAATATCAATTAAATGTTGAAACGAATTGAATTAAAAAATATATAATCATTTTACAAAATTCAATGAGGATAAAATTACAAATGATAAAAAAATAGTTTTCCTGCAAATTACGTATTTTTGATTTGTAAAGAAAATTATAACCGAACGTTATACTTACTTCTTTCTCTTTTCTTTTGTCTGATTTTTTTTCCTTGGGGAGATACAACGTTAGAGAAAAGGGGAAAACTAAATTTTATAGAAAATAACTGTAATGAACACTCAAGATTGATTATATTATGAAAACCTTTATTTTTTAAATAAAACTACGACTACTTCAATATGGCGTCCGGCTTCGCGAGCTGGGATGGATGTATTTCTTTGTTTTCTTGGGTCAAGGGAAACTACTCTGTCTGAACATGCTTCAACATACTTTATACCCCTTCACCCATAGTTCAAAATATTTTGATGCTCTCTTTGACATAATCTTTTAAATGATTTGGTTGTTTTTTTTATTTTATTTTTGTACTGCATCGGATGCTTTCTCTCAACAGGGACTCCGGTTGGGTATCACCAGTTTCATTCGATATTTCTGTGCTTGGACTCAAGCTAACTAGACTACCTTCATGAGGGTCAGTGTGTCCATCCAGTCTGTGTCCCGACTCTGATTTCTTTTATGTGTGTTTGTTCTTAGCAATTCCCGAACTGTGTTTGAGTCTGGTCCTATTCGTTTCTTTACTTGGTCCATATGTCACCTTACCACCGTACCAGACTCTACTTCTATTTCATATGACACTGGACGTGTCTGTCTCTTGACTAACTCGCACTTCCATCTTGGTCTACATGTCGCCTTACCACCGTCCCAGACTCTACCTCTATTTCATATGACACTGGACGTGTCTGTCTCTTGACTAACTCGCACTTCCATCTTGGTCCACATGTCGCCATACCACCGTCCAAGACTTTACTTCTATCTCATATGACACTGGACGTGTCTGTCTCTTGACTAACCCGCCTTTCCATCTTGGTCCACATGTCGCCTTACCACCGTCCCAGACTCTAGTTCTATTTCATATGACAGTGGATATGTCTGTCTCTTGACTAACCCGCCTTTCCATCTTGGTCCACATGTCGCCTTACCACCGTCCAAGACTCTAGTTCTATTTCATATGACACTGGACGTGTCTTTCGACGACCTCACCTTTCCATCTTGGTCCTGTATAGAAATTTTTTGCAAATACCAATTCACCTTCTCTAAATTCTCGTGTAATGGTCGAGTTGTCATCGTATTTTTTTAACTTCTTGCTGTTTTCTCATGCGCTCCTTCACTGTTGTCTTCTGGGGAACGGATTCAATCCAATACCATTAAATATCGTCGAAATACGAAGTCAACACGCATAGGACATTTTTGTTAAATAGTTCTTTTTTGTTGTATAAGTGTTAATCACACACACACATCGTTTTCTTTCTTTGCCTTTTTCCAAATATAAACATAAACAGCATACCACTTACTAAACAAATATTAACTATACCAACATAAATTCTGGGGGACCAAATTACATGTCGCCCGACACCGTCTTTATTTTCTGGTTCATTAATAATTCTCCCGGTGATGTGTCTGTGACTGTTTGTGGTGTAGAGTTATAGGACAGCATAAAAACGGCTCAGTTTTGAACTCAATGAACATTCTTCGATACTCATTTTCTTCATCCTTTCCTTATAAATGCGCACACATCTTTCGGCCAATCCATTTGAAGAGGGATGTTTCAGTATGTTTGATTCCTTGTCTTGACATAAAAGCTTGGAATTCTTCACCTACAAAAAACAGCAGCATTGTTAGCTACTAATGTTTTCGTAATCTATGAGTTGCAAAAGATCTCTGTAGGTTTACGAGAGTGGCATTTGTTGTTGCCGAGTTTGATATGTAAACGTCTATCCATTTGCTGAAGGCGTCCTCTATTACCAAGAACAGGTGACCTTTATATGGGCTTGCTTAATCAACATAAAGTCTCGATAAGTCGTCTTCTGGAATTTCCCAAGAATGTAAAGGGTGGTTGTTGGCATTTGATTGACTTGTTGACACTCATAGCAGTTTCTCATCTTAAATTCTGTTTCCTGGTCTAATATTGGTCTCCAAAAAATGTTCGCCTCTGAATGGGGTCGATAATACTTGTTTGACGTATTACGTGGTAGAGTATCTTAACTTCCAACTTAGCTTCTCGTTCGACCGGTCCGTTCTTTATGTCTTCTTCTCTCCATGCCATAGCATAACCTGTTATTTATGAAAAGACCTTCATGAGGATAGATCGTTGTTAATTTTCCTGATTTTTCATCCAGCAATACTTGCTGGTGTGCTTGGCTTAAATTTAGCTTGGTGTAGGATTCAGCTCCTTCCAATGTTGCATACACATCTTTCGTTTTCGGTATCGGATAATTATCCAATTTAGTGACTGGATTTATAGTCACTTTATAATCGACACAAATACGCACAGACTGATCTGCTTTTAAAATGGGTACTATTGCTGTAGCCCATTCAGAAAATTCAACTGGTGAAATAGTTCCTTCTCTTTCCAGTCTACCGAATTCAACTTCTATTTTCTTTTTTAACATACTGACCTTGGTTTGAAATATCTGGATTTTGCTTCTGGGTCTACATACTAAGTGACATATGTTCCTTCCACTTTTTCTAACTTCCCATCGAATACTGCCTCATGCTTTGCTAGTATTTCCTTTATCTTGGTCCACCTCCTTCACCGTCTGTACCTTGAAAATCTCCTTCCATGGCAACTTCACGTGTTGCAGCCAATTTCTGCCAAGAAGTGTAGGCGCCTGCCCATTCACCACAATTAGCGGTTACTATGAAATTCAGTGGAAAAAAGGACCCCTAAGCAGATTCTGAGCCCCTTATTTTCTTCACTAAAGGGGTAAATGGTAGTTGTAGTTGTAGGGGTAGGTTTGGATTAAGTTTGAAATAAAATATTAAATTCATTAATTTTTGAACGAGTGAGTTTTTCGGACTAGTTTTCTCCACCCAGATACCAATATTCTTTTAAATCTATAAGTTAGCTTTGACATTGCTGTCATCTAGATGGATTATCTTCTTTCTTTGACCTCAAGTTTCTCTATGTGCTCCAATTACAATTAGTATCACAGTCACTTTCATATTCCACAGATTTTTCAGCTCTCTGTGAAGATCCAATTATTTGTTCATGTTTTTTTCTTTCACCCTCGACTAAGTTACCCTTTGAAAGATTCCTCAAGTTGTTGATGTTGTTTAAATGGACAGCATTTGTGTCAAAAATTCAAAAACTAAGTCAAGCAACTACAATCATCCAATTTAGATCATAGTCATTGCACGAAAATTCATTTCTTCAAGATAATCTAACAACAAACCTATGAGAAGGAAAATGATTATCCTATTTTCTGTGTTAATGGTAATAATGCTTTGGCCCCCAAAGTCATCATTTGATAAAGAAATCTTTGTGTGTGTGTATGCGTGGGTTATAGTTATGTATTAATGTGTGAGGAATTGTAAGTGGTGTTTAGTGTATATGGGTGTGAAAATACATACGTAGATACATACAAACTTCCATGGCATTAAATATATAAATCTAATATATATCTATTTATTATTATTATTATATAATATTTATTTATTATTATTACATAATAGATATTGACCAATCTCCAAATTATATCAAACTTGAAAATATGAATTAGTGAAAACCAACACTGTTACAAAATATTAAGAAAGTTAGGAAATAAAGGCAAATGATGTTAAAAAAAACAAATAATTGAAGACAAAACAAATTTGTCGAAATGAATCAAATTGTTTATTCAAATATTATCTTTACTTTGGATTTATGGCATATCAACCATTTAAAGTTATTTAATGCCAAATCCATTTTTAAATATACAAATAGTTCTATTTCAAACAATTCAATTCATCATATTTTAGAAACGGCTTGACTTTTACTATGAACAACTTGAAAACTTTTAATTTTCGAACAATTTTAATTTCATTTTTGAGATCAGGAGAAATGGATTTTGAAATACAGTTGTCTGCAGTGTCTCTCAATATATATATATATATATATATACTTATTTTGGATCAGGCTGAATGAAATATGAATATTATACTCTCTGATGTGCACACACATATAAACATAGTTACTTTACAATCTTGTTAGGCAAGAGGAGATTGAATTTGTCATTGCACATGGTAGATAGACATTTGACTGGTGCACGCAACGGATAAACCGATATTTTCTTGAAGAATAGACACTCTATTGGTGGTCAATGAAACCTCTATATATATATATATATATAAAGGTATACATCAAAAGAAAGAGAGACAGTTTTTGATCAATTGATTCAGTTTGACATAGTTGCTAAGTGACCCCATTGTGGATGAGTGTTACCTGTCTCAACAGAGGTGCAGTTGGTATATCACAAAGCCCCAAATGACAAGTCATCCAATTCGATGGGTTTTTACCTTTCTCTCTACAGAAGTACAGTTGGCATGTCCTACAGAACCCAAATACCCTATTTTAACTGGTCCTTTCTTTTTCAAAAGCAGCAGATCATAGGATTAGATGTGTTAAGGTCAAGTGTGAATTTTCCTAACACACACAAATGAATATATGTGGGCAATCACTGGATTTCTTCATTTATAATCTTATTACATATACATACAGCAAAATAAACAATTTTATCACTTACCCATATTAACACAGCAATAAACTTACAGAAATAACAAGGACACCAGTAATTAAGTGAGTACTAATTAGATACAACCATTTACAAGAACCCCTTTCTAAATTAAAATGCTTTATGTTAAAGTAGGCATGAACAAAATAATAATGGATGAAAAAATATAATTCAAGTAATAATGAAAGTGATCACTTGATGAAGAAGATGTTGGTTGCACAATATTTGTTGGTGAACACTGTAGCATGTGTACATAATATCATAGATTTTAAAATGCTTAATGCAAAATGATGTGTAAACAAAATAATAAGAAATTAGAAAATATAATTCAAGTAATAATGAAAGTGATCACTTGATGAAGAAGATGTTGGTTGCACAATATTTGTTTGTGAACATTGTAGCATGTGTAAATAATATCATAGATTTTAAAATGCTTAAGGCAAAATGATGTGTAAACAAAATATAAGAAATGAGAAAATATAATTAAAGTAATAATAAGAATTAACAAGAAAATGTTTTCTCTCCACTGTGTTTTCGCTTGTGGTATTTTAATGAGGAATTTCTAGAAAATGCTGATCCACACACTTCACAAGAATATGGTTTCTCACCTGTGTGGGTTCGCATGTGGCATTTTAAATGTGACCCATTTGAAAATGCAAATCCACAAACTTCACAAGAAAATGGTTTCTCTCCGGTGTGTGTTCGCATGTGATTTTTTAAATGTGACCTTAAAGAAAATGCAAATCCACAAACTTCACAAGAAAATGGTTTCTCTCCAGTGTGGGTTCGCATGTGTACTTTTAAAGTGGAATTCTGGGAAAAACTTGATGCACACACATCACAAGAAAATGGTTTCTCTCCAGTGTGTGTTCGCATGTGATTTTTTAAATTTGAACTTAAAGAAAATCCTAATCCACAAACTTCACAAGAAAATGGTTTCTCTCCAGTGTGGGTTCGCATGTGAACTTTTAAAGAGGAACTCTGGGAAAATCTTGATGCACACACATCACAAGAAAATGGTTTCTCTCCTGTGTGGGTTCGCATGTGTTTTTTTAAATGTGACCTGGCAGAAAGTCCTAATCCACAAACTTCACAAGAATATGGTTTTTCACCAGTGTGGGTTTGCATGTGGCATTTTAAATTTGACCCATTTGAAAATTCTGATCCACAAACTTTACAAGAAAATGGTTTCTCTCCAGTGTGGGTTTGCATGTGTCTTTTCAAATTGGAATTCTTGGAAAATCTTGATGCACACACATCACAAGAAAATGGTTTCTCTCCTGTGTGCATTCGCATGTGACTTTTTAAAGTTGACCTGGCAGAAAATGCTGATCCACAGACATCACAAGAAAATGGTTTCTCACCAGTGTGGGTTCGCATGTGGCATTTTAAATATGACCTTGAAGAAAATGATGATCCACAAACTTTACAAGTAAATCGTTTCTCTCCCGTGTGTGTTCGCATGTGACATTTGAAAATGGACTTTAGAGAAAATCCTAATCCACAAACTTCACAAGAAAATTGTTTCTCTCCAGTGATAAGTGTGAACTTTTAAATTAGAATTCTGGGAAAATCTTGATCCACAAACTTCGCAAAAAAATGGTTTCTTTCCAAAGTGTGTTTCCATGGGACTTTTTAAAATTGAACTTGAAGAGAATGCTGATCCACAGTCTTCACAAGAAAATGCTTTCGTACCAGTGTGGAGTAGCATGTGGTAGTTCAAATGTGACCCATATGAAAATACCAATCCACAGATTATACAAGAATAGGGTTTGACTACTCTTACAAAGTGTGTGTTTGAATGTGTCTTTTTAAACTGGTATGTAGTTCTTTCCCATTATCCATTGTGATCTGTGAACGAATGAAAGATAAATCATTACATCGAGA
Organism: Sepioteuthis lessoniana; assembly: GCA_963585895.1. NCBI lineage: Eukaryota > Metazoa > Mollusca > Cephalopoda > Myopsida > Loliginidae > Sepioteuthis > Sepioteuthis lessoniana. The sequence continues at coordinate 14,220,178 of OY757908.1, read as the reverse complement.
ATAACAATCACGAAATTCATACATTATTTAGAATCAGTTTATATTTCAGTTAATTGCAACAAGTAAGTAAAAGTAAGTCAAGTAGGCAAACAAAAGGCTCCCTTTTCAATAGCTACAACACCGATGTGAAGAGTAGGGCGCTATTCCCTTCTCTGGATTACTTCACTGACCCATGATATGTACCTTATATTGCTGAGTTTTGAGCAAGGAGGTATCAACCACTATTTTTAAAGTCTTTGATATTATATGACATGTGATAAAACCCAACTCTCCCAGACCATTAGCGATCACTCTACCCACTAGGCAAATGAACCGGTTTTGCAGAATGTCATATATACTTAATGCAAAGATGTAAATAAAATTTTTATACAGCTTTTTAACAAATAAAGGAATTTAATAGAACTGCAGTAATTTTTTAAATTTTATGAAAGATTTCCCAAAATTAAAAGGATATTTTATAAACAATAGATCCATGGAAAAGAAAATGATGAAAAAAGCATTTTATACATATTTGTTCATTTGGATTGTCTCAAGTGGACAACAGCAGATATCATGTTTAAATATGCTCTCATATGAACGCATCAATTATAGCCAGAAATTTCATTTTTTATATTTTAATGACAATTGATACATAACCCGAATCTTTCATTTTATCAATCAATTTCACTGTAACATTTAGCAATGAAACATTAATAAAAAAGCAAAAAAATAAATGGAAAAGATAATCACCCTAAAAGAATTTCTTTGTTTTGCATTTCATTTACTATCAACACAGAAGAGAAATTCGTACATTTCTAAATCTCACTGAATTACTTGCAAGCAATAGAATTAAAGAAACATATTCATACTATTTTTATTAAGAATTGGAAAAAAAAAGAAAATTCAAGTCAAAGTTTTTTTGTGTCTGTGAGGATGATACATATCGGAATTTTTAGAAGAAACTTGATTTTTATTATTCAGGGTTTTCAGACTATTAACTTCATCTTTATTGTTATATTCTCAATGTATCACCCGAAATGTGTTCCTTTGACATAGGGCAGACATATTGTAGTGAGTTTTCAGGCATCGTTTTCTATCCTCCAATCCAGGTTTATTGAGCTGATGATATGCACTCTGGGTAGTTGTTACGATGAAGGTTACGTCTTAAACTAATCATTTCTTCTTGATATGGATCTATATCACTATTAATGGCTTTTGTTCAATGTTGTAAGCAATGGACTGCTCCCTTCTTCAGATTATATGGATAATGGCAGTTGAAATTGAAGTATTGTCCAGAAAAGCTTGGGTTATGTTACACACATGACCTGAATCCTTGCGCTGTGCATGTTACTAATACCTCGATGAAGGGTAATTTATTATCTTGTTCCTTCTCCATAGTGAACTGTATAGATGGTCGGATTGAGTACATGTAATCAAGTAATTTTTGAACATCTTCCTGATGAGGCCAGAGAACAAATATGTCATCAATGTATCTAAGCCACATTGATTGCTTCAAACTATTTTTATGCATATGTAGGCTAATGCTGGTCGAACAATGGTGAGTCCATAGTAAGTCCTTCTTCTTGTTGGTATCCATCAGATTTCATTCTGAAGTAAGTTGTCTCTACACAGAACATCGACATTTTCATTAGATTATCTATTGGGTTGCAGGTATGTTCTTCCAAGCAGTCAGTTTTTCCACAATCACAGCAAATGTTTTCTCAGAAGTGAGCAGAATCATTACATCCAGACTTACTATCTGGTTTGAATGAATGGGAGCATTACTGATTCTCTCCATGGAGTGGGCAGATTTCTTAACATATGACGAGGTCTTACCGGCTAGGGAGCTGATGATCTTCACAAGGAAGTGGCTCAATGGGTGACATGCTGACCTCCGTTACTGACTGTGAGTCTCAATGGAATACCATCATTATGTATTTTTGGAAGACCATATATGTGTGGTAGCTTGATAATGTTGAGTTGGCAGTCTGTAATATATTGGCTCTGTGCGTGTGAATACTCATACAGGATGTAGAAGAAAAAAAAACGAACTTGTGGTTTGTTTGCCTTTATAATTCTTCACAACTGGGAGGGAAGTGAAGTAAGTCGTTTCTCACTGACCAATTTCATTTTAAAAATTCATTCGCAGTAGCATTTTAAAGAAAATTTTTTTTGGAGGTGTGAATAGTGTGATTTTGCGAGGTTGGTGTATTTTTTTACTGTAAGATCACCGGCTGGATGAATAGTTCCAGTGGGGTCACTTTGGAGAACAAATATGATGTTTGAAGACCCGAAACTCGTAAGGACCCTAGGAACATCACTGACGAGGTGATTCTGAGCACTACCGACTTCGACAAACACCTCAAGAAGACCAAATTTATTTGTTTATTTGTTTCTTATTTATATTTTATACATTTATTCATAATTGTAATTTCTTTATCTATTAATTTATCGTCTGTTTGTTGCTGCCTAAGAGTAATAATTACATAACAATTAAGATATTTTAATTTTAAGCAATAATTATTGGGTTTAATATCTTTGACGTAACATTCTAGACATTTTATCTTCTCATTAATTGTTTTTTAAAAATTAATATCAAATAAAGTTCTGTCTAAAATCCAACCCTGTTTTTATTTTTAAAATGTAATTTTAAAACCTTTTCCAAAATCATTTTTTGTTTCTTGTAGCACAACAATTCTTCATTACATTATGATTATCGTCTGTTTCACTGATTCACTACTTTTGTGACGTCACAATCGAACAGGCCTTCTCTTTCGCTCGTCTCGACCAGAATCATTAAGTTTGCCACTTTCATTGACCATCAAGAGGTGGTGTCAAAAGAAATCACTTGGTAAAAGAAAAATCAAACAACTAACTATAACATAGATAAATATTTTCAATGCTTTCAAATATTCTTAACATTTCTCTCAATCATTTACTTCAATTCCCATGTGATGGACACGTCTCAACACACAAAATTCAGCTCCGTTTTTAAAACTCTTTCAAAATTACAATAAAGTCTCTTACAATTTCTGTTTTGACAAAAACTCGAAGAAAGTCTCTTTTCAAATAACATTTTGTGTTTATCTAATTAAATCATTATTCATAACAACATAGTTTTAAAAAGATTGAGGGTATTTTAAACTACTAACACTTATCTAAGATTTCGGTGGGGGACAAAGCTAAGGTCACCCCAACGATTAACACAATTTGTAGCAAAAATAAAATATCAATTAAATGTTGAAATGAATTAAATTAAAAAAAAATAAACATAATCAGTTTACAAATGATTTCATAAATTTTCATATTCATAACCGAACGTTATACTTACTACTTTCTCTTTTCTTTTGTCTGATTTCTTTTCCTTGGGGAAATACAATGTTAGAGAAAAGGGGAAAACTATATTTTAAATAAAATAACTGTAATGAACACTCAAGAGTTGATCATATTATGAAAATATTGATTTTTTTTAAAAACGACTGCGTCTTCAATATGGCGTCCGTCGTCGCATGCTGGGAAGAAAACTCGGATGTATTCATTTAGTTCCATGGGTCAAGGGAAACTACTCTGCCGGATCATGCTGGTACATTACACCCCTTAGCCCATAGTTAAGAATTACTCTGCGACGTAATCTTTTAAATGATTTGGTTGTTTTTTTATTCTTCTATTACATTTGTTGAGGACTGTCCTTAGAAAAACAGGCTGAATTTAATATTTAAAAAAATACGTTCTGCGCAGAGTAATTTAGTCCCTTAACGAATCGTTCCTAAATTCTATTGGCTGACGACATCAGTGACTCATCATTTTTAGGAATGGGCTTTGTTTGTTTTGTTTTTGTTTGGGTTATGAGTTGTCGGTCGACTACCATAGAACAATGTCTTTTATGTATTCATCCTTATTTCTCCACCCATGTCCTGCATGTCTTATTTGTCTCAAAAAGGTTTGGAGATGAGTGGTAAATGGCCCTACAGATAGAACTATATATATATTCAGAGAGAGAGAGAGGGAGAGAGAGAGAGAGAGAGAGTGAGCGAGAGATGAAAGTTTTTGTAAGTACTCATGTGAATACACACTTGAGAGAAGCTGTTCATAGAACAAAGCAGTCAGCTAGCAAAATACATTGTCAATTAGTTATTATCATAATCATCAAATCGTGCAGACAGCTCAGATTTCCCTGACATTCTCTCTCTCCCCATCCGTCCCTATCATCCATCATTCCACATAGATCCTCCAAACTACATCTAGTATCCACACAAAACTGATGAAAAAAAATGTTTACTCGTCAGCAAATATTAGCATGTCCGTTTGTAGGGCCCAATTGAACAATGTCATTTATGTGTTCATCCTTATTTCTCCACCCGTGTCCTGCATGTCTTATTTGTCTCAAAAAGGTTTGAAGATGAGTGGTAAGTGGTCATACAGCTGTTGTTTTTAGTCGTGTTCCTTTCAGAATTCGTCTAGAACAGCAGAGAGAATTCTAGCTTTGTTTTCATATAATCTTTATTCAGCCGTCAACCAGAAAGCCACTCAGCCAATACAATAGGCCCCATTAACTGAGGTACTATGTTATGTCTGTAACAAACATGCAATGGCAGGTATGAACTTAAATGGAGAGAGATATATGCTATATGCTTGATAACATGTTGAAATAAATCTGATTGAAACTCTACATAATTTCTCATTATGGTTGTCGCATATTTTCACTCAATAAGGGTGATTTGTCCCATTCTGCCCGGATGACTTTCCCGGACAATTCAATGGACAGTTAGAGCCAACCAAACTATCTCTTCCACAGATTCTTTCGAGCAAGGCGGAAGTACTTCCCGTCTTTCCTCTTCATAACAGCAGAACCATTTCACCATGAGGAAAGACATCTAATTTATGGACCTTTGAGTCTACCCTCCTAGACCAAAGGCTCCCAGTTGAATATAAATTAGATGTATTTATTCCAACCCTAACAGGAACATCCTTATTATGCCTCTGACATTCAGCTACTTCATTCCTGTTCAACCTTTTAGGAGAGCCTCATTCCTCTCTCCTACAGCGCAGGACCACAAACTTATGGCTGACTACATCATTCCAGTTCTTAATCAACAACACGACTTTGCTATGACTACAGCTACGTGTATCACACTCAGACATTCAGCTACTTCTATTCTGCTTATCTATTTTGGAGACCTTTACTCTTTATTCCAAAATCTACTGGACTTCTAACTACTGGCTGAACGCCAAATGCCTGCTCATCCCTTTTTAAACCGTTTTTCTTCCCACTACGACTTTCAGCACAAATGCTTCCTTCCAACTCAATGTTTTCAAGTGTTGCTATTTAAAACTAACAATAAAATTAAACATTTTTCATTCGTTTATGTATGGTTAAATTGTCAAACAGTTCTATTTCAAGTAATTCACTTTAGCATAGGTTGTTTTTTTTGTTTTTTTGCAGTCAGTTTAAATGTCTAAGTAGACAGTTTGAATATTAAACAGTTCTATTTGACCCATAGATAGTACCCAATCAGAAACTACCACTTTGGGCCAGAATGGACCCGGAAATAATTGCAATGAATGGGTACTCCTCATTCCCCAAAGCTCAAGCATTACCGGAATCTCACCATCAGATCTAGGACACTCGTTGGGGAAGCCATACCCTCTGCAGAGAAGCAGTCGTATTTTATGATACAACATATATATCTACATACGTATATTGAAAATATTCTAACAGGCTGAGATTTACACATGGCTTGGAGTGATATATGTACGTCATATTTCAAAAATGGCTGGCTCAATAACATCTAAACTGGCTGAACAACAACCTTGACTGAGTTCAAAGAACAAAATTAAGTACGATTATTGATTGAAAATTAGGACCAATTGTACCCTTTGGAAACAGGGTTATTGATTAATAAGTAGACAGTTTACCGATGGTCCGGGAGACTGAGGTTCAATCCCAGGTCGAGTCATACCAAAGACTCAAAAAAATGCTACTTGATGTTGTCTTGCTTAACACATGCATTACAAGGTTAGGATCAAGGGGATGGAGTAGCACCCTTTCCTACCCCTCTGTGTAGTGGCTATTGAAAAGTGAGCCTTTGGGTCACCATTATTTAAGGAGCCCTTTAAAAGATTCAAGTTGTTGACATTGTTTAAATAGACAGCATTTTTGTTCTGTTATATTGTGGTTGGTACCACAAGACTTCCGGTATTTCGGAGAAATGAAAGATATCGTGTTTCTTAAAAACCGGCTGTACTAAAATATCTCAGAGAGTAATAAGACTTACTTCGGATGAAACACCAACAGACCAAGATTTATTATATTTGTTGGACTGTGCCACTTCAGTTAATGAATAGTTAATTCTATTTCACTGTGTATGTCTTCCCTACTGCCATACAATATGTTCAAATTCAAAAAATAAGTCATGAATCTAAAATCATCCATTTCAGATCAAAGTCATTGCACAAAATTATATTTATTCAAGATAATCTAACAACACAACTATGAGAAGGAAAATGCTAATCCTATGTTCTGGCTTCATGGTAAAAATGCTTTGGCCCCCAAATTAAGCCTGACCCCAGAGTCATCATTTGATAAAGAAATTGTGGGTTGCACAGTTGTTGTTTGTGAGCAGTACAGCATGTGGACATAATGTTACAGATATTATGAATTGTGATATCCACCTGGAAAAAATTTATTAACAAAATAGATATATTCTTTCTACTGACCTTCGATATTTTAATCCAGCAAAAATCAATTTTAGGAAATTTTATGAATACAAATAAAAATATTCCAAACTTTTCCATATAAGTTTCATACAAATCAAATATTTTTATACATACACTCCCACTGATTTTGGAAGGTAGAGAATTAAAAACAATCAAATATTCTTTACTCTCTTTGTGTAAGAAGGACTCTTAATTTCAGTTATAAAATCCTGCTTATATAAAACTATTTTTTTATATTGTACTGGGATGTCATGCGAAAAAAGTAAATGGAAAAAATTGAAAAATACAATCAAAAACCATTTCAATTGTGTAGAAATCTTTATAGTTATATAAAAGGTCTATCGCAGATATCAACTCCTCAAAGTGAATAAGTGAAAACCAACACAATTACAATATATATATATATATATATATATATATATATATATACTATTCAAGAAATAAAAGCAAATGATGTTAAAAAACAACAAAATAATCTAACAAATAAAAGAAATATAAAATGAAACTGATAATCTTATGAGTAAAAAAATAATAATAAGAAGAAGAACCAATCATATCAAAGCGAGAATAGATAAGACGCAACAAAACAGTAAATGTAGGCTATGCGGTGACAGAGACGAATCGATCAATCACATAAGAGAATGGAGCAAATTAGCACAGAAGGAGTATAAGGTGAGACACAACTGGGTCGGCAAGGTGATCCACTGGGAAATGTGCAGGAAATTCCAATTCGACCATACAAACAAATGGTTTTTGCACAACCCAGCATCTGTCCTAGAAAATGGGACTTTAACATCGAAACAGATCACTTAATCCCGACCAGAAGACCAGACCGCATAATAATCAACAAAAAAAAAAAAAAAAAAAGAGAATCTTCAAAATTGTAGACTTTGCTGTCTCGCTGGACCACAGAATAAATCTGAAGGAAAGTGAAAAGAAGGATAAGTACCTCGACCTTGCTAGAGAATTGAAAATGCTGTGGAATGTGAAAGTAACGATTGTGCCAATTGTGATTGGTGCGTTAGGAACAATAACTAAAGGATTATTAAAAGGCCAAGAGGACTTAGAAGTTGGCGGGCGGTAGAGACTATCCTAATGACAGCATTGCTAAGAACTGCCAGAATCCAGAGACGAGTCCTGGAGACTTGAGGAGACTTGCTGTCACTTAAACTCCAGTGAAAACCCATCAGCTAACACCGATGTGAAAAATTCTAAAGGAGTAAATAAAAATAAAATAATAATAATAATAATTTAATAATAATAATAATGAGAAATTTTTAGTTTTGTAAAGAAGTGTATTCATTTGTTTATTGAAGTCGTCATTATCAGTTGATTATATTTCATCATATATGCATATAAATGTATATTTGTATATGTATACGCATAGTATACAATACAACACTGGCAGAACCTACGGAACCCAAACAACCCACTTTTAACTGACCCCATCTTTTTCAAATGACAGCAGATTATGGGATTAGATAAGCAACAGTCAGGTGTTAATTCTTTTAACACACACAAATGAATATCTGTGGACAATCACTGGATTTATTCATTGATAATCTTATTACATATACATCCTGCAAAATAAGCAACATTACCAATAACCCAGATTAACAAAGTAATATACTTACAGAAATAACAAGGACAGCAGTACTAATTAGATACAACCATTTACAAGAACCACTTTACTAAATAAAAATGCTTTATGCTAAAGAAAGTATGAACAAAATAATAATGAATGAATAAATATAATTAGAGTAATTAAAGTTAACAAGAAAAGAGTTTCTCTCTACTGTGTTTTCGCATGTGGTATTTTAATGAGGAATTTTCAGAAAATGCTGATCCACACACTTCACAAGAAAATCATTACTCTTAAGTGTGTGTTCGAATGTGGCTTTTACAAGATGTCCCGCTTTAAAATGCTGCTGTACAGTCTTCACAAGAAAATGGTTTATCTCCCGTGTGTGTTCGCCAGTGGATTATAAAAGATGACCTGCCAGAAAATGTTGCTCCTCAGACTTTACAAGAAAATGGTTTATCTCCTATTTGTGTTCACATGAGCCCTTTTAAATAGGAATTTACAGAAAATGCTGACCAACAAACGTCACAAGGAAATGATTTCTCTCCAGTATGTGTTTGCAGGTGTCTTTTCAAATTGATATTTCTGGAAAATGAAGATCCACAAACTTCACAAGAAAATGGTTTCTCTTTAGTGTGGGTTCGCATGTAGCATATCAATTATGACCAATCTGAAAATGTTGATCCACAAACTTCACAAGAAAATAGTTTTTCACCAGTGCGTGTTCGCCAGTGGATATTAAAAGATGACCTGCTTCAAATGCTGCTCCACAGACTTCAAAAGAAAATGGTTTATCTCTAGTGTGGGTTCGCATGTGGCATTTCAAATGTGACATCTCTGAAAATGCTGATCTACACACTGTACATGAAAATGGTTTCTCTCCTGTGTGTCTTCGCATGTGATATTTCAAATGGGAATTCTGGGAAAATCTTATCCCACACACTTCACATGAAAATGGTTTCTCTCTAGTGTATGTTTGCTGTGATTTTTCAAATTGCAATTTCTCGAAAATGCTGTTCCACAAACTTCACAAAAAAATGGTTTCTCTCCAGTGTGTGTTTTAATGTGACTTTTTACATTGGATTTTTTGGAGAATGCTGATCCACAGACTTCACAAAAAAATGGTTTCTCTCCAGTGTGAGTTTGCATGTGCACCTTTAAATGGGCATGGGAAGAAAATACTGATACGCACACTTCACAAGAAAATGGTTTCTAACTAGTGTGTGTTCGCATGTAATGTTTCGAATATGACCCATCTGAAAATACTGATCCACACACTTTACAAGAAAATGATTTCTGACATTGTGGCTGGGTCTTACCTGTCTCAACAGAGGGGCAGTTGGCATATCTCCCAGCCCCAAATCAAAATCCATTTAGCCATAGGTGAAATGGTTATTATTGTTTAACAAGGGGGAAAGTTTGTTGTTAGCGAGGAAGATGGTTGTAACGTATGTGTGTTTACGTTGAGTTGTTTCCTCGCAAAGTGTTGTTATTCCCCTCGCTAGGTTGTGAGAAATAAAAGGAGGATGAAGAAGTAAGATGGCGAGAGTCGAACGGTGTTTTTGGAAATAAGTTTTATTTTGCAGGAGGGAATATTGGGTTTGCTTTTGGTGCTGGAAGACTCGTGGTGTTTAAGATTGTGAGTAAGGAGACGAAATGGCGGCATGAGAAGTTGGGAAGGTTGAGATGGCAGCGTGTGTCGTCAGGCGTGTGAGGGTTTGTGTTCGTTGGTTTAACGAAAGACATGTTGCAGTTGTATGAATTGAACTTTAGATGTCACCGTGAGTTTCATGTCTGGTATTTGGGGAGAGTATGCGTTATCTCCATTAAAGTGGCCCAGAGGTGAATGATAGCTAGTGCGTCGAGAGCGGAATAAAAGCATCGCATTGACATAGCCAATTTTGGGGGTGACATAAAGTTGTGCCTGTGCGAGGCATGTTGAACGTATCTAATTTATATTCAACTGGGATTCCTTGCAAAGAATCCATGAATTAGATGGGTTCCCTCGTGTGTCCACGTTTCTGCTGCTGCTATTCTAGAGCCGCAGTGAGACGTCTGCACTGGGCGGCCTTGTCCAGCTAAAAGAATGTTATTGAAGAACGGCCAGTGTGACGTCTGCACTGGACGGCGTTCTCTAGCCGTCCGGGATGAATAGGATAGGTCATCCTAATTGGGTGAAATTAAGTGTCGAATTAAATTTGCGCGCCAAACTAAAATACGATATTTCCCTTCCACTACAACCATTTCAAGTTTGTAGAAATCTTCATGTGTGCTGTATTTGTAGCGGGAGGTTATAGTTATATAAAAGGTCTACCTCACATATTGACCTCTCGCCACAAACCCACAAAGTGAATAAGTGAAAAACAACACAATTACAATATATATATATATATTTCTGAATATTCTTATATATATATATATATATATATATAAAATATTTAAGAAATAAAAGCATATGATGTTAAAAAAACGACAAAATAATCTTACAAATAAAAGAAATATTAAATAAACTGATAATCTTATGAGTCTAATAATAATAATAATAATGATCCAATGAATAATTCAGAAAAAACAGGCAAATAAATTTATTTCATTACACAACATTTAAAGTAGAACAAATAATTTAAGACAAAACAAAATTGTTGAAATAAATCAAATTGTTTATTCAGATATTTTCTTTAATTTGGTTTCATGGCATATCAACCATTGAAAGTTATTTAATGCCAAATCCATTTTTAAATATACAAATAGTTCTATTTCAAACAATTCAGTTCATCATATTTTAGTAACAGCTTGACTTTTACCATGAAAGGCTTAAAAACTTTTAGGTTTGAAACAATGTTTATTTCAGTTTTGTGATGAGAAGCACTGGATTTTGAAAGGGTGTTCGCCAATGGCCCGGGAGACCTGGGTTCAATCCCAGGTCGAGTCATACCAAAGACTTTAAAAATGGAACTTGATACCACCTTGCTTAACACTCAGCATTATAAGGTACGGTTCAAGGGTAAAGTGGAGCAATCCTGGGAATGGAGTAGCACCCTCCCCTACACCTTGGTGTAGTAGCTATCGAAAAGGCAGCCTTCGGGTCACCCTCGACTATGGTCGCTAACTTTACTTACTTATACATACTTATTCAGGATCAGGCCTAATGAAAAGAATATGAAAAATATTCTTCCTGAAGAAAAGAAAGAGAGTTGTCACCTGTGAACAGTGCATTGTGGGATTTAAAGAGGTCAGAAAAATGGACAAACTTGTAAGGCAGGAGGAGATTGAATTTGTCATTGCACATGGTAGATGGAGATTTGACTGGTGCACACAAGATAAACAGCTACATTTCTTGGGGAATAGACACATACCTCTATCACTGGTTAATATAACCTGTTTATATATATATATATATGTATTCATTGAAAAAGAGAGAGATACTGATCGATTCAGTTTATCTCTATCACTGGTTAATAAAACCTGTTTTTATATATATATATATATATATAGATATACATATGTATGTATTCATTGAAAAAGAGAGAGATACTGATCGATTCAGTTTGATATATTTTTATGATTGTCATTGTATGAGCCAAAAGAAGAAAAAAAAGAAAAACAGATGCTTGTAAAACTCTTGCTAGTTTCACAATGTACCTTGTAGCACATAAAAATAAAAAAACATAGTGAACTGGTTTTGAGACATGAACAATTTAAGAATATTGTCACAACAATCATATACGGTACAAAGTTTCGATGTGACCAGATGACTGACTGGATAAGCCTTTCAATCACATGTCTAGCCTGGTAAGAATAGTTGAGTGTTCCAAGTTACTTGACCACTCAGTTGCTAGATCAAGTCTCACTCAATCACCTGCATCTAAATCTTTATAGGTTGGTTGGTTGATTGTTTGGGCTTTATGGCCTATCAACCTTTGTAGGTTATTTAATGCCAAAAGAGATTTTTATACAAATAGTTCTATTTCAAACAATTATGTTTAGCATGTGTACACAGTTTAAGTATCAAAAACATTTCTATTTCAAGCGATTCAGTTCATTCAAACAGTTCTAATTCAGCTTAGTATAAGTACAGATTTGTTTACACACACCTAAATGTCAAAACAGTTCTACATTAAACAATTCAGTTTAGTGTAAGTAGAGTTTCAATGTCAAAAAAAGTTCCATTTCAAACAATTTAGTATACCATAAGCAAGCAGTTTCAATGTAAGTAGAGTTAGATTGTCAAAAACATATCTATTTCAAGTTATTCAGTTTAGTCAAACAATTCTAATTCAAAACAATTCAGTTTAGCATAAGTATGCTGTTAGTTCTATTTAACCCATAGATTGGGCCCTTTCAGATGCTACCATTCCGGGCCAGAGTGGACCTGGGAGCAATGCCAATGAAGGGGTACTCTGCATTCCCTAAAGCACCTACATCACTGGAGCCTCACCATCAGATTTTATAGTTTCATATTTAGGACACTCATTGTGTCATCTTCCCCCTCTGCAGAGGTGCAGTCAGTTTATTCTACAGCCCCAGCCAACTGGGCAATCCACAGAGCTAATGTCAAAACAGATATATTTCAGATGATTCAGTTCAGCATAAATACACAGGTTAGATGTCAACATAGTTCTATTTTGAGATATACAGTTTAGCATAAGTACACAGTTTACATGTCAAAAAACAGCAAATTCAAGAAACCACAGTTTGGTTCTATTTAACCCATAGATAGGACCCTAACCCTGCCTACACCCCAGGAGAGAGTGGACAGGGGAGTGATAGCAATAGTGGAACCTCACCATCAGATTGTTTAGTGTCATATCCAGGACACTCATTGCAGGGGTCTTACCGCTCTGCTGAGAAGCAGTCGGTGTATTCTACAGATCCAAACGACTAGGCAATAAAACTTTATGGGTAACAAGTCATAGTTAATAGGTGACCTCATTGTGGGTGGATCTTACCTATCTCAACAGAGGTGCAGTTAGTATATTACACAGTGCCAACTGACAAGTGGCCTCATTCGACTATGTCTTACCTTTCTCTCTATAGAAGTACAGTTGACATATCTTTCAGAACCAAATTACCACACTTTTAACAATATTTACCAACCCCTCCATCGGGCAGGATATGACACAAGGTCAATTTTTAAGCGGAGTTTGAATGCAGAGTTTTCTTTCTCCTCGACTAGTTGCTTCACCAAGAACCCAGTCTGCTCTAATATTTACCCATAGCTGGAGGGAAATAATTGGATTCATACCGTTCCCAAGGGTATTAGTGCTATGTGAAATGCAATCCGTCTCGTTCAGGGTTTGAATTCATGTCACCGTGTCCATTTCCTACGACGATAACCATTACACCACGGGCACCACACTTTTAACTGTTCCTATCTTTTTCAAAAGAAGCAGATCGTATGATTAGATGTGTTATTATAATATTATTCAGGAGAACTAAACCATATCCACTTCTGAACTTGACATTGAAACCAGTTGGGTAAATGTGGCAGCATTTTCGTTCTATTTCTTGAATATTGTCATAAAAGACCCAATTTTCTTCATCAGTAATGCTATTCTAGACAAACACGTCATATCTCTATCTTAAAAGAAATGTCACCATGAATAGAAAGTCTTACTTATTCTTCTAAGAGAATGAGGAACACAAATACCAAGTTTTCCATTGTTTCTATCTTTTTCAAAAGCAGCAAATCGTACGATTAGATATGTTATGGTCAAATGTTAATTCTCTTAACCCACAAAAATGAATATATGAAATTTTCACATTGTTACATAGATGAAATATCGATCAACAAATTTTACAAAAAAAATTGTTTCTTACTAGTGTGTGTTTGCATGTGTCTTTTTAAACTTGTATGCTGTGAAAATGCTAACTCACAATTTTTACAAGGAAATGCCAGCTCTTCATATTGGGTTTTGAATTGTGAATAAAGGGAAAATGCTGATTTGCTCAATGAAACAAAGTTGGCTATCACTTGTAAAAGAAAATTCTTATTGGCTGTCAATATGCATATCCAATGATTTAGCAAAGCACATATTTTACATTTGGTATGTGTTTGAATGTCTCTTTCAAATTTTAAAATTATTCTCCCTGATTTCTGCTTTTATCTGTGAAGGAATAAAAGATAAATTATTACTAAGACAATAAAAATCAGGTGATTCATACATTATTTAGAATCAGTTTATATTTCAGTTGATTGCGACATGTCATATATACTTAGTACAAAGATGTAAATAAAATTCTTTACAACTGTTGAACAAATAAAGGAATTTCATAGAAATGCAGTAATTTTTCTAATTTTATGAAAGATTTATCCGAATTGAAAGGACATTTTATTAATAATAAGTATTAAAGAAAATTCTTTTTTCTCTAACATTTTGCAAAGTAAGATTTATGGAAAAACTATGGACCGTAAAAGGATTAAGAAGACTGCAGCTGACATCACATTTAAATATACTCTCATATGAATTTATCAACAACAGCCAGAAATTTCTTTGCATTGTAATGAAAATTAATGCATAACAAGAGTCTGTCGTTTTATCAATCAATTTCACTATAACATTTAGCAAAGAAATATTAATAAAAAAGCAAAAAAACAAATGGAAAAGAAAATCAATCAAAATTCTAAATCTCACTGAATTACTCGCAAGCAATAGAATTAAAGAAACATATTCATACTATTTTTTATTAAGAATAGAAAACAAAAAGGAAAAAAAAAATTCAAGTCAAAATTTTTTTTTTCTTCATATGAGGAAATAGTTGTCTGAATTTTTTGGATGAAACTTGATGATTTTTATTATTCAGGCTTTTCGAACTATTATCTTCATCTTTATTGTTATATTTTCAATGTTTCACCCAAAATGTCTTTCAGCCTTCTTCAGGTATTTATCAAACTCAAAATCCTATACAGAACTTCCTTTTTTTAATCCATGGGGGGGGACGCTTGTTTTGATTCTGTTAACCATCACAGAGTACAAGTGCGAAGTATTCCTGTACTGTTTCTTGCCTGCAGTCAGGATTGAACCTGCAACCTCTAGATAATTGATTCTTTAGAAGCTTAGGGTACCAACGTCAATAACTGCTATGCTATGTGTCCTGCTGGACAGTTCATAGTGAATTTTTTGGACTTATAAACTTAATGTTCCCACATCACGATGATTACTATAACTACATAGGATTTTTTACCAGAGCTTATATTCCAATTTTTTATACTATTTTTTTTATTATTGGTTACTATATTGATTACTGTTTACCATATTGTATTAATCTCTATACTTGCTCTACTCAACAAGTCATTCTAGTCCAACATAGGTGATGATTTTTTAAGGTGTCTAATTCTCCAGTGTTCATCTTGATCAATTATTTTAACTTTATCCCATGAGGGCAGATGATTTCCCTTTTCTTTCCATATATGGTCTGCTATACCAGACTTTTCAATTTCACCTCGTATTACTGCTTGCCTGAGTTCTTCTAAACTTATTTTTAGTGGGTGGCATATCTCACCTTTGTATGCATTACGACCACTGTAACGGATGATGTATACACAGTTCTTGATAACGCTCAATTCTGTTGGTGGCTTGACACGGAAGAGATACCTCCAGAGAGTTGAGCCACTTGTAAATATTGTCCTGATGTCATATCGACTACACATCCTTTGGATCCTTTTGTCTAGGCCTTTAATATAGGGCAGACATATTGCGATGAGTTTTCGGGCATCATCTTCTATCCTCCTATCCGGGTTTCTTGGAGCCGATGTTGGATTTATTGTTGGATTTGGTGCCTCTTGACCACGTGGAATTCCCGATCATATGATTTATCCAGATATTGTTGGATTCAAGTTCTGTCTTCTATAATTGCTATTCTTTCAAGGAAGAGAGTAAGTTTGCAAGTGAGTTCCAATCATATTTATATTTCTTCAGTTGGTTGTTATGAAATCTGTCTCGGACCAATTCACACACTCAAATCATGTTGTAAATTTCTGCACCCTCCAGGAATTAACTGGAATATTCCATGTTAAACTTGGTGGAACTAGCTTGAAATCTTGGCATCTGTATAGGAATGTAAGGTGGTTGGATGTTTGTGCCAATTCTTGATTTAGTAATTCTCTTTCCATTGATGTAATGTATCGGGTCAATACCGACAGGGTATTAGTTGTCTGAAGGGAAAGCATCTGCCCTTAAAGGATAAAGTTGAAATAAATGATAGAGATTAACACTGGAGTATTAGACGTCTTTAGGAATCAGCACATATACTGGACAACAGTGACCTCCTGTGTAGAGCATGTATACCGCTGAATACAATAGAGGAACCAAGAATAAAAATGCTTAGATGAATAAAAACAATTAGAAAAAATTTTTTTGAATTGGAATATGAGCTCAGGTAAGAAAATCATACATAGTAGTAGTAATCACAGCAGGAATATAACAATAAAAATAAAGTAAATAGTCCAAAAACCCTGAATGATAAAAGGAAAAATAATTATTTCCTACAGATGAAACTAATAAAATCAATAATAATAATAACAACAGCAATCCTGAAAGAGAATAAGTTATTTGTGTTTTTCTCAGTTTCACTGAACTTGTTGTAAACAACAGAATTTAAAAGATTAAACTACAGTTCCACTATTACAATATCATTCCCTCTAATTCCTTTAGGAAAGGCATGAACACTTTCATTCCCTTCTTATGGGTTAAAAGTGTATCACTGCTGTTCTTCTAAAAGGATAGATTTACCACTGAATGCCAGACTAATTGTCTTAGGAAAGGCATGACACTTTCATTCCATTTGCCATGAGTTAAAAAAAAAGTATCACTGCTGGGCTTCTACTAAGATAGATTTACCATCAAATATACCCACAAGTCTGAATGCCAGACTAATTCCCTTTGGAAAGGCATGAACACTTTCATTCCTTTCCTCTGGGTTAAAAAAGTATCACTGCTGGGCTTCTACTAAGATAGATTTACCATTAAATATACCCACAAGTCTGAATGCCAGACTAATTGTCTTAGGAAAGGCATGACACTTTCATTCCCTTTGCCATGGGTTAAAAAAGTATCAATGCTGTTCTTCTACAAGGATAGATTTACCATTAAATATAGACACAAGTCTGAATGCCAGACTAATTCCCTTAGGAAAGGCATGAACACTTTCATTCCCTTCCAATGGGTTAATATAGTATCACTGCTGTTCTTCCAAAAGGATAGATTTACCATTAAATATACCAACAAGTCTGAAAGCCAGACTAATGCCCTTGAGAAAGGCATGAACACTTTCATTCCCTATGCTATGGGTTAAAAGAGTATCACTGCTGTTCTTCTACAATGATAGATTTACCATTAAATATACACACAAGTCTGAATGCCAGACTACTTTCCTGAGGAAAGGCCTGAACACGTTCATTCCCTTTGCTATGGGTTAAAATAGTATGACTGCTGTTCTGCTACATAGAAAGATTTACCATTATATGTACCCACAAATCTGAAAGCCAGATTAATTCCCTTAGGAAAGGCATGAACACTTTCATTCCCTTCCAATTGGTTGATATAGTATTACTGCTGTTCTTCTACAAGGATAGATTTACCATTAAATATACCCACAAGTCTGAATGCCAGACTAATTCCCTTAAGAAAGGCATGAACACGTTCATTCCCTTTGCTATGGGTTAAAATAGTATTACTGCTGCTCTTGATTATCCATTAAAAATTGTCTTTTTCTCTTTTTTTCTTTTTTTGGTCTACATGCGTTTTGTCAACAAATTGGTTGACTTATTTTATCGTCTGCTTGCTTGAATTTTGTCCTGGCATATTCGAATTCTTTCCGTTATCGGCTCAGAAACGTTCGGGAAAGTTCGGCTTTTTCACGGGAACATTGTTGTGCGCTCTTTCAAAATTAAATAAACACTCTTACAATTTCAATTTTGACTAAAACTTCAAAAAAGAATTCTCTTTTCAAATAACACTCAACTGAAAGGTAGAAAAAAAACACATCAATAACTTTATATATGGCAATGAAGAACATGTAATTTCAGAGATAAATTCCTCTTTAAACACGACAATTATTTAATACTCAACTGGGATGTGATGTTTGACAGCACTGTATAAATATATATATATATATATATATATATATATATATATATATATATATATAAAATATTAATAAATAAATATTTATTAGATTTATGTATGTATTGCCATGGATGTTTGGCAGTGACCTTAGGTTTCATGAAATTTTACAAACAACAATTATCAGGCAGATAACAAAAGGAAATGAAGAAATTGAAAAAAAAAATGAAAAATACGGTGCAGCATGTGTAAATAATGTTATAGATTTTACTTTACTAAATTAAAATGATTTATGCTAAAGCACTTGTAAACTAAATAATAATGAATGAATAAATATAATTAAAGTCATAATAAGAGTTAACAAGAAAATGTTTTCTCTCCACTGTGTTTTCGCTTGTGGTATTTTAATGAGGAATTTTTTGAAAATGCTGATCCACACACTTCACAAGAAAATGGTTTCTCTCCAGCATGTGTTTGCATGTGCCGTTTAAAATGGGAATTCTGGGAAAATCTTGATCCACAAACTTCACAAGAAAATGGTTTCTCTCCAGTGTGTTTTCGCTTGTGGAATTTTAATGAGGAAGTTCTAGAAAATGCTGATCCACAGAGATCACAAGAATATGGTTTTTCACCAGTGTGTGTTCGCAGGTGAACTTTTAAATGAATATTCTGGGAAAATCTTGATCCACAAACTTCACAAGAAAATGGTTTCTCCCCAGTGTGTGTTCGCATGTGACGCTTCAAAAGGGAATTCAGGGAAAATCTTGATCCACAAACTTCACAAGAAAACGCTTTCTCTCCACTGTGTTTTTGTTTCTCTCCTGCGTGTGTTCGCATATGACGTTTCAAATTGGAATCCAAGGAAAATCTTGCATCACACACTTCACACGATAATGGTTTCTCTCCAGTGTGTGTACGCATGTGTTCTTTTAAAAACTTATTCCAGGAAAATCTTGATCCACAAACTTCACAAGAATATGGTTTCTCTCCAGTGTGTGTTCGTATATGACTTTTTAAAGTAGAACTTAAAGAAAATGCAGATCCACATATTTCACAAGAAAATGGTTTCTCTCCAGTGTGTGTTCGCATGTGCGCTTTTAAACTGGAATTTGATGAAAGTGCTGATCCACAAACTTCACAAGAATATGGTTTCTCACCAGTGTGGCTTTGCATGTGGTGTTTTAAGTATGACCCATATAAAAAGTCTGATCCACAAACTTCACAAGAATATCGTTTCTCTCCAGTGTGGCTTTGCATGTGGCGTTTTAAGTATGACCTATTTAAAAAGGCTGATCCACAAACTTCACAAGAAAATGGTTTCTCACCAGTGTGTGTTCGCATGTGCACTTTTAAACTGGAATTTGATGAAAGTGCTGATCCACAAACTTCACAAGAATATGGTTTCGCACCAGTGTGCCTTTGCATGTGGCGTTTTAAGTATGACCCATATAAAAAGGCTGATCCACAAACTTCGCAAGAATATCGTTTCTCTCCAGTGTGGATTTGCATGTGGCGTTTTAAGTATGACCCATTTGAAAATGCCGATCCACAAACTTCACAAGAAAATGGTTTCTCTACAGTGTGTATGTGCATGTGTGATTTTAAACTTGACCTTGAAGAAAATGCTGATCTGCAGACTTCACAAGAAAATGGTTTCTCTCCTGTGTGTGTTCGCATGTGCTTTTTTAAATTTGAACTTATAGAAAATGCTGATCCACAGACTTCACAAGAAAATGGTTTCTCTCCAGTGTGTGTTCGCATGTGTGATTTTAAACTGGAATTTGTAGAAAGTGCAGATCCACAAACTTCACAAGAATATGGTTTCTCACCAGGGTGTATTTGCATGTGTGATTTTAAACTTGACCTTGTAGAAAATGCTGATCCACAGACGTCACAAGAAAATGGTTTCTTACCAGTGTGGGGTAGCATGTCGTAGTTCAAATGTGACCAATATGAAAATACTAATCCACAGACTTTACAAGAAAATTGTTTGACTACTCTCAACAAGTGTGCTTTTTAAACTTGTATGCAGAATAAAGTGGAAATGCTGATTTGCTCAATGAAACAAAGTTGGCTATCACTTGTTAAAGAAAATTCTTATTGGCTGCCAATATGCATATCCAATGACATAGCAAAGAACATATTTTACATTTGGTATGTGTGTAATGTCTCTTTCAAATTTTAAAATTGTTTTTTCCCATCATCCGTTGTGATCTGTGAAGGAATAAAAGTTAAATTATTAATTAGACAATAACAATCACAAAATTCATAGATTTAGAATCAGTTTATATTTCAGTTAATTGCAAGAAGTAAAAGTAAGTCAAGTAGGCAACCAAAAGGCTCCCTTTTCAATAGCTATAACACCGATGTGAAGGGATGGGCGCTACTCCTTTCTCTGGATTACTCCACTTTACCCATGATATGTACCTTATATTGCTGAGTTTTAAGCAAGGCGTTATCAAGTACTATTTTCAAAGTCTTTGATATGATGTGACATGGGATTGAACCCAACTCCCACAGAATATTGGCGAATACTCTATCACAAGTCAAATGAGCCAGTTTTGTAGCATGTCATATATACTTAATGCAATGGTGTAAATAAAATCATTATACAACTGTTAAACAAATAAAGGAATTTCAGAGAAATGCAGTAATTTTTTAAATTTTATGAAAGATTTACCAAAATTAAAAGGATATTTTATAAATAATAGATTCATAGAAAAAACATGGAAAAGAAAATGATCGAGAAATCATTTTATATATTTGCTTATTTTGATTGTCCCAAGCGGACAACAGCTGATATCACGTTTAAATATGTTCTCATATGAACTTATCAATCATAGACAGAAATTTCATTTTTTATATTTTAATGACAATTTATACATAAACTGAATCTGTCGTTTTATTGATCAATTTCACTGTAACATTTAGTGAAGAAACGTTAATAAAAAATCAAAATAACAAATGTGAAGAATATTAATTGACTTGAGAATGGTCTGTTATGGTCAGACTATCCTTGGTAATGCTTCCCTATACAAATGTTTTAGCATAAGTCCTGGCAGGGTCAGCTGGAATGCCAATTTTTCCAAGTAGCTCTCGCTAATCATCGGATCCTGTTTGCAGCGCCATGAAGAATATTGGTTGACTTGAGAATGGTCTGACACACCAGTACCAAATGATCCGACATTGCATTTACTGAATGAATATATGGGTGAATAGACATCACTTATGCAAATGTGTTGGGCATGTCATCCTGGCACCACAGATACAACCCACCTGCCGCATTAAGAGCTCTCTTATAAAATGAGGTAAGTTTAGCTGGCTTGCTTTCATCAAGGAGATTCAAGAAGGCAGCCATTTTAGAAGGTGGGTCATTTTACTTCTACAATCACAAAGAAATCACTCTAAAAGAATTTCTTTCTGTTTTTCATTTCATTTCCTATCAACACAGAACTGAAATTCATATTCTCTAAATCTCACTGAATTATTTGCAAGCAATAGAATTAAAGAAACATATTCATACTATTTTTATTTAGAACAGAAAAAAAAGGATAATAAATTCAAGTCAAATTTTCTTTTTGTGCCTATGTGGTAGATACATGTCTGAATTTTCTAGAAGAAACTTGATGATTTTTATTATTCAGGGTTTTCAGACTGTTATCTTTATCTTTATTGTTATATTCTCAATGTTTTGCCCGAAATGACTTCCAGCCTTCTTCAGGTGTTTGTCAAACTTGGGAGCCTATACAGAACTTTGAACCATGTCCTTTATTTAATCCATGGGGATTGCTGGTTCTGACTCCGTTAACCATAACTGGGTATAAGTACTAAGTATTCTTGTATTGTTACTTGTGTGCAGTCAAGATTGAAGCTGCAACCTCTAGAGGATTGTTTCTTTAAAAGTTTCGCGAACCAACGCTAAGAAGTTAGGCTATATGTTCTGCTTGACAGTTCAAAGTGAATTTTTGGGATTTATATATTATAGTGTTTTCATATCACTATGATTACTACTATTATGTATGATTTTTTTACCTGAGCTTGTATTAAGACTATTTTTTACCATGTATATTTATCTAACATTTTTGATTATTGGTTCTCCTATTTCTACCGAACAGGTCACTGTGGCCCAACATATATGCTGATTCCTTAAGGTGACTTTGTTTCCAAAGTTTACCTCTATCAATTATTTTAACTTTATCCCATAAGGGCAGATGGTTTCCCTTTTCTTTCCAGATATGCTCTGCCATACCCAACTTTTCAATTTTACCTCATATTACTGCTTTCTGATGTTCTTGTAACATTATTTTTAGTGGCCGGCATATCTTGCCTTTGTATGTTTTACCACCACTGTAATGAATGAAGTACACACAGTTGTTGAAGATGTTGAATTCTGTTGGTGGCTTGACACAGAAGAGATACCTCCAGGGAGTTGAGCCATTTGTGAATATTATCCTGATGTCATATGGACTACATATCCTTTGGATCCTTTCAGCTTTCACGTAGGGAAGACATATTGTGGTGAATTTTCAAGCATTGTCTTCTATCCTCCAATCCAGGTTTCTTGGAGCCATTGCTATGCCCTCTGGGTAGTTGTTACAATTGAACTAATCATTTCTTCTTGATATACATCTATATCACTACTAATGGCTTTAGCTCAATGTTGTAAGGAACAGACTATTCCCTTCTTCAGATTATATATGGATGATGGCAGTTGAAATTGAGGTACTGTCCAGAGAAGGTGGGGTTATGCTATACACACGACCTGATCCTTGCGCTGTGCATGTTACTAATATCTTGATGAAGGGTAATTTATTATCTTGTTCCCTCTCCCTAGTGAACTGTATAGATGGTCGGATTGAGTACATTCTATCAAGTAATTTTTGAACATCTTCCTGATGAGGCCAGAGAACAAATGTGTCATCAATGTATCTGAGACGCATTGATTGCTTTGGTGATGTAGATCCTAATGCCATTTCTTCAAACTATTTCATGTATATGTAGGCTAATACTTGTCGAACAATGGTGAGCCCATAACCAGTCCTTCTTCTTGTTGGTATCCATCAGATCTCATCCTGAACTAAATTATCTCTACACAGAATGTCAACATTTTCATTAGATTATCTATTGGGGTGCAGGTGTGTTCTTCCAACAAGGGATGTGCAGTCAGTTTTTCCCCAATCATAGCAAATGTCTCATCAGTAGTGAACAGACTCACTACATCCAAACTTACCATCTGGTTGGAACGAATGTGAGCATTACTGATTTTCTCCAAGAAGTGGGCAGATTTCTAAACATATGACGAGGTCTTACCAGTTAGGGAGCAGATGATCTTTACAAGGAAGTGGGTCAATGGGTGACATGCTAACCTCCGTTACCGACCATGCATCTAAATGGAATGCGATCATTATGCATTTTTGGAAGACCATATATGTGTGGTAACTTGCTGTAAATTTGAGTAGGCAGTCTGTAATATATTGACTACATGGGTGTGAACACTCATAAGAAATATATTTCAAAAAAGACGAGTTTGTGGCTTGTTTGCCTTTATAATTCGTCACGACTGGGAGGGTAGTGACGTATGTCGTTCCCATTAACCAATTCCATTTTAAAAACTCATTAGCAGTAGCATCTTAAAAGAAAATATTTTTTTGGAGGTGTGAACTGTGATTTTGTGAGCTTGGCATATTTTTTACTGCAGGATTGCGGGCTGGAACAATAGTTTCAGTAGGGTCACTGAGAGAACAAGTATGATGTTGGAAGACCCTAAACTTGTAAGGCCCCCAAAAACATCACTGACGAGGTGATTCTGCGCACTTTTTCAAGTGTGCGACTACAATATATATAGTATAAGATCTTTGTTTTTATGAGGATCTGTGACTGTTTCCTTTCTGGTTTTAATGGTTGGGTCCTTCTTTTTTTTACAATAGCCACCATTACCAATCAAGTCCACCAATTTAATGAGTATTCTACCCTGTCAATTACAACAGTATCAGTGCCAATGCCTGCTGGAAGGATTATGATATTATTATTATTATCTCGCAGTCATTTGATGGCTAGTCTCTCTGATTTTGAGATTATTTGCTTTAGGAGTCTTTGCTTTCTCCTGTGCTTGTCTCAATTTCCATCTTACCTCATAAGCCTGGGTGTTGGGAATTTTCAAGGCTACATCTTCGCTAAGTGCTATTACATCTAAGTAAGGGACCTGCTTGATGTTGGTGGCAAAGTTGAGACATTTGTTTAACTCGACTTTTCACAAGTTGTCGCTTGCTAATGTTGACAATTGCTTTCACTGGTGATTAATGGGTTTAGATTTTCATATTTTCGGTTTTCATCTCCAAATTTGTAATTTGGTGAGTCTTGACCATGTAGAATTCGTGTTCTTATGGTTTATCTAGATATTGTTGGATTCAGGTTCTGTCTTCTATGATTGCTATTCTTTCTAGGAACAGTGCAAGTTTGCATGAGATTTCCGACCATAGTAGATGTTTCTTTCAACAATACAGGAATACTTACACTCATACACAGTTGTGGCAAACAGAATCAAAACAAGCACTCACTGTTGATTAAATAAATAAAGTTTTGAAGTTCCGTGTAGGTTCCCGACTTCGACAAACACCTCAAGAAGGCCAGAAGACATACTGGCCAAAACGTTGTTAATATAACAATAGAAATAAAGACAACAGTCTTTTTTTTTTTTAAATTTTGACACTTGTGATGAGGAAAACTTCAAACATTCAACTAAATTTTCTATCTGTAACTCCGTAATGTTTTTATTTTATTTATTTGTTTCTTATTTATATTTAATTGATTGATTTATTTATTATTTACTTTTAATTTGTCTGTTTATTTATTTATTGTTTTTTCCTAATTCATAATTTACTTGTTGCTGTATTTGAGTAATAATCACCAAATGATTACAAAATTGTAACTTTATGGAATAAATATTAAAATTATAATTAAAAAAATACAAATTAAAAAAAAGCTGATTATGATTTATTAAAAATTGTTTTCAAATTTAAAACAATTAAAATTATGAACGAATTTTAGTCTTGAAATTTTTATCTGTAACCTATTTATCTGTAAGTATTAAATGTGAATTTTAAATCTCTTATTTGTTCGTATCAAATTTATTTGCTTGTTTGTATTTAATCTTATTGTTTCTTATTTATATTTTATACATTTACTTTCAACATTACAATAAACACTCTTACAAATTCTATTGAATTTCTACAAAAACTCAAAAACAATCTCTTTTCAAATAATGTTTCATACTTATTTGATTAAATAATTATTCATAAAAAAAAAAAAACAGTTTTTAAAAGATTGAGGGAAATTTAATAGACCAACACTGACCTAATATTTCGATGGGGGATTTTGTTTATGTCACCCCAAAGTTTAACACGATTCGTAACAAATGTATAAAAATCAATTAAAAGTTGAAATGAAATAATTTAAAAAAATAAACCTAATCAATTTACAAAAGATTGCAGATATTTTCATATTCAAACATGATCAAGTCACAAATGATAAAAAAAAAAGTTTTCCTGCGCGTATTTTTTCTACGTACTTTTGATTTGTAAAGAAAAATAATAACCGAACGTTATACTTACTTCTTTCTCTTTTCTTTTGTCTGATTTCTTTTCCTTGGGGAAATACAACGTTAGAGAAAAGGGGAAAACTTTATCTTAAATAAAATAACTGCTTGGAGAAAATTCGAAATTATCGTCCATTTACAAGCAAAACAAAAAAGTTTTTCGAAAGAGCGATAAACAAGGGAGATAATTGCGATATTTTTCTAAGCTAAAATTACGATTCATTCCAGCCTCTCACCAGATGGGATTTAATTCATTTTATTGTGGGAAGCCATCTACGATACGAGACAGATGAGTGGAGATAAGAAAAAATTCTGGCTAACATCGGCATTACCCCGTTGTGGCACCTCAGGCGTCAAGTGATGAATTCATTCATGTATAGCGACTGTTTCATTGGACGACGTTCTCTAGCCGAAAGCACTTCAGATCAACAATACCCAGGCAGGCAGCCATTGATTAAGAATCATTTCATGTAATCAAAAGACAAGACACTTATAAAAGGTTTAAGTTCTATAATTAATGATAAGTAGATTCATGCCTTTACAATGTGTATTCGTTCAAAAGTGGAAAATCAATAATATGAATAGAAATATTTTTAAAAATTTAAAGACAGAAAAAGATTAATCTATGATTCATATTTGTTGTTTTATATTTGTAATATCCTAACTAACAAAAGGGAAATAACCTATGGGGCCAAAGGGGTCACGGCCCCTACTACATCCGAAGATTTCGGTAATAAAAGACATACCAGGCATAGGAGCAAGTGTTCGTCTTCCCTCTGTTATATTCTGAGTTGTTGATATCTGTGATATGAATGTTGTGGGCGAGAATGCGTATCGTTGCAAAACAAAGAACGTATAGATACTCACAATAACACAGTAATGATGTTGTAGAAAATTTTTATAAATAAATTAAGCACAGAGAACAGAATGGAGAAATATGTTAATAGTTAAAGAATGAATTCAGTGGTAGTAGTTACAAAGTTCATATACTGTCCTTGTCTCGTGGTGAAGGGATGGTTTTCTCGGAATAAGGGCAGCGTTCCTAGCGGCAGCGATCGTTTGAAGTATCGGATGACAGTCACCGGTCAGTGGCGTAGAATCTTTAACACGAGTCGTGTGAAGGAACAAGTCTCTGTTTATTTCCTGTAGCGACTTTACAGGAAGGCACTAGGCCTTATGTTTTGGGGGGAAGGGGGAGGGTGTGGTCTTGCTTTATCTATGTTTTTACTAAGGGAACCTAGCTAGCCACATTCGCCGACCCATTCAACAATACAATATATAGTCATTTCTCCGTCGCCTTGCGCGCTGCTACCACCAAAATACCACATTTGCTCTATGGAGAAAGTACTACTTAAAACCCCGGAAGTGATGTATGATTTTATTTACAAATTATGATTTTTTACAGATGAATTCATATGATGGGGATGGGAGAAAAAACCCCGAAATATATACAATAACAAAAAAAAACAAGGAAAAATCCCCCGTTTGGTTGCCCTCCCATCCCCCCGTCTATAAAATTGGAGGCCGACTGTTTTCCGGGGCGAAAGAACCGGAAACAAGTCGGACCTGCCGTAGGTGGGACTGGGATCCTAATCTATAGGGGGAAAAAAAGGAAAATAAAGGGTCGGGCATGGTGTGGGTCGATACAAGACGGTAATATGATTTTTTTACATATGAATGTTCAAGATCTTCAATAAAAGCGGACTGGGATATAGGTTGAGGTCGAAAAATAATGGGGGTGGGGAAGATCTTGAATACTAAAGACTAGATGACGGGGACAATGACTGACAACATACTGCTAACTAGGTTACAAGGGAAAAAGCTTTGCCTACTTACCGGGGGTGGGGTCCCGAAGGACCCGTACCGTAGACGCCATGAGCGGGCAGAGGAGGGAAGGATGACTCCAACGTTGCCCCCTTTCGTACGACCAGGCTCGCTGCATTCACCCACCTTCTGTTGAATGTTATGCGATCCAAGCATTTTCTATCGCATCTGATTTTGACCCTCAGCTGGTGCCAAAAATACAAAACCAGATCGCGATGAGAAAAGTTTGCATCGTCATACAATCCCTTCTTTCGCGTGATCCAAATCACCATTCAAGCTACAGCCAGGATCGCGAGAAACACCACACGCTTCTCACCCTGAAACGGAGGAAGAACGTTGTCCACGACGTAACCAACGTCGAGCAGCACGAGCTGCTTGGGTTCGATGCGAGCCGTCCACTCCCCGACGTGATCCCAAAACGGGCGAACTCGCTCGCAGTAGTAGAAGGCGTGCTCAGCCGTTTCTTCCAATCCACTGGCGCAGCGAGGACAATCAGGCATGTCTGCTAGGCCCGCTTTGTAGTTCAAGCCGAGAAGGGGTAACGCATTCCGTACAAGTCGCCAGGTGAGCGAGAACTCGGAGTTGTTCAAGAAGCTCGATCCTGGCGCCCAATTCCAGTGAGAGCGGATCTCCTCCGCCGTCCAGCCTCGCCGCTCGCTAAGAGGATCAGAAGCGGAACCCACCACTAACTCCCGATATAGCTCTTTCCGAGGCCATGAAAGGTCACTGGACCCAAGAAGGTTACGAAGGGCCTTTCGGCACTCGCTAAAAAACAGTGCTTCGCCCAAAGGCCTACGTCGACCTTCAGCCTTTGGGTCTGACTTGAGGCGAGGAAAAGTCCGACTCGCCTTTCGTCTCCACACTGAGTCCCCTGTCAAGGACCGGCCGAGGTATGCAAGTCTTTCAGCAAGCCAGTGGCTCTCCAGATCAGGCATACCCAGACCCCCGTTGCGTGTACGTTGGATACAGACCTGCCTACGGACCATCGGCCTTGCACCTCCCCAGAGTAATCTGGAGAGGGATTGTTGCAGTGCCAACCGACGTGCCTTAGGCAGAGGAAGTACAGCCAATCGGTAAAGGATCAGAGGGAAGACGTACGTGGCGCACGCCTCCGCCCTGCCCTTTAAGGACAACCTCCTTGAAAGCCAGATTCCCACCTGAGCATTCACCTTGGTTTGTACTTCCGACCAATTTCGCTCCAGTTGGAGGCCGGGCCCGAACCACACCCCGAGGATGCGGATGGGTCCGTCACTCCAGCGGAAAGGTCCCGGAAGAGTATTGCTACCCCTCCAAGCACCAAGCCGCAAACCTTCGCTTTTGTCAAAATTGACCTTGGCTCCTGCGATCCGCTCGTACTCGACAACCGCCTCTTTCACAGCCTTTATATCCAGACGGCGGGATACAAAGACTGTGATGTCATCAGCGAACGCGGAAACCCTTGCCGCAAAGCTGCCAACAAAAGGTATACCGCGCAGGGACGGACTTGTCCCCCCATCCCTAAGCCTGCGCAGGAGGGGCTCCAACGTGAGGACATAGAGTAGAGGAGACAACGGGCAGCCCTGTCGCACCGAACGCTCGATCGCGAATACCCTCGAACGCCTTCCGTTCACCTGCACCACTGCCTGAGGGTTGTGGTACATCATGCTAATCCATCTGCGGAACTCCGGTTTGAATCCGGCAGTCTCCAAAACAGACGCCAAGAACCGATGGTCAACCCTATCGAAGGCCTTGGACTGATCTAAACTGATCAGCGCGGCTTCTGTGTCGTCTTCTATCCCCTCTAGGACCTCGCGAATCAAGTGCAGATTGTCCTGGATCGATCTTCCCTTCACAGCAAAGGTCTGTTCAGGTCCGATCAGATCACTGATGACACGCTGTAAACGATTCGCCAAGACCCGGGCCAAAATCTTTAACTCTGTGTTAAGCAGAGTTATGGGCCTGTAGTCATCTAAACCCTCCCAAACATGCCTGCCACCTTTCTTCAGCAATGTGATCACGCCCTTGGTAACGCTACCAGGGATGGCTCCCTGGGCGAACCAATGGTTGAACATATCCGTCAGAATAGGCACAAACATGTGCGACATCCTCAAGTACACTTCGTAGGGCAAACCATCTAGTCCCGGCGACTTGTTCAGGCCGACCTGCTTCAACGCATCACGGACTTCGCATTCAGTAACCACACCCTCGCAGCCAGCCGCTTTAGCCACCCGGAGGCGGGGAAAGTCGGCAAGATAGCTACGAAACTCCCGGATCGGGAGATCAGTACAGCGGGCAAAGCGATCCCGAAAGTGCGCCCGAAAGGCATCACGTATCTCACGACTCGAATGCAGCAGTCGCCCGTCCGCGGTCTTGACAGACGCGACATACCGATCGGGGAACCTTCGCACTTCTTCTTCACGCGCAGTCGCGTTCGATTTCACAGCTTCGTAGAGAACTCTATTTAACCTAGATCTAACTACGTATCCCTTGTAGCGCTCGCTATTCTCACGCTCAAGGTCCCTCCTAGCTAGTTCTACACCTAGGGAGTCCCCCCCCCCAGCCACCGCCCGGGAGAGTCTATCGTCTATAGCCTTCGCCTCCTTGGCCTTATCTAGTTTGAGCTGTTGACCGTATTTGGTGGCGAAGTCTCTAATCCTATATTTGAGAGAAGCCCACCACCTATTCCCGGTAACCGCTCCCACTAACGCCCGCTGAATTAGGGATTCCAGCCGGTCCCGGAAGTCCCGTATCTCCAGTAAGGAGGTATTGAACTTTCAGTAACCGGCCAGACTAGGCCTATTTACTAACCGTAGACTGACTCTAACAAGTTTATGGTCAGTCCACGCTATCAAGTGGAACGTGGGACAACTAACAAAGTCAATGTCAGCTCGTCTCACTAACACTCTGTCCAAGTAGGAACCTACTTTGGCAGAGGGCGAACTATCTAGCCACGTCCACATCTCCCGCCCTGGGTGATCGAGACGAAACCTGTCGACGAGACCGTGACGAGTCACGAAGACGACAAGGCTGCTCTCACACCTTCCCGCACGACTAGCTCCCCAACCGACCTTATCTATCTTGGGATCAAGGATCGCATTCCAATCTCCCATTAAGACTAGCCGCTTCGTATCGTCCAGGAACGGCGCCAACCGACGAAAAAAGGAAACCCTCTCCGCAGCGATATTGGACGCATAAACCGCAACCAGACGAAACTTGAAACTTTTCACGGCAACATCGGCCACAACCAGCCGGCCCCCGTCACCTGCAAAAACAACGTCAACATCAGCATCAAGGCTGCGTCCAACTAGCAAGGAGACCCCAGCGCTGACGTGGCTGCCGTATGCTGAGAAAACGTTAAAGTCGTTTTCCAGCACCCGACAGTCAGCGTCGCAAGTGAAGTGAGTCTCCTGCACTGCAGCAACATCTACGCAGAGCTTCTTGAGTTCACCAAGCAAGCGCGCACACTTGCTTGAATCCCTCAGTCCCCTCACATTCAAACTGGCAACGTTTAAAGCCATCAATCCGACTTACCTTACTCATCGTCGACTACGGGCCGGAAATCCTTGGGCGTGAGGATGCCGACAGCCTGACGCAGGGAACCGGTACCGAGTTCAGTCGTCACTCGGTTGTCTCTGGTGATTCCGCCGACATCTATGGGGAACTTCAGCTTTAGGGCCCTATAAAGAGACGGGTGAACCAAAATCGGGACCCTCCCTGAACAGTAAGTTAAACATTTTTTGAGGGAGGAGTGCTCCAACTCCGCCAGCTTTATGCCCGTATCAGTCTGACAGACCGTACTCAAGAACTTCCATACGCCTTTGGTACGGTCGCCAGCTGACCGGACAAAAGTGGTCACCATGGCTGCACTCCTGAAATTTGCTGGATTCGATACATTGAGGTTTTTTATTTTTTCCAAGCTGAGCAACGGCTTTAGTGCCTTCCGGAGCTGGAAGTCCCCAACTGCCTCCAGCTCCGCAGAGCACAAAGCCGCTGCCCGCTGTATTTGTCCGATGGATAGTTCCTGGTAGTTTGTTTTCTTTGGAGGGTCAGGTTTTCTTTTTGGGGAAATTATTGCTGGGAAGAGTTCTTGCGTTGATAAGTCTGCTGGGCTGAGTGAGGGAAGGGATGGGGTTCGGGCTAGGCCCGAGGGTTGTGCCCTTTCAGCAGACTGAGATCTGGGGAGTGGGATTTTGTAGGGGCGGTGATATTTTTTCAACAGTTCATGTTGGGGTGAGAAAGAGTCCATTTGTTGGGGAGGAGACTGTAGAGTGATTTTTGGAGGTGGAAACGGTGGTGGAGGTAGTGTAGGTGGTGGTGAAGGTACTGGTGGAGATGGGAGAGGTATTTGTGGTTGAGAGGAGGGGCCTGCCTCCGGTTGGTGTTTTTCGGGGCATATTTTTTTGGCTGCCCCTTCCCCACTGTCCCTTCTCCTCTTCAGATTGGTCGACGTTTCCATTTCTTCTATGATTTGTTTATTTTTCTTTTTCGTCTTTTTTGGTGATGCTATTGGTGTTGCTGGTGTCTTAGGTGTTGCTGGTTTCTTTGGTGTCATTGTTGCTGGTGATGCCGGTGATTCTGTTGATGTTGTTGCTGCTGCTGTTGCCGATGGTTTTGTTGATGTTTTTGCTGCTGCCTGTGATTCTGTTGTTGTTCTTGCTGCTGCTGCTGATGTTGCTGTCGGAGATTTTGCTGCTGCTGCCGCTGCCGATGGTTCCGGTGTTGTTTTTGCTGCTGCTGCTGCTGCTGCTGGGGCCCTGGTTTGTTTTTGAGGAGGGGATGAGGTTGGACTTTTTTCCCCTTGTTTAGGGGATCCCCTCCTCTTTTTGGTCACTTCAGTCCAGCCCTCCTGGTTGTTTTTGGGCTGGACCTGACCCGGGCCCTTGGCCTCCGCTTCTTTGTTGATGGTGATGGTGGTGGCCGCTACGTCTTTTGTTGTTGTTGTTGTTATTGTTGTTGACGCCTTGTTATCAGGTCGCTGGGGGCAAAACTTAGCGATGTGTCCAACTTGCTTGCACCCCCAGCACCTGGGGCGTCTCCCTTCCACCATCACCATCATATGCCGATCCCCGCATATCAGCGTTTCAGGGATGGCTTTGAAGCCATCCCTTGACAGGCACAGCCGGAAGGCATAATCCCCGTAGGCTGTCCCGGCCGGGGATCTGAGGAGGTTAACTTCCTCAACGTGGCCAAAGGCACTAAGATATGCCGCGAGGACCTCCCCAGTGATGATGGCCGGGACATTACATACCGTGACTCGAAGCCTACGGGTGCCTTTATACTCCGGCTGTAGCCTGAAGTGTTTCGTTATGATGTCCGATTCAGCCGTTTTTGCCGCTTGTTTTTCTGTAGGAAGGAGGACATCCCATGTCGCGAAACTTTTACGGCAAAAGTATTGGCATGGGATGCCTGCCTTCCTCAGCAGCTCCTCAAAGACATCCTTTGTTAGCCCCACTAGCCTTTTTGTTTTGAGGTCGGAAACGACCAGCGAGAGGACTCTGGGCGCGATTTTCTCGGCGATTTCTGGGATGGGCAGTATTTCGTTGCCTTTGAAATACTTGGCAAATCTGCCCACCCGGTCCTTTTCGTATTCATCTGGTCCCCTCTGCTGGCCTTTCCAGGCTGTGGGGCTTTGTTGGGCCGGCTGAATCGGACTGTCTTCGGAGACTTGGGGATCGTCGGGGATCGGCAGCGAAGGCCAATTCGATCCTATTGGGCTTGCTGTGGTCTTTGTAGGGGTTGCCGTTTCACCCTCCATGGCTGAGGTAGAATTAGCAGCCAAGGAGGGTAAAGGAACTAAAACCTCCACCTGTTGCAAGTATGGAGGGGGGTTCTACTGTTAAAAAAGACGCAAAAAAATTAATTAGACACAAAAACAGTGAAAAAGAAGGCCACAAAAAAAACACGTAGAACCCCTGAAAAAAATAAGAAACGACAAAAAAGACACAAAAATAATAAATTCCGACGACAAAAACACAAGTCGGATAACAAAAACAAGTGATTTAAACAAGCGTCACAAATAAACAATTCTCGGTAAGACTTTAAAAAAATAAAAAATAAAAAATTCAAACAGAAAAAAACAAAGTCTTACCGAGATAACCAATTTAACAATTCACGTAACAAAGGTAATAACAATATAGACTGGTCAAGCAAACGTGGAATAACAAGTCTGACGTGAAGGAACAAGTCTCTGACTAATAATTATTTGGTCCGTCTATTTATATCTTTTTTGTAGGCTCAGAAACGGCAAATTTTGTGCCCCGCGGGAAGCGTTCCGATTGGATATTTATTAATGTATTTTTTTTTTGTTAATTTATCGCAAATGGAAGTTCTGCGCGGAGCCGATACGTGAAAGACTATTTTTTCATTTTGAGTTGAGAACTCGAAGTGGTAACTTCCGTTTTTTCTTTCTTTTCTTCTTTTCTCCTTTCTTTTTGTTTTTTGTTTTTTTTTCAAATCAAGGCAAGATCTCATCTTGTAACACCTCTGTCTTTCATCATCATTCATCCTGTTGATTAACCTGGGTAATAATCAATACCTAACGAGTATCTATTACTTCAAATACAAAACATTATATAGGCCACGAGGAAAGAGTCGTTTACTCACCAAAAACAACAAAAAAAAAGACAAAAAAAGGAGCAAATCTACCATCATACCGAAAAAAACCTAATATGGCTGTCTTACCACATTACCCTGAATTCAATGGCAAATCGGAAAACAAAGCAGCTAAATAGACAAAATATCTCAACAGACTGAAAAATTATTTCACTGCATACAAGATAGATGATGAAAGACAAATAGCTATTCTGATAACTTTTGTAGGGAAACAGACGAATAATCTTATTGACGAATTGCCGTCTGAACAAACCACATCAGAAAAAAAATGAAACACACTTCGATAAGCTTGTACTGGCCGTACAAAACCACTTCAACCCAGAGAACAACACCGAATATAACCGATTTGTATTCCGAAAAAAACCCCCACCCCAAACATAGGGGACTTTTAATCGGGAATTTAAGGAGGCAGCAGCAATGTGCCACTTCACAGATGCAAATCCGGGCATAAAATCCCAGTTAATAACAAGCTGTTTATCAGAAAAAGTTTGCCAAAAGGGACTGATGAACTCAAATTATGCTTTTAGACGATTTAATAAACAACGCTAAAACGACGGAAACTATAACCAAACACCTGGATACGCTTAGAAGACGCCAACTACATCACAAGACCTACTACATCTATTAATGCACTAGTTAACAAAGTTGCGCATGAACAGCAACGGCCACGCAAACGTTTCCAGCAAAACCGGTGCAAAAATTGCAATGGGAAATACCCACATGAACGGGGACAGACATCTTGCCCTGCATTCCAGAACCAGTGTGCTTATTGTCAGAGATGGGGATATTTCACCTCTGTCTGTTTCAGAAAACTAAACGACGGGGATAGACAACGAAGAACAAACTGCCCCACCCCACTCCCACTGAAGTTAGTCATCCCTAACAAGCTTCTGACTCCTAATGCGTTTTTAGGGTCGGGTAGTCCAAGGATTGCTTTTACTTTGACATTGTTTGGGCTGATGCCTTCATTACCAAAGGTATGTCCCAGGAATTTCAGTTACCTCTTGTTGTACTCACATTTCTTGCCATTTAGGGGGGGGGGCCCTTTTTTGCGAAGTCGTCTGAATATCGCATGGAGGTTTTGATCGTGGTTTTACTGGTCTAATCCGAAGCAAAGGATGTCGTCACTAATGTTGATGGGTCCCTTAATCCCTGCAAGTGCTTGACTGATTTCTTCCGGGAATATCTCACTGGCAGATTTGACACCAAAAAACAGTCTTTTATAC
This sequence comes from Sepioteuthis lessoniana, assembly GCA_963585895.1. Lineage (NCBI taxonomy): Eukaryota > Metazoa > Mollusca > Cephalopoda > Myopsida > Loliginidae > Sepioteuthis > Sepioteuthis lessoniana. The sequence continues at coordinate 14,184,601 of OY757908.1, read as the reverse complement.
CAGTACGTTCAGGCTTAACAAAACGGCCACCCAAAAGATTTGATTACTGACAAAAAACAAAAAACCTACCCGTACGCAATAGTCTGAATCATTGCCATCTTTTTTCTTTCATTGAGGTTAACAGACGTTTCCTCCTGCATAATGTCCGAGCCATCCGTTCAAGCACCCCAACCATTTCACAGACTGAATGAACTCCTTCCCCAGATAATTATTATTATTACTATTGTCGTCGTTGTTATCATTATTAAAAAAGAAAGAAAGAAAGAATGCATTGTAATATCCAAACAAAAGGGAAATAACCTTTGGTGCCATAGGGGTCACGGCTCCTACTACATCCGGGGATTTGGTTAATAAAAGGGATACCAGGCATAGGAGCAAGAGTTCGTCTTCAATCTGTCTTTAATCATCATCCATCCTATTGATTCTGCGCAGTAGTAATCAATACCTAGCAAGTATTGATTACTTCAAATACAAAACATAATATTTGAAAACTTTTCACAACTTGTTTCATTAATAACATAGATATGAAACTTTTGTTTAAGGTTAGCATTAAATTGAGTGGAAAAAAAAGGATCCCTAAGCAGATCCCAGGGTCTTTATTTTCTTCACTACAAGAGTTAGGTGTAGATGTAGGGGTAGGTTTGGATTAAGTTTGAAATAAACTCTTAAAATCATTTATTTTTAAACGTGTGAGTTTTTCATACTAGTTTTAAATGGTGGTTTATCACTGAAGACTTTGTGACAGCGAGTCTCCTCCAGATTCCAGGACTATTTAAGTCTATAAGTCAGCTTTGAAATTGCTGTCTTCTAGATATACTCGCTTCTTTCTTTGATCTCCACTTTCTCCTAGTGCTCCAATTACAATTAGTATCACAATCACTTACATATTCCATAGATCTTTAAGCTCTCAGGCAAGATCCAAGTATTACTTTAGGTTTTTGCTTTCGTTTACCGTCAACTGAGTTACCTTTTAAAAGATACTTCAAGTTGTTGATGTTATGTAAATGGACAGCATTTGTATTCAAATTAAAAAACCATGTCTATCATCTAAAATCATCCAATTTTGATCATAGTCATTGTACAAAAATTATTTATTCAAGATAATGTAAGAACACACCTATGAGAAGGAAAATGCTAATCCAATGTTCTGGCTTCGTGGTAAAAATACTTTGGGCCCAAAATTGAGCCTGACCCCAAAGTCAACATTTGATGAAGAAGTTGTGGGTTTTACAGTTGTTGTTTGTGAGCAGTACAGCATGTGTGCAAAATGTTATAGATTTTATAAATTGTGATATCCGACTGGAAAAAAATTTATGAACAAAAAATATATATTCTTTCAACTGACCTTACATATTCTAATCAAGCAAAAATCATTTTTAGAAATTTTCTGAATACAAATAAAAATATTCCAAACTCTTCCATATAAGTCTCACACAAATTAAATATTTTTATACATACACTCCCACTGATTTTCAAAGGTTGAGAATTAAAAACAATCAAATATTCTTAACTCTCTTTGTGTAAGAAGGACTCTTAATTTCAGTTATAAAATCCTGCTTATATAAAACTTTTTTTTATACTGAACTGGGATGTCGTATGACAATGTACACTCAGCTGAAAATAAAAAAAAAACATTTAATATAACTTTATAGTTGGCAATGGAGAAAGTGTAATTTCAGTAATAAATTCCTCTTCTCACACAATAATTATTTAATACTGTACTGCGATGTGAAGTTGGAGAGTACTATATATATATAAAAAGAATAATAATAAATAATAATAAATATATAAATATTTATTAGGTTTATATATTTATTGCCATGGAATTTTGTCTACAACCTTAGGTTTCATGAAGTTTTACAAACAATTATCAGGCAGATAATGAAAAGAAATGAAGAAAGTGAAAAATACAATTAAAAACTGTTGGAATTGTGTAGAAATCTTTGTGTGCTTGTGTGTGTGTGTGTGGGGGGGGTTATAGTTATGTATTAATGTGTGTGGATGTGCAAGGGGCGGGAAAATACATCTGTAGATACATACGAAATTCCATGGCATTAAATATATAAATCTAATATATATTCATTCATCATTATTATTATTACATAATATTTATTTATCATAATTACATAATAGTTCTATCTTAGATACTGACAACTCTCCAAATTATAACACACTTGAAAATATGAATTAGTGAAAACCAACACTGTTACAAAATATTAAGAAAGTTAAGAAATAAAAGCAAATAATGTTAAAAAAAAAGAAATAATTTAAGACAAAACAAACTTGTTGAAATAAATTGTTTATTCAAATATTTTCTTTAACTTGGATTTATGGAATATCAACCACTGCAAGTTATTTAATGCCAAATCCATTTTTAAATATACAAATAATACTACTTCAAACAATTCAGTTTATCATATTTTAGTAACAGCTTGACTTTTACTACGAACAACTTGAAAATGTTTAGGTTTAAAATAATCTCTTTTTCAATTTTGAGATGAGGAGAACTGGATTTTGAAATACAGTTGTCTGCAGTTTCTCTCAATATATATATATATATATATATATACTTATACGGGATCAGACCTAATGAAAAAAATATGAAAGTTGTACTCCCTGATGCACACACATATTAACATAGTTACTTTAACTAGCAAATAGACATCTTTCTCTGACTGTGGTTAATAAAACCTGTTGATATAACCAATTTCACTTGGTAGCTTGTAGCAACAATAAAATCACTTTCAACTGCCTGTCTAGTCTGGTAAAAAAAAGTTGAGTGTTCCAAGTCACTTATTTAAGACAAAACAATTTTGTCAAAATAAATTGACCCTAAAAGAATTAAGAAGACTGCAGCGAATACCACATTTAAATATGCTCTCAAAGTAGAAAAAAAAATTAAAGACAAAACACATTTGTCGAATTAAATCAAATTGTTTATTCAAAGATTTTCTTTAATGTGGTTTTATGGCATATCAACCATTGAAAGTTATTTAATGCCAAATCCATTTTTAAATATACAAATAGTTCTATTTCGAACAATTCAGTTTATCATATTTTAGTAATAGCTTGACTTTTACTATGAACAACTTGAAAACTTGTACATTTCAAACAGTCTCTATTTCAATTTTGAGATGAGAAGCACTGGATTTTGAAACACACTTATCTACAGTCTTTCTCTCCAGACTTAATGAAAAAAATTTCAAAAATATTCTCTTTGAGAAAAACAAAGGAAGTTGACACGTGGGAACAGTGCCTTGTGGCATTTGGAGAGGCTAGAAAAATGTAAAACTTGTAAGGCAAGAGGAGATTGAATTTGTCATTGCCATGGTTGATAGGTGACCCTACTGTGGATGAGTGTTACCTGGCTCAATAGAGGTGCAGTTGGTATATCCCAAAGCCTCAAATGACAAGTGGTCCCATTCGATGGGTTTTTACTTTTCACTCTACAGAAGAACATTGAAATGCCATACAGAAGCCAAATACCACATTTTAACTGTTCCTTTCTTTTTCAAAAGAAGCAGATCAAAGGAATACATATGTTAAGGTCAAGTGCGAATTTTCTTAACACACACAAAGGAATATATGTGGACAATCACTGGAATTCTTCATTTATAATTTTATTACATATCCATACAGCAAAATAAGCAATTCTACCATTTACCCAGATTAACACAGCAATAAACTAATAACAAAGGACACCAATAATAAAGTCAGTACTAGTTAGATACAACCATATACAAGAAACACTTTACGAAATTGTAATGCTTTCTGGTAAAGTATGTGTTAACAAGAAAATGCTTTCTCTCCACTATGTTTACGCATGTGGTATTTTAATGAGGAGTTTTTAGAAAATGCTGATTCACACACTTCACAAGAAAATGGTTTCTCTCCAGTGTGTGATCGCATGTGAACTTTTAAATGAATCTTCCGGGAAAATCTTGATCCACAAATTTCACAAGGAAATGGTTTCTCTCCAGTGTGTATTCGCATGTGACGTTTCAAATGTGAATTCCGGGAAAATCTTGATCCACAAACTTCACAAGAAAATGGTTTCTCTCCAGTGTGCATTCGTATGTGCTGTTTCAAAATTGACTTTGCAGAAAATGCTGATCCACACACTTCACAAGTAAATGGTTTCTCTCCAGTGTGTATTCGCATGTGCTGTTTCAAAATTTGCTGTGAAGAAAATGCTGATCCACAATCTTCACAAGTAAATGGTTTCTCCCCAGTGTGTATTCGCATGTGACATTTCAAATGTGCATTCTGGGAAAACCTTGATCCACAAACTTCACAAGAAAATGGTTTCTCACCAGTGTGTATTCGTATGTGCTGTTTCAAAATTGACTTTGTAGAAAATGCTGATCCACACACTTCACAAGAAAATGGTTTCTCTCCAGTGTGTGTTTTCAAGTGATGTTTCAAATTTGACTTTGCAGAAAATGCTGATCCACAAACTTCACAAGCAAATGGTTTCTCTCCAGTGTGTATTCGCAAGTGATGTTTCAAAACTGACTTTGCAGAAAATGCTGATCCACACACTTCACAAGTAAATGGTTTCTCTCCAGTATGTATTCGCATGTGACGTTTCAAATGGGAATTATGGGAAAATTTTGATCCACATTCTTCACAAGAAAATAGTTTTTCTTCAGTGTGTGATCGCATATGCGCTTTTAAAATGGAATTTGTAGTAAGTACAGATCCACAATCTTCACAACAAAATGGTTTCTCTCCTGTGTGTGTTTGCAGGTGACATTTTAAAATATTACTAGAAGAAAATCCTGATCCACATTTTTCATAAGAAAATGGTTTCTCTCCAATGTGTGTTCGCATGTGCTCTTTTAAACTGAAATTTGTAGATAATGCTGATCCACAAACTTCACAAGAATATGGTTTCTCACCAGCGTGGGTTCTCATGTGGCGTTTTAAATTTGACACAAATGAAAATGCTGATCCACACACGTCACAGGGAAATGGTTTATCTCCTCTGTGTGTTTGCATGTGACGTTTCAAATAGAAATTCTAGGAAAATCTTGATCCACAATCTTTATAAGAAAATTGTTTCTCTCCAGTGTGTGTTCGCATGTGACTTTTTAAAATTGAACTTGATGAAAATGCTGATCCACAGACTTCACAAACAAATGGTTGCTTACCAGTGTGGGGTAGTATGTGGTAGTTCAAATGGTTCGATTACTCTCAGCAGGTGTGTGTTTGCATGTGTCTTTTTAAACTGATCTGCTGTGAAAATGCTAACTCACAATTTTTACAAGAAATTGTCTTCCATGGGTGTTTCTTTTTTTTCAATTCTGAATAAAGTGAAAATGCTGATTTGCTCAAGGAAATAAAGTTGGCTATCACTTGTAAAAGAAAATTCTTATTGGCTGTCAATATGCATATCCAATGACTTAGCAAAGCATATATTTTACATTTGGTATGTGTTTGAATGTCTCTTTTAAATTTCAAAATAGTTCTTTCCCATTATCTGTTGTGATCTGTGAAAGAATAAAAGTTGAATTATTACTTAGACAAAAACAACCACGAAATTCATATTTTGAATCAGTTTATATTTCAGTTAATTGCAACAAGTAAAAGTAAGTAATGTTGGCAACCAAAAGGCTCCTTTTCAATAGCTACAACACCAAGGTGTATGGGAGGATGCTACTCCTTTCCCTGCATTATACCCTTGATATGTACCTTATATTGCTCAGTGTTAGGCAAGAAAGTATCAAGTACTATTTTAAAGTCTTTGGTATGACGCAACCAAGGATTGAACCCATCTCTCCCAGACCATTGACAAACACATTGGGTACAAGGAAAATAGTTGTCTGAGTTTTTTAGAAGAAACTTGATGATTTTTATCATCCAGGCTTTTTGAACTATTATCTTCATCTTAATTGTTATATTCTCAATGTTTCGTCCGAAATGTCTTCCAGCCTTCCTCAGGTGTTTATCAAACTTAGAATCCTATACAGAACTTTAAACCATGTCCTTTATTCAATCCATGGGAGACGCATGTTTTGATTCCGTTAACCCTAACCGATTATAAGTACTAAGTATTCCTGTACTGTTTCTTGTCGGCAGTCAGGATTGAACCAGCACCCTCTAGATAATTCTTTAGAAGCTTAGGGTACCAACGCCAATAACTGCTATGAAATGTGTCCTGCTGGACAGTTCAGAGTGAATTTTTTGGACTTATAAACTTAATGTTCCCACATCACCATGATTACTACTACTATGTATGATTTCTTACCTGAGCTCATATTCCAATGTTTTTTCCTGTTGTATTTATTATTGCTTACAATATTGTATTAATCTTGATACTTGCTCTACTCAACAGGTCACTCTAGTCCAATATAGGTGATGATTCTTTAAGGTGACTAATTCTCCTGTGTTCATATCGATTAATTATTTTAACTTTATCCCTACTTTAGCAATGTCTTTGACGTAGGGCAGACATATTTTGATGAGTTTTCGGGCATAGTCTTCTATCCTCCTATCCAGGTTTCTTGTAACATGTTAAACTAATCATTTCTTCTTGATATACATCTATATCACTACTCATGGCGTTTGCTCAATGTTGTAAGCAATAGTATATTCCCTTCTTTGCATTATATGGATGATGGCAGTTGAAATTGAGGTACTGTCAATTGAAGTTGAGCTTATGATACACACACAACCTGAATCCTTGCTCTGTACATGTTATAATACATTGAAGAAGGGTAATTTATTATCTTCTTCTTTCTCCATAGTGAACTATATAGATGGGCAGATTGAGTTCACATGACCATGTAATTTTTTAACATCTTTCTGATGAGGCCAGAGAACGAATGTCTCATCTACGTAACTAAGCCACATTGATTGCTTTAGTGATGTACATCTTAATGCCATTTCTTCAAAGTATTTCATGTATATGTTGGCCAATACTGGTCAAACAATGAGGAACCCATAACCAGTCCTTCTTCTTCTTAGTATATAGCAGATCCCAACCTGAAGTAGGTTTTTTCTACACAGAAAGTCAACATTTTCATTAGATTATCTGTTGGGATGAACTTGCATTTTTCCAACAAGGAATCTACAATCAGTTTATCCTGGACCACAGTGAATGTCTCATCAGTAGGTACCTTTGTGAACAGACTCACTACGTCCAAACTCACCATCTGGTTGGAACGAATGGATGCATAACTGATTCTCTCCACGAAGCTCTCAAAATATTGTGAGGACTTATCAGTTAAGGGGCTAATGATCTTCACAAGGAGACAGCTTAATAGGTAACATACTGAACCTCAATTACTGACAGCGGGTCTCAATGGAATACCATCTTCATGTATTTTTGGAAGACCATATATGTGTGGTACCTTGCTGTAATGTTGAGTTAGAGGTCTGTATTTTATTTGTGGTATAAAATCTTTGTTTTTACTGAGGATCTGTGAGTGTTTCCTTTCTGCTTTTAGGGTTGGGTCCTTCTATACTTTACAATAGACTGCAAATCAAGTCTGCAAATTTCTTGAGTATTCCACCCTAACAATTACAACAGTTGCATTGCCTTTGTCTGCTGGGACGATTATGATACTATTATCATCCTGTAGAAATTTCATGGCTAGTCTCTCCAATTTTGATATGATTGGTTTGATTTCTCATGTGCTTGTCTCACTTTCTATCTGCTCATCAGTCTTGGTGTTGGGAATTCTCAAGGCTGCATCCTTGATAGGTGCAATTATGTCTAAGTAAAGGATCTGCTTCCTGCTGGTGTCGAAGTTGAAATTTTTGTTCAACACAACTTTTCACGAGTAGTTATTGGTCGATTGTCAAAGTTGATAATGGCTTTCATTGGTGAGTAATGGTCTTGGATTTTCATATTTTCGGTTTTCATTATCTCCAGTTTCATAATTTGACACATCTACCTTGTGGAATTCCTGTTCATATGATTTATCCAGATATTGTTGGATTCAAGTTCTATCTTCTATGATTGATATTCTTTCCAGGAAAAGAGTAAGTTTGTATCAAATTTCCGACCATATTTGATGTTTCTTCAATTGGTTACCATGAAATCTATCTCGGACTTATTCGCACGCTCAAATCTTTTGATACAATATAATAAGTAAAGACACCATTGGTAATTGTAGTTGGGGAACTTCAGTAAAAGAATAAAACAACGAAGGACCTTTTCGTCCGGCTCATACATATCATACATAGTAGTAGTAATCACAGCGGGAATAAAACAATAAAAATAAAGTAAATAGTCCAAAAACCCTGAACGATTAAAGGAAAAAATAGTTATTTCCTACAGCTGTAATTAATAAAAACAATAATAGTAATAATGATAGCAATCCTGAAAAAGAATGAGTTATTTGTGCTTTTCTCAATTTCACTGAACTTGTTGTAAACAAAAGAATTTTAAAAATTAAACTAAAATTGTGCTATTACAATATCTTTCAGACTAATTCCCTTAGGAAAGGCATGAACACTTTCATTCCTTTCCTATGGGTTAAAATAGTATCACTGCTGTTCTTCTACAAGGATAGATTTACCATTAAATATACCCACAAGACTGAATGCCAGACTAATTCCCTTGGGAAAGGCATGAACACTTTCATTCCCTTCCTATGGGTTAAAATAGTATCACTGCTGTTCTTCTACAAGGATAGATTTACCATTAAATATACCCACAAGACTGAATGACAGTTGCACAATTACATGATGTTTCAAATGAATACCTTTATATACTTTTGTGTTTGTATGAGAAAGAATTGTTTTCTCTTTGTGCTTTTCCTGGAAATAATATTATTCAATAAGAATTAATATTTGAAAGTTGGGAAAAAAAACACTTGTCTGGAGACCCACAAAGGGTCTTTTAAATAATTCTGTTATTGCCATACTTAAGTAATACTAACTTAACAAATAAAATATAATAACCAGCTTATAGGCCTAGTGGATAGAGTGTTCACCAATGGACCAGGCCCTACGTTCAGTCCCAGGTCGCGTCATACCAAAGACTTAAAAAATGTAACTGATTCCTCCTTGCTTAACACTCAGCAATAAAAGGTATGTATCAAGGATAAAGTGGAGCAATCCAGGGAAAGGAGTAGCGCCCACACACACACACACACATCGGTGTAGTAGTTATTGAAAAGGGACCCTTCTGATCGTCTTCGACTATGGTGGCCAGCTTTACTTTAACTTAACCTTAAGGAATCATTATCAACAAAAAAAAACAAATAACAATGAACAAAAAAAAACAACCAAATCAAAACAATGCTGATCATAATTTATTAAAAATTATTTTAAAATTTGAAACAATTGAAGTTATAAACGAATTTTACTCTTTCAATTTTCGAACTATAATGTATTTTTCTATAAGTATTATTGGATTTTTAAATCTCTTTATTTGCTTATTTGTATTCATTTGTTTGTTATTTATATTTTATACATTTATTCATAATTGTAATTTCTTTATCTATTAATTTGTTTATTGCTTGTTTGCGGCTGTATAAGATTAATGATTACTGAATAATTAAGGTATTTCAAATTAGACAGAATAATTATTGGGTTTATTAAATTTGACGTAAAATTCAAGACATTTTATTTTCTCATAAATCATTTTTTAAAAATTAATATGAAATAAAGTTCAGTCTGAAATCCAACCCTGTTTTTAATTTTTAAAATGTAATTTTAAAACCTTTTCTAAAAGCCTTTTTTGTTTCTTGTAGCACAACAATTCTTCATTACATTATGATTATCGTCTGTTTCACTGATTCACTACTTTTGTGACGTCACAATCGAACAGGCCTTCTCTTTCGCTCGTCTCGACCAGAATCATTAAGTTTGCCACTTTCATTGACCATCAAGAGGTGGTGTCAAAAGAAATCACTTGGTAAAAGAAAAATCAAACAACTAACTATAACATAGATAAATATTTTCAATGCTTTCAAATATTCTTAACATTTCTCTCAATCATTTACTTCAATTCCCATGTGATGGACACGTCTCAACACACAAAATTCATCTCCGTTTTTAAAACTCTTTCAAAATTACAATAAACACTCTTACAAGTTCAATTTGAACAAAACCTCCAAAAAAGTACATTTTTAAATAACTCATCGTATTTATCTAAAAAAACATTGTTCATAAGAAAATAGTTTTAAAAAGATTGAGGGAAATTTAATCTACTAACACTTATCTAAGATTTCGGTAGGGGACTTGGCTTATGTCACTCCAACAATTAACACAATTTGTAGCAAAAATAAAATATCAATTAAATGTAGAAACGAATTAGATTTACAAAAAAAACTGAATCATTTTAAAAAAAGATTTCATATATTTTCATATTCAATGAGGATAAAATCACAAATCATAAAAAGAAAGTCACGTGCAAATTAAGTATTTTTGATTTGTAAAGAAAAAAATAATCGAACGTTATACTTACTTCTTTCTCTTTTCTTTTGTCTGATTTCTTTTCTTTGGGGAAATACAACGTTAGAGAAAAAGGGAAAACTAAATTTTACAAAAAATAACCGTAATGAACACTCAAGAGGGATTATATTATGAAAATCTTGATTTTTAAAAATTACAACAACGTCAATATGGCGTGGGGCTTCGCGTGATGGGAAGGAGACCCGGATGTGGTTCTTTATCTTCTTGGGTCAAGGGAAACTACTCTGTCTGATCATGCTTGTATATACTTAACAATAACTGTTTACAGTTAGGGGAAATTAGAAATTATCGTCCATTTTACAAGCAATATAGAAAGGTTGTAGAAAAGTGATAAACAAGGAAGATAGTTTCGATATTTTCCTACTATGAATATTTGATTTAGACTCCGTATTCCAGATTTGGTTGATTTTTTTTATTCTTGTACTGCATCGGATGCTTTTTCACACCATGGACTCCATTTGGGTATCTCCAGTTCTATTCGACATTTCGGTGCTTGGACTCAAGCTAATTAGACTACTTTCATGAGGGGTCAGTGTGACCATCCATTCTGTCTCCCGACACCGATTTCTTTTATGTATGTTTGTTCTTTCCAATTCTAGAACTCTGTTTGAGTCTGGTTCTAAAGGGTTTTTTTTACTTGGTCCACTTGTCATCTTGTAGCGTAAATTTCATGTACATACACTCATATTTTTAAACCAATCAACAGACATTAGAACATTCTAGAAAAAAAGGATCCAAACCACAATATACAAAATTTGCACCCATAGATTTTTTAACCAATCAAGTACTTCCCCCACCCAAAAAAAAAAAACATTCATACCCGTTTTGATCCTCTTAGGAGTTATAAAAAGAAAACGATGAACCAATTTAACAGAGGTCTTACTGCTAACAACTAGGAAACTACTTTACGCTACTGGACTGATCCCTCACCCACCAAAACACGAGACGCCACGCTGTCTTGCAAAGACATTAACCTTTCTACTTACACCAAAGGCGAAAGCAACAAAAACAACAACAACATTATGAGTTTTTTTGGTACAATATTCCTGCTCAATAATAAACCTTTATTTTGAAGTTATTCAGATTTTGTTTTTGCTTTGTTAAAGAAATTAATTGCGAGGAACGCGTACTGCCTATCAACTTTATTTCATACCAGCGACACATCTCGCAATATTACCCGACAACCTTACCACCGTCCTAGACTCTTGTTCGATTTCATACGTGGATCCTTCAATAAGTTTCCAGATTTTTTTTGAAGGGGATTTAAAATTGTCGTAGTCTCTTGAAAATTCAGTATGTTATTGCTTTACATCTTATGAGATGACTGACCAATTTTTATTATTTCACGTTCAAATGAACAGCTACAGCAGCAATTGGAATACACCCTACAAAAACCTGATTGTTACAGCTGGTGAATTTCAAAAATGCAATCTGACATTTTAGAAGAATGATATGCAATAAAATTCTGGGAAAAAATGCCACAGAAACGTATGGAATGCTTCAGAAATCTTTGGACCATGCTGCATGAATCAAGCATCATTTTTTAAATGGTAAGAGAATCAAGGAAGGCAGGGAATCTGTGAGGGTTGATGAGAGGTGTGGGAGGAGTAAGAAAGTCAGAACCACAGAGTCGATTGGCCCAGGTGTTAGGGTTAGGTTTAGGGTTACTGTGTTGAGGTTTTAAGGGAGTTTAGGAAGAGATTCCATCGGAATACGCCAGCACTCTTCAATTCGGGTCAGTAGTATTTCCACCAAGAGAATGCACCAGTCCACAACTCCATCCTTGTCACAGACTATTTGATCAAGATGGGCTTCAAGACAGTTCCTCAGCTTCCCTATAATCCAGACCTTGCTCTCTGTGACTTTTGGTTATTCCCAAAGCTCAGTGGCTGTCGTTATAAGACACACTTATATGACACACTCACACAAGAGGACTTCCATCAGGCCTTCCAGAAGTTGTTGGAACGGTAGAACATGTGCGTTGCAGCCGGAAGAGATTACTTCGAAGGGGACTAGAGTTTCATGTGTGTACTATCAATAAAAGTGCCCATGCGAAAAAAGTCTGGAAACTCATTTAATGATCCTCGTATGACACAGGACCAGTCTGTCTTTCGCCTACCCCGCCCTTCCATCTTGGTCCTGTATAGAAATTTTTTGCATATACCAATATACTTTCTCTAAATTCTTGTGCAATGACCGAGTTGTCATGATATTTTTTAAAAAATTTCTTGCTGTCTTCTGTTTTTTCCGCCCTTATATGGGCACTATTACTCTTCTTCCCCACAGTAAGCATTCTTCCATAATTTCCAATTCATCTCTTGTAATGAGGTAAGGGTGCCATCCTTCTGTATTCGGACATTTGTCTGGCCAACCATTTTTTACATACTTTAGCATCTGTTTTAGGAATTTGTGCATTTTCGTCCACCTGGTAATTTCCTGGTACGTAACAGGAGTTTATCCAGCTATTCCAGCAGCATTATGTTCCCCTCTGCTATGGGAGCTTTTTCTCGTTTTGTAGGCCTTGACAACATCCTCAGCCTGTCTGCATTTTCATTCTTGCTTCCACCCGATATTTTAGCTGGTATGCCTATTCAGAGAGGATAACTGCCCAACGTTGAAGTCTTGCCGAGCTGATGTCTGGGATTTTTTTTTTCTTTAAAATATCCTAAGAGTAGTTTGTGACAGTATATAATGTGAACGGTCTTCCATATTGAAATCGGTGAAGTTTTTTCACTCCAAAAACCACTGGCAATGCCTCTCTAGTGTTTCGGGAAATTGTTTATTTCTCTAACACTATATTTTTTAGGCAACACAAATGAATAACAAAACTTCTTTTAACAACACATCAAAGTAAGGTTTATTTCGGTAGCAAGCGTGAAGGAGTGAGAGTAAGAAAGTGTCTCTTTGCGTCGCTGGTCTGTATGTTGGTCCTTAGTTCGTAGGAAGCGTGTTTAAAGCTAGCAGTGAGCGAAGTGTTCCAAGTGGAATCAGTGCAGTAATGTGAGAGAGATATGTTCCTTCTGCTAGCTCCAGACTCTCTCTGACGTTGTCCGTTCTACCAAAACGGGACCAGAAAAAATAGTTCCTGAGAGGGAGTAGGAATCAATGTGCTCTGCCAGTTGATTGGTCAGTGAGTGACCGACTCTCTTAACAGGGGCATTGAGTCGCGAAAGGAAATAGATCTGTGGCTGCTACATCCCCCCCCTGCTTAGGCGGAAAGCCGACAGAGAAAAAGATAGCAGCCATAAAACAAGGAAGGGTACATTTTATACATAAACAGTTTTACAGAGCTTTTAGGGCCAATGTACTCGTCGACCACTACGTGTGGTGGTGACGTAATTGTCTTTTGGCATCGTATTTTTTTACGGGTGTAGGGATATGTTCATGTGTAAAATGTACCCTTCTTTAACTGCTCTCTGATGTTCGACTCGTGTTTGTTTCAGGACCTACTTTTATGCAACAGAAATGTTTTCTTCACCCTCGTTACGGTTTCCCCCACCATACCAATAAGCAGGGCGTCAGCAGTCTCGTTATTCCAGCCTTTAGTGACTATACTAGCTCTGCGTTTCATAATGCCAGTCGCAACGCGAAACCATCCGAATACTGTAAGGTGTCCGACGAGTATACCACATAGTGAAAAGACACCACGTCTCGTTAGGACATCAGGTACTTCTGGGAGCACGACTCTGAGCCTCCATCGAAAGCTCCCTTGCTTTCCATTGACGTCTAAACCCAATACACGGGTTCCATCTTCCAGTCGTTCTGGCTCCTTACAAATAAAACCAAACTGGGACAGTTTCGAGTTGACGTGTAGTGATGACACGATATCTTCGTTCATATAGATATCGTCACGGTGCACAGATATCCCGTCTTTCACTTTCTCTTCATGAGACAGCAATGCATTAATAATTGCTTTCATTATCTGCGATGCCACGTTTAGTCCAAATCCCAGGCCAGTGTGACAGTATCTCTTGCTGGCAAACATCACTGTTTGAAACGGTCACAGGATTCGCTGACCCGGACCTACAAGTTGGCCCTTCTCAAGTCGAGCAAACACACATTAGGCCCATGCTGGAACCACCTCAGCAGTTTGCTGGCACAAACATCGGCATCAGCAGTAAATGTGTCGACGCATTGTTTGTGTTCCCGATAGTCCATTACTGGCCTCACTTTTGACTTGCTCTGTTGCACAACGGCCTTTAGGAGGAATCAGGCCTTTCGGAGGTCCAAGTTTCTTATGGGGGCAGGGAATCAGCCAACCAGCGTCAATCCATGCACGGAGCTCCTTTTCATATGCCGGTCCTCTTTGACTGGGCACGTGGTATTCGGCAATGCAGTTTTGTAGCTTGGCCGGTTCACTGTCTGCCGACCACTTTCATAAGGCGGTCCACACCTTCTTTCCTCGGTTGAAGTCGACACTAAAGTCAGGTCGGTCAATTTTGAGTGCTGCACAGAAAGGTGCCTCTTCACAAAACTTTACTGTTACGCTCCTGGTGATTAGAACACCACCTAAGGCTTTGATAGCGTCGTAGCCCAACAAAAGGTCGAAGTCTAACGGTCTCTCATGTACTGCTAGTTCTTCGATATTAGCAGAATTCCCGGTGTCTGTACAGACCTTCACTGTTCCAATTCCATGACTTTTGGTTGCCTCGCCGCTCATAGTTGTCACTCTGACGCTCCTCCTCTTCCAAGTATGGCAGGGCCTCGGGGTTACAATGGTTCGGGAACATCTGGGGTCGAGGAGTTCCGTGCATGGAGTCCCATTGGCGTGAACCCTAATGACAGGAAGCGTCTTATTTATTGGTGGTCTGGAGACGAGATCAATGCCACCTCGTCCCTGTTCCCGTTTCACGAGCAGGCCCGTGCTAAATGTCCTTCATTATATCAACGTTAACACCGTAAACGCGCTCCTTGTCTTCTGCTCGGATAATCTCTCGCTAAGTGACCTCGACCGTTGCAGTTGTAAGATACTATACTAGTATGGGGGTCCAACTTTGGGAAGGTTTCTGATATTGCTTCGACTTGCTTGCGCAGCCATAACGATGGAGTATATTTGTCCTTGGTTATAAGTCATAACGGCGCGAGCCCAGGTTAAAAGCTGCTCCAGGGTCATGGTGTCTATCCTGGATGATGCCCACAAAAGTTATCTGACGTTCCGGTAGTCCTGACACAAACGCGCATGTCATCCAGCGTTCGGGCAGCGGTTCCCCAACCAACCGAGTCAGGATGTGTAAATCTGGCAAGAATTCGTCCACTGTTTCGTTTTGCCGAAGTCATCACGCAGTGAATTCGTTAAATGCGTTGAAAACATCCATCGCATATGCTGTCAATAGGGCTCTCTTTATTTCCTGTGGGCCCGTTCTCAGCTCCTGGCTCAGTTGCCGATATACGGTGAGGGCAACACCTGGCAGTCATAACGGTAGTAAGGGCTCTACCCTGTCTATAGCAGATAGTTCACAGACCATCTCCACGTGTTCAAGCCATTCAACAATAGGCATATCTGTCACAGCGCCACTGATCTCCGGAATTAGCCGAATATCGAATGCCTTGCCCGTCATGGTTGACGAATGGTGAAAGCCGAAATAGCTTGTCTAGAAATTGATAACGATATTCGCCTTTCAATATAAAAATGTTTGCCTCTGAGTGGGGTCAGTAATACTTGTCCGCCGATTTACGGGCAGAGTATCTTAACTTCCAACTTTGCTTCTCGTTCGACCGGTCCGTTCTCTATGTCTTCTCTCCATGCCATAGCATAAACTGTTATTTATGAAAAGACCTTTATGAGTATTGATCTTTGTTAATTTTCCTGATTTTTTATCCAGCAATACTGCCTCATGTTTTGCTAGTATTTCCTTTAATTTATCTTGGCCCACCTCCTTCACCGTCTGCACTTTAAAAATCTCCTTCCAAGGCAACATCACGTGTTGCAGCCAATTTCTACCAAGAAGTGTAGGCGTGTGCCCATCCACCACAAATACCGGTTCGTATGAAATTCAGCGGAAAAAGAACCCTAAGCAGATTCTTAACCCCCTATTTTCTTCACTACAAGGGTTGGTGGTAGTTGTAGCGGTAGGTTTGGATTCAGTATGAAATAAACTATTAAAATCATTAATTTTTGAACGTGTGAGTTTTTTGCTCTAGTTTTCAATTGTGGTTATTCACTGAAGACTAAGTGCGAGCAAGTCTCCTCCTGGATACCAGTATTCTTTTAAGTCTATTTGTTAGCTTTGACATTGCTGTCATCTAGATTGACTAACTTCTTTCTTTGACCTCAAGTTTCTCCATGTGCTCCAATTACAATTAGTATCACAGTCACTTTCATATTCCACAGATTTTTCAGCTCTCTGTTAAGATCCAGTTATTTGTTTATGTTTTTTTCTTTCACCGACAACTAAGTTACCCTTTGAAAGATTCCTCAAGTTGTTGACTTTGTTTACATGGACAGCATTTGTGTTAAAAATTCAAAAACTAAGTCAAGCATCTGCAGTCATCTAATTTAGATCATAGTCGTTGTACAAAATTACATTTCTTCCAGATAATCTAACAACACACCTATGAGAAGGAAAATGCTTATCCAATTTTCTGGGTTAATGGTAATTATGCTTTGGCCTCAAAATTGAGCCTGGCACCAAAGTCGTCATTTGAATAAGAAATTGTTGTTTGCACAGTTGTTATCTGTGAGCAGTGCAGCATGTGGACATAATTTTACAGATTTTATGAATTATGATATATACCTGGAAAAAATTTATTAACAAAATAGATATATTCTTTCTAATGATCTTGGATATTCTAATCCAGCAAAAATCATTTTTAGAAATTTTATGAATACAAATGAAAATATTCCAAACTTGTCCATATGTTTCATATAAATCAAATATTTTTATACATAAACTCCCACTGATTTTGGTAGGTAGAGAATTAAAAACAATCAAATATTCTTTACTCTCTTTGCATAAGAAGGACTCTTAATTTCAGTTATAAAATCCTGCTTATATAAAACTATTTTTTTATATTGCACTGGAATGTCATACGACAATGTACACTCAACTGACTGTATGTATATATATATAATAATTGTATATATATATATATATATATAGTAATAAATAATGCTAAATAAATATTTATTAGGTTTATATATTTATTGCCATGGGGTTTTGTCAATGACCTTAGGTCTCATGAAGTTTGACTAACAACAATTATCAGGCAGATAATGAACAGAAAGGAAGAAATCGAAAAATACAATTAAAAACTCTCGGAATTGTGTAGAAATATTTTTGTGTGCTTGTGTGTATATGTGTGTGCATGTGTTTGTGTGGGTTATAGTTATGTATTAATGCGTGTGGATGTTTAAGTGTTGTTTAGTGTATATGGGTGTGGAAATACTTACATAGATACATACAAACTTCAATGGCATTAAATATATAAATCTAATATATATTTATTTATTATTATTATTATTATTATTATTATTATTATATATCATTTATTCATAATCTTAGCTCTATCTTAGATATTGACCACTCTCCAGATCACATCACACTTGAAAATATGAATTAGTGAAAACCAACACTGTTACAAAATATTAAGAAAGTTAAAAAAAAAAGTTAAAAAAAAGAAATAATTAAAAACAAAACAAATTTGTCGAAATAAATTGTTTATTCAAATATTTTCTTTGATTTAGATTCATGGTATATCAACTATTGAAAGTTATTTAATGCCAAAGCCATTTTTAAATATGCAAATAGTTCTATTTCAAACAATTCAGTTGATCATATTTTAGTAAAAGGTTGACTTTTACTTTGAAAAACTTAAAAACTTTTAAGTTTTGAAAAATCTGTATTTCATTTTTGAGATGAGGAGAACTGGATTTTGAAATACAGTTGTCTGCAGTGTCTCTCTCTCTCTCTCTATATATATATATATATATACACACTTTTTCTGGATGAGACCTAATGAAAAAAATATGAAAGTTATATTCCCTGATGCAAATATATTAACATATTTGCTTTCCCTGCTGAATAGATATCTGTCTTTGACTCTGGTTCATAAAACCTGTTTATGTAGCCAATTTCACAAGGTTGCTTGTAGCACTAATAGAATAACAAAACCGAGTACTGGTTTTGAGACAAGAACAATTTATGAATAATCTCATAACAATCATATTAGGTAGAAAGGTTTGATGTGACCAGAAGATTGATTGGAGGAGCCTTTCAACTGCCTGTCTAGCCTGGTAAAATTAGTTGATTATTCCAAGTCACTAATTTAAGACAAAAAAAATTTGTCAATATAAATTGACCTTAAAAGGATTAAGAAGACTGCAGCTATTGTCACATTTATATATAATTATAGGAATAATAAGAATGATAAGCCAGTCTATACAAGTCTGATACAAGGAATAACGCAGACGACTTCTTTAAATTGCATCATTATTACTTGTAGGTGCCCGTGGTGTAGTCGTTATCGTCGTAGGAAATGGACACGGCGACACGAGTTCAAATCCTGGACGAGACTGATTGCATTTCACATAGCACTAATACCCTTGGGAAAGGTATGAATCCAATTATTCTCCCTCCAGCTATGGGTAAATAGTAGGACAGACTAGGTTCTTCAGCCTTGGTGAGGCAATTAGTCTAGGAGAAGGAAAACTCTGAATTCAAACCTGTTAAACTCCGCTTAAAAATTGACCTTGTGTCATATCCTGCCCAAGCGGAGGGGTAGGTAAATAGTATCATTATTACTTGTAAAAGTCAACATTTGTCGAATGAAATCAAATTGTTTATTCAAAGATTTTGTTTGATTTGGTTTTATGGCATATCAACCATTTAAGGTTATTTAATGCCAAATCCATTTTTAGATATACAAATTGTTCTATTTTAAACAATTCAGTTTATCATATTTTAGTAAGAACATGACTTTTACTATGAACAACTTGAAAACTTTTAGGTTTCAAACAATCTCTATTTCAATTTTGAGATGAAAAGCACTGAATTTTGAAATACACTTATCCGCAGTCTCTCTCGCTCTCTCTCTCTATATATACATACTTATTCACAGATCAGACCTAATGGAAAAAATATGAAAAGTATTCTCTCTGAGGAAAAGAAAGGGAGTTGCCAACTGGGAGCAGTGCATTGTGGGATTTGGAGAGGCCAGAAAAAGGGACAACCTTGTAAGGCAGGAGGAGATGGAATTTGTCATTGCACATACTAGATGGACATTTGACTGGTGCACACAAGATAAACAGATATTTTCTCGGGGAATAGACACATATTTCTATTGGTGGTCAATGAAACCTCTTTATATATATATAAATGTATGTATTAAAAGAGAGAGAGTGACAATTTTGGATCAATTGATTCAGGTTGACATTTTTTTTTATATGACTGTTAATGTAGGAGTAAAATGTAGAAGTTTACTCAAACAATTCTAATTCAAAACAATTCAGTTTAGGTGCTACCACTCCAGGAGAGAGTGGAACTGGGATCGATAGCAATGATGCAGTACTCACACTCTAGTATTTTGGGAAACTCACCATCAAATTTTTTAGTGTCCTATCTAGGACACTTGAGAAGCAGTTGGTGTATTCTACAGCCCAAGCTGACTGGGCAATAAAACTTTATAGGTAGCAAACCATAGTTGATAGGTGACCTCATCATGGGTGGGTCTTACCTGTCTCAAAAGAGGTGCAGTTGGTATATCACACAGCCCCAAATGACAAGTGGCCCCATTCGACTGGATTTCACCTTTCTCTCTACAGAAGTACACTTGGCATGTCCTACAGAAACCAAATACCCCATATAAACTGTTCCTTTCTTTTTTGAAAGCAGCAAATCATAGGATTATATATGTTAAGGTCAAGAATGAATTTTCTCAACACACAAATGAATAAACGTGGACAATCACTGGATTTCTTCATTAATAATCTTATTACATATAGCAATTTTACCACTTACCCAGATTAACGCAGCAATCAACTTACAGAAATAACAAGGGCAACAGTAATTAAGTCAGTACTAATTAGATACAACCATTTACAAGAACCACTTTATGAAATTGTAATGTTTTATGGTAAAGTGTGAGTAAAAAAAATAATAATGAATGAATAAATATAATTAAAGTGATAATAAGAGTTAACAAGAAAATTGCTTCTCTCAAATGTGTTTTTTCATGTGGTATTTTAATAAGGAATTTTTAGAAAATGCTAAACAATGTGTGAATAAAGTAACAATAAATGAATATATATAATTATAGTAATAATAAGAATGATAAGTCCCTAGTAATCAGATACAACCATTTACAAGAACCACATTCTAAATTAAAATGCTTTATGCTAAAGTAGATATGATCAAAATAATAATGAATGAATAGATATACTTAAAGTAATAATAAGAGTCATCATTTGATGAAAAACGTGTTGTTTACAACGTTGTTGTTTGTGACCAGTGCAGTACGTGTACATAATGTTATACATTTTCCTTTCGTAAATTGAAATGCTTTATGCTAAAAAAAATAATAATGAATGAATAAATATAATTATAGTAATAATAAGAGTTAACAAGAAAATGTTTTCTCTCCACTGTGTTTTTGCTGGTGGTATTTTAATGAGGATTTTCTAGAAAATATTGATCCCCACACTTCACAAGAAAATGGTTTCTCTCTAGTGTGTGTTCGCATGTGACGTTTCAAATGGAAATTCTTGAAAAAACTTGATCCACAATCTTCACAACAATATGGTTTCTCCCCAGTGTGTGTTCGTATATGACTTTTTAAAGTAGAACTTGAAGAAAATGACGATCCACATATTTCACAAGAAAATGGTTTCTCTCCAGTGTGTGTTCGCATGTGCTCTTTTAAACGGGAATTTGTAGAAAATGGTGATCCACACACTTCACAAGAAAATGGTTTTTCTCCAGTGTGTGTTCGCATGTGACGTTTCAAATGGGAATTCTCTAAAAATCTTGATCCACAATCTTCACAACAATATGGTCTCTCCCCAGTGTGTGTTCGTATATGATTTTTCAAAGTAGAACTTGAAGAAAATGCTGATCCACATATATCACAAGAAAATGGTTTCTCTCCAGTGTGTGTTCGCATGTGCTCTTTTAAATGGGAATTTCTAGAAAATGCTGATCCACATACTTCACAAGAAAATTCTTTCTCTCTAGTGTGTATTCGCATGTGGCGTTCAAAATATGACCCATCTGAAAATCCTGATTCACACACTTCAGAAGAAAATTGTTTCTCTCTAGTGTGTGTTTGCATGTGACGTTTCAAATTGAAATTCTTGAAAAATCTTGATCCACAATCTTCACAACAATATGGTTTTTCCCCAGTGTGTGTTCGTATATGACTTTTTAAATTAGAACTTGAAGAAAATGTCGATCCACATATTTCACAAGAAAATGGTTTTTCTCTAGTGTGTGTTCGCATGTGCTCTTTTAAATTGTAATTTGTAGAAAATGCTGATCCACACACTTCACAAGAAAATTGTTTCTCTCCAGTGTGTGTTTGCATGAGATGTTTCAAATTGAAATTCTTGAAAAATCTTGATCCACAATCTTCACAATAATATGTTTTATGTCCAGAGTGTGTTCGAGTGTGACTTTTTAATATTGAACTTGAAGAAAATGCTGATCCACAGACTTCACAAAAAAATGTTTTCTCACCTGTGTGTTTTTGCTTGTGGTATTTTAATGAGGAATTTCTAGAAAATGCTGATCCACACACTTCACAAGAAAAAGGTTTCTCTCCAGAGTGTGTATTTTCATGTGCCTTTTTAAAATTGACCTTGAAGAAAATGCTGATCCTCAGACTTCACAAGAAAATGGTTACTTAGTTGAGTGGGGTAGCTTTTGGTATATCAAATGTCAACCAAGTGAAAATAATAATGCACAGACTTTACAAGAAAATGGTTCGACTACTCTCATCAAGTGTGTGTTTCCGATTCTTTTTAAACTGTTACGCAGTGAAAATGCTAACCCACAATTTTTACAAGAAAGTATCTTCAGTTTGTGTTTCAATATTACTTTTCAATCCTGAATAAAGTGAAAATGCTGATTTCCTCAATGAAACAAAGTTGGTTATCACTTGTAAAAGAAAATTCTTATTGGCAGTCAATATGTATATTCAATGACTTAGCAAGGCATATATTTTACATTTGGTATGTGTTTGAATGTCTCTTTTAAATTTCAAAATGGTTCTTTCCTCTCATTCGTTGTGATCTGTGAAGAAATAAAAGTTGAATTATTACTTAGACAATAATAAGCACGAAATTCATGCATTATTTAGAATCACTTTATATATCAGTTAATGGCAACAAATAAAATTAAGTAATGTTGGCAACCAGAAGGCTTCCTTTTCAATAGCTTGAAGGCATTTCTTCATCTGATGAGGAAAGAAGATTCTTATTTACTGGAGGTGTGGGTACAGGAAGATCATCTGAATGGGGAATGGGTCCCATAGCAGATCGAAGGTTGGGATATTTGATCTTTTTCCTAGAAGATGCATTGAAACCAGTTATATTAGCTAAACAAAAATAACAATCATCTGCGTGGTTTTGCGGCTCTCTCCAAACCATCGGGACTGCAAAGTTGAAAGCAAAGTTGAAAAGTAAATGTGCATTTGAAAATGAAATACTTCGATTTAGTAACTCAAAAGATGTGTTACACGAAAGTTGACGGACACCAAACTCCTGTACCAACTGCGAGACAACCTCTTCCAACGACTGCCAGAGTGTGGATTAAGACCTGCTGCCTTAACTGTCAACATCCGTCTTGATATATAACTATATATATATATATATATATAATGTAATGCTATCACTTACATTTAGTGCATAATAACAAAAAAATAAGCCATAAGTCTCACAATATTAGAATTAACCCTGAATTCATAAACGCCTCTATGTACCGTATATGCACAAAATGCACACTACGCATATCTAAAAAACTAGAGGTGATAAGTAAAAACGGATTTCAAATTTGAATTCAGCAACCTCAAATTAGGTAAAAACGGGTATTTTTGTGCTTGCCTCAATTTCTTGGTAAAGCAGTGTTATTTTTTAAAATTAATATCAAATAAAATTCTGTATAAAATCCAACCCCGTTTTTTTAATTTTTAAAATATAATTTTAAAACCTTTTCTAAAAGTATTACTAAATAATTATGATATATAAACTTATATTTTTAAATTATTATAAAAAAAAAATTCTGTCTAAAATACAACCCTGTTTCAGTAATTTTAAAACCTTTTCTAACGAATATTAATTTTTTTTTTCTTATAAATTATTTTTTAAAATTAATATCACATAAAAATCTGTTTAAAATCCCGCCCTTTTTTTATTTCCAAAATGTAATTTTAAAACCTTTTCTAAAAGCATTTTTTTTTTTCTTGTAGCACAACAATTCTTCATTACATTATGATTATCGTCTGTTTCACTGATTCACGACTTTTATGACGTCAAAATCGAACAGGCCTTCTCTTTTCGCTCGTCTCGACCAGAATCATTAAGTTTGCCACTTTCATTGACCATCAAGAGGTGGTGTCAAAAGAAATCACTTGGTAAAAGAAAAATCAAACAACTAACTATAACATAGATAAATATTTTCAATGCTTTCAAATATTCTTAACATTTCTCTCAATCATTTACTTCAATTCCCATGTGATGGACACGTCTCAACACACAAAATTCATCTCAGTTTTTAAAACTCTTTCAAAATTACAATAAACACTCTTACCAATTCAATTTCCACAAAAACTTAAAAGAAAGTCTCTTTTCGAATAACGTTTTATATTATTTAATTAAATCATTATTTACAACAAAATAGTTTTTAAAAAGACAGCAGTAAATTTAATAGGCCAACACTGACCTAATATTTCGATGTGGGAGTGACTTTGTTTATGTTTAAAAAAAAAAAAAAATTAGCTTATGTCATCCAAACGATTAGCAAAAATAAAATATCAATTAAACATTGAAATGAATTAAATTTAAGAAAAATAAACATAATCAGTTTACAAAAGATTTCAGATATTTTCATATTCAATAAGGAAAAAATTCATAAAAAAATCAAAGTTTTCTAGCAAATTACGTATTTTTGATTTGTAAAGAAAAATAATAACCGGACGTTATACTTACTTCTTTCTCTTTTCTTTTGTCTGATTTCTTTTCCTTGGGGAAATACAACGTTAGAGAAAAGGGGAAAACTATATTTTATAGAAAATAACTGTAATTAACACTCAAGTCGGATTATATTATGAAAATCTTGATTTTTGTTATAAAACTACGACAACGTCAATATGTCGTCCGGCTTCGCGTGGTGGGAAGGAAACCCGGATGTATTTTTTTTTAGTTCCTTGGGTCAAGGGAAACTACTCTGTCTGATCATGCTTCTACATAGTTTACACCCCTTCACCCAGAGTTCAAAATATAATGATTGTCTATGTGACATAATCTTTTAAATGATTTGGTTGTTTTCTTTTTTCATTTTTTACTGCATCGCATTCTTTCTCTCAGCAGGGACTCCGGTTGGGTATCCCCACTTCCATTCGACATTTCTGTGCTTGGACTCAAGCTAATTGGCCTACTTTCGTGAAGGGGTCAGTGTAACAATCCAGTCTGTGTCCCAATTCTGATTTCTTTTATGTGTGTTTGTTCTTTCCAATTCCAGAATTCTGTTTGAATCTGGTCCTATCCGTTTCTATACATGGTCCACATGTCGCCTTACCACCGTACTTTTTTGTACAGGCAATTAAATTTGTCATAGACTCATGAAAATTCAGTATGTTATTGCTATACATCATATGATGTGAATGATCAATTTTTATGGTTTCACCTTCAAAGGAACAGCTACAGCAGGAATTGGAATACACCTTACTAAACCATGATTGTCACAGCTGGTGAATTTCAAAAATGCAATCTGTCATTTGTGAAGAACGATATGCAATAAAATTCTGATTTAAACTTGGAAAAAATTCTGCTGTAACTATTTTTTTGGTTATCCATGAGTTTCAAAACATCTCTGTAGTTTTTCTAGAGTGGCATTTATTGTTGCTGAGTTTGATATGTAAACGTCTATCCATTTGCTGAAGGCGTCCACTATTACCAGGAACATGTGACCTTTATATGGGCTTTCATAATCTATGTGGAGTCTCGACCAGTCCTCTTCTGGAATATCCCAAGGATGTAAAGGGGCGGTTGGTAGCATTTGATTGACTTGTTGATAATCATAGCAGTTTCTCACCTTAAATTCTTTTTGCTGGTCTAATTTTGGCCACCAAAAATAGTTTCTGCCCAGCCCTTTCCTTTTTACAATTCCTGGATGTCCTTCATTGAGCCCCTTTAAAAAATTTTCTCGACCCTTGTATGAGTACAATTACTCTTCTTCCCCACAGTAAACATTCTTCCACAATTCCCAATTCAGGTCTTGTAATGAAGTAAGGGTGCCATTCTTCTGTATCCGGACATTTGTCTGGCCAACCATTTTTTACATAGCTTAGCACCTGTTTTAGGAGTTTGTCCTTTTTCGTCCACCTGGTAATTTCTTGGTATATAACAGGAGTTTGATCCAGGTACTCCAGCAGCATTATGTTCTCCTCTGCTATGGGAGCTGCTTCCCGTTTTGTAGGCTTTGGTAACCTATTCAACTCGTCTGCATTTTCATTCTTGCTTCTTTCCCGATATTCTAGCTCGGATGCCTATGTGGATTGGATTACCGCCCACCGTTGAATTCTTGCCGAGCTGATCACTGGGATTTTTTTATTTTCTTTAAAATATCCTAAGAGTGGGTTATGGTCTGTGTTGCATTCGAAGTTATTTACCCTCCACCCAGAGCTTTCCCTGAGGAAGTTGGAGAAGAGAAAAAGGGGACTTCCGGAGAGGGACAGTAGCCATTTTGATACTGGAAGCTTCTTACCTAAATAAAAGTATTAAAAAACCCCCCACATCCCCGTTCTAATCTATTTACTCCAACTGGCAACGAAGTGGTAAGAGCCACACAACAAGAAAAAAAATAATAAAAATGCCTTTCTCGAAATCTACTTTTCCGGATGTTTTCGACCCAAGCTTACACGAGGGGAACACTCATCAGGCTTTTAACGACTACAACGAAGCCTGGGAAATATCTTACGGTGTTGCTTGTATTGGTGAACTAAAAGAAGTTGTTTCTGAACTCGTCAAACAACAACAACAACAACCCAAAACCAAAGTTTTCAGAATATGCGTTTTCCAAGGCGAGCGGCTAAAAACGGACCTAAAAAGCGAATTAAACCAGGACTTAGCCCAACTCAAACAAGAACCAGGTACTACTCCATTACCAGTTTCATGGTCCCTGCAAGAGCCAGGAGAGAAAATTGACTCCTTTATTAGTAAGATAAGACAACATGCTGGCAAGTGCTCATTTAAAACTAGACGCTGATAAAAAGAAATCCACTGCACTTGCAGCTGGCCTTAACAAAATCCAGGTTTATGACTCAGAATCAGACTCTGACAGCCAAGAAGTCTCAATGAATAAAATCAACAAAAAAAGGGGTGGAAATACTCCTTACGCAGCTAACGAAAAAACAATTTCAACAGCTAAAAACAACATCCAAAAGGCGATGTTTAGGCTGTGGAGACTTAAAATGTGATCGTGGATCAGCATGTCGAGCACGAAGCAGATTCTCTGCAACATTTGTGGCAGGAAAAACCACTTCTCCTCGGTATGCCTGACATATCACAAGGATATCTCCACATTAACAGTCATTGGTGCTACCACAGTAAAAGACACACACAAAACAAAAAAAAAAAAAAAAAATCAAATTTCACCAACATCACTGTGGTGATAAAAAAAGGAAGTATAATCTCCCTTACTTACTGGGAACGAATTGTTCCCCTTTTGTTTAGTTGACTGGTGAGACGCCATACTAGCCGTGGCTAACCTTACCACCAGTTCTTAGTTGAATAAAGTTTTTCTTCAAGCTTATCTGAGTTCTTCAATTATTTGCTAACTCTATATATCACTTATTACAATCACACTTGAAGGATGCCAGATCCGTGCCATGATTGACACAGGTGCCGAACCTAATGTAATCCTGGAAAGCTTAGTAGCCGACAAGATCAGACGCTTCACAAAAAAAAAACAAAAACAAAAAAAAAACACTTCCAACTTCAATCATATGGTAGTAAACTGTTCACTCCCAAAGGTGAATTCACAGCACATACACACTAGAAAGACAAAAAAAAGTAAATCAACGTGGATTGTTGTTGATGAAGATGACCTGCCGGGAAGTTCTATCAACTTCGTGTCATGCAACCTAGCAGAATCACTGGGTATAATCACTTTCAATACACCCAGTATGGAGATAAAAGGAAGCCTCATCAAATCTATGGGAACCAAAACGGCATTAACTGATGATGCTACTGAATTAAAAAAAAACTTTTTTAGGCCTCCTATTGCCCGCATCATAACAGAACACCCATCAGTATTCCACGGTTTAGGAAAGATGAAAGCCGAACCCATCCAACTATATGTAAAGCCTATTGCACCACGTGTCATACAGCCCCAAGGTCCATCCCATTCTACTTAAAAGACATATCTGATGATGTGATCCGTAAAAGACAAAAGGAACCCTTGCGCTGTAAGTAAAAGTGAAAAGCAAAACTGTCGTAGAGTTGAGAAGGAAGAAAGTAGCTGAATGTCAGAGCATGAAATGAGATGCTGTCATCAGGACAGGAATAAAATGCTGAAGTTAAAAGCAGGAGTTGAAATGTTGTCGTCAGGACAGGAATAAGATGCTGAAGTTAAAAGCAGGAGTTGAAATGTTGTCGTCCGGACAGAAATTAAAATGCTGAAGTTAAAAGCAGGAGTTGAAATGCTGCTATCAGGACAGCAATTAAAATGCTAAATTTAAAGGCAGGAGTTGAAAAATATCCAGTTTGTTTCTCTGATGATCCATTGGTTTAGAAGGAAAGATTGTTGCGGGGCGGATAAGCGCGTCGACTCCGCAAATAAATTTAGGGTTTAAAGCATGCGAGTAGTGACAGCCAGGGACAAAAAAAGGGAGACAAAAGGCAAGATAACAGATACAACAAAAGTGACGATTTTATTGCCGCAATTACAAACGTGTAAATAAATGTCCGTGGCGTTGTATGTGGTCTTCAGCTAGATGGGTGATATCGTTAGCTGGTATGGTCGAGTTGTAGATGTTCGCAGCTGGACGTTCGACGAGGGTAGCTGGCCTAGGTCGAGTTGTGGAGATACAGCTAGATGATTGATGCGGGTAAGCTGAGATCGGTCGGGTCGTTGGATACAGCATTCAGCTAGCAAAATACATTGTCAATTAGTTATTATCATAATCATCAAATCGTGCCGACTGTGCAGATTTCTCTGACTCTCTCTCTCTCCATTTGTCCCTATCATTCATCATTCCACACAGGTCTTCCCAACTACATCCAGTATCCACACAGAACTGATGTAAAAAAAAGGTCTTACTGGTTAGCAAATATTAACATGTCCCTGTGTAGGGCTCAATAGAACAATGTCATCTATGTGTTCGTCATTATTTTTCCACCTAGGTCCAGCATCCATTTTGTCTCAAATAGGTTCGGAGATGGGTAATAAGTGGCCATGCAGCTGTTGCTTTTGGAGAGTTCCTTCCAGAATTTGTTCATAACAGCACAGAACATCCTTGTGCAGTTTCCTTATAATCTCTGTTCAGCATTCGAACAGATAGCCACGCAACCATTAGAACAAGCCCCCGTACCAGAGGGAATATGTTATGTCTGTAACAAATATGCAATGATGTTTTCAAGTATTGTTATTTAAAACTAACAATAAAATGAGACATCAGTCTTTTGTTTATGCATGGTTAAATGATCAAACAGTTCTATTTCAAGCAAATCAGTTTAGCCTTGTTTACACTCAGTTTAAAGTCATATTTTATGATACAACTTATATATTCACATATATTGAAAATATTCTACCAGGCTGAGATATGACACTTGGCGTGCAGTTATATAAGTACGTTATATTTACAAAATGGCTGCCTCAATAACCTTTCACCTTGCCTAAAACAACTTTGACTGAGTTTAAAATACAAAATTATGATTCAATCAACTGTTTTTTAATTTTTTATAAAGTACTTGTATTGATTGAAACAATGTCCAACTACTCAACCGCATAGAACTCAAAGTTGAGAACATACTTAAGAACAAAAATGGCTTCCGGAGAAATAGATCCACAACGTCACAAATTTTTACAATTCGTCAAATTCTTGAAGGTGTACGCGAAAAAAAACCTAGAAGTGACAATATTATATGTTGACTTTACTAAGGCCTCTGACTCCATTCACCGAGGAAACATGGTCAAGATTCTACTCGCCTACAGACTACCGAAAGAAACCATCGCAGCCATAATGATGCTCTGTAGAAACACCAAAGTAAAAGTCCATTTTCGGGATGGAGACACAAACTACACCAACGTTGTAGCAGGTGTACTGCAAGGAGACACATCAGCCCCATACCTCTCTATCATCTCTCAAGACTACGTGCTTAGAACATCTATTGATAAAATCAAAGAAAACGGTCTCAAGCTAACAAAACAAAGAAGCAGAAGGTATCCCACAAAAAAAAATTACCGACACCAACTACGCCGATGATATAGCGTTTCTGGCAAATGCACTGACCTAAGACGAAACCCAGCGACTTAGTCTGGAATGAGCCATTGCAGGCATCGGCCTCCATGTCAATGCACACATGACGGAATATATGTGCTTTAATCAAACAGGCGGCATCTCCGCACTAAACGGTAGCTCTCTGAAACTAGTTGACAAGTTCATCTACCGAGGAAGCAGTGTCTCATCAACCAAGACAGACATCGACGTTTGACTAGCTAAGGCATGGACAGCTATTGATAGGCTATCTGTTATATGGAAGTCAGACCTGACCGATAAAATGAAGCACAGTTTCTTCCAAGCAGTGGTTGTGTCGATACTGCTATATGGATGCACTACATGGATGCTAACTAAACGTATGGAGAAAAATGGACAAACTTGTAAGGCAGGAGGAGATTGAATTTGTCATTGCACACGGTAGGTGGACATGAACTTCAGGGATGTTTTTATAATTTTCTTGGTAATTTGTTGCATGAAATTTAGTTTGATGTATTTTTTTTATCTGATTGTCATTGTAGGAGTCAAATGAAGAAGCCGAACTTCAACAAGAAAGAAAAACAGATGCTTGTAAATATATGTATGTATGTATGTATTAAAAGAAAGAGAGTTACAGTTTTTGTTCAATTGATTTAGTTGGACATCTTTTTTATCAGACTCTTATTGTAGAAATCAAATGTAGAAGCTAAACTTCAACAAGAAAGAAAAACAGATGCTTGTAAAACTCTTGCTAGTTTCACAATGTACCTTGTAGCACCCATGAAATAACAAATCAGAGAGTACTGGTTTGAAGACATGAACAATTTAAGAATATTGTCACAACAATCATATAAGGTACAAAGTTTTGATGTGACCAGATGACTGATTAGATAAGTCTTTCAACCACACGTCTAGCCGGTAAGAATAATTGAGTGGTCCAAGTCACATGATCACTCATTTGCCAAATTAAGTCTCACTCAATCATGTACATCTAAATCTTTATAGGTTGGTTGGTAGGTGGTTTGGATTTTATGGCATATCAACCTTTGTAGGTTGTAAAGAGATTTTTATGCAAATAATTCTATTTCAAACAATTCACTTAAGCATGAGTACACACTTTAAGTGTCAAAAACATTTCTATTTCTATTTCAAGCTATTCATCTAATTCAAACAGTTCTAATTCAGCTTAGTATATGTACATATTTGTTTACACACAGTTAAATGTCAAAAAAGTTCTATATTAAACAATTCACTTTAGTGTAAGTAGAGTTTCAATGTCAAAAACAGTTTCATTTCATGTCTTATTTGTCACAAAAAGGTTTGGAGATGAGTGGTAAGTGGCCATACAGCTGTGGATCTCAGAGAGTAATAAGACCTACTTCGCATGAAACACTAACAGCGCAAGACTTACAATATTTGTTGGACTATGCCACTTCAGTTAAGAAATAGTTAATTCTTTTTCACTGTATATCTCTTCCCTACTGCAATACAACATGTTCAAATTCAAAAACTAAGTCAAGCATCTAAAATCATCCATTTCAGATCAAAGTCATTGCACAAAAATATATTCAAGATAATATAACAACACAACTATGAGAAGGAAAATGCTTGCCCTATGTTCTGGCTTAATGGTAATAATGCTTTGACCCTAACATTGAGACAGACCCCAATGTCATCATTTGAGGAAGATGTTGGTTGCACAGTTGTTGTTTGTGAGCGGTACAGCATGTGGTCATAATGTTATAGATTTTATGAATTGTGATATACACCTGGAAAAAAATTTACTAACAAAATATATATATTCTTTCTACGGACCTTAGATATTTGAATCCAGCAAAAATTCTACTAAGAAATTTCATGAATACAAATAAAAATATTCTAAACTTTTCCATATAAGTTTCATAAAATTAAATATCTTTATACATACACTCCCACTGATTTTGGAAGCTAGAGAATTAAAAACAATCAAATATTCTTTAATCGTTTTGTGTAAGAAGGAATCTCAATTTCAGTCATAAAATCCTGCATGTATAAAAATATTTTTTTATATTGCTCTGGGATGTCTATACGAAAATGTACACACAACTGACATTGAAAGGTAGAAAATATAACACATAAATAACTTTATATATGGCAATGAAGAACATGTAATTTCAGTGATAAATTCCTCTTTAAACACAACAATTATTTAATACTCTACTGGGATGTGATGTTGGACAGCACCGTATATATATATGTGTGTGTGTGTGTGTGTGTGTGTGTGTGTGTGTTAACATATAATAATAATATTAATAAAAAAATATTTATTAGATTTGTATATATATTGCCATGGAAGTTTGGCTGTGACCTTAGGTTTCATGAAATTTTACAAACAACAATTATCAGGCAGATAACGAAAAAAAAGAAATCGAAAAAAAAAAAAGGAAAAGTACAAAGAAAAACATTTGGAATTGTGTAGAAATCTTTGTGTGTGTGTGTGTGGATGTGTAAGTGGTATTTAGTGTATGTGGGTGTGAAGATACATACATAGATACATACAAACTTCCATGGCATTAAATATATAAATCCATTATATATATTTATTATTATTATATATTTATTTATTACTATTATTATATAATAGCTATATCTCAGATAATGAGCACTCTAAAAATCATATCATACTTGGTTCACCACAAACCCACTAAGTGAATTAGTGACAACCTTCACTATTACAATATATATATATATATATTATATAAAGTACTAAAGATATAAAGGTAAATGATGTTAAAAAACCAAGAAAATAGTAAAAAATAAAAGAAATATAAAATGAAA
This sequence comes from Sepioteuthis lessoniana, assembly GCA_963585895.1. Classification (NCBI taxonomy): domain Eukaryota; kingdom Metazoa; phylum Mollusca; class Cephalopoda; order Myopsida; family Loliginidae; genus Sepioteuthis; species Sepioteuthis lessoniana. The sequence goes on along the minus strand of OY757908.1, from coordinate 14,151,727 downwards.
CTGGTAATCTTATGAGTAAAATAACAATAATAATAATAATTCCAGGAATAATTCAGACAAAACAGGCAAATAAATTTATTTCAATGCACAACAAAGTAGAACAAATAATTTAAGACAAAACAAATTTCTAGAAATAAATGAAATTTTTATTCAAATGTTTTCTTTAATGTGGTTTTATGGCATATCAACAATTTACGGTTATTTAATGCCAAATCCATTTACAGATACACAAATAGTTTTATTTCAAACAATTCAGTTCATCATATTTTAGTAACAGCTTGACTTTTACAATGAACAACTTGAAAACTTTTAGGTTTCAAACAATCTCTATTTCAATTTTGAGATGAAGAGCACTTGATTTAGAAATACAGTTATATGCACTTTCTGTCTATATATATATATATATGTATACATATACCTATTCTGGATTAGGCCTAATAAAAAAAATATGAAAAATATTCTTTCTGAGGAAAAGAAAGGGACTTGCCACCCATGAACAGAACATTATGGGATTTTGAGAGGACAGAAAATTGGACAACCTTGGAAGGCAGGTGGAGATTGAATTTGTCACTGCACATAGTAGATGGACATTTGAATGGTTTTCACAAGATAAACAGCTTTTTTCTAGGGGAATAAATACATATCTCTATTGGTGGCAAATGAAACCTCTTATATATATATAGGTATGTATTAAATGAGAGAGAGAGAGTGACAGTTTTTGATCAATTGATTCAGTTTGATATATTTTTTTATCTGACTGTCAATGTAGGAATTTAAAACAATTCAGTTTAGTATATATATGCAATTAGTTCTGTTTAATCCATAGATAGGGCCCTTATCAAGTCCTACCACACCGGGACATTGGACCAGGGATCAATAGCAATGATGGAGTACTCCACATTCCCCAAAGCTCTAGCATTACTGGAACCTCACCATCAGATTGTTTAGCATCATATCCAGGACTCTCGTCATAGGGAAGGCTTACAACTCTGCGGAAAAGTAGTTGGTGTATTCTACAGCCCAAGCCGACAGGGAAATAAAACTTTACAGGTAACAAGCCATAGCTGGTAGGTAACTTTATTGTGCAAAGGTTTTCCCTTTCTCAACAGAGGTGCAGTTGGTATATCACACGGCCCCAAATGACAAGTGGCCCCTTTCAACTGGATCTGACCATTCTTTCTACAGAAGTACATTAGGCATGTCCTACAGAACCCAAATACTCCATTTTAAACTGGTCCTATTTTTTCAAAAGCAGCAGATCATAGGATCAGATGTGTTGGGGTCAAGGTTGAGGATGTGTGAATTTTCTAAACACACACAAATGAATATATATGGACAATCACTGGATTTCTTCATTTATAAGCTTATTACATATACATACAGAAAAATAAGGAATTTTACCACTTACCCATATTAACACAGCAATAAACTTAGAGAAATAACAAGGACAGCAGTAATTAAGTCAGAACTAATTAGATACAACCATTTACGATGACCAATTTACTAAATTAAAATGCTTTATGTTAAAGAATGTGTAAAAAAAATTAAGAGTTAACAAGAAAATGTTTTCTCTCCACTGTGTTTTCGGTTGCGGTATTTTAATGAGGAATTTTTAGAAATTTCAGATCAATAAACTTCACAAGGAATTGGTTTCTCTCCAGTGTGTGTTCGCTTGTGACGTTTCAAATGGGTATTCTGGGAAAATCTTGAGCCACAAACTTCACAAGAAAATGGTTTCTCACCAGTGTGTGTTCGCATGTGGCATTTTAAATTTGACCCATTTGAAAATGCTGATCCACACACTTCACAAGAAAATGGTTTCTCACCAGTGTGAGTTCGCAGGTGGCATTTCAAACTTGACCCATTTGAAAATGCTGATCCACACACTTCACAAGAAAATGGTTTCTCACCAGTGTGAGTTCGCAGGTGGCATTTCAAACTTGACCCATTTAAATATACTGATCCACACACTTCACAAGAAAATGGTTTTTCGCCAGTGTGAGTTTGCAGGTGGCATTTTAAAGATGACCACCATGAAAATGCTGATCCACAAATTTTGCATGAAAACCTTTTCTCTCCTGTGTGTGTTCCCATGTGAACTTTCAAATAGGAATTTGTGGAAAATGCTGATCCACAGACTTCACAAGAAAATGGTTTCTCTCCAGTGTGTGTTCGCATGTGCTCTTTTAAATAGGCACTTGCAGAAAATGCTGATCCACACACTTCACAAGGAAATGGTTTCTCTCCAGTGTGTTTTCGCCTGTGGATTTGAAAAAATGACCTGCTTGAATATGCTGCCGCACAGAATTCACAAGAAAAGGGTTTCCCTCCAGTGTGTGTTCGCATGTGATGTTTTAAGCCGGAATTTGTGGAAAATGCTGATCCACACACTTCACAAGAATACGGTTTCTCTCCAGTGTGTGTTCGCATGTGGTCTTTTAAATAGGAACTTCTGGCAAATGCTGATCCACACACTTCACAAGAAAATGGTTTCTCTCCAGTGTGGGTTCGCCCGTGCATTTTAAAAGATGACCAGTTTGAAAAAGCTGATCCACAGACTTCACAAGAAAATGGTTTCTCTCCTGTGTGTGTGTGCATGTGTCTTTTCAAGTTGGAATTCATCGAATATCTTGATCCACACACTTTACAAGAAAATGGTTTCTCCTCTGATTGCGTTTTTGCATGTGTCTTTTGAAATAGTAACCAAGATGAAATATCGATCAACAAATTTTACAGAAAAAATTGTTTCTTACTAGTGTGTGTTTGCATGTGTTTTTTTAAAACTGAAATGCTGTGAAAATGCTAACCCACAATTTTTACAAGGAAATGCCAGCTCTTCATATTGGGTTTTGAATTTTGAATAAAGTGAAAATGCTGATTTGCTCAATGAAACAAAGTTGGCTATCACTTGTAAAAAAAAATTCTTATTAGCTGTCAATATGCATATCCAATGACTTAGCAAAGCACATATTTTACATTCGGTATGTGTTTGATTGTCTCTTTTAAATTTCAAAATTATTCTTTCCCATTATCCATTGTGATCTGTGAAGAAATAAAAGTTCAATTATTACTATGACAATAAAAATCAGGTGATTCATACATTATTTAGAATCAGTTTATATTTCAGTTAATTGTGATATTTCCTACAAATGTTCAACAGATAAAGGAATTTCATAGAAATGCAGTCATTTTTCTAATTTTATCAAAGATTTACCAGAATTTAAAGAATATCTTATTCATAAGTATTAAAGAAAATTCTTTTTGCTCTAACATTTTGCAAAGAAAGATTTATGGAAAAAAACATGGACCCTAAAAGGATTAAGAAGACTGTAGCTAATATCACATTTAAATATACTCTCATATGAACTTATCAACAATAGCCAGAAATTTCTTTGTATACAAATAACAATTAATACATAACAAGAATTTGTACTTTTATCAATCAATTTCAAAGTAACATTTAGCAAAGAAACATTAATAAAAAAGCAAAAAATAAATGGAAAAGAAAATCACCCTAAAAGAATTTCTTTCTGTTTTGCATTTCATTTACTATCAACACGGAAAAGAAATTCCTACTTTAATGTTCTCACATCACTATGATTACTACAACTATGTATAATTTTTTTTACCAGAGCTTATATTCCAGTTTTTTTTCCCTATGTTATCTAACTTTTTTGATTATTGGTTCCCACTTGTATTAATCTTTATACTTGCTCTACTCATCAGGTTCCTGTGACCCAACATATGTGCTGATTCCTTAAAGTGTCTAATCCTCCAGTGGTCCTCTCAATCAATTATTCTAACTTTATCCCATAAGGGCAGATGGTTTCCCTTTTATTTTCATATATTGTCTGCCATACCTGATTTTTAATTTTCACCTTGCATACTGCCTTTCGATGTTTTTATAACCTTATTTTTAGTGGACAGCATGTCTCGACTCTGTGTGCTTTACCACAACTGTAATGGATGAAGTACACACAGTTGTTGATCATGTTGATTTCAGTTGTTGGCTTGACACGGAAGAGATACCTCCAGAGAGTTAAGCCAATTGTGAATATTGTCCTGATGTCATATAAACTACATATCCTTTAAATCCTTTTTGCAGGGCCTTTGACGTAGGGCAGACATATTGTTATGACTTTTCGGGCATCGTCTTCTATCCTCCTATCCGGGTTTCTCGTTACGTGTTAAACTAATCATTTCTTCTTGATATACATCTATATCACTACTAATGGCTTTTGCTCAATGTTGTAAGCAAGAGACTATTCCCTTCTTTACATTATATGGATGATGGCAGTTGAAATTGTGGTACTGTCCCCTGAAGGTGGGCTTATGATACACACATGACCTGAATCCTTGCTCTGTGCATGTTACTAATACATTGAGGAAGGGTAATTTATTGTTGTTCTTTCTCCATCGTGAACTGTATAGATGGTTCATTAGCCTAGTGGGTAGAGTGTTTTCCAATGGTCTGGGAGACCTGCATTCAATCCCAGGTCGCATCATACCAAAGACTTTAAAAATGGTAGTTTATCATATTTACCAACCCCTCCACTCGGGCAGGATATGACACAAGGTCAATTTCTAAGCGAAGTTTAACAGGTTTGAATTCAGAGTTTTCCTTCTCCTAGACTAGTTGTCTCATTAAGGCTGAAGAACCTAGTTTGCCCAACTATTTACCCATATCTGGAGGAAGAATAATTGGATTCATACCTTTCCCAAGGGTATTAGTGCTATGTGAAATGCAATCAGTCTCATACAGGATTTGAACTCGTGTCATTGTATCCATTTCCTATGACGGTAACCATTAGACCACAGGCACCTCCACTAAAAATGGTAGTTTATACTTACTTGCTTAACACTCAGCAATAAAAGGTGCATATGAAGGCTAAAGTGGAGCCATCCAAGGAAAGGAGTAGTGCCCTCCCCTACACCTTGGTGTAGTAGCTATCAAAAAGGGAGCCTTCTGGTCGTCCTCTAATAGAGTCAATAGCTTTACTTTTACTTACCTTTAAATTTAGACCACAGTCATTGCACAGAAATTATATATTCAACATATTGTTATTGCTGTATTTAGGTAATAATTACTTCATAATTAAAATATTCTACCTTTAAAAATTAATCATTAACGAAAATGAAAACATTCAAATCAAAACGATGCTGCTGATAATTTATTAAAAACTGCTTTCAAATTTGAAACAATTGAAATTATGAACGAATTTTAGTCTTTCAATTTTCTGTCTATAACGTATTTTCCTATAAGTATTATTGGATTTTTAAATCTCTTCATTGTTTCTATGACATTTATTTGCTTATTCGTTTCTCATTTATATTTTAAACATTTATTCATAATTTATTTGTAATTTCTTTGTCTATTAATTTGATTATTGTTTGTTTGTTGCTGAATAAGAGTAATAATTACTGAATAATTACGGTATTTTAAATTTGACAGAATAATTATTGGGTTTATTAACTTTCACGTAACATTCAAGACATTTTATTTTCTCCTCAATTATTTTTTTAAAAATTAACATAAAATAATGTTCTGTCTTAAATCCAAATTTTTAAAATGTAATTTTAAAACCTTTTCTAAAAAGTATTTTTTGTTTCTTGTAGCATAACAATTCTTCATTACATAACATTAATAAATGGGGAGTTCTTCCTTTAATACTAATCAGGTTATTGCTATAGTTTGTCAGAAAATTAAATGAAATAGTTGCAAAGATTTAATATTTGGAAGAGATAATGTGAAAGATATACTAAAAATAAACAGATATTTCCAAGAGTTTAACAAAGGTTATATCTTATATCCTAAAGAAATCACTTGGTAAAAGAAAAATCAAACAACTAACTATAACAAAGATAAATATTTTCAATGCTTTCAAATATTCTTAACATTTCTCTTAATCATTTACTTCAATTCCCATGTGATGGACACGTCTCAACACACAAAAATCATATCCGTTTTTAAAACTCTTTCAAATTTTCAATAAACACTCTTACCAATTCAATCTTCACAAAAACTTAAAAGAAAGTCTCTTTCATATAACGTTTTATATTTATTTAATTAAATCATTATTTACAACAAAATAGTTTTTAAAAGATTGTGGGAAATTTAATCGGCCAACACTGACCTAATATTTCGTTGTGGGGGTGACTTTGTTTAGGTCACCCCAACGATTAACACTGTTCGTCGCAAAAATAAGATATCAATTTTATGTTGAAATCAATTAAATTTTTAAAATAAACCTAATCAGTTCACAAAAGATTTCAGATATTTTTATATTCAAACATGATAAAATCACAAATCATTAAAAAAATAGTTTTTCTGCATATTACGTATTTTTGATTTGTAAAGAAAAATAAAAACTGAACGTTATACTTACTTCTTTCTCTTTTCTTTTGTCTGATTTCTTTTCTTTCGGGAAATACGACGTTAGAGAAAAGGGGAAAACTATATTTTTAATAAAATAACTGTTTTCAGCTTGGAGAAAATTAGAAATTTCATCCATTTACAAGGAAAACAGAAAGGTTTTTAGAAAGAGTGATAAACAAGGGAGATAATTGCAATATTTTCTTTAGCTAAAATTACGATTTATCCAACATCTCACCAGGTAGTATTTGACTCAAAGTCATTTTATTGTGGGAAGACATCCACGATTCGAGACTGATGAGTGGAGACAAGGAAAATGCCTGCTAACATTGACATTCCTTTGTTGTGACATTCAGAGGTCAAGTGATGAATTCTGTCATATATAACAAACATTTCATGGGTGAACGTTCCCTATGAAAAAGTGCATCAGATCAATGACACCCAGGCAGCCAGCCCTAGAATAAGAATCATTTAATGTAATCAAAAGACAAGACATTAATTAAAATTTTAGTTCTATAATTAACGATAAGTACATTCATGCCTTTACAATGTGTATTCGTTGAAAAGTGATAAATCAATAATATGAATAGAAATATTAAAAAAAAAAAAACAACTTTAAACCCAGGGAAAGATTAATCTATGATTTATGTTTGTTGTTTTATATAGAAAAAAAAACTTGAACCAGATCCTGAGCCCTTTATAATCTTTACTACAAGGGTTAGGCGAAGATGTAGGGGTAGGTTTGGATTAAGTTTGTAATAGACTACTAAAATCCTTCATTTTTCAAAGTGTGATTTTTTAAAAATGGTGGTTTTTCATTGAAGACTAAGTGACAGCAAGTCTCCCTTGGATTGGTTGGAACGAATTGAAGCATAACTGATTCTCTCCACGAAGTTCTCAACATATTTTGAGGACTTATCAGTTAGGGGGCTAATGATCTTCACAAGGAAACAGCTCAGTGGGTGACTGCTGAACCTCAATTACTGACAGCAGGTCTCAATGGAATACCATCTTAATGCATTTTTGGAAGACAATATATGTGTGGTAGCTTGCTGTAATGTTGTGTTAGCGGTCTGTATTTTATTTGTGGTATAAGATCTTATTTTTTACTGAGGATCTGTGAGTGTTTCCTTTCTGCTTTTGGGGTTAGGTCCTTCTATACTTTACGATAGACATCATAGCAAATCAAGTCTGCAAATTTGTTGAGTATTCCACCCTATCAATTACAACAGTTGCATTGCCTTTGTCTGCAGGGATGATTATGATATTATTATCATCCTGTAGAAATTTCATGGCTAGTGTCTCCAATTTTGATATGTTTGATTAAGGATACTTGGATTTCTAATGTGCTTGTCTCACTTTCTATCTTAGCTTATCAGTCTGCGTGTTGGGAATTCTCAAGGATGCATCCTCGATAGGTGCAATTAGGTCTGAGTTAGGGATCCACTTTATGCGGGTGGCCCAGTTGAAACTTTTGTTTAACACAACATTTCAAGGGTAGTTATCGATCGATTGCCAAAGTTGATAATAGCTTTGTGGGAGGAGTATGTAATTGGGTTATTTCTGTAGATTGCTCTCTAAATCATTCCCACCACAAATACAACACAAAACATTACAATCGCGCAAAAGAAATGGAATAGAACACAACGAACATTAAATAACAAACAATTTAATATGCATATAATAGAATATGAAAAACAAAATATATGATGTGTAAATGACCTTTAGGAAAATAAAGTTTGACAAAAGGAAAATAAATTTGTTTAAAGATGTGTGTAGGGTTATGTTAACGAAGTCCGTAAATAAGTCGTTCTTACTTACATTAAGTTTATAGCGGGTTTTATGATTTTGGCGACATTGTGTCTCGTGGATGAAAGAAAGTTTGTCGGGTTTTCCTTTTGAATATAATTCTCGGCCATTTGAAAAGAGGTCATGAACTTTAGTTGAGGAAGGAAAGGAATTGGTTGGACATCGTATCGGCTCCTGGCTTAGTGGCTTGTGTTCGTCTGTGACTTCGTTTGTGTGTAAGCTTGTGTCTTGTGTGTTTATTTCCTGTTAATTACTTACAAGAAGGCATGAGGCCTTAAGTTTTGGGGGGAAGGGGAAGGGTGCGGTCTTGCATTAACTACGTTTTAACTAAGGGGACCTAGCTAGCCACATTCGCCGACCCATTCAACAATACAATATATAGTCATCCATCCGTCGCCATGCGCGCTGCTACCACCAAAATACCACATTTGCTCTATGAAGAAAGACCTACTTAAAACCCCGGAAGTGATGCATGATTTTATTTACAAATTGTGATTTTTTACAAATGAATTCATATGATGGGGATGGGAGAAAAACCCCGAAATACATACAAAAACAAAGAAACAAAGGAAAAATCCCCCGTTTGGTTGCCCTCCCATCCCCCCGTCTATAAAATTGGAGGCCGACTGTTTTCCGGGGCGAAAGAACCGGAAACAAGTCGGACCTGCCCTAGGTGGGTCTGGGATCCTAATCTATAGGGGGAAAAAGAAAATAAAGGGTCGGGGACGGTGTGGGTCGATACAAGTTGGTAATATGATTTTTAGACATATGAATGTTCAAGATCTTCAGTAAAAGCGGGCTGGGATATGGATTGAGGTCGAAAAATAATGGGGATGGGGAAGATCTTGATTACTAATGACTAGATGACGGGGACAATGACTGACAACATACTGCTAACTAGGTTACAAGGGGAAAGCTTTGCCTACTTACCGGGGGTGGGGTCCCGAAGGACCCGTACCGTAGACGCCATGGGCGGGCAGAGGAGGGAAGGATGACTCCAACGTTGCCCCCTTTCGTACGACCAGGCTCGCTGCATTCACCCACCTTCTGTTGAATGTTATGCGATCCAAGCGTTTTCTATCGCATCTGATTTTGACCCTCAGCTGATGCCGAAAATACAAAACCAGATCGCGATGAGAAAAGTTTGCATCGTCATACAATCCCTTCTTTCGCGTGATCCAAATCACCATTCGAGCTACAGCCAGGATCGCGAGAAACACCACACGCTTCTCACCCTGAAACGGAGGAAGAACGTTGTCCACGACGTAACCAACGTCGAGCAGCACGAGCTGCTTGGGTTCGATGCGAGCCGTCCACTCCCCGACGTGATCCCAAAACGGGCGAACTCGCTCGCAGTAGTAGAAGGCGTGCTCAGCCGTTTCTTCCAACCCACTGGCGCAGCGAGGACAATCAGGCATGTCTGCTAGGCCCGCTTTGTAGTTCAAGCCGAGAAGGGGTAACGCATTCCGTACAAGTCGCCAGGTGAGCGAGAACTCGGAGTTGTTCAAGAAGCTCGATCCTGGCGCCCAATTCCAGTGGGAGCGGATCTCCTCCGCCGTCCAGCCTCGCCGCTTGCTAAGAGGATCAGAAGCGGAACCCACCACTAACTCCCGATATAGCTCTTTCCGAGGCCATGAAAGGTCACTGGACCCAAGAAGGTTACGAAGGGCCTTTTGGCACTCGCTAAAAAACAGTGCTTCGCCCAAAGGCCTACGTCGACCTTCAGCCTTTGGGTCTGACTTGAGGCGAGGAAAAGTCCGACTCGCCTTTCGTCTCCACACTGAGTCCCCCTGTCAAGGACCGGCCGAGGTATGCAAGTCTTTCAGCAAGCCAGTGGCTCTCCAGATCAGGCATACCCAGACCCCCGTTGCGTGAACGTTGGATACAGACCTGCCTACGGACCATCGGCCTTGCACCTCCCCAGAGCAATCTGGAGAGGGATTGTTGCAGTGCCAACCGACGTGCCTTAGGCAGAGGAAGTACAGCCAATCGGTAAAGGATCAGAGGGAAGACGTACGTGGCGCACGCCTCCGCCCTGCCCTTTAAGGACAACCTCCTTGAAAGCCAGATTCCCACCTGAGCATTCACCTTGGTTTGTACTTCCGACCAATTTCACTCCAGTTGGAGGTCGGGCCCGAACCACACCCCGAGGATGTGGATGGGTCCGTCACTCCAGCGGAAGGGCCCTGGAAGAGTATTGCTACCCCTCCAAGCACCAAGCCGCAAACCTTCGCTTTTGTCAAAGTTGACCTTGGCTCCTGCGATCCGCTCGTACTCGACAACCGCCTCTTTCACAGCCTTTATATCCAGACGGCGGGATACAAAGACTGTGATGTCATCAGCGAACGCGGAAACCCTTGCCGCAAGGCTGCTAGCAAAAGGTATACCGCGCAGGGACGGACTTGTCCCCTCGTCCCTAAGCCTGCGCAGGAGGGGCTCCAACGCGGGGACATAGAGAAGAGGAGACAACGGGCAGCCCTGCCGCACCGAACGCTCGATCGCGAATACCCTCGAACGCCTTCCGTTCACCTGCACCACTGCCTGAGGGTTGTGGTACATCATGCTAATCCATCTGCGGAACTCCGGTTTGAATCCGGCAGTCTCCAAAACAGACGCCAAAAATCGATGGTCAACCCTATCGAAGGCCTTGGACTGATCTAAACTGATCAGCGCGGCTTCTGTGTCGTTTTCTATCCCCTCTAGGACCTCATGAATCAAGTGCAGATTGTTCTGGATCGATCTTCCCTTCACAGCAAAGGTCTGTTCAGGGCCGATCAGATCACTGATGACACGCTGTAAACGATTCGCCAAGACTCGGGCCAAAATCTTTAACTCTGTGTTAAGCAGGGTTATGGGCCTGTAGTCATCTAAACACTCCCAAACATGCCTGCCACCTTTCTTCAGCAGTGTGATCACGCCCTTGGTAACGCTACCAGGGATGGCTCCCTGGGCGAACCAATGGTTGAACATATCCGTCAGAATAGGCACAAACATGTGCGACATCCTCAAGTACACTTCGTAGGGCAAACCATCTAGTCCCGGCGACTTGTTCAGGCCGAAAGTGCGTCCGAAAGGCATCACGTATCTCACGACTCGAATGCAGCAGTCGCCCGTCCGCGGTCTTGACAGACACGACGTACCGATCGGGGAACCTTCGCACTTCTTCCTCACGCGCAGTCGCGTTCGATTTCACAGCTTCGTAGAGAACTCTATTTAACCTAGATCTAACTACGTATCCCTTGTAGCGCTCGCTATTCTCACGCTCAAGGTCCCTCCTAGCTAGTTCTACACCTAGGGAGTCCCCCCCCAGCCACCGCCCGGGAAAGTCTATCGTCTATAGACTTCGCCTCCTTGGCCTTATCTAGTTTGAGCTGTTGACCGTATTTGGTGGCGAAGTCTCTAATCCTATATTTGAGAGAAGCCCACCACCTATTCCCGGTAACCGCCCCCACTAACGCCCGCTGAATTAGGGATTCCAGCCGGTCCCGGAAGTCCCGTATCTCCAGTAAGGAGGTATTGAACTTCCAGTAGCCGGCCAGACTAGGCATATTGGCTAACCGTAGACTGACTCTAACAAGTTTATGGTCAGTCCACGCTATCAAGTGGAACGTGGGACAACTTACAAAGTCAATGTCAGCTCGTCTCACTAACACTCTGTCCAAGTAGGAACCTACTTTGGCAGAGGGCGAACTATCTAGCCACGTCCACATCTCCCGCCCTGGGTGATCAAGACGAAACCTGTCGACGAGACCGTGACGAGTCACGAAGCCGACAAGGCTGCTCTCACACCTTCCCGCACGACTAGCTCCCCGACCGACCTTATCTATCTTGGGATCAAGGATCGCATTCCAATCACCCATTAAGACTAGCCGCTTCGTATCGTCCAGGAACGGCGCCAACCGACGAAAAAAGGAAACCCTCTCCACAACGATATAGGGCGCATAAACCGCAACCAGACGAAACTTGAAACTTTTCACGGCAACATCGGCCACAACCAGCCGGCCCCCGTCACCTGCAAAAACAACGTCAACATCAGCATCAAGGCTGCGTCCAACTAGCAAGGAGACCCCAGCGCTGACGTGGCTGCCGTATGCTGAGAAAACGTTAAAGTCGTTTTCCAGCACCCGACAGTCAGCGTCGCAAGTGAAGTGGGTCTCCTGCACTGCAGCGACATCTACGCAGAGCTTCTTGAGTTCACCAAGCAAGCGCGCACACTTGCTTGAATCCCTCAGTCCCCTCACATTCAAACTGGCAACGTTTAAAGCCATCAATCCGACTTACCTTACTCATCGTCGACTACGGGCCGGAAATCCTTGGGTGTGAGGATGCCGACAGCCTGACGCAGGGAACCGGTACCGAGTTCAGTCGTCACTCGGTTGTCCCTGGTGATTCCGCCGACATCTCTGGGGAACTTCAGCTTTAGGGCCCTATAAAGAGACGGGTGAACCAAAATCGGGACCCTACCCGAACAATATGTAAGACATTTTTTAAGGGAGGAGTGCTCCAACTCCGCCAGCTTTATGCCCGTATCAGTCTGACAGACCGTACTCAAGAACTTCCATACGCCCTTGGTACGGTCGCCAGCTGACCGGACAAAAGTGGTCACCATGGCTGCACTCCTGAAATTCGCGGGATTGGATACATTCATGTTTTTAACTTTTTCTAAGCTGAGCAACGGCTTTAGTGCCTTCCGGAGCTGGAAGTCCCCAACTGCCTCCAGCTCCGCAGAGCACAAAGCCGCTGCCTGCTGTATCTGTCCGATGGATAGTTCCTGGTAGTTTGTTTTCTTAGGAGGGTCAGTTTTTCTTTTTGGGGAAATGATTGCTGGGAAAAGTTCTTGAGATGATAAGTCTGCTGGGCTGAGTGAGGGAAGGGATGGGGTTCGAGCTAGGCCCGAGGGTCGTGCCCTTTCAGCAGACTGAGATCTGGGGAGTGGGATTTTGTAGGGGCGGTGATATTTTTTGAAAAGTTCATGTTGGGGTGAAAGAGAGTCCATTTGTTGGGGAGGAGACTGTAGAGTGATTTTTGGAGGTGGAAACGGTGGTGGAGGTAGTGTAGGTGGTGGTGAAGGTACTGGTGGAGATGGGAGAGGTAACTGTGGTTGAGAGGAGGGGCCTGCCTCAGGTTGGTTTTTTTCGGGGCACATTTTCTTTGCTGCCCCCTCCCCGCTGTCCCTTCTCCTCTTCAGATTGGTCGATGTTTCCATGTCTTCGATGATTTTTTTATTATTTTTCTTTTTAGTCTTTTCTATTGATGGTGCTGGTGTCTTAGGTGTTGCTGGTTTCTTTGGTGTCATTGTCGCTGGTGTTGCCGGTGATTCTGTTGTTGTTGTTGTTGTTGTAATTGCTGCTGCTGTTGCCGGTGGTTTTGTTGATGTTTTTGGTGATTCTGTTGTTGTTGTTGTTGTTATTGTTGCTGCTGCTGCTGCTGCTGCTGTTGCTGCCGGTGGTTCCGATGTTGTTTTTACTGCTGCTGCTGGTGTTGCGGCCCTGGTTTGTTTTTGAGGAGGGGATGAAGTTGGACTTTTTTCCCCTTGTTTAGGGGATCCCCTCCTCTTTTTGGTCACTTCAGTCCAGCCCTCCGGGTTGTTTTTGGGCTGGACCTGACCCGGGCCCTTGGCCTCCGCTTCTTTGTTGATGGTGATGGTGGTGGCCGCTACGTCTTTTGTTGTTGTTGTTGTTGTTGACGCCTTTTCCTTGTTATCAGGTCGCTGGGGGCAAAACTTAGCGATGTGTCCGATTTGTTTGCACCCCCAGCACCTGGGGCGTCTCCCTTCCACCATCACCATCATCTGCCGATCCCCGCATATCAGTGTTTTGGGGATGGCTTTGAAGCCATCCCTTGACAGGCACAGCCGGAAGGCATAATCCCCGTAGGCTGTCCCGGCCGGGGATCTGAGGAGGTTAAATTCCTAGACGAGGCCAAAGGCACTTAGATACGCCGCGAGGACCCCCCCAGTGATGATGGCCGGGACATTACATACCGTGACGCGAAGCCTACGGGTGCCTTTATACTCCGGCTGTAGCCTGAAGTGTTTCGTAATGATGTCCGATTCAGCTGTTTTTGCCGCTTGTTTTTCTGTAGGAAAGAGGACATCCCATGTTGCGAAACTTTTACGGCAAAAGTATTGGCATGGGATGCCTGCCTTCCTCAGCAGCTCCTCGAAGACATCCTTCGTTAGCCCCACTAGCCTTTTTGTTTTGAGGTCGGAAACGACCAGCGAGAGGACTCTAGGCGTGATTTTGTCTGCGATTTCCGGGATGGGCAGTATTTCGTTGCCTTTGAAATACTTGGCAAATCTGCCCACCTAGTCCTTCTCGTATTCATCTGGTCCTCTCTGCTGGCCTTTCCAGGCTGTGATGCTTTGTTGGGCCGGCTGAATCGGACTGTCTTGTGCGACTTCATTTTCTTGGGTATCGTCGGGGATCGGCAGCGAAGGCCAATTTGATCCTATTAGGCTTGGCTTTGTAGGGGTTGTCGTTTCCCCCTCCATGGCTGAGGTAGAATTAGCAGCCAAGGAGGGTAAGAGAACTAAACCTCCACCTGTTGCAAGTATGGAGGGGGGTTCTACTGTTTAAACAAAAGACGAAAAAATAATCAGACACAAAAACAGTGAAAAAATGCCACAAAAACACGTAGAACCCCTGAAAAAAATGAAAAACGACAAAACAAATAAGGAATAAAGACACAAAAATAATAAAGTCCGACGACAAAAACACAAGTCGGATAACAAAAACAAGAGATTTAACAAGTGTCACAAATAAAGAATTCTCGGTAAGACTTAAAAAAAAATATTTAAAAAATTCAAACAGAAAAAAACAAAGTCTTACCGAGATAACCAATTTAACAATCCGAGTAACGTAGGTAATAACAAAAATTTGACTTCAAGTGAACGAGCAAGTCTGACTGATTGTGTCTTGTGTGTCTGGCTTCCTAACTCTGTGTTATTTATATCCTACAGGTGGATCAAAGAATCGTCCTAAAACTTTTGCGCGTAGACATTTATTGACCAATCAGATTTGTATTTTACTATTTTATTTTCGAGCCTAAATATTTTCTGTAGGTTCACTTCCGATCCTAATTTTCTAGAATGTTCTATTCCATGTTTTTAGCTGATTGGTTGAAAAATATAAAAATGTAATTTAAATGTTAATACGGGTTTGATCCTAAATTTTTAGAATGTTCTTAAGTATGTTTTTATTGCTTATTTTAAGAACAGAAAAATTTGTATCCTATATACCCCCCCGCAGATTGATAAATATTGAAAGTATTTATTAATATGTAATATAAGTCTTAAAATGTTTCGGCCAATGTACCTTTCTTCCAGATTTTGTGGTGATGTTTGCTGGTGTATTTGTCGGTGTGGAGGTTGGTTTGGATAATGTGGTTTTTGTAGTTGTAGATTGTTCGGTCGTACTTTCCGTTATTGGTAAGTCCAAGTACGCCGGTTTTAGTCTCTCTATGGAGACAGTATCAAATTTGCCTTTTATTGCAAGCTTAAAATATTTGGGGTGTCGTTCAACTACCTGGAAAGGTCCGGAGTAAGTAGGACATAAGGGTTTTTTGACTGCATCATTTCGAATAAAAACGTATTTACAGTCGTGAAGGTCTTTTGGTGTGTAAAGTTCTTTTGTTTGTGTTCTTGTGGGTGTGTAAACTAAATCGTTCATTTTCTGTTTAAAATTTTTGACAAATGTTGTTGTAGGTTGCAAGGAAATGTTTTTTTCACAAAATTGACCTGGCAGTGTTAAGGATGTTCCAAAAACCATTTCGAAAGCTGTACATCCCAGATCTTCTTTGATAACATTCCTTATTGATAATAAAACAAGAGGCAAATTATCAAACCATGTTTTGGAGTTGTTGTTAGCTGTTAAAGCTGTTTTAAGTTGTCTATGGAATCTTTCAATTAATCCATTTGCGCAGGGGTGATATGCTGTTGTTTTTATATGTTTGACTCCCAATAACTTTGTAAACTCATCGAAAAGCGTTGATTGAAATTGGGAGCCTCTGTCTGTTGTTATTACTGAAGGACAACCAAAGACTGAGATCCATTCTCGTAATATGGTTTTAGAGATAGTCTCTGCTGATATATCTCTAAGTGGGACGGCAACAGGCCATCTTGTAAATCTGTCAATGATGGTGAGTATATATTGACAGTCATTTGCTATTGGCAATGGTCCGACAATATCGATGTGTAGGTTTGTGAACCTACCATCTGGTTTTTTGAATTGTCCTGGAGGAGACTTTGTGTGTCTGTTTGTTTTGCTCTTCTGACAACTCAAGCAGGTTTGAGTCCAGTTTTTTTATGTCAGTGTGCATATTGGGCCAAACAAAACGGTTGCTAATTAATTTTGTGGTTGCTCGGCGTCCAGGGTGTGAAAGGTTGTGGAAATGTGTAAATAACCTTTTTCTAAGTGATGGTGGTATATAAGGTCTTGAGTGACCTGTTTTTACGTCGCAAAGTATTGTTTTTGTTCCAAACGGGACAGGGTATTCCTTCAGCTGTAGGGAAGTGTCCTTTAGTTTGTCTAATGTGGCATCTTTTCGTTGCTCATCTGCAATGAGCTCGAAGGTGAGATCTACCGAATCTTATTTTTTACTGAGGATCTGTGAGTGTTTCCTTTCTGCTTTTGGGGTTAGGTCCTTCTATACTTTACGATAGACATCATAGCAAATCAAGTCTGCAAATTTGTTGAGTATTCCACCCTATCAATTACAACAGTTGCATTGCCTTTGTCTGCAGGGATGATTATGATATTATTATCATCCTGTAGAAATTTCATGGCTAGTGTCTCCAATTTTGATATGTTTGATTAAGGATACTTGGATTTCTAATGTGCTTGTCTCACTTTCTATCTTAGCTTATCAGTCTGCGTGTTGGGAATTCTCAAGGATGCATCCTCGATAGGTGCAATTAGGTCTGAGTTAGGGATCCACTTTATGCGGGTGGCCCAGTTGAAACTTTTGTTTAACACAACATTTCAAGGGTAGTTATCGATCGATTGCCAAAGTTGATAATAGCTTTGTGGGAGGAGTATGTAATTGGGTTATTTCTGTAGATTGCTCTCTAAATCATTCCCACCACAAATACAACACAAAACATTACAATCGCGCAAAAGAAATGGAATAGAACACAACGAACATTAAATAACAAACAATTTAATATGCATATAATAGAATATGAAAAACAAAATATATGATGTGTAAATGACCTTTAGGAAAATAAAGTTTGACAAAAGGAAAATAAATTTGTTTAAAGATGTGTGTAGGGTTATGTTAACGAAGTCCGTAAATAAGTCGTTCTTACTTACATTAAGTTTATAGCGGGTTTTATGATTTTGGCGACATTGTGTCTCGTGGATGAAAGAAAGTTTGTCGGGTTTTCCTTTTGAATATAATTCTCGGCCATTTGAAAAGAGGTCATGAACTTTAGTTGAGGAAGGAAAGGAATTGGTTGGACATCGTATCGGCTCCTGGCTTAGTGGCTTGTGTTCGTCTGTGACTTCGTTTGTGTGTAAGCTTGTGTCTTGTGTGTTTATTTCCTGTTAATTACTTACAAGAAGGCATGAGGCCTTAAGTTTTGGGGGGAAGGGGAAGGGTGCGGTCTTGCATTAACTACGTTTTAACTAAGGGGACCTAGCTAGCCACATTCGCCGACCCATTCAACAATACAATATATAGTCATCCATCCGTCGCCATGCGCGCTGCTACCACCAAAATACCACATTTGCTCTATGAAGAAAGACCTACTTAAAACCCCGGAAGTGATGCATGATTTTATTTACAAATTGTGATTTTTTACAAATGAATTCATATGATGGGGATGGGAGAAAAACCCCGAAATACATACAAAAACAAAGAAACAAAGGAAAAATCCCCCGTTTGGTTGCCCTCCCATCCCCCCGTCTATAAAATTGGAGGCCGACTGTTTTCCGGGGCGAAAGAACCGGAAACAAGTCGGACCTGCCCTAGGTGGGTCTGGGATCCTAATCTATAGGGGGAAAAAGAAAATAAAGGGTCGGGGACGGTGTGGGTCGATACAAGTTGGTAATATGATTTTTAGACATATGAATGTTCAAGATCTTCAGTAAAAGCGGGCTGGGATATGGATTGAGGTCGAAAAATAATGGGGATGGGGAAGATCTTGATTACTAATGACTAGATGACGGGGACAATGACTGACAACATACTGCTAACTAGGTTACAAGGGGAAAGCTTTGCCTACTTACCGGGGGTGGGGTCCCGAAGGACCCGTACCGTAGACGCCATGGGCGGGCAGAGGAGGGAAGGATGACTCCAACGTTGCCCCCTTTCGTACGACCAGGCTCGCTGCATTCACCCACCTTCTGTTGAATGTTATGCGATCCAAGCGTTTTCTATCGCATCTGATTTTGACCCTCAGCTGATGCCGAAAATACAAAACCAGATCGCGATGAGAAAAGTTTGCATCGTCATACAATCCCTTCTTTCGCGTGATCCAAATCACCATTCGAGCTACAGCCAGGATCGCGAGAAACACCACACGCTTCTCACCCTGAAACGGAGGAAGAACGTTGTCCACGACGTAACCAACGTCGAGCAGCACGAGCTGCTTGGGTTCGATGCGAGCCGTCCACTCCCCGACGTGATCCCAAAACGGGCGAACTCGCTCGCAGTAGTAGAAGGCGTGCTCAGCCGTTTCTTCCAACCCACTGGCGCAGCGAGGACAATCAGGCATGTCTGCTAGGCCCGCTTTGTAGTTCAAGCCGAGAAGGGGTAACGCATTCCGTACAAGTCGCCAGGTGAGCGAGAACTCGGAGTTGTTCAAGAAGCTCGATCCTGGCGCCCAATTCCAGTGGGAGCGGATCTCCTCCGCCGTCCAGCCTCGCCGCTTGCTAAGAGGATCAGAAGCGGAACCCACCACTAACTCCCGATATAGCTCTTTCCGAGGCCATGAAAGGTCACTGGACCCAAGAAGGTTACGAAGGGCCTTTTGGCACTCGCTAAAAAACAGTGCTTCGCCCAAAGGCCTACGTCGACCTTCAGCCTTTGGGTCTGACTTGAGGCGAGGAAAAGTCCGACTCGCCTTTCGTCTCCACACTGAGTCCCCCTGTCAAGGACCGGCCGAGGTATGCAAGTCTTTCAGCAAGCCAGTGGCTCTCCAGATCAGGCATACCCAGACCCCCGTTGCGTGAACGTTGGATACAGACCTGCCTACGGACCATCGGCCTTGCACCTCCCCAGAGCAATCTGGAGAGGGATTGTTGCAGTGCCAACCGACGTGCCTTAGGCAGAGGAAGTACAGCCAATCGGTAAAGGATCAGAGGGAAGACGTACGTGGCGCACGCCTCCGCCCTGCCCTTTAAGGACAACCTCCTTGAAAGCCAGATTCCCACCTGAGCATTCACCTTGGTTTGTACTTCCGACCAATTTCACTCCAGTTGGAGGTCGGGCCCGAACCACACCCCGAGGATGTGGATGGGTCCGTCACTCCAGCGGAAGGGCCCTGGAAGAGTATTGCTACCCCTCCAAGCACCAAGCCGCAAACCTTCGCTTTTGTCAAAGTTGACCTTGGCTCCTGCGATCCGCTCGTACTCGACAACCGCCTCTTTCACAGCCTTTATATCCAGACGGCGGGATACAAAGACTGTGATGTCATCAGCGAACGCGGAAACCCTTGCCGCAAGGCTGCTAGCAAAAGGTATACCGCGCAGGGACGGACTTGTCCCCTCGTCCCTAAGCCTGCGCAGGAGGGGCTCCAACGCGGGGACATAGAGAAGAGGAGACAACGGGCAGCCCTGCCGCACCGAACGCTCGATCGCGAATACCCTCGAACGCCTTCCGTTCACCTGCACCACTGCCTGAGGGTTGTGGTACATCATGCTAATCCATCTGCGGAACTCCGGTTTGAATCCGGCAGTCTCCAAAACAGACGCCAAAAATCGATGGTCAACCCTATCGAAGGCCTTGGACTGATCTAAACTGATCAGCGCGGCTTCTGTGTCGTTTTCTATCCCCTCTAGGACCTCATGAATCAAGTGCAGATTGTTCTGGATCGATCTTCCCTTCACAGCAAAGGTCTGTTCAGGGCCGATCAGATCACTGATGACACGCTGTAAACGATTCGCCAAGACTCGGGCCAAAATCTTTAACTCTGTGTTAAGCAGGGTTATGGGCCTGTAGTCATCTAAACACTCCCAAACATGCCTGCCACCTTTCTTCAGCAGTGTGATCACGCCCTTGGTAACGCTACCAGGGATGGCTCCCTGGGCGAACCAATGGTTGAACATATCCGTCAGAATAGGCACAAACATGTGCGACATCCTCAAGTACACTTCGTAGGGCAAACCATCTAGTCCCGGCGACTTGTTCAGGCCGAAAGTGCGTCCGAAAGGCATCACGTATCTCACGACTCGAATGCAGCAGTCGCCCGTCCGCGGTCTTGACAGACACGACGTACCGATCGGGGAACCTTCGCACTTCTTCCTCACGCGCAGTCGCGTTCGATTTCACAGCTTCGTAGAGAACTCTATTTAACCTAGATCTAACTACGTATCCCTTGTAGCGCTCGCTATTCTCACGCTCAAGGTCCCTCCTAGCTAGTTCTACACCTAGGGAGTCCCCCCCCAGCCACCGCCCGGGAAAGTCTATCGTCTATAGACTTCGCCTCCTTGGCCTTATCTAGTTTGAGCTGTTGACCGTATTTGGTGGCGAAGTCTCTAATCCTATATTTGAGAGAAGCCCACCACCTATTCCCGGTAACCGCCCCCACTAACGCCCGCTGAATTAGGGATTCCAGCCGGTCCCGGAAGTCCCGTATCTCCAGTAAGGAGGTATTGAACTTCCAGTAGCCGGCCAGACTAGGCATATTGGCTAACCGTAGACTGACTCTAACAAGTTTATGGTCAGTCCACGCTATCAAGTGGAACGTGGGACAACTTACAAAGTCAATGTCAGCTCGTCTCACTAACACTCTGTCCAAGTAGGAACCTACTTTGGCAGAGGGCGAACTATCTAGCCACGTCCACATCTCCCGCCCTGGGTGATCAAGACGAAACCTGTCGACGAGACCGTGACGAGTCACGAAGCCGACAAGGCTGCTCTCACACCTTCCCGCACGACTAGCTCCCCGACCGACCTTATCTATCTTGGGATCAAGGATCGCATTCCAATCACCCATTAAGACTAGCCGCTTCGTATCGTCCAGGAACGGCGCCAACCGACGAAAAAAGGAAACCCTCTCCACAACGATATAGGGCGCATAAACCGCAACCAGACGAAACTTGAAACTTTTCACGGCAACATCGGCCACAACCAGCCGGCCCCCGTCACCTGCAAAAACAACGTCAACATCAGCATCAAGGCTGCGTCCAACTAGCAAGGAGACCCCAGCGCTGACGTGGCTGCCGTATGCTGAGAAAACGTTAAAGTCGTTTTCCAGCACCCGACAGTCAGCGTCGCAAGTGAAGTGGGTCTCCTGCACTGCAGCGACATCTACGCAGAGCTTCTTGAGTTCACCAAGCAAGCGCGCACACTTGCTTGAATCCCTCAGTCCCCTCACATTCAAACTGGCAACGTTTAAAGCCATCAATCCGACTTACCTTACTCATCGTCGACTACGGGCCGGAAATCCTTGGGTGTGAGGATGCCGACAGCCTGACGCAGGGAACCGGTACCGAGTTCAGTCGTCACTCGGTTGTCCCTGGTGATTCCGCCGACATCTCTGGGGAACTTCAGCTTTAGGGCCCTATAAAGAGACGGGTGAACCAAAATCGGGACCCTACCCGAACAATATGTAAGACATTTTTTAAGGGAGGAGTGCTCCAACTCCGCCAGCTTTATGCCCGTATCAGTCTGACAGACCGTACTCAAGAACTTCCATACGCCCTTGGTACGGTCGCCAGCTGACCGGACAAAAGTGGTCACCATGGCTGCACTCCTGAAATTCGCGGGATTGGATACATTCATGTTTTTAACTTTTTCTAAGCTGAGCAACGGCTTTAGTGCCTTCCGGAGCTGGAAGTCCCCAACTGCCTCCAGCTCCGCAGAGCACAAAGCCGCTGCCTGCTGTATCTGTCCGATGGATAGTTCCTGGTAGTTTGTTTTCTTAGGAGGGTCAGTTTTTCTTTTTGGGGAAATGATTGCTGGGAAAAGTTCTTGAGATGATAAGTCTGCTGGGCTGAGTGAGGGAAGGGATGGGGTTCGAGCTAGGCCCGAGGGTCGTGCCCTTTCAGCAGACTGAGATCTGGGGAGTGGGATTTTGTAGGGGCGGTGATATTTTTTGAAAAGTTCATGTTGGGGTGAAAGAGAGTCCATTTGTTGGGGAGGAGACTGTAGAGTGATTTTTGGAGGTGGAAACGGTGGTGGAGGTAGTGTAGGTGGTGGTGAAGGTACTGGTGGAGATGGGAGAGGTAACTGTGGTTGAGAGGAGGGGCCTGCCTCAGGTTGGTTTTTTTCGGGGCACATTTTCTTTGCTGCCCCCTCCCCGCTGTCCCTTCTCCTCTTCAGATTGGTCGATGTTTCCATGTCTTCGATGATTTTTTTATTATTTTTCTTTTTAGTCTTTTCTATTGATGGTGCTGGTGTCTTAGGTGTTGCTGGTTTCTTTGGTGTCATTGTCGCTGGTGTTGCCGGTGATTCTGTTGTTGTTGTTGTTGTTGTAATTGCTGCTGCTGTTGCCGGTGGTTTTGTTGATGTTTTTGGTGATTCTGTTGTTGTTGTTGTTGTTATTGTTGCTGCTGCTGCTGCTGCTGCTGTTGCTGCCGGTGGTTCCGATGTTGTTTTTACTGCTGCTGCTGGTGTTGCGGCCCTGGTTTGTTTTTGAGGAGGGGATGAAGTTGGACTTTTTTCCCCTTGTTTAGGGGATCCCCTCCTCTTTTTGGTCACTTCAGTCCAGCCCTCCGGGTTGTTTTTGGGCTGGACCTGACCCGGGCCCTTGGCCTCCGCTTCTTTGTTGATGGTGATGGTGGTGGCCGCTACGTCTTTTGTTGTTGTTGTTGTTGTTGACGCCTTTTCCTTGTTATCAGGTCGCTGGGGGCAAAACTTAGCGATGTGTCCGATTTGTTTGCACCCCCAGCACCTGGGGCGTCTCCCTTCCACCATCACCATCATCTGCCGATCCCCGCATATCAGTGTTTTGGGGATGGCTTTGAAGCCATCCCTTGACAGGCACAGCCGGAAGGCATAATCCCCGTAGGCTGTCCCGGCCGGGGATCTGAGGAGGTTAAATTCCTAGACGAGGCCAAAGGCACTTAGATACGCCGCGAGGACCCCCCCAGTGATGATGGCCGGGACATTACATACCGTGACGCGAAGCCTACGGGTGCCTTTATACTCCGGCTGTAGCCTGAAGTGTTTCGTAATGATGTCCGATTCAGCTGTTTTTGCCGCTTGTTTTTCTGTAGGAAAGAGGACATCCCATGTTGCGAAACTTTTACGGCAAAAGTATTGGCATGGGATGCCTGCCTTCCTCAGCAGCTCCTCGAAGACATCCTTCGTTAGCCCCACTAGCCTTTTTGTTTTGAGGTCGGAAACGACCAGCGAGAGGACTCTAGGCGTGATTTTGTCTGCGATTTCCGGGATGGGCAGTATTTCGTTGCCTTTGAAATACTTGGCAAATCTGCCCACCTAGTCCTTCTCGTATTCATCTGGTCCTCTCTGCTGGCCTTTCCAGGCTGTGATGCTTTGTTGGGCCGGCTGAATCGGACTGTCTTGTGCGACTTCATTTTCTTGGGTATCGTCGGGGATCGGCAGCGAAGGCCAATTTGATCCTATTAGGCTTGGCTTTGTAGGGGTTGTCGTTTCCCCCTCCATGGCTGAGGTAGAATTAGCAGCCAAGGAGGGTAAGAGAACTAAACCTCCACCTGTTGCAAGTATGGAGGGGGGTTCTACTGTTTAAACAAAAGACGAAAAAATAATCAGACACAAAAACAGTGAAAAAATGCCACAAAAACACGTAGAACCCCTGAAAAAAATGAAAAACGACAAAACAAATAAGGAATAAAGACACAAAAATAATAAAGTCCGACGACAAAAACACAAGTCGGATAACAAAAACAAGAGATTTAACAAGTGTCACAAATAAAGAATTCTCGGTAAGACTTAAAAAAAAATATTTAAAAAATTCAAACAGAAAAAAACAAAGTCTTACCGAGATAACCAATTTAACAATCCGAGTAACGTAGGTAATAACAAAAATTTGACTTCAAGTGAACGAGCAAGTCTGACTGATTGTGTCTTGTGTGTCTGGCTTCCTAACTCTGTGTTATTTATATCCTACAGGTGGATCAAAGAATCGTCCTAAAACTTTTGCGCGTAGACATTTATTGACCAATCAGATTTGTATTTTACTATTTTATTTTCGAGCCTAAATATTTTCTGTAGGTTCACTTCCGATCCTAATTTTCTAGAATGTTCTATTCCATGTTTTTAGCTGATTGGTTGAAAAATATAAAAATGTAATTTAAATGTTAATACGGGTTTGATCCTAAATTTTTAGAATGTTCTTAAGTATGTTTTTATTGCTTATTTTAAGAACAGAAAAATTTGTATCCTATATACCCCCCCGCAGATTGATAAATATTGAAAGTATTTATTAATATGTAATATAAGTCTTAAAATGTTTCGGCCAATGTACCTTTCTTCCAGATTTTGTGGTGATGTTTGCTGGTGTATTTGTCGGTGTGGAGGTTGGTTTGGATAATGTGGTTTTTGTAGTTGTAGATTGTTCGGTCGTACTTTCCGTTATTGGTAAGTCCAAGTACGCCGGTTTTAGTCTCTCTATGGAGACAGTATCAAATTTGCCTTTTATTGCAAGCTTAAAATATTTGGGGTGTCGTTCAACTACCTGGAAAGGTCCGGAGTAAGTAGGACATAAGGGTTTTTTGACTGCATCATTTCGAATAAAAACGTATTTACAGTCGTGAAGGTCTTTTGGTGTGTAAAGTTCTTTTGTTTGTGTTCTTGTGGGTGTGTAAACTAAATCGTTCATTTTCTGTTTAAAATTTTTGACAAATGTTGTTGTAGGTTGCAAGGAAATGTTTTTTTCACAAAATTGACCTGGCAGTGTTAAGGATGTTCCAAAAACCATTTCGAAAGCTGTACATCCCAGATCTTCTTTGATAACATTCCTTATTGATAATAAAACAAGAGGCAAATTATCAAACCATGTTTTGGAGTTGTTGTTAGCTGTTAAAGCTGTTTTAAGTTGTCTATGGAATCTTTCAATTAATCCATTTGCGCAGGGGTGATATGCTGTTGTTTTTATATGTTTGACTCCCAATAACTTTGTAAACTCATCGAAAAGCGTTGATTGAAATTGGGAGCCTCTGTCTGTTGTTATTACTGAAGGACAACCAAAGACTGAGATCCATTCTCGTAATATGGTTTTAGAGATAGTCTCTGCTGATATATCTCTAAGTGGGACGGCAACAGGCCATCTTGTAAATCTGTCAATGATGGTGAGTATATATTGACAGTCATTTGCTATTGGCAATGGTCCGACAATATCGATGTGTAGGTTTGTGAACCTACCATCTGGTTTTTTGAATTGTCCTGGAGGAGACTTTGTGTGTCTGTTTGTTTTGCTCTTCTGACAACTCAAGCAGGTTTGAGTCCAGTTTTTTTATGTCAGTGTGCATATTGGGCCAAACAAAACGGTTGCTAATTAATTTTGTGGTTGCTCGGCGTCCAGGGTGTGAAAGGTTGTGGAAATGTGTAAATAACCTTTTTCTAAGTGATGGTGGTATATAAGGTCTTGAGTGACCTGTTTTTACGTCGCAAAGTATTGTTTTTGTTCCAAACGGGACAGGGTATTCCTTCAGCTGTAGGGAAGTGTCCTTTAGTTTGTCTAATGTGGCATCTTTTCGTTGCTCATCTGCAATGAGCTCGAAGGTGAGATCTACCGAATCAATAGACTGTATTGTGGAGCGTGAGAGTGTGTCTGCCACAATATTGTCTGAGCCTTTTATGTATTGGATATCCGAGGTAAATTGCGAGATATAGTCCAGTTGTCGAGTATCTCTGGGCGTATATTTCTCGGTATTTACATGTAAGGCGTAAGTGAGTGGTTTGTGATCAGTGAAAACGGTGAAATCTCGTCCTTCGAGTAAGTGTCGAAAGTGCCTTATTGACAAGTAAATTGCCAGTAACTCCCTTGAGAAGGTGCTGTATTTTCGCTGTGCGGTGTTCAATTTCACTGAGAAAAAGGATATTGGTTTTTCCAAGCCATTTTGTTTTTGTTGTAAGACTGCTCCAATTGAGTCTCCTGAAGCGTCTGTTGTTAGAGAAAGTGTACTAGTGTTCTCATTAGAGATGTAGGAGAGCTTGGTAAAATCTGCTAATGCTTTTTTGGCATTGTGAAAAGCAGTTAAAGCTTCTCCTTCAATTTGAATTTTTGCGTTTTTATTTTTTTGTTGTTGCATCATGTTTGTGAGTGGGGTTAATATTCTGGAACAATCTGGAACAAATCTACGGTAGTAATTTACCAAACCGAGAAATCTCCGAAGTTGTCGCAGGGATGTTGGTTGTGGGAAATTTTGTATAGCTGTCACTTTTTCTGGGACAGGTGTGATTCCCTGTTCATCTATCGTATGGCCTAAGAAGTTTAATTTCGAGACAGCAAACTCACATTTGCTTAAGTTGATTTTCAAGCCGAAATGTGTTAGTCTCTCGAAAACTTGTAACAAGTGGTCTTGATGTTCTTTGGTGTCACAGCTAGCAATTAGGACATCGTCGATATAGGCAAAGGCAAATGGTAACCCTCTCAATACCTCGTCAATGAGTCTCTGGAAAGTTTGAGCGGCATTACGTAACCCAAATGGCATTCTGGTGAATTCGAAAAGTCCAAAAGGAGTTGTAATAGCTGTTTTTTTTATATCTTCCTCTGCTACTGGAATTTGGTAGTAAGCCTTAACCAAATCCAGTTTTGTGAAGATTCTGGTACCTTGCAAGCCCATGGTGAAATCGTGTAGATGTGGGATTGGATACCTATCAGGAACTGTTTTTGCGTTGAGGTTCCTGAAATCCCCACAAGGTCGCCATGCGCCTGTTTCTGGCTTTTGAACCATATGTAGGGGTGAGGAGTATGGACTACTAGAAGGGCGTATGATTCCTAATTGTAACATGTGCTGAAATTCGTCTTTTGCTGCTTTATATTTCTCTGGATGTAGTCTGCGTGGTGATGCATGTGTGGGTGGTCCAGAGGTTGTGATATAATGTTTAGCTGTATGACGAACTTCATCAGAATGTTTAAAGGGCGTAGTGAGAGTTGGAAATTTAGTGATCAACTCTTGTAATCCATTCGCATCTGGCATTGCCGCACAAATTCCAGTTGACCGATAGATTGAGGTGATTCCCTTAGCTGTCAGTTCGGTGTTGCAATCGACGAGAGATCGCGTAGCCATGTTCACAGAAACGTTAAAATGGGACAAAAAATCAGCTCCAAGAATCGGTGTTTTGACTTGGGCTATGGTGAAAATCCACGGAAAAGATCGACGTAAACCCAAATTGAGCGTTAGTGCTATCTCTCCGTAGGTTTCAATTCTTGATCCATTTGCCGCTTGCAGTGTGAATGAAGATGGTTGGTGTTTTTTCTTGGGATCCGGTGGGATAACGCTTATTTGTGCGCCGGTGTCGACTAAAAATAAATATCCGGTATTTTTGTCCCGAATGTAAAATAGACGACTTCCTTGTTTTAAACCAGCAGCTAATGTCGTCTTTACTTGCTGCCGGTGTAACCGTTTCCCTGATTCTGTGTTGATGTAGGTGTGGTCGAATTGAAGTTGCATGGTTTTATGCACTTCCTTGCCTCATATCCAAATTTGAAATGATACCAACAGGTATCAAAGGTGCGTCGCCTTCTGGGAGGTGAGTTCGACCTATTTCGTCTTCTGTTCTGTGAGGAGGTTCTGTCAGGACTGGAATGTTGGGATGCTTTGAGCTTCACCAAATTTTGGACTTGCAGGGATAAATTTTCCATGCCCTGTTGCAGCTCAGTTAACATGTCTGGCGTGGTTGTCTGTGATGTTGTTTGTTGGCGTTGTTGTATTCCTTGGTGTTATGTCATTTGTTGAGTTGTATGATGTGGCGTAAACGTTCTGGTTTTGGTTATTTTCGTGTATTCTATCAGCTATTTCCGATACTCTCTCCAAGTTTAAATCTTCAGGGAGTGATGCGAGTATTTGTGTTGTATGAGTGTGGAGTTTGTCCGTCCATAGTTTTTTTAAAACTGTCTCAGACATGGTGTTGCTTCCTAACAGAGATTTTATTTTTCTCAAGAGTTGTGAGGGTGTCATATGTCCAAGGGTCAAATTGTAAAATAGATCATGTAACTTTTTTCCATCAGATGTACCCATACGTTTAATAATGGCGTTCTTTAGCGTATCATATGGTTTGTCTTCAGGCATATGGTCTAGCAAATCGACCACTTCTGCCGCCACGTCGGTGGGAAGTTTTTCCACGACGTATGCATACTTTGAGGTTTGCGATGTAATTTTTTTAGCACTAAAAAGTGCATTTAGTTGTGAAAACCATACTGGTATGTTAGTTGGGTTGTAGCTGGGAATGCTGGCTGATATTGTTGCTGTTGTGGGTTCAATGTCGCTGTTTTCCATTTTTACGCGTTGTAATAATTTTTTTGTGCTGTTTTTTTAAAATCAGAGCTGTTTTTTTTTTATGTGTGGTTGCGTGCTTTCACTTGTCGGAAGGTCACCAATTTGTGGGGGGAGTATGTAATTGGGTTATTTCTGTAGATTGCTCTCTAAATTATTCCCACCACAAATACAACACAAAACATTACAATCGCGCAAAAGAAATGGAATAGAACACAACGAACATTAAATAACAAACTATTTAATATGCATATAATAGAATATGAAAAACAAAATATATGATGTGTAAATGACCTTTTGGAAAATAAAGTTTGACAAAAGGAAAATAAATTTGTTTAAAGATGTGTGTAGGGTTATGTTAACGAAGTCCGTAAATAAGTCGTTCTTACTTACATTAAGTTTATAGCGGGTTTTATGATTTTGGCGACATTGTGTCTCGTGGATGAAAGAAAGTTTGTCGGGTTTTCCTTTTGAATATAATTCTCGGCCATTTGAAAAGAGGTCATGAACTTTAGTTGAGGAAGGAAAGGAATTGGTTGGACATCGTATCGGCTCCTGGCTTAGTGGCTTGTGTTCGTCTGTGTCTTCGTTTGTGTGTAAGCTTGTGTCTTGTGTGTCTGGCTTCCTAACTCTGTGTTATTTATATCCTACAGGTGGATCAAAGAATCGTCCTTAAAGCTTTTGCGCGTAGACATTTATTGACCAATCAGATTTGTATTTTACTATTTTATTTTCGAGCCTAAATATTTTCTGTAGGTTCACTTCCGATCCTAATTTTCTAGAATGTTCTATTCCATGTTTTTAGCTGATTGGTTGAAAAATATAAAAATGTAATTTAAATGTTAATACGGGTTTGATCCTAAATTTTTAGAATGTTCTTAAGTATGTTTTTATTGCTTATTTTAAGAACAGAAAAATTTGTATCCTATAGCTTACATTGGTGAGTAATGGGCTTGGATTTTCATATTTTCGGTTTTCAATATCTCCAGTTTCGTAATTTGGCACATCTTGACCTTGTGGAATTCCTGTTCATATGATTTATTCAGATATTGTTGGGTTCAAGTTCTGTCTTATATCATTGCTATTCTTTCCAGGAAGAGAGTAAGTTTGCATGAAATTTCCGACCATATTTGATGTTTCTTCAATTGGTTGCCATAAAATCTATCTGTGACCAATTCACACACTCAAATCTTTTGTAACTTTCTGCACCCTCCAGGAATTAACTGGAATATTCCATGTTAAACTTGGTGGAATAAGCTTGAAGTCTCGGCATCTGTATAGGAATATAAGGTGGTTGGTCGTTTGTTCCAATTCTTGATTTGGTCATTCTCTTTCCATTGATGTAATGTATCGGGTCCATACCGACAGGGTATTAGTTGTCTGAAGGGAAAGCGTCTGCCTTTATAGGATAAAGTTGAAATAAACGATAGAGATTAACACTGGAGTATTAGTCGTCTTTAGGAATTACCATATATACTGGACTACTATGTATGGGAACCAATAACGAAAAGACTTAGATTAAAAAGAATTCAGAAAAAAAATTATTTTGAATTGGAATATGAGCTCAGGTAAGAAAATCACACATAGTAGTAGTAATCACAGCTGGAATATAACAATAAAAATAAAATTAAATTTAAATGAATCTTTAATTTAACATCTATGTAATTAACAACGCATTATAAAGAAAGTTTTTCAGAGTGAAAAGAAAAATTAGATTGCAATCAATTTTAAAATTGAGCTTAGCATTTAATCAGCAAATGAATTAAAAGTTATTTAAAGAATTTACAACAACAAAACTGGGATGAAGTTACACAGGAGCCAAAGTTACATGTTTATAAATTTGGAATTGATCTTAAAGAGGATGATGTTAATAAATGTGGAGTCCTTACTTTAATACCATACAAAGCAGGTTATTGCTATCATGTAGTTTGTCAGAAAATTAAATACAATTGTTGCAAAGATTTAATATTTTGAAGAGATAATGTGAAAGAAATACTAGAAATAAACAGATATTTCCAAGAGTTTAACAGAGGTTATCGCTTATATCTTAAAGATACAACTACAATTTTTTTTATACATAAAACATTAAATGCTTAGGGAGATTATGAGCTTCTTTTTAGTGTTGACATTTGTGATGAGGGTCACAATATAGAAACAATTTAAAAAAAACACTTTCTCTGGAGATCCACAAATGCTCTTTTAAATAATTCAGTAATTGCTGTACTTAAGTAATACTAACTTAACAAATAAAATATAACAACCAGCTGATAGGCCTAGTGGATAGAGTGTTCGCCAATGGACCAGGCCCTACGATCAATCCCAGGTCGCGTCATACCGAAGACTTTAAAAATGTACTTGATTCCTCCTTGCTTAACACTCAGCAATAAAAGGTATGTATCAAGGATAAAGTGGAGCACCTCGGTGTAGTAGCTATTGAAAAGGGAGCCTTCTGGTCGTCTTTCACAATGGTGGCCAGCTTTACTTTAACTTATCCTTAAGGAATAATTATTAACAAAAAACAACAAAAAACTTCAAAAAACGAAAAAAATCAAAACGATGCTGATCATAATTTATTAAAAATTGTTTTCAAATTTGAAACAATTGAAATTGATTTTTAAATCTCTTAATTGTTTCAATTAAATTTATCTGCTTATTTGTATTTATTTGTTTCTTATTTATATTTTATACATTTATTCATAATTTACTTATAATTTCTTTGTCTATTGATTTAATTATTTTTTGTTTGCTGAATAATTTCATTGACCATCAAAAGGTTTTTATTTTTAAAATGTAATTTTAAAACCTTTTCTGAAAGCATTTTTTTTTTCTTGAAGCACAACAATTCTTCATTACATTATGATTATCGTCTGTTTCACTGATTCACTACTTTTGTGACGTCACAATCGAACTGGTCTTCTCTTTTCGCTCGTCTTGACCAGAATCATTAAGTTTGCCACTTTCATTGACTTTCAAGAGGTGGTGTCAAAAGAAATCAGTTGCTAAAAGAAAAATCAAACAACTAACTATAACATAGATAAATATTTTATGATTATCGTCTGCCTTCATTTTTGAACGTGTGAGTTTTTCACATTAAGTTTAAATGGTGTTTTTTTTTTATTGAAGACTAAGTGACAGCAAGTCTCCTACGGATAGCAGTATTCTTTTAAGTCTATAAGTTTGCTTTAATATTGCTGTCACCTGGATAGATTCGGTTCTTTCTTTGATGTCCACTTCTCCATGTGCTCCAATTACAATTAGTATCACAGTCACTTTCATATTCCACAGATTTTTCAGTTCTCAGGAAAGATCGAAGTATTTGTTTATGTTTTTGCTTTCTTTTATTTTTACTCTACGTGTGATTCATTGAAATGTCAAAATCCTCAGGTTGACAAGTTCTTTTCTTCTTGTTAATTGATATTAGATCTTCTCTTCTGGCCTTTTTCAAATACAGATGCAGTCACTTGCAGGAATAGATGCTTCTTTCTACAAATTTTTTACATTTTAGAAAGCACCCATGTGAATACACACTAGAGAGAATCTGTTTCTAAAATAAAACAGTTTTTGCTTTCTTATATTTTCCCTCTTCGTCTGATGCATTGAAATGGCAAAAAAAGCAGTCAGCTGGCAAAATACAAAGAGCACAAAATAAGTTTTCAGACTTTTTTCGTATGAGAACCTTTATTGATAGTACACACATGAAACTCTAGTCCCCTTCGAAGTAACCTCCTCCGGCTTCAATGCACTTATTGTACTGTTCAAACAACTTCTGGAAGGGCCCAATGGAAGTCCTCTTGTGTGAGCGTGTCAATGACCTTCGTCACAGCCTCTTTCATCTCCTCAATTGTCTCATAAAGACAACCTCAATGATTAGGGAATAATCAAAAGTCACAGGGAGGAAGGTGTGAACTGTAGGGAGACTGAGGAACTGTCTAGATGCCCATTTTGATAAAATAGTCTGTGACAAGTATGGATGTGTGGACTGGTGCAATTGTCCAGGTGGAAATGCCACTGAGCCGATTTGAAGAGTGCTGGTCTCTTTCCAAGGAATCTCTTCCTGAATTCCCTTAAAACATCAACTTTGTATTCCTTGTTGACTCTCCAGTGGGAACCAAAGTCTGGTGTCCTGACTTCCTTACTCCTCCCACACCTCTCAACATCCCTCACAGACTCCTTGCCTTCCTTAAATTTCTTATGCCACACAAAAACTGATTCTCGTTTCATGGAAGATGGTCAAAAAGCAGTCTGAAGCATTCCATACGTTTTTGTGGTATTTTTCCCAAAGTTTAAAACAGAATTTTATTGTGTATCGTTCTTCTAAAGTCTCAGATTGCATTTTTGAAATTCACCAGGCTTTAGTTTGGTGTATTCTAAGTGCTACTGTATTGTTCATTTGAACCTAAAATCATAAAAATTAGTCAGTCATCTCATAAGATGTATAGCAATAACATAGTGAACTTTAAAGGGTCTACGACAATTTTAAATGCCTGTACAAAAAAAGTCTGGAAACTTATTGGAAGGCACTAGTACATTCATTTTTTAAGATAATGTGACAGAAAACTTGCAGAGAAGCAGTCGGTGGATTCTACAGCCCCAGTGAACTTAGCCATTGTCTTAAAAGGCATTACAAGAAGCATGATAGAACTATATACATATATATATATATGTATATTTAGAGAGAGAGAGAGAGAGAGAGAGAGGCAGAGAGAGAGATGAAAGTTTTAGAAAGTACTCATGTGAATACACACTTGAGGGAAGCTGTTCATAGAACAAAGCAGTCAGCTAGCAAAATACATTGTCAATTAGTTATTATCATAATCATCAAATCGTGCAGACAGCTCAGATTTCCCTGACACACTCTCTCCCCATCCGTCCCTATCATCCATCATTCCATGCAGGTCCGCCCATCTACATTCAGTATCCACACAAATGTCCCTTTGAAGGGCTCAAAAGAACAATGACATTCATATTTTCATCCTTGTTTCACCTACAAAAACAGGAGCATTGTTAGCTACTAATATTTTGGTAATCCATGAATTGCAAAAGATTTCTGTAGGTTTACTAGAGTGGCATTTGTTGTTGCTGAGTTTGATATGTAAACGTCTATCCATTTGCTGAAGGCATCCACTATTACCAGGAACACGTGACCTTTATATGGGCTTGCATAATCAACGTGGAGTCTCGATAAGTCGTCTTCTGGAATTTCCCAAGAATGTAAAGGGTGGTTGTTGGCATTTGATTGACTTGTTGACACTCAGAGCAGTTTCCCACATTAAATTCTATTTCCTGGTCTAATATTGGTCACCAAAAAGTTTCTGCTCATCCCTTTCCTTATTACAATTCCTGGATGTCCCTTATGGAACGCCTCTAGAAGTTTTTTTTTCAGCCTTTCTATGGGATCTATTACTCATCTTCCCACCAGTAAACATTCTTCCACAATTCCCAATTCATGTCTTCTAATGAAGTAAGAGTGCCATTCTTCTGTATTCGGACATTTGTCTGGCCAACCATTTTTTACATAGTTTAGCACCTGTTTTAGGAGTTTGTCCTTTTTCGTCCACCTGGTAATTTCTTGATACGTAACAGGAGTTTGAACCAGGTATTCCAGCAGCATTATATTCTCCTCTAAAATGGGAGCTTCTCGTTTTGTAAGCCTTGACAACCTTCTCAGCCCTTCTGCATTTTCATTCTCGCTTCCTTCCCGATATTCAAGCTGGTATATCTACGCGGATAGGATTACCGCCCAGAGTTAAATTCTTGCCGAGCTGATCACTGGGATGTTTTATTTTCTTTATTATATCCTAAGAGTGGTTTGTGGTCTGTATATAATGTGAACAGCCTTCTATATAGATATTGGTGACATTTTTCACTCCAAAAACCACGGCCAATTCCTCCTTGTCAATTTAGGAACAATTCTTTTCCGCTGGTTGAAGAGTCCTTGATACAAAGGCTATTGGTCTTCCCGATCCGTCCTCCATGATATACCTGCATTGTTTGGGTCGATGTCTACCAACACTAGGAGAATTTAATTGTTCTTTTGATTCTTTCCTACTAGCTCATGTTTTGACGTCCACTCCCATTGTGCTTCCTTACACAATAACTGATGTAAAGGAGCCAAAATATGGGAAATGTTTCGAATATAATGGACACAGTAATTAATCATACTGTGTAGAAATTGATAACTGTATTCGCCTTTCAATAAAAAATGAGGTGAGGTCGATTTTTCAGCTCTCTGGCAAGATTCAATTGTTTGTTTGATTTTGCTTTCTTTCACCCTCGACGAAGTTCCCCTAAGTTATTCACTGAAGAGTAAGTGACAAATAGACTCCCCCCAGATACCAATATTCTTTTAAGTCTATTAGTTAGCTTTGACATTCATGTCATCTAGATTGACTACCTTCTTTCTTTGACCTCATGTTTCTCCATGTGCTCCATTTACAATTAGTATCACAGTCACTTTCATATTCCACAGATTTTTCAGCTCTCTGACAAGATCCATGTATTTGTTTATGTTTTTGATTTCTTTCACCCTCGACTAAGTTACCCATTGAAAGATAATTCAAGTTGTTGATGTTGTTTAAATGGACAGCATTATTGTTAAAAATTCAAAAACTAAGTCAAGCATCCTCAATCATCCAATATAAATCATAGTCATTGTAAAAAAATTACATTTCTTCAAGATAATCTAACACACCTATGAGAAGGAAAATGCTTATCCAATTTTCTGGGTTAATGCTTTGGCCCCCAAATTGAGACTGACCCCAAAGTCATCATTTGATAAAGAAATTGTTGTTTGCACAGTTGTTGTTTGTGAGCAGTGCAGCATGTGGATATAATGTTACAGATTTTATAAACTGTGATATCCACCTGGAAAAAATTTATCAACAAAATAGATATATTCTTTCTACTGACATTGGATATTCTAATCCAGCAAAAATCATTTTTAGATATTTTATGAATACAAATAAAAATATTCCAAACTTTTCCATATGTTTCATATAAATAAATATTTTTATACATACACTCCTACTGATTTTGGAAGGTAGAGAATTAAAAACAATCAAATATTTTTTACTCTCTTTGCGTAAGAAGGACTCTTAATTTCAGTTATAAAATCCTGCTTACATAAAACTATTTTTTTATATTGCACTGGGATATCATATGACAATGTACACTCAACTAATTTTGAAAGGTAGAAAATAAAAATATATAAATAACTTGAAAGTAAGCAATGAAGAACACGTAATTTCAGTGATAAATTCCTCCTTATACACAACAATTATTTAATACTGTACTGCGATGTGATGTTGGATAGCACTGTATATGTATATATATAATAATAATAATAATAATGATAAAAATAAATAATTATAAATAAATAGATATTTATTAGGTTTATACATTTATTACAATGGAGTTTTGTCTAAAAAAAAGAAATGAAGAAATCGAAAAATACAATTAAAAACTGTTGGAATAGTGTAGAAACATTTATATGTGCTTGTGTGTGTTTGTGTGGGTTATAGTTATGTATTAATGTGTGTGGATGTGTAAGTGGTGTTTAGTGTATATGGGTGTGAAAATACATACATACAAACTTCCATGGCATTAAATATATAAATCTAATATATATTTATGTATTATCATAATTACTATATAATATTTATTTATTATTATTACATAACAGATACTGACCAGTCTCCAAATTATATCACACTTGAAAATATGAATTAGTGAAAACCAACACTGTTACAAAATATTAAGTAAGTTAAGAAATAAAGGCAAATGATGTTAAAAAAGCAAATAATTTAAAACAAAACAAATTTGTCTAAATAAATTGTTTATACAAATATTTTCTTGAATTTGGATTTATGGTATATCAACCATTGAAAGTTATTTAATGCCAAATCCATTTTTAAATATGCAAATAGTTCTATTTCAAACAATTCAGTTTATCATATTTTAGTAACAGATTGATTTTTACTATGAACAACTTGAAAACTTTTAGCTTTCAAACAATCTCTATTTCAATTTTGAGATGAGGAGAACTGGATTTAGAAATAAAGTTGTCTGCAGTATCTCAATATATATATATATATATATATATATATATTCAGGATCAGGTCAAATGGTAAAAAATATGAAAGTTATACTCCCTGATGCACACATATTAACATAGTTACTTTACCTGGCAAATAGACGTCTGTCTGTGATTGTGGTTCATAAAACCCGTTTATATCCAATTTCACAAAGTAGCTTGTAGCACTAATAAAATAACAAAACATAGAGTACTGGTTTTGAGATGAGAACAACTTAAGAATAATCTCATAACAATCATATTAGGTAGAAAGGTTTGATGTGATCAGAAGACTGATTGGATGAGCCTTTCAACTACCTGTCTAGCCTGGTAAAAAAGTTGGGTGTTCCAAGTCACTTACTTAAGAAAAAACAAAATTGTCAAAATAAATTAACCCTAAATGGATTAAGAAGACTCCAGCTCATATCACATTTGAATATGGTCTCAAAGTAGAACAAATAATTTAAGATTTGTCAAAAAAATAAAAAGTTTTTATTCAAAGATTTTGTTTGATTTGGTTTTATGACATATCAAACATTTAAGGTTATTCAATGCGAAATCTATTTTTAAATATACAAATAGTTCTATTTCAAACAATTCAGTTTATCATATATTAGGAACAGCTTGACTTTTACGATGAACAACTTGAAAACTTTTAGGTTTTCGAACAATCTTTATTTCAATTTTGAGATGACAAGCACTGGATCTTGAAATACACTTATCTGTAGTCTCTCTTTCTCTCGATAAATACATACTTATTTAGGATCAGACCTAATGGAAAAAATATGAAAAATATTCTCTCTGAGAAAAACAAAAGAAGTTGCCACCTGGGAACAGTGCATTGTGGGATTTGGAAAGGTCAGAAATATGGACAACCTTGTAAGGGAGGAGGAGATTGAATTAGTCATTGCACATGGTAGATGGACATTTGACTAGTGCACACAAGATAAATAGCTTTTTTCTTGGGGAATAGATACATATCTCTATTGGTGATCAATGAAACCTCCTTATACATATATATATATATATATATATAGGTATGTATTAAAAGGGAGAGAGACAGTTTTTGATCAATTGATTCAGTTTGACATATTTTTATCTGACTGTCAATGAAGGAGTGAAATGTAGAAGTTTAGTCAAACAATTCTATTTCAAAACAATTCAGTTTAGCATATGTATGCATTTAGCTCTGTTCAACCCATAGGTAGGGTCCTATCAAATGCTATGACTCCTGGACAGAGTGGAACTGGGATCGATAGCAAAGATGAATACTCCACATTCCCCAGAGATCTAGCATTATGGAACCACACCATCAGATTGTTTAGTGTCACATCCAGGACACTTGAGAAGCGGTTGGTGTATTCTACAGCCCAAGCTGACTGGGCAATAAAGCTTTAGTGGTATCAAGCCATAGTTGATAGGTGACTTCATTGTGGTTGGGTCTTACCTGTCTCAACAGAGGTGCAGTTGGCATATCACACAGCCCCAAATGACAAGTTACCCTATTCGATGGATTTTTACCTTTCTCTCTACAGAAGTACATTGTCATATCCTACAGAACTCATCTTCAGGACACTTACTGGGGGGAGTTCTTACTCATCTTCAGAGGTACCATCAGTGTATTCTACAGCACTAGCTGACTGGGCAATAAACATAGTTATTGTCAAAACAGTTATATTTCAGATAATTCAATTTAGCATAAGTACACAGTTTAGATGTTAAAACATCTCTACTTTGAGCAATTCAGTTTAGCATAAGTATGCAGTTTTAATGCCAAAACAGTTCTATCTTAAACAATTCAGTTTAGCATAAATACGCAGTTTAAATGCAAAAAAAGCAAAGTAGAGTAACCTCGGTTTAGTTAAATTTAACCCATTGATAAGGCCCTTATCAGGTGCTACCACTCCTGGACAGAGTGAACCTGGGAGAATCGGCAATGAAAGGCTACTCCGCATGCCCCAAAATTCAAGCATTACTGCAACCTCACCATCAGATCGTTTTGTGTCATATCCAGCATTGTGGGTAGGTCTTACCTGTTTCAACAGAGGTGCCATTGGCAGAGCCCCCAAATGACAAGTTGCCACATTCGATGGATTTTTACTATTCTCTCTGCAGAAGAACATTGGCATATCCTACAGAACCCAAATACCCCATTCTAAATGTTCCTTTCTTTTTAAAAACAGTAGATCATAGGATTAGATATGTTAAGGTCAAGTGTGAATTTTTTTAACACAAACAAATGAATATATGAGGACAATCATAGGATTTCTTCATTTATAATCTTATTACATATACATGTGGAAAAATAAGCAATTTTACTACTTACCCAGATCAACACAGCAATAAACTTACAGAAATAACAAGGACAGAAGTAATTAAGTCAGTCTTAATTAGATACAACAATTTACAAGAACCACTTTACGAAATTGTAATACTTTACGGTAAAGTATGTGTAAACAAAATGATAATGAATGAATAAATATAATTAAAGTCATAATAAGAGTTAAAAAGAAAATGTTTTCTCTCCACTGTGTTTTTGCATGTGGCATTTTAATGAGGAATTTCTAGAAAATGCTGATCCACAAACTTCACAAGAAAATGGTTTCTCTCCAGTGTGTGTTCGCATGTGACGTTTCAAATGGGAATTCTGTGAAAATCTTGATCCACACACTTCACAAGAAAAAGGTTTCTCTCCAGTGTGTGTTCGCATATGACTTTTTAAAACAGACGTTGCAGAAAATGCTGATCCACACACTTCACAAGAAAATGGTTTCTCTCCAGTGTGTGTTCGCATGTGCGATTTTAAATTGCAATTCTGTGAAAATGCTGATCCACAAACTTCACAAGAAAAAGGTTTCTCACCAGTGTGCGTTCGCATGTGGCATTTTAAATCTGACCCATGTGAAAATGCTGATCCACAAACTTCACAAGAAAATTGTGTCTCTCCAGTGTGTGTTCGCATGTGATATTTCAAATTGTAACTCTGTAAAAATCTTGCCCCACACACTTCACAAGAAAATGTTTTCTCTGCCGTGTGTGTTCGCATGTGACATTTCAAATAGGAACTTAGGGAAAATCTTGATCCACATATTTCACAAGAAAATGGTTTTTCGCCAGTGTGTGTTAGCATGTGACTTTTTAAATTTGACTTTAAAGAAAATGCTGATCCACAGACTTCACATGGGAAAGGTTTCTCTCCAGTGTGTGTTCGCATGTGGTATTTTAAACCTGACCCACTTGAAAAAGCTGATCCACAAACTTCACAAGAAAAGGGTTTCTCTCCAGTGTGTATTCGCATGTGGCGTTTTAAATATGACCCATGTGAAAATGCTGATCCACAAACTTCACAAGAAAATGGTTTCTCTCCACTGTGGGTTCGCATGTGGCGTTTTAAATATGGCTTATGTGAAAATGCTGATCCACAAACTTCACAAGAAAATGGTTTTTCTCCAGTGTGTGTTTGCATGTGATATTTTAGACTTGACCCATTTGAAAAAGCTGATCCACAAACGTCGCAAGAAAATGGTTTCTCTCCAGTGTGTGTTCGCATGTGACATTTCAAATGGGAATTCTTGGAAAATCTTGATCCACAAACTTCACAAGAAAAGGGTTTCATTCCAGTGTGTGTTAGCATGTGACTTTTCAAACTTGACCTTACAGAAAATGCTGATCCACAGATCTCACAAGAAAATGGTTTCTCTCCAGTATGTGTTCGCATGTGATAATTCAGACTGGAATTCTGTGAAAATCTATCCCCACACACTTCACACGGAAATGGTTTCTCTCCAGTGTGTGTTCGCATGTGACATTTTAAATCAGACCCATTTGAAAAAGCTGATCCACAAACTTTACAAGAAAATGGTTTCTCTCCAGTGTGGGTTCGCATGTGGCGTTTTAAATATGGCCCATGTGAAAATGCTGATCCACAAACTTCACAAGAAAATGGTTTTTCTCCAGTGTGTGTTCGCATGTGATATTTTAAACTTGACCCATTTGAAAAAGCTGATCCACAAACGTCACAAGAAAATGGTTTCTCTCCAGTGTGTGTTCGCATGTGACATTTCAAATGGGAATTCTTGGAAAATCTTGATCTACAAACTTCACAAGAAAAGGGTTTCATTCCAGTGTGTGTTAGCATGTGACTTTTCAAATTTGACCTGACAGAAAATGCTTATCCACAGACCTCACAAGAAAATGGTTTCTCTCCAGTGTGTGTTCGCATGTGATAATTCAAACTGGAATTCTGTGAAAATCTATCCCCATACACTTCACACAAAAATGGTTTCTCTCCAGTGTGGGTTCACATGTGACGTTTTAAATCAGACCCATTTGAAAATGCTGATCCACAAACTTCACAAGAAAATGGTTTCTCTCCTGTGTGTGTTCGCATGTGATGTTTCAAATCGGAATTTTGGGAAAATCTTGAACCACAAACATCACAAGAAAACAGTTTCACTCCAGTCTGTGCTCGCATATGACATTTTAATATTGACCTTAAAGAAAATGCTGACCCGCACACTTCACACGAAAATGGTTTCTCTTCAGCGTGTGTTTGCATGTGACGTTTTAATTGGGAATTCAGTGAAAATTTTAATGCACAAACTTCACAAGAAAATGTTCTTTCTCCAGTGTGTTTTTGCCTGTGAACTTTTAAAATGGAATTCTAGAAAAATCTTGAACGACAAACTTCATAAGAAAATGCTTTCTCTCCAATGTGTGTTTGCATGTGATTTTTTAAAATTGAACTTGAAGGAAATGCTGATCCACAGACTTCACGAGAAAATGCTTTCTTACCAGTGTGGACTAGCATGTCGTA
The DNA here is from genome assembly GCA_963585895.1 of Sepioteuthis lessoniana. NCBI lineage: Eukaryota > Metazoa > Mollusca > Cephalopoda > Myopsida > Loliginidae > Sepioteuthis > Sepioteuthis lessoniana. Next base: position 14,110,070 of record OY757908.1, on the reverse strand, counting down.
GTTCAAATGTGACCCATTTGGCAGTCAATATGCATATCCAATGACTTAGCAAAGCACATATTTTACATTTGCTATGTGTTTGAATGTCTCTTTTAAATTTCAAAATAGTTCTTTCCTATTATCCTTTGTGATCTGTGAAGGAATAAAAGTTAAATTATTACTCAGACAATAACAATCACAAAATTCATACCTTATTTAGAATCAGTTTATATTTCAGTTAATTGCAACAAGTATATAAAAGTAAGTCAAGTAGGCAACCAAAGGCTCCCTTTTCAATAGCTACAACAATGATGTGAACCGATGGGCACAAATCCTTTTTCTGGATTACTCCAATTTACCCATGATATGTACCTTATATTGCTGAGTTTTAAGCAAGGAGGTATCAAGTACTATTTTTAAAGTCATTGATATGATGGGACATGAGATTGAACGTGGTTCTCCCAGACCAGTGGCAGACACTTTACCTATTTGTCATATATACTTAATACAAAGATGTAAATAAAATTCTTATACAATAATGAAGGAATTTTTTAAATTTTATGAAAGATTTACCAAAATTAAAAGGATATTTATAAATAATAGATTCTTAGAAAACCATGGAAAAGAAAATGATCGAAAAAACATTTTATATTTTTGTTCATTTTGATTGTCCCAAGTGGACAACAGCTGATATCACATTTAAATATGCTCTCATTTTTGTCAAGAAAAGAAGGAAAGTCAATTCAAGGAAGATGAGGAAGATACATGTCTGAATTTTTTAGTAGAAACTTGATTTTTATTTTTCAGGGTTTTCAGACTATTATCTTCGTCTTTATAGTTATATTCTCAATGTTTCACCCAAAATGTCATCCAGCCTTCTTCAGATGTTTGTCAAAGTTGGGAGCCTATACAGAAGTTCAAACCACGTCCTTTATTTAATCCATGGGGGACACTTGTTTTCATTCCATTAACTATAACTGGGTATAAGTACTAAGTATTCTTGTATTGTTGCTTGCCTGCTGTCAGAATTGAAATTGCAACCTCTAGATGATTGTTTCTTTAGAAGCTTAGGGTACCAACGCCAATAACCATTATGCTATGAATCCTTCTGTACAGTTCAGAGTGAATTTGTGGGACTTATAAACTTTAATCTTCTCACATCACTATGATTACTTCAAGTATGTTAGATTTTTTACCTGAACTTATATTGCAATTTTTTTTTCCCAATGCTATCCAACCTTTTTGATTATTGGTTACCATTTGTATTCATCACTATAATTTCTCTACTCAACAGGTCACTGCGGCCCCCACCTATGTGCTCATTCCTTAAGGTGACTAATTATCCAGGGTTCATCTCTATCAATTATTTTAACTATATCCCATGAGGGCAGATTGTTTCCCTTTTCTTTCCATATATGGTCTGTCATACCTGACTTTTCAATTTCACCTCATATTACTGCTTTCCGATGTTCTTGTAACATTATTTTTAGTGGCCAGTATATATTGTCTTTGTATGTTTTACCACCACTGTAATGAATGAAGTACACACAGTTGTTGATCATGTTGAATTCTGTTAGTGGCTTGACACAGAAGAGATATCTCCAGAGAGTTGAGCCTCTTGTGAATATTGCCCTGATGTCATATGGACTACATATTCTTTGGATCCTTTCAGCTAGACCTTTGACATAGGGCAGACATATTGTGGTGAGCTTTCGGTCATCGTTTTCTATCCTCCAATCAAGTTTTCCTGGAGCCGATGACATGTACCTTGGGTTGATATGATGAAGGTTACATCTTGAAGTAATCATTTCTTCTTAATGTACATCTATATCACAACTAATGGTTTTTACTCAATGTTGTAAGGAACCAACTATTCCCTTTATCAGATTATATGGATAATGGCAGTTGAAATTGAGGTACTGTCCAGAGAAGGTGGGTTTATGTTACCCACACGACCCGAATCCTTGCGCTGTGCATGTTACTAATACCTTAATGAAGGTTAATTTATTATCTTGTTCCTTCTCCATAGCGAACTGTATAGATGGTTGTATTGAGTTCATGTCATCATCATCATGTCGTGCTGGTAGCATGGATATCCCTGACCCTCTCTTGCCACTTTTTCCTATCGGCAGGTCTTCTGGGCTACATCACGTATCCTCACATAGTTGCTGAATGTATGTTCGTGCTGGTCGTCCTGCTTTTGCACGGCCATATGTGGGGGTCCATAAGAGTACATCTCTTATGAGTTCGTCCCTGCTTCTCCAGCAGTGTCCTGCATGTCTGGTTCGTCTAACTTGGATAGTTTTTGTGATAGGAGGCAGGTGGCCGTACAGTTGGTGTCTTGTGGGGTGTTGCCGCCAGGACTTGTCCAAGATTGCTCGCAGAAATCTTGTGTAATTGCTGTCTAGCTTCTTCTCCAGCCGTTTTGTTAGAATCCATGTAGTGCATCCATATAGCAGTATTGATGCGACCGCTGCCTGGAAGAAACTGCGTTTCATTTTATCGGTTAGGTCTGATTTCCATATACTCCATAGCCTATTGATAGCTGTCCATGCCTTGGTTAACCGCATGTCGATGTCCTTTTCGGTTGATGAGACGCTGCTTCCTAGGTAAGTGAATTTGTCTACTAGTTTAAGAGGAGTTCCATCTAGTGTGGAGATGTCACCTGTTTGATTATAGCGCATATATTTCGTTTTGTGCGCATTGACATGGAGGCCTATGCCTGTGGCTGTTTGTTCCATACTATGCAGTAGTGTTTCGGCTTGGTTGGGTGTATTTGCCAGTATCGCCAGTTTAACTTGACTTTTCAATAGTTGTCGCTTGCTAATGTTGACAATTGCTTTCACTGGTGATTAATGGGCTAAGATTTTCATATTTTCGGTTTTCGTCTTCTCCAACTTTGTCATTGTATGTGTCTTAATCATGTAGAATTCGTGTTCCTATGATTTATGTAGATATTTTTGGATTCACGTTCTGTCTTCTATGTTTGCTATTCTTTCTAGGAATGGTGTAAGTTTGCATGAGATTTCCGACCATGATAGATGTTTCTTTCAACAATACAGGAATACTTACCCTCATACATGGTTGTGGCAAACAGAATCAAAACAAGCGCTCCCTATTGATTAATTAATGATGTGTTTTGAAGTTCTGTGTAGGCTCCCGACTTTGACAAACACCTCAAGAAGGCCAGAAGACGTACTCGCCAAAACGTTGTGAATATAACAATAGAAATAAACACGATAGTCCAAAAACATCATATTTCTAGCACCATTACTTGTGTCAAAAGTCTTTTCGGTTGACAAACCTTCATTTGTTTAATATAGATACCCCGTCTTCTCCAATGGTATTTTGACGTGAGGGGTTGAACATGCCAAACACCAGTGTACATTTAAAGTCCATAACTAACCTCCAATCCTACCAAATAAGCAAAGTAATTAACATTTATAAAGTGATTCAAAGTGGAAAGAAAAATTAGATTGCGATCAGTTAAAAAAGTTATTTAAACAATTTACAACAACCAAACTGGGATGAAGTGACAGAGGAGCCAAAGTTACATGTGTATAAATTCGGAATTGATCTTAAAGAAGATGATGTTAATAAATGTTGAGTCCTCACTTAAATACAATACTAAGAAGGTTATTGCTATCATGTAGTTTGTCAGAAAATTAAATGCAATAGTTGCAAAGATTTAATATTTGGAAGAGATAATGTGAAAGAAATACTAGAAATAAACAGATATTCCCAAGGGTTTAACAGAGGTTATCTCTTATATCCTAAAGATACAACTACAAATTTTTATTTGATATAATTATGTAGTCATTGGTAAGCTGATGAAAAAAGGAAACTAGTCATGCATAAAACATTGAATGCTTTGGCAGATTAAGAGCTTCTTTTTAGTGTTGACATTTCTGATGAGGGTCACAATATAGAAAAAATACAAAGAAAGTTTGTCTGGAGATCAACAAATGGTCTTTTAAATAATTCAGTTATTGCTGTATTTAATTAAAAATTACTTAATAATTAAAATTTTCTACCATTAAAGAATAATTATTAACAAAAAAAGAACAAAAACAAACAAATCAAAACAATGCTGATCATAATTTATTAAAAATTGTTTTCAAATTTGAAACAATTGAAGTTATGAACGAATTTTAGTCTTTCAATTTTCTTTCTATAAGGTATTTTTCTATAAGTATTATTGGATTTTTAAATCTCTTTATTGTTTCTTTGAAATATATTTGTTTATTCGTTTCTTATTTATATTTTGTACATTTATTCATAATTTACTTGTAATTTCTTTGTCTATTAATTGGATTATTGTTTGTTTGTTGCTGTATAAGAGTAATAATTATATAATAATTACGATATTTTAATTTCATGCAATAATTATTGGGTTTATTAACTTTGACATAACATTCAAGACATTTTATTTTCTCATCAATTATTTTTTTAAATTAATATCAAATAAAGTTCTGTCTAAAATTCAACCCTGTTTTTTAATTTTTAAAATGTAATTTTAAAACCTTTTCTAAAAGCATTTTTTTTTGTTTCTTGTTGCACAACAATTCTTCATTACATTATGATTATCGTCTGTTTCACTGATTCACTACTTTTGTGACGTCACAATCGAACAGGCTTTCTCTTTCGTTCGTCTCGACCAGAATCATTAAGTTTGCCACTTTCATTGACCATCAAGAGGTGGTGTCAAAAGAAATCACTTGGTAAAAGAAAAATCAAACAACTAACTATAACATAGATAAATATTTTCAATGCTTTCAAATATTCTGAAGATTTCTCTCAATCATTTACTTCAATTCCCATGTGATGGACACGTCTTAATACACAAAATTCATCTCTGTTTTTAAAAACTCTTTCAAAATTACAATAAATACCCGTACAAATTCAATTTCGACAAATAACGTTTTCTATTATCTCAGCAGAGGTGCCGTTGGTATATCACACGGCCCCAAATGACATGTGGCCCCATTCAACTGGATTTGACCGTTCTCTCTACAGAAGTACATTAGGCATACATTACAAATTCAATTTCCACAAAAACTCTAAAAAAATGTCCTTTTTAAAAGAACATTTTGTATTTATTCAATTCAATCATTGTTTATAATAGTTTTAAAAAGATCGAGGGAAATTTAATCTGCCAACACCGACTAACGATTTTGATGTTGGGCTTTGTTTATGTCACCCCAACGATTAACACGATAAGTAGCAAAATTTGAGTATCAATTAAATGTTGAAATGAATTTCATTTGCATAAACAATTTCATCGGTTGACATTTCTGCTATTTTTATATGCGAATAGGATAAAGTACTGTCTAAAATTAAAAAAATATTTCACTTCTTTCTTCGTAGAAAAATCTTTTCCAGTAAATTACGTATTTTTAGCTGTAAAGAAAGTTTAATAACCGAACGTTATACTTACTTGATTCTCTTTCAAAATTACAATAAACACTCTTACAAATTCAATTTCGACAAAAACTCAAAAAAAGTATATTTTCAAATAACATGTCGGGTTTATCTAAAAAAAAAACAACTTAACTTATGTCATCCCAACGATTAACACAATTTGTAGCAAAAATAAAATATCACTTAAACGTTGAAATGAATTAAATTTAAAAAAGAAAACATTATCAGTTTACAAAAGATTTCAGATATTTTCATATTCAATGAGGAAAAAATTACAATTGATAAAAAAAATCAAAGTTTTTCCTGCAAATTACGTATTTTTGATTTGTAAAGAAAAATAATAACCGGACGTTATACTTACTTCTTTCTCTTTTCTTTTGTCTGATTTCTTTTCTTTCGGGAGATACAACGTTAGAGAAAAGGGGAAAACTAAATTTTAAATAAAATAACTGTAATGAACACTCAAGAGGGATTATATTATGAAAATCTTGATTTTTGTTATAAAATTACGACAACGTCAATATGTCGTCCGGCTTCGCGTGCTGGGAAGGAAACCCGGAGGTTGTTTTTTTTATTTCCTTGGGTCAAGGGAAACTACTCTGTCTGATCATGCTTCTACATAGTTTACACCCCTTCACCCATAGTTCAGAATATAATGATTGTCTATGTGACATAATCTTTTAAATGATTTGGTTGTTTTTTATTTTTTATTTTTGTGTTGCATCGGATGCTTTCTCTCAGCAGGGACTCCGGTTGGGTATCCCCAGTTCCATTCGACATTTCTGTGCTTGGACTCAAGCTAATTGGCCCACTTTCGTGAAGAGGTCAGTGTAACAATCCAGTCTGTGTCCGACTCTGATTTCTTTTATGTGTGTTTGTTCTTTCCAATTCCAGAATTCTGTTTGAATCTGGTCCTATCCGTTTCTATACATGGTCCACATGTCGCCTTACCACCGTCCCAGACTCTTGTTCTATTTCATACATGGGTCCTTCAATAAGTTTCTAGACTTTTTTGTACAGGCAATTAAATTTGTCATAAACTCATGAAAATTCAGTATGTTATTGCTATACATCTTATGAGATGAATGACCAATTTTCCTGGTTTCGCCTTCAAAGGAACAGCTACAGCAGGAATTGGAATACACCTTACTAAAGCCTGATTGTCACAGCTGGTGAATTTCAAAAATGGAATCTGACATTTTAGAAGAACGATATGCAATAAAAATCTGTTTTAAACTTGGAAAAAAATGCCACAGAAAGGTATGGAATGCTTCAGACTGCTTTGGACCATGTTACATGAATCGAGCATCTGTTTGTAAGTGGCATAAGAGATTCAAGGAAGGCAGGGAGTCTGTGAGGGATGATGAGAGGTGTGGGAGGAGTAAGGAAGTCAGAACACCAGAGGTGATTGGCCAAATTGTGAAGGTTAGGTTTAGGTTTACTGTGTTGAGGTTTTAAGGGAGTTCAGGAAGAGATTCCATCGGAAGACGCCAGACTCTTCAAATCGGGTCAGTAGCATTTCCAACAGGAGAATGCACCAGTCTACAACTCCATCCTTCTCATTGAGTATTTGACCAAGATGGGCATCATGACAGTTCCTCACCCTTCCTATAGTCGAGACCTTACTCCCTGTGACATTTGGTTATTCCCTAAGCTCAGAGGCTGTCGTTATGAGACAATTGAGGAGATGAAAGAGGCTGTGACCAAGGTCGTTGATACGCTCACACAAGACGATTTCCATGGGGCCTCCCAGAAGTTGTTGGAACGGTACAAAAGGTGTGCTGCAGCCGAAAGAGATTACTTCGAAGGGGACTAGAGTTTCATGAGTGTACTATCAATAAAAGTGCAAATACGAAAAAAGTCAGGAAACTTATTTAATGATCCTCGTATGACACTGGACCTGTCCGTCTCTTGACTTCCCCGCTCTTCCATCTTAGTCCACATGTCGCCTTACCACCGTCCCGGGACTCTTGTTCTATTTCATATGACACTGGACCTCTCTGTCTCTTGACTACCCCGCTCTTCCATCTTGGTCCACATGTTTCCTTTCTACCTTCCCAGACTCTTGTTCTATTTCTTATGGCACTGGACCGGTCTGTCTCTTGGCTATCCGGCCTTTCCATCTTGGTCCACACGTTGCTTTACCACCTTCCCAGATTCAAGTTATATTTCATATGACACTGGACCTGTCTGTCTCTTGACTACCCCTGTATAGAAATTTTTTACAAATACCAATTCACCTTCTGTAAATTTTTGTGTAATGACCGAGTTGTGATGGTATTTTTTAAAATTTCATGCTGTCTTCTCATGTGCACCTTTACTGTTGTCTTCCGTGGAATGATTCAATCGATGCACTTTTCACTTCACAAGGCATTTTGCTACTAAAATGCCTTGTTAACTCTATAACAACTTCATTTCCTTCCTTCCTTCCTTCCTACGAGACTTGCAGCATAGACGTAAACCCTTTTTTCCACGCTGCCATTAAAACCATAATAAAAACCTTACGGCATCGTCTTCTCTCTCCTTTATTTTCCAAAAAGATTTAGTGAGGAAATAACAACGTAACCACACATAACAAAATATCTTTTGCTAATAAAATCCAATCGAAAATCGTCTTTATTTTCAGCCAATCCGTTTGAAGAGGGATGTTTCAGCGATGTTGTAATATGTTGGATTACATGTCTTGACATATAATCTTGGAATTCTTCACCTACAAAAACAGCAGCATTGTTAGTTACTATTTTTTTGGTAATCCATGAGTTGCAAAACATCTCTGGAGGTTTTCTAGAGTGGCAGTTATTGTTGCTGAGTTTGATATGTAAACGTCTATCCATTTGCTGAAGGCGTCCACTATTACCAGGAACATGTGACCTTTAAATGGGCTTTCATAATCTATGTGGAGTCTCGACCAGTCCTCTTCTGGAATTTCTCAAGGATGTAAAGGGGCGGTTGGTAGCATTTGATTGACTTGATAAACATAGCAGTTTCTCACCTTAAATTCTTTTTGCTGGTCTAATTTTGGCCACCAAAAATAGTTTCTGCCCAGCCCTTTCCTTTTTACAATTCCTGGATGTCCTTCATTGAGCGCCTCTAAAATATTTTTTCCGTACTTGTATGGGTACTATTACTCTTCTTCCCCACAGTAAGCATTCTTCCACAATTCCCTATTCATGTCTTCTAATGAAGTAAGGGTGCCATTCTTCTGTATCCGAACATTTGTCTGGCCAACCATTTTTTACATAGTTTAGCACCTGTTTTAGCAGTTTGTCCTTTGTCATCCACCTCGTAATTTCTTGGTACGTAACAGGAGTTTGATCAAGGTACTCCAGCAGCATTATTTCCTCATCTGCTATGGGAGCTGCTTCCCGTTTTGTAGGCCTTGATAACCTATTCAACTCGTCTGCATTTTCATTCTTGCTTCTTTCCAGATATTCTAGCTGGTATGAGTATGCATTTCCTGCATCATCACAAAACACTCTCAGTATTGCACGGTTTAGGAAAGATGATGTCCGAACCCATCCAACTGTATGTAAAGCCTATTGCATCACGTGTCATACAGCCCCAACACCCATCCCATTCTACTTAAAAGACATATCTGATGATGTGATCCGTAAAATGGAATCAGATGATGTCATCGAACCTCATCATGGGCCAGTAACATGGCTATCCAACCCAGTACTCGTACCAAAAGCAGATGGTTCCATGCGAGATCTAAGTAGATCTAAGGAATCTCAACAAAGCACTACAAGACACCCACGTCCCTATCCCCAGGGTTGATGACATCATACCCATATTTACTGGAAAATCTGTATTCAGTTATAACATGAGGTTAGAATACGTTACCATTTTATACCAAAATGGCAGGTGAGTTTGTTGATTTTTGTTGCCTCTTGTTATATTAAAAGGAATAAACAAATGAGTCAACGAAGATATTGATAGTTTTCAATTTGGAAGTTTTATTAATAGCTTGAGACAAAAGGAACCGTTGCGCTGTAAGTGAAAGGGAAAAGCAAAACTGTTGTAGAGTTGAGAAGGAATAAAGTAGCTGAATGTCAGAGCATGAATTGAGATGCTGTCGTCAGCACAGGATTAAAATGCTGAAGTTAAATGCAGGAGTTGAAATGCTGTCGTCTGGACAGGAATTAAAATGCTGAAGTTAAAAGCGGGAGTTGACATGCTGTCATCAGGACAGGAATTAAAATGCTGACGATAAAGGCAGGAGTTGAAAAATATCCAATTTGTTTCTCTGAGGATCCGTTGGTTTAGAAGGAAAGATGAATGATGAAGGAATGATTTCCCAGACACCAATGGTCCATAAATTGGATGTGGTCTCCTCATGGTGCTAAGCAGACAGCTCGAAATATGTGAGAGAGGGTCAGTGAAGAAAAGTGAAAGTACTCCCTAATGTTAGCTGGTCTTTCCTGCTGCTAGGAGACAAACAGAAGTGTATGTGCTCTGTCATTTTAGCTGGCTTGTCCAGCTGCTGGCCAGTGGGGAAGCGAGAAGAGGGCAAGAAAGGGTTAGCGTGGCCTTTTATGTTGCCATAGGGTGTGGTCACCCAGGCAGAATGACATCAGTCATTTTCATTGGGTAAAATATATGACTTCAAACTCCAACGGCCAAAGCAATTCCTGCACAAAAAGTAATTTGAAATTCTTTCTGCTACACAATAAACTTGACCTGAAAACAGCCTTCCATAAGCTTGAGCTATCAGAACATTCTCGAATCTTCACTGGATTCCGCGCTGGAGACCACCTAATGCGGTATAAAAGACTCACCATGAGAACTCTACCAACATTAGGTGAGGTCAACTCCCGGCATCGCCCCATCATCGCCAACATTCCAAACGCTGCAAGACGACATTGTAGTAGCAACAGCTAACAAGGAAACACGTTTCCAAACGTTAAAAGTAGTCATTACAGCTCTTGAAAAGGCAGGACTAACAATCAGCCTCAGCAAATGCATCCTTGGTCAGCCAGAAATCCTTTTCTGGGGATATAAAATCAACAAGAATGGGATAAAGCCAGACCCAAAAAGGAAAGATAACCCGGCGGACTTCATAAACCAACATGCAATACCACTACAGAAGTTACCACAACGAATTGCCGAAGAAACAAAGGAATACCAAAAACTACTGTTCCTATTACACCCCACCGCACCTCTCATCCGAGAATGCTTACGTGTAGCACAACTCAACAACACAGATCTAACGTGACTATGTCTCTTTATAGCTCTCAACCAGTCCCGACACAATGACCTCACTCTTTAGTGTAGATGGCTGTGAACATACAGACGTAGATACATACAAACTTTCATGGCATTAAATATATAAATCTAATATATATATATATATATCATTCTTTTATAATATTTATTTGATATTATTATATAATAGCTCTATCTCAGATTGTGAGGACTCTCCAAACTATAACACACTTGGTTTGCCATAAAACCACAAAGTGAATCAGTGATAACAAACACTATTACAATATACATTTCTTAAGTATTTTATATATATATATATATATAGTATTATTCAGTCCAGTTAAACCAGAGTTGGGAGTAATTCCTTCAGGACAAGAAAATCATTCAGGAGATGAACATTTAAATTCCATTGGATCTGAAGAAGTCCTGTTATAGTTTTTTTTTCGTGTTTTTGGCTCACACCAGACACTGAAAAACAGGAAGAAAATGAATTTATAATCCTAAAATAACCGATCTTTGTTTTTTTCTTTAAAGATATATATATATATATATATATATATATATATTGTTTAAGAAATAATGGCAAATGATGTAAAAAATCATCAAAATAATCTAACAAATAAAAGAAATATAAAATGAAACTGATAATCTTATGAGTATAATAATCATAATAAAAAAATAATCCAATGAATAATTCAGACAAAACAGGCAAATAAATTTATTTCAATACACAACATTCAAAGTAGAACAAATAATTTAAGAGAAAAACAAATTTGTTGAAAGAAATCAAAATGCTTATTCAAATATTTTCTTTAATTTGGTTTTATGGCATACCAACTATTGAAAGTTATTTAATGCCGAATCCATTTTTAAATATACAAATAATTCAATTTTAAACAATTCAGTTTATCATATTTTACTAACAGCTTGACTTTTACTATGAACAACTTCAAAACTTTTAGGTTCCAAAAAAGCACTATATTTTGATATACACTTATCTGCAGTCTCTCTTTCTATATATACATATATATATACTTATTTAGGGTCAGACCTAATGAAAAAAATACGAAATATATTCTCTGAGAAAAAGAAAGGGAGTTGTCACCTGTGAACAGAGCATTGTGGGATTTGAAGAGGTCAGAAATATGGACAAACATTTAAGTCAGGAGGAGATTGAATTTGTCATTATACATGGATATTTGACTGGTGAACACAAGATAAACTGCTACTTTTCTTGCGGAAGAGACACATATCTCTATTGGTGGTTAATAAAACCTTTATATATATATATATATATATATATATATATATATATATATATATGTATGTATTGAAAGAAAGAGAGAGAGATTTTGATCAATTGATTCAGTTTTACGTATTTTATATCTGACATTTTAGGAATCAAATGTAGAAGACAAACTACAGTAAACAAAATAAAAACAGATGCTTGTAAAACTCTTGCTAGTTTCACAATGTACCTTTTTTTATCTGATAGTCATTGTATGAGTCAAATGAAGAAGCCAAACTTCAACAAGAAAGAAAAACAGATGCTTGTAAAACTCTTGCAATTTTCCCAATGTACCTTGTAGCACCTATAAAATAAGATTTCTTCCTTTACAGTCTTATTACAAATACATGCTGCTAAATAAGCAACATTACAGCTCACACAGATTAACACATCAATATGCTTACAGAAATAACAAGGACAACAGTAATTCATTCACCAGTAAACAGATACAACCATTTACAAGAACCACTTTACGAAATTGTAATGCTCTATGCTAAAGTATGTGTAAACAAAATAATAATGAATGAATACATATAATTAAAGTAATAATAAGAGTTAACAAGAAAATGGTTTCTCTCCACTGTGTTTTCGCATGTGGTATTTTAATGAGGAATTTTTAGAAAATGCTGATCCACACACTTCACAAGAAAATGGTTTCTCACCAGTGTGGGTTCGCATGTGCCCTTTTAAATTGGAATTTCTAGAAAATGCTGATCCACACACTTCACAAGAATATGGTTTCTCTCCAATGTGGGTTCGCATGTGGCCTTTAAAAGATGACCCATCTGAAAATGCTGATCCACACAGTTCACAAGAATATGGTTTTTCTCCAGTGTGTGTTCGTATGTGCTTCTTTAAATCGGAATATGAAGAAAATGCTGATCCACACACTTCACAAGAATAGGGTTTATCTCTAGCGTGGGTTCGCATGTGGCCTTTAAAAGATGACCCATCTGAAAATGCTGATCCACACAGTTCACAAGAATATGGTTTCTCTCCAGTGTGTGTTCGTATGTGCTTCTTTAAATCGGAATTTGAAGAAAATGCTGATCCACACACTTCACAAGAAAATGGTTTCTCACCAGTGTGGGTTCGCATGTGGCCTTTAAAAGATGACCCATCTGAAAATGCTGATCCACACAGTTCACAAGAATATGGTTTCTCTCCAGTGTGTGTTCGTATGTGCGTCTTCAAATGGGAATTTGAAGAAAATGCTGATCCACACACTTCACAAGAATATGGTTTCTCACCAGTATGGGTTCGTATGTGGCTTTTCAAAGATGACCCATGTGAAAAGGATGATCCACACACTTCACAAGAATATGGTTTCTCACCAGTGTGGGTTCGCATGTGACTTTTCAAATTGGAACCATTTGAAAATGCTGATCCACACACTTCACAAGAAAATGGTTTCTCACCAGCGTGTGTTCCTATGTGAGCTTTCAAATGGACATTCTGGGAAAATTTTACCCCACAAATTTCACATGAAAATGGTTTCTCTCCAGTGTGTGTTCGCATGTGACGTTTCAAATTGTCATTCCGGGAAAATGTTGCCCCACACATTTCACACGAAAATGGTTTCTCTACTGTGTGTGTTTTCATGTGACATTTCAAATTGGAATTCTGGGAAAATCTTGATCCACAAATTTCACAAGAAAATGGTTTCTCTCCTGTGTGTGTTAGCATGTGTCTTTTCAAATGGTAACCAAGGTAAAATACTGATCCACAAATTTTACAAAAAAATTGTTTCTTGCTCATGTGTGTTTGCATGTCTCTTTTTAAACTGGTATGCTGTGAAAATGCTAAACGACAATTTTTACAAGAAAATGCCTTCAGTATGTGTTTCAATATTACTTTTCTATTCTGAATAAAGTGAAAATGTTGATTTGCTCAATGAAACAAAATTGGCTATCACTTGTAAAAGAAAATTCTTATTGACTTTCAATATGCATATCCAATGACAAAGCACATATTTTACATTTGCTATGTGTTTGAATGTCTCTTTTAAATTTCAAAATAGTTCTTTCCCATTATCCGTTGTGATCTGTGAAGAAATAAAAGTTCAATTATTACACAGACAATAAAAATCACGAAATTCATACGTTATTTGGAATCAGATTTTATTTCGGGGAATTGCAACAAGTAAAAGTAAGTAACATTGGCAACCAGAAGGCTACCACACCAAGGTGTATGGGAGTGTACTACTCCTTTCCCTGGATTGCTCCAATATACCCTTGATGTGTACCTTATATTGCTGAGTGTTAAGCAAGAAGGTATCAAGGACCATTTTTAATGTCTTTGGTATGAGGCAGCCTAGGATTGAACCCATGTCTCCAACACTGTTGGCGAACACTTGATCCATTATACCAATCAGCCGGTTTTGCAACATGTCATATATACTTAATGCAAAGATGTAAATAAAATTCTTATGCTACTGTTTAACAAATAAAGGAATTTCATTAAAAATACAGAAATTTTTCAAATTTTATGAAGGATTTACCAGAATTAAAAGGATATTTAATTAATAATACGTATTAAAGAAAAATATTTTATTGAAAAAACATGGAAAAGAAATTGATCCTAAAAGCATTTTATATATTTGCTCATTTTGATTGTCCATTATTTTCATCTTTATTGTTATATTCTCAATGTTTCACCCAAAATGTCTTCCAGCCTTCTTCAGGTGTTTGTCAAACTTGGGAGCCTATACAGAACTTCAAACCTTGTCCTTTATTCAATCCATGGGGGATGCTTGTTTTGATTCCTTTAACCATAATTGGGTATAAGTACTAAGTATTCTTTTATTGTTACTTGCCTGCAGTCAGAATTGAACCCCTAACCTCTAGATAATTCATTCTTTAGAAGCTTAGGGTACCAACATCAATAACTGCAATGCTATGTGTCCTACTGGACAGTTCAGAGTAAATTTTGGGGACTTATAAACTCATGTTCCCACATCACGATGATTACTACTGTTACAAGATGAGATCTTGCCTTGATTTGAAAAAACAAAAAGAAAGGAGAAAAGAAGAAAAGAAAAAAAAACGGAAGTTACCACTTCGAGTTCTCAACCCAAAATGAAAAGTTAGTCGCTCACGCATGGGCTCCGTGCAGAACTTCCGTTTGCGATAAATTAACAAAAAAAAAAATACATTAATAAATATCCAATCGGAACGCTTCCCGCGGTACACAAAATTGCCGTTTGTGAGCCTACAAAAAATATATAAATAGACGGACCAAATAATCATCAGCCAGACTTGTTCTTTCACACGACCCGTGTTAAAGATTCTTCGCCATCGTCCGGCGCCTGTCATCCCATACATCAAACGATCGCCGCCGCTACCAACGCTGTCCTAATTCCGAGAAAACCATCCCTTCACCACGAGACAAGTACAGTATATGAATCTTGTAACTACTACCACTGAATTCATTCTTTAACTGTGAAAATATTTCTCCATTCTACTCTCCGTACTTAATCTATTTATAAAAAATTTTCTATAACATCATTACTGTGTTATTGTGAGTATCTATACGTTCTTTGTTTTGCAACCATACGCATTTCTCGCCCACAACTCAGAATATAACACTGGTGTCAAGCGTGCAGCAAAACAAGTATGGAATACTCCGGCCTTTCTCGATCAGAAATCTTGGAACTTATAAAACAGCAAAAAGCAGCGATTCTCAAAAAAAAAAAATTGACATGGAGCCTGCAGATAACCCGCAAGCACAATTAATCATTAGTGAACTGAAAACAGACCTCTACGAACTTTTAACTGCTCTGCAAACTACCGCGCACGATCGATCGCACACATTGCAACAACACACCACAAACTATGAGCTTCTATTGCGACAGCAGTCACTTCGGGATGCCACAAAATCCATCCGGACCTTCGAACCGGTCAGCGATGTAAACCGCTTCATTACCGACCTTAATAAGACTTACACCATACATTTTAAGCCAGAATTAAGGGAATATCCTGCAATGGAGAAGGAGTTTGTCAAGCTGGCAAAGCAACTACTGAACGAAGGCATCTTCCAGCAGATGGAGGACTCAAGACAGCCCACGTCCACGT
Organism: Sepioteuthis lessoniana; assembly: GCA_963585895.1. Classification (NCBI taxonomy): domain Eukaryota; kingdom Metazoa; phylum Mollusca; class Cephalopoda; order Myopsida; family Loliginidae; genus Sepioteuthis; species Sepioteuthis lessoniana. The sequence continues at coordinate 14,094,104 of OY757908.1, read as the reverse complement.
TCGAGGAACTAAAGGCTTACCTTATATCCACCCACGGGAGCCAAATGACAAACTTTCAGTACCTAAGCCGAGCATGGGACCTTCAGCGACACGAGGGAGAGAAACTCACTGATTTTGCAGGCCGACTTGAAAACACAATCCGAGAGGCCACAGTCCACATCACGGCAAAATTCAAGTCGGACAGACAAAATGCTGAGATGACGACCGAAACTGCGTTTTCCCTAATGGGGGCCATGCTCATGAGTGAAAAGATCAAGGCATGGACACCTAACATCTATCCACACCTCGTCAAAACTATGGACAGACACTACTCAGCGGGTGGTATAGCCAGCGATGCGCAACGCTATCTTGATCGTGGTATCAAAACGGACATCACCACCGCCGCTGAAACCACTGCGCTGATGGCGAGCCAACCTACACACTCTGACAAACCTCGTAGCCTTGAAAGTGACAAGATACTAGCCGACGTACAGCTACAGTTGCTGGATCTGAACAAGCAACTCCGACAAACCCACAGGCGGAACCCATCCATCGTTGACTGGAAAAGTCGAACCGCCCCCACCTACAACATGAAGCACAACCGGGCACAAGTATCGTCACCCAAGGTAATGTCGCAGGTGAGCTTGCCCAGAATAGAGATGTTCCCTCCGATTCCTTTGACTCGGATGTTGGTTTTGGACATGTGTCTTCTTGCATCTTCAGGTAAGCGAGAAATGGGAATGATGCAAGTCGTGCATCCGGAATCCAGCATGCCTACACCGGAGAATGTGATGCCGTTGTTGCGGAGGTTGATCTGAACAAGGGGCGATCGGAGATCAGGTTGGATTTGAACGTTAAATGTGTGATGATGCTGAGTGGATACATGGACCTGGGAACGAGTCATCACATCTCGTTCGGTCCCAACCGAAAATCCAGTTCGTCGAAGCGCGTCGCGTGTTCATGGTTGTACTGATCGCTATCTATTCCAGGTAAACCGGTGTCAGTGGTCGCTATGTGTGCTTGAGCATGAGGGGGGCGAAAATATGGGCACCTGTTGCCCTTAAAGCATGCGCGGCCTCGTAAAAAATTTTTGCACATTGCTTGTTGGCTGGGTTGGCCAGCGCTTCTTTGTGCCCGGTTGTTTTGATTCAAAAATGAATGAATAGAATAAAAATGAATTTTAAAAAGTTAAAAGAAAACATGAAATCAAACCAGTTGTTATATTCTGAGTTGTTGATATCTGTGATATGAATGTTGTGGGCGAGAATGCGTATGGTTGCAAAACAAAGAACGTATAGATACTCACAATAACACAGTAATGATGTTATAGAAAATTTTTATAAATAGATTAAGCACGGAGAATAGAATGGAGAAGTATGTTCATAGTTAAAGAATGAATTCAGTGGTAGTAGTTACAAAGTTCATATACTGTCCTTGTCTCGAGGTGAAGGGATGGTTTTCTCGGAATAAGGGCAGCGTTCCTAGCGGCGGCGATCGTTTGATGTATCGGATGACAGGCGCCGGACGGTGGCGAAGAATCCTTAACACGGGTCGTGTGAGGGAACAAGTCTGTGGTGTAGGAACGAGTCTGCTGATGATTATTTGGTCCGTCTATTTATACATTTTCTGTAGGCTCAGAAACGGCAATTTTTGTGCCCCGCGGGAAGCGTTCCGATTGGATATTTATTAATGTATTTTTTTTTTTGTTAATTTATCGCAAACGGAAGTTCTGCGCGGAGCCCATGCGTGAGCGACAAACTTTTCATTTTTATTTGAGAACTCGAAGTGTTAACTTCCGTTTTTTTTTTTTTTTTCTTCTTTTCTTTCTTTTTGTTTTTTCAAATCAAGGCAAGATCTCGTCTTATAACATTCGTTTCTTATTCATATTTTATACATTTTATACAAAAGAAATCACTTGGTAAAAGAAAAATCAAACAACTAACTATAACACAGAAAAATATTTTCAATGCTTTCAAATATTCTTAACATTTCTCTCAATCATTTACTTCAATTCCCAAGTGATGGACACGTCTCAACACACAAAATTCAGCTCCGTTTTTAAAACTCTTTCAAAATTACAATAAACACTCTTACAAGCTCAATTTCGAGAAAAACTCCAAAAAAGTACATTTCCAAATAACATATCGTATTTATCTAAAAAAAAATATTGATCATAATTAAATATTTTTTTAAAAATTGAGGGTATTTTAATCTACCAACACTTATCTAAGATTTAGTTAGGGGACTTAGCAAATGTCAGCCCAACGATAAACACAATTTGTAGCAAAAATAAAATATCAATTAAATGTTGAAATGACTTAAATTTAAAAAAAAACATAATCAGTTTACAAAAGATTTTAGATATTTTCATATTCAATTAGGATAAAATCACAAATAAAAGAAAAACAAAGTTTTCCTGCAAATTACGTATTTCTGATTTGTAATGAAAAATAATAACCGAACGTTATACTTACTTCTTTCTCTTTTCTTTTGTCTGATTTCTTTTCTTTCTTTCGGCAGATACGAAAATTTGATTTTTGTTATAAAACTACGTCTACGTCAATATGTCGTCCAGCTTCGCGTGCTGGGAAAGAAACCCGGATGTAGGTGTTTATTTCACTGCGTCAAGGGAAACTACTCTGTCTGATAATGCTTCTACTTACTTTATACCCTAACACCCATTGTTCAAAATATTAACATTGTCTCTGTGACAAAATCTTTTAAATGATTTGGTTGTTTTTTTATTCTTTACTGCATCGGATGCTTTTTTCTCAGTACGGACTTCCATTGGGTATCCCCAGTTCCATTCGACATTTCTGTGCTTGGACTCAGTGATGGGGTCAGTGTAACAATTTCGTCTTTGTCCCGACTCTGATTTCTTTTATGTGTGTTTGTTCTTTCCAATTCCAGAACTCTGATTGAGTCTGGTCCTTTCCGTTTCTTTACATGGTCCACATGTCGCCTTACCACCGTCCCAGACTCTTGTTCTATTTCATACGTGGGTCCTTCAATAAGTTTCCAGACTTTTTTTTTTTTGTATAGGCATTTGTCGTAGACTCTTGAAAATTCAGTATGTTATTGCTATACATCTTATGAGATGACTGACCAATTTTTATGGTTTCACCTTCAAAGAAAAGGCAACAGCAGGAATTAGAATACACCCTACTAAAGCCTGATTGTCTCAGCTGGTGAATTTCAAAAATACAATCTAACATTTTAGATGAACGATATGAAATAAAATTCTGTTTTAAACTTTGAAAAAATGCCGCAGAAATGTATGGAAAGCTTCAGATTGCTTTTTGAACATCTTGCATGAATCAAGCATCAGTTTTCCAATGGCATTGGAGATTCAAGGAAGGCAAGGAGTCTGTGAGGGATGATGAGAGGTGTGGGAGGAGTAAGGAAGTCAGAACACCAGAGTTGATTGGCCAAAGGGTTAGGGTTAGGGTTACTGTGTTGTTTTTTAAGGGAGTTCAGGAAGAGATTCCTAGGGAAGAGGCCAGCACTCTTTAAATCGGGTCAGTATCATTTCAACCAGGACCATGCACCAGTCCACAACTCCATCCTTGTCACAGACTATTTGATGAAGATGGGCATCAAGACAGTTCCTCAGCCTCCCTGTAATCCAGACCTTGCTCCCTGTGACTTTTGGTTATTCCCAAAGCTCACTGGCTGTCGTTATGAGACAGTTGAGGAGATGAAAGAGGCTGTAATCAAGGTCGTTGACACACTCTCACAAGAGGACTTCCATCAGGCCTTCCCGAAGTTGTTAGAATGGTACAACATGTGCGTTCCAGCTGGAAGAGATTACTTCGAAGTGGACTAGAGGTTCATGTGTGTACTATCAAAAAAAGTGCCCAAGCGACAAAAGTCTGGAAACCCATTTAATGATCCTCGTATGACATAGGACCTGCCTGTCTTTTGACTACCCCACCCTTCCATCTTTGTCCTGTATAGAAATTTTTTGCATATACCAATACACCTTCTCTAAATTCTTGTGCAATGACCGAGTTGTCATGATATTTTTTAAAAATTTCTTGCTGTCTTCTCAGGCGCTCCTTCACTGTAGTCTTCAGTGGAATGATCTAATCGAAATCAATCTTCTATTACCAGGAACATGTGACCTTTATATGGGCTTGCATAATCTATGTGGAGTCTCGACCCGTCCCCTTCTGAAATTTCCCAATGGTGTTGAGGGGAGGTTGCTGACATTTCATTGACTTTTTGACACTCATAGCAGTTTCTCACCTTAAATTCTATTTCCTGGTAAAATTTTGGCCACCAAAAACACTTTCCTTTTTACAATTCCTGGATGTCCCTTATGGAGTGCCTCTATAAGTTTTTTCCGCCCTTGTATGGGCACTATTACTCTTCTTCCCCACAGTCAGCATTCTTCCACAATTCCCAATTCAGGTCTTGTAATGAAGTAAGGGTGCCATTCTTCTGTATTCGGAAATTAGTCTGGCCAATCTTTTTTTACATAGTTTAGCACCTATTTTAGGAATTTGTCCATTTTCGTCCACCTGGTAATTTCTTGGTACGGAACAGTAGTTTGATCCAGGTACTCCAGCAGTATTATGTTTTCCTCTGCTATTGGAGCATCTTCCTGTTTTTTAGGCCTTGACAACATCCTCAGCCCGTCTGCATTTTCATTCTGGCTTCCTTCCCGATATTCAAGCTGGTATACCTACGCGGATAGGATTACCGCCCAGAGTTGAATTCTTGCCGAGCTGATCACTGGGATGTTTTATTTTCTTTAAAATATCCTAAGAGTGGTTTGTGGTCTGTATATAATGTGATCGGCCTTCCATATAGAAATTGGTGAAGTTTTTTCACTCCAAAAACCACTGCCAATGCCTCCTCGTCAATTTGGGAATATTTTTTTTCGCTGGTGTAAGAGTCCTTGATACAAAGGGTACTGGTCTTTCCGATCCATCCTCCATGATGTGAGATAGTACCGCTCCCAACCCCTATGGAGAAGCATCGCATGCCACTGTAACAGCTTTGTTTGTCTCAGGAACTACTTTTATGCAACACAATTTTTTTCTCCACCCTGGTTAGGGTTCCCCCACCATACCAATAAGCAGGGCGTCAGCACTCTCGTCATCCCAGCCTTTAGTGACCATGCTAGCTCTGCGTTTCATAATGTCAGTCGCTAGGCGAAGCCACCCGAATACTGTTAGGTGTCCGACGAGTATACCACATAGTGAAAACACACTACGTCTCGTTAGGATATCAGGTACTTCTGGGAGCATGACTCTGTGCCTCCATCGAAAGCTCCATTGGTTTCCATGGACGTCTAAACCCAATACGTGTTCCATCTTCCAGTCGTTCTGGCTCCTTACAAATCAAACCAAACTGGGCCAGTTTTGCGTTGATGTGTAGTGATGACACGATATCTTCGTTCACATAGATATCATCAAGGTTCACAGATGTCCCCTCTTTCACTTTCGCTTCCTGGGACAGCACTGCATTAATAATTGCTTTAATTATCTCCGGTGCCACGTTTAGTCCAAAACCTAGGCTAGTGAGACAGTATCTCTTGCCGGCAAACATCACTGTTTGAAACGGCCACAAGGATTTGCTGACCCGGACCGGCAAGTCGGCCCTTCTCAAGTCGAGCAAAGACACATTAGGCCCATGCTGGTGCCACCCCCGCAGTTTGCAGGCACAAACATCGGCATCAGCAGTAAATGTGTCGACGTATTGGTTGAGTTCCCGATAGTCCATGACTGGCCTCACTTTTGACTTGCTCTGCTGCATAACAGCCATTAGGGGAATCAGGCTTTCGGGGATCCAAGTTTCTTATGGGGGTAGGGAATCAGCCAGTCAGCGTCAGTCCATGCACGGAGCTCCTTTTCATACGCCGGTCTTCTTTGACTGGGCACGTGGTATTCGGCTACGCTGTTCTGTAGCTTGGCTGGTTCACTCTCTGCCGACCATTTCCATAAGGCGGTCTACACCTTCTTTCCTCGGTTGAATTCGACACTAAAGTCGGGTCGTTCAATTTTGAGTGCTGCACAGACAGGTGCCTCTTCACAAAACTTTAATGTTCCGTTCCGTGTGATTAGAACACCACCTAAGGCTTTGATAGCGTCGTAGCCCAACAAAAGGTCGAAGTCTAACGGCCTCTCGTGTACTACTAGTTCTTCGATATTAGTAGAATTCCCGGTGTCTGTACAGACCTTCACTGTTCCAATTCCATGACTCTTGGTTGCATCCCAGCTCATAGTTGTCACCTTGACGCTCCTGCTCTTCCAAACATGGCAGAGCCTCGCGGTTACAATAGTTCGGGAACATCCAGGTTCGAGGAGTACCGTGCAGGGCGTCCCATAGGCGTGAACTCTAATGACTGGCAGCATCTTATTTATTGGTTGTCTGGAGACGAGATCAACGCCATCTCGTCTCTGTTCCCGTTTCCCGGGCAGTCCTGTGCTAAATGTCCTGCTTTATTGCAGCGGCACCACCGTACGCGCGCTCCTCATATTTTGCTCGGTTAAAAGCTGCTCCAGGATCATGGTCTCTATCCTGGATGATGCCCGTAGAAGAGGTCTGACGTGTTGCGGCAGTCCTGATACAAACAAGCATGTAATCCAGCGTTCGGGCAGCGGTTCCCCATCAAACTAAGTCAGGCGATGTACATCTGACAAGAATTGATCCACTGTTTCGTTTTGCCGAAGTCGCCGCGTAGTGAATTCGTCAAATGCGTTGAAAGCATCAATCGCATATACTGTCATAAGGGCTCTCTTTATTTCCTCTGGATCCGTTCACTGCTCCTGGCTCAGTTGCCGATATACGCAGAGGGCACCACCTGGCAGTCGTAACAGTAGTAAGGGCTCTACCCTGTCCATAGCAGATAGTTCACAGACCATCTCCACGTGTTCAAGCCATTCAACAATAGGCATATCTGTCACAGCGCCAATGAACTCCGGAATTAGCCGAATATCGAATGCCTTGCCCGTCATGGTTTTATGAATGGTGAAAGCCGAAATAGCTTGTGTAGAAGTTGATTACGGTATTCGCCTTTCAATAAAAAAATGTTCGCCTCTGAGTGGGGTCGATAATACTAGTTCACCGTTTTACGGGCAGAGTATCTTAACTTCCAACTTTGCTTCTCGTTCGACCAGTCCGTTCTTTCTCTCTTCTTCTCTCCAATTAACTGCTTGCTCTCTCTGCGTTCGTCTCTCTCGTGTTTGTCTCAGAGCCGACTTTTATGTAATAAAATTTGCATACGATGAAGGCCTTGTGTCTACATATTCCGCTCACTACTATTCGACATTTTCGCCGACATCGAATTTAAGCTAAGTCTTATTTCTCTGCTCTACACGCCAAACAAAGTTTTGCCCTCTTTCTTCTGGAATCTCCATTTGACGATCGTTCACTGTCACATAAAAAAGCTTCTAACTACTTTACTGATGTTGGACGTGGTGCCTTATTGATAGATTTTACTTTCTGTTCAAACTTCCTTGCTAAAACAGCAATGCCAAAGTTAACTGATAGACAAGTAGTTAATAGGCTCATCAAATCCGTCTTCGGATAGCGGAGAATTCAATAAGATTCCAGACTTTTTTGTAGAGGCATTTAAAATTGTCGTAGACTCTTGAAAGTTCAGTAGGTTATTGCTATACATCTTATGAGATGACTAACCAATTTTTATGATTTCAGGTTCAAATGAACAGCTACAGCAGCAATTGGAATACATCCTACTAAAACCTGATTGTCACAGCTGGTGAATTTCAAAAATGCAATCTGAAACTTTAGGTGAATGATATGCCATAAAATTCAGTTTTGAACTTGGAGAAAATGCCACAGAAACGTGTGGAATGCTTCAGACTGCTTTTGGACAATATTGCATAAATTGAGCATCAGTTTTTGAGTGGCATAAGAGATTCAAGGAAGGCAAGGAGTCTGTGAGGAATGATGAGAGGTGTGGGAGGAGTAAGGGAGTCAATACACCAGAGTTGATTGGCCAAAGGTTTAAGGTTCGGATTACTATGTTGAGGTTTTAAGGGAGTTCAGCAGGAGATTCCTTGGGAAGAGGCCAGCACTCTTCAAATCGGCTCAGTGGCTTTTCCACCATGACAATACACCAGTCTACAACTCCATCGTAGTCACAGACTATTTGACTAAGATGGGCATCAAGACAGTTCCTCATCCTCCCCATAGTCCAGTCCTTCCTCCCTGTGACTTTTGGCTATTCCCTAAGCTCACAGGCTATCGTTATGAGGCAATTCATATGAAAGAAGCTGTGACGAAGGTCATTGACACACTCACACAAGAGGACTTCCATGGGGCCTCCCAGAAGTTGTTTGAACGGGAAAAGTGCTTTGCGGCCGGAGGATATTACTTCGAAGGGGACTAGAGTTTCATGTGTGTACTATCAATAAAAGTGACCATACGAAAAAAGTCTGGAAATTTATCGTATGCACCTCGTATATATATATATATATATATATATATAAAATTTAAGAAATAAAGGAAAATGATGTTAAAAAAATAATTTAAGACAAAAGAAATTTGTCAAAAAAAAACCAATTCTTTATTCAAATGTTTGCTTTGATTTGGATTCATGGTATATCAACCACTGAAAGTTATTTAATGCCAAATCCATTTTTAAATATACAAATAGATCTACTTCAAGCAATTCAGTTCATCATATTTTAGTAACAGCTTCATTTTTCGATGAAAAATATAAGAACTTTTAGGTTTTGAACAATCTTTATTTCATTTTTGAGATGAGGAGAACTGGATTTCGAAATACACTTATCTGCAGTGTCTCTCAACATATATATATATATATATATATATATATATATATATATATATATATATATAATTAATTGGGATAAGGCCTAATGAAAAACAATATGAAAGTTATACTCCCCGATGCACACATATTAACATAGTTACTTTACTTGGTGAATAGACGTCTGTCTGTGACTGTGGTTCATAAAACCCGTTTATATAGCCAATTTCAAAAGGTAGCTTGTAGCACTAATAAAATAACAAAACATAGAGCACTGGTTTTGAGACATGAACAATTTATGAATAATCTCACAACAATCATATTAGGTAAAAAGGTTTGATGTGACCAGAAGAGTGATTGGATGAGCCTTTCAACTGCCTGTCTAGCCTGGTAAAAAAAGTTGAGTGTTCCAAATCACTTATTTAAGACAAAACAAATTTGTCAAAATAAATTTACCCTAAAAGGATTAAGAAGACTGCAGCTAATAGCACATTTTAATATGCTCTCAAAGTTGAACAAATAATGTAAGACAAAACACATTTGTCGAATTAAATCAAAAATTTTTATTCAAAGATTTTGTTTGATTTGGTTTTATGGCATATCAACCATTCACGGTTATTTATTGCCAAATCCATTTTTAAATATACAAATAGTTCTATTTCAAACAATTCAGTTTATCATATTTTAGTAACAGCTGGACTTTTACTATGAACAATTTGAAAACTTATAGGTTTCAACTAATCTCTATTTCAATTTTCATATGAGAAGCACTGGATTTTGAAATACATTTATCTACAGTCTCTCTTTCTATATATATATATATATATATACGTATTCAGGATCAGACCTAATGAAAAAAAACATGAAACATATTCTCTCTGAGGAAACACTGTTGCCTCCCACTGAAGGGCCAATTTGACTCCTTTGAGGGCCGCGTCGTATTCAGCTAGATTGGTGTGCTGAGCGTCGTTAGTTGGACGTAGCGAACACGCATCCTCAATGACCGTCTCATTCATTTCCAATGCCACTCCTGTAGCTACGGAACTCACATCCACCCAGACTGTAATTTCTTTACCGTCCATACACCAGTTTTCCCCAACGGGATTTGCTTCTCGTGTACTGGTCAAAGTCTCTGCTAATATATTACAGAGAGAAGCGCTTTTGATTCTATCATCCCAGCCTTTTGTTACTGTAGTTGCCAGGCGCTTTATAAATGAAACTGCCACTCTGAGCCACCCACATACGAGGAAGTGACCATCAAGTTTTCAGCAGAGAGAAAATACGCGCCGACGGGTTAATCCATCAGGGATTTCCGGAATTTGACTTCCTCGTTTCCATCGGAGAATGCCATCCTTTTCCCCGACTTGCTCCGTCTCTCAGTCGCATCGGATCCTTGGAAACCAAACCATAGTCCAGAAAATGATGTTGTACGCGCGACGTAGGAACTAGGTTTTCATTAATTAAAATGTCATCAGCATACGCTGATGTGGCACTTTTGATCGTATGGTCTTGAGATACGATAGCGTCTATAACAGACTTCATAATAAGCGGCGCCACATTCAATCCAAATCCCAACCGTGTAAGACAGAAGCGCTGACCCATAAAAATGATTATCTGAAACGGCCATACCACCTTGTCATTGTGGATTTGAATATATGCATTTCGCAGATCTAGAAGCGACACACTGACTCCTTGTCGCTGCCACTCTCTTAGTTTCTGCGCACACACTTCTGCATTGGCAGTGAAGGCATCCACAAAACCGTTCAATTCCCGGTAATCAAGCACTGGACGCACCTACTGATTCTGCTCCTGCACGACCGCCATCAAGGGAATTAGACCCTTGTGTGGGGCAAGTTCCGCTACTACTGTAGGATCTCGTTCTCATAGGCATCCCTGGCATGACAGGGCACTGCGTACTCCTGCACACTATTACTTAGTTCGCTGGGAGAGTGACCGTTTGCCCATTTCCATGATGCAGTCCATTCTTTGTTACTACGATCGTATGTCACACTAAAGTCTGGCTCGTCGACAGAGATGGCAGAAAATCTGTTCAGGCCTCCAAAATGTGCTTCTTTGATCGCATCGATCCCCAACAGTAGATCGAAGTCCAACATCTGTTTTTCAACAACTAATGCTTCAATGTCGACAGCAGGAACTTAGCCAACCTCCACTTTTATTGTGCCGTATCCTCAGCAATTCAATGTTCTTCCGTCAGCTGTTAAGACTCCTGCTGATTTCCGCTTCCAAAAACGACACATGGCTTCACTCACCAACGTTTGTGAGCACCTGGAACCAATCAACGCCGTGCACTCTTGACCATCTACATGTACATTCATGGGGGGAGTTTCTTAGTGTTCAGTCAATCGGGGAGGAAACTGATGCTGATGCCTCCTCCCCTTTGGCGTTTTCCCGGGCAGAGCGATGCGATATGTCCAAGGCCACCGTATCTGAAGCAATGAATCTCACGACGAACCTTGCACAACCGACTGTCCGGTCTCTCTTGTCGATCCTGTAAGCAGTCCTTCGCCATGTGGTTGGGACCTCCACACCTGTACCAGGCAAATTTTCTATCGTCACCGCGCACCTTTGATTCTGAAGGTGCTCGTCTGGCGGAGGCGGCGGCTAATTCTGCCGGGCCTTCGTTGTCAGTCATGACAGCTCTCGCTCGGGTCAATAGCTGTTCCGCACTCATCGTTTCCATCCTGGATGAGGCATGTAGTAGATGTTTAACGTGTTGAGGTACTCCAGAAACGAATGCGCACGTTAACTAACGTTCGGGCAGCGGTCCCCCAACCAACCGAGCCATTCGTCGTAGCTCAGTAAAAAACTCGTCCACCGTCTCATCTGGGCGAAGTTGTCGAGTGACGAACTGGTCATATGCATTAAATGTATCAGTAACACATGCGGTTATGAGGGCCTGCTTGATCTATTCTGCATCCGCTTTCTGCCTTTATATGGCTAAAGCTCCCCCTTCGCAATCTCAATGGCAGGACACGCTTGACATTCTTCATAGCACAAAGCTCGCACACAAGTTCCACATTTTCGACCCACTCGACATTGGGCATATCAGTCGCAGCACCACTAAACTCCGGAATCAGCTGGACGACAAACATCTTGCCCTCCATCGCCAAACGGTAGTCCTATTTACCAACCCCTCCGCTCGGGCAAGATATGACACAAGGTCAATTTTAAGCGGAGTTTAACAGGTTTGAATTCAGAGTTTTCCTTCTCCTAGACTAGTCGCCTCACCAAGGCTGAAGAACCTAGTCTGTCCTACTATTTATCCATAACTGGAGGGAGAATATTTGGATTCATACCTTTCCCAAGGGTATTAGTGCTATGTGAAATGCAATCAGTCTCGTCCAGGATTTGAACTCGTGTCGCCGTGTCCATATCCACGGGCACCTCCACAAACGGTAGTATCTCTCCGAAAAAGCTTGCAGTGTGAAAGTTGATTTCAATAACGTCACTGACTCAGACTATCCTGTTGCACGCGTCTGTCTACGCAACACGCCTTCTTTGAACTCATTCCCATTCCATCTACAGCTCTTTTTTTACACCTGACAGTCTCATTTGTATAGGGGCACCGAGAGTCAGCGTTACTTCACGCAAGATAAGCAAATACAAAAGCGACAGTGTGTCGCCATTTTAGCTTTTTTTGTTAAGCAACTGAACCGTACTAAACGCAGCCACCCACTAGTCAGGTAAGTCACGATTTTCTCTACAGTAGGAGTGAAATGTAGAAGTGTAGTCAAACAATTCTAATTAAAAAGAATACAGGTCATCATATGTATGCAGTTAGTTCTATTCAACCCAGAGATAGGGCCCTTATCAGGTGCTATCACTTCGGGACAGAGTGAAACTGGGATCAATAGCAATGATGCAGTACTCTGCATTCCTCAAAGCTCTAGCATTACGGGAACCTCAACATCAGATTGTTTAGTGTCATCTCCAGGACACTCGAGAAGTAGTTGGTGTATTCTACAGCCCAAGCAATCTGGGCAATAAAACTTTATAGGTAGCAAGCCATAGTTAATTGGGTAAAGTGGAGCAATCCAGGGAAAAGCGTAGCGCCCTCCCTTACACCTCGGTGTAGTAGCCATTGGAAAGGGAGCCTTCTGGTCGTCTTCGACTACGGTCACCAGCTTTAATTTTACTTACCTTTAAATAATAACTATTAACAAAAAGTAAAAACATCCAAATCAAAACAATGCTGATGATAATTAATTAAAAATTTTTTTCAAATTTGAAACAATAGAAATTATGAACGAATTTTAGTCTTTCAATTTCTATCTATAACGTATTTTTCTATAAGCATTATTGGCTTTTTAAATCTCTTTATTGTTTCTATGAAATTTTTTTGTTTATTTATATTTATTTGATTCTTATTAATATAATTTATGTAATATCAAAACCTTTTCTAAAATCATTTTTTTGTTTCTTGTAGCACAACAATTCTTCATTACTTTATGATTATCGTCTGTTTCACTGATTCACTACTTTTGTGACGTCACAATCGAACAGGCCTTCTCTTTCGCTCGTCTTACAAATTCAATTTCCACAAAAACTTAAAAGAAAGTCTCTTCTCAAATAACGTTTTATATTTATCTAATTAAATCATTATTTACAACAAAATAGTTTCAAAAGGACTGCGTGAAATTTATTAGGCCAACACTGACCTAATATTTCGATGTGGGGGTGACTTTGTTTATATTACCAGAACGATTAACACTGTTCGTGGAAAAAATAAAATATCAGTTAAATGTTGAAATGAATTAAATTTTTAAAATAAACCAAATCAGTTTACAAAAGATTTCAGATATTTTTATATTCAAACATGATAAAATCACAAATCATAAAAAACGAAGTTTTCCTGCAAATTACGTATTTTTGATTTGTAAAGAAAAATAATAACCAAACGTTATACTTACTTCTTTCTCTTTTCTTTTGTCTGATTTCTTTTCTTTCGGGAGATACAACGTTAGAGAAAAGGAGGAAACTATATTTTATATAAAATAACTGTTTTCAGCTTGGAGAAAATTAGAAATTATCGACGATTTACAAGGAAAACGGAAAGGTTTTTCGAAAGGGTGATAAACAAGGGAGATAACTGCGACATTTTCCTTAGCTATAATTACGATTCTTCCTATCTCAGCAGGTAGAATTTGACACAAGGTCATTTTTTGTGGGAAGCCATCCACGATTCGAGATTGATCACTGGAGATAAGAAAAATATCCATGCTAACATCGGCATCTCTCTGACGTCAAGTGATGAATTCAGTCAAGCATAGCAAGAATTTCATGGAGGGACGTTTCCTATGGCAAAGCGCTTCTGGTCATCTACACCCAGGCAGGCAACCGTTGAATCAGAATCATTCAATGAAATCAAAAGACAAGACATTTATAAAAAGTTTAAGTTCTATAATTAATGATAAGTAGATTCATGCCTTTACGATGTGTATTCGTTCAAAAGTGATAAATCAATAATATGAAAAGAAATATTTTAAAAACTTTAAAGCCAGGAAAATATTAATCTATGATTCATGTTTGTTGTTTTATATTTGAACATGTTTCTGAGCCTTTTATTTTCTTCATTACAAGGGTTAGGTGTAGATGTAGGGGTAGGTTTGGATTAAGATTGAAATGAACTGTTAAAATCATTCTTTTTTTAGCGTATGAGTTTTTCACATTAGTTTTAAATGGTGGTTTTTCATCGAAGACTAAGTGACAGCAAGTCTCCTCCCAATTGCAATATTCTTTTAAGTCTATGAGTTGATTTTCGCATTGCTGCCGTCTAGATAGACTTGGTTCTTTCTTTGATCTCCACTTTCTCCAAGTGCTCCAATTAAAATTAGTATCACAGTCACTTACATATTCCACAGATTTAAGTTACCCTTTGAAAGATTACTCAATTTGTTGACGTTGTTTAAATGTTTAGTGTTGAAATTAAAAAAAAAAAAGTCTAGCATCTAAAACCATCCAATTTAGATCAAAGTCATTGCACAAAAATCATTTATTCAACATAATGTACGAACACACCTATGAGAAGGAAAATGCTTACCCTACGTTCTGAGTTAATGGTAATAATGCTTTGGTCCCAAAATTGAGACTGACCCCAGAGTTATCATTTGATAAAGAAATTGTGGGTTGCACAGTTGTTGTTTCTGAGCAGTACAGCAAGTGAACATAATGTTATAGATTTTATGAATTGTCATATACACCTGGAAAAAAATTTATTAACAAAATAGATATATTCTTTCTACTCACCTTAGATATTTGAATTAGGAAATTTTATAAAATACAAATAAAAATATTCCAAACTTTTCCATATAAGTTTCATACAAATGAACTATTTTTTTACATACACTCCCACTGATTTTGGAAGGTAAAGAATTAAAAACAATCAAATATTTTTTTACTCTCTTTGTGTAAGAAGGATTCTTAATTTCAGTTATAAATTCCTGCTAATATAAAACTATTTTTTCATATCGCACTGGAATGTCAAACGAAAAAATGAAATGGAAAAAATTGAAAAATACAATCAAAAACTTTTTTGTGTAGAAATCTTCATGTGCGTTGGGTGTGTGTGGGGGGGTATAGTTACATAAAAGGTCTATCTCAGATATTGACCACTCGCCACAAACCCACAAAGTGAATAAGTGAAAACCAGCACAATTACAATATATATATATATATATATATATATATATATATATATATATATATATATATATATATATATTTCTGAAGTATTATATATAATATTTCAGAAATCAAGGCAAATGATGTTAAAAAACCAACAAAATAATCTAACAAATAAAAGAAATATAAAATGAAACTGATAATCTTATGAGTAAAATAATAATAAAAATAATCCAATGAATAATTCAGACAAAATAGGAAAATAAATTTATTTCAATACACAACATTCAAAGTAGAACAAAACAAATTTGTTGAAATAAATCAAATTGTTTATTCAAATATTCTCTTTAATTTGGATTTATGGCATATCAACCATTTTAAACAATCGTTATTTCAATTTTGTGATGAGAAGCACTGGATTTTGAAATACACTCATCTGCAGTCTCTCTTTCGATATATATAGATACATACTTATTCAGGATAAGAGCTAATGGAAAAAATATGAAAAATATTCTCTCTAAGGAAAAGAAAGGGAGTTGTCACCTGTGAACAGTGCATTGTGGGATTTGGAGAGGCCAGAAAAAAGGACAACCTTGTAAGGGAGGAGGAGATGGAATTTGTCATTGCACATGGTAGATGGACATTTGACTGGTGCACACAAGATAAACAGATATTTTCTTGGGGAATAGACACATATCTCTATTGGTGGTCAATGAAACTTCATATATATATATATATATATATATATATATATATATATATATATGTGTATGTATTTATTGAAAAAGAGAGAGATATTGATTGATTCATTTTGACGTATATATTTTATGATTGTCATTGTATGAGTGAAATGTAGAAGACAAACTTCAAGAAGAAAAAAAAGAAAAACAGATGCTTGTAAAACTCTTGCTAGTTTCACAATGTACCTTGTAGCATCTAAAAATAAAAAAACATAGTGAACTGGTTTTGAGACATGAACAATTTAAGAATATTGTCACAACAATCATATACGGTACAAAGGTTCGATGTGACCAGATGACTGACTAGATAAGCCTTTCAATCACATGTCTAGCCTGGTAAGAATAGTTGAGTGTTCCAAGTTACTTGACCACTCAGTTGCTAGATCAAGTCTCACTCAATCACCTGCATCTAAATCTTTAGAGGTTGGTTGGTTGATTGTTTGGGCTTCATGGCATAACAACCTTTGTAGGTTATTTAAAGCCAAAAGAGATTTCTATGCAAATAGTTCTATCTCAAACAATTCAGTTTAGCATGAGTACACAGTTTAAGTCTCAAAAATATTTCTATTTCAAGCGATTCGGATTATTCAAACAGTTCTAATTTAGCTTAGTATAAGTACAAATTTGTTTACACTCATTGTGTCATCTTCCCCCTCTGCAGAGGTGCAGTCAGTTTATTCTACAGCCCCAGCCAACTGGGCAATACACAGAGCTAATGTCAAAACAGTTATATTTGAGATGATTCAGTTCAGCATAAATACACAGTTTAGATGTCAACATAGTTCGATTTTGAGCAATACAGTTTAGCATAATAGGCAGTTTGAATGTCAAAAAACAGCAAATTCAAGAAACCACAGTTTAGTTCTATTTAACCCATAGATAGGACCCTAACCCTGCCTACACTCCAGGAGTGAATGGACCTGGGAGCGATAGCAATAAAGGGGTACTCCGCATTCCCCAAAGCTCTAGCACTACTGGAACCTCACCATCAGATTGTTTAGTGTCTTATCAAGGACACTCATTGTGGGGGTCTTACCCCTCTGCAGAGAAGCAGTTGGTGTATTCTACAGACCCAGTCGAATGGGCAATAAAACTTTATAGGTAACAAGTCATAGTTAATAGGTAACCTCATTGTGGGTGGGTCTTACCTGTCTCAACAGAGGTGCATATTACACAGTGCCATCTGACAAGCGGCCAATTCGACTATGTCTTCCTTTTCTCTCCACAAAAGTACAGATGACATATCCTACAGAACCAAATTACCCAATTTTTAACCATATTTATCAACCCCTCCGCTCGGGCAGGATATGACACAAGGTCAATTTTTAAGCAGAGCTTGACAGGTTTGAATTCAGAGTTTTCCTTCTCTTAGACTAGTTGCCTCACCATGGCTGAAGAACCCAGTCTATCCTAAGATTTACCAGTAGATGGAGGGAGAATAATTGGATTCATACCTTTCCCGAGGGTATTACTGCTATGTGAAATGTAATCAGTCTCGTCAAGGATTTGAACACGTGTTGCCATGTCCATTTCCTACGACGATAACCATTACACCACAGGCACCCCACTTTTAACTGTTCCTATCTTTTCCAAAGTCTTGATCCATTAACTTCAAAAGAAAATGGTTTCTCTCCAATGTGTGTTTGCATCTGACATTTTAAAAGTAAACTTGAAGAAAATGCTGATCCACAGTCTTTTCAAAGATGACTGGCATGAAAATGTCGATCAACTGATTTCACATGAAAATGTTTTCTTTCATGTGTTTTTACATGTGGTATTTTATAGAGGAATTTTCAGAAAATGCTGATCCACAAACTTTACAAGGAAATGGTTAATCTCCTGGATGTATTTGCATGTGATGTTTCAAAATGGAACTTGTGGGAAATGCTGATCCACAAACTTCACAAGAAAATGTTTTCTCTCCAGTGTGGATTCGCATGTGATCTTTCAAATTGGAATTTTGGGAAAATTTTGATCCACAAACTTCACAAGAAAATGGTTTCTCTCCAGTGTGTGTTCGCCTGTGAGTTTTCAAACTGGAACTAGTGGAAAATGCTGATCCACAAACTTTACAAGAAAATGGTTTCTCTCCAGTGTGGGTTCGCATGTGACGTTTCAAATGTGACCCATTTGAAAATGCTGATCCACACACTTCACAAGAAAATGGTTTCTCGCCAGTGTGGGTTCGCATGTGGCATCTCAAAATTGACCCATTTGAAAATGCTGATCCACAAACATCACAAGAAAATGGTTTCTCACCAGTGTGGGTTCGCATGTGGCATTTCAAATGTGACCCATATGAGAATGCTGATCCACAAACTTCACAAGAAAATGGTTTCTCTCCAGTGTGGGTTCGCATGTGGCATTTCAAATTTGACCCATCAGAAAATGCTGATCCACAGACTGTACAAGCAAATCGCTTCTCTCCAGTGTGAGTTTTCATGTGAACTTTCAAAATGGAATTTGTGGAAAATGCCGATCCACAAAATTTACATAAAAATGGTTTCTCACCGGTGTGGGTTCGCATGTGGCATTTCAAATTTGACCTATTTGAAAATGCTGATCCACACAGTTGACAAGAAAATGGTTTCTCACCAGTGTGGGTTCGCATGTGGCTATTCATATGTGATCTATCTGAAAATGCTGATCCACAAACTTTACAAGAAAATGGTTTCTCGCCTGTGTGTGTTCGCATGTGACCTTTCAAACAGGATTTTGTCGAGAATGCTGATCCACAAACTTTACAAGTGAATGGTTTCTCTCCAGTGTGGGTTCGCATGTGGCATTTCAAATTTGACCTATTTGAAAATGCTGATCCACACACTTCACAAGAAAACGGTTTCTCACCAGTGTGAGTTCGCATGTGGCATTTCAAACTTGACCTATTTGAATAAGCTGATCCACACACTTCACAAGAAAATGGTTTCTCCCCAGTGTGAGTTCGCATGTGGCATTTTAAAGATGACCCACATGAAAATGCTGATCTACAAACTTTACAAGAAAATCTTTTCTCTTCTGTGTGTGTTCCCATGTGAACTTTCAAATAGGAATTTGTGGAAAATGCTGCTGCACAGACTTCACAAGAAAATGGTTTCTCTCCAGTGTGTGTTCGCATGTGCTCTTTTAAATAAGCACTTGCAGAAAATGCTGATCCACACACTTCACAAGGAAATGGTTTCTCTCCAGTGTGTTTTCGCCTGTGGATTTGAAAAAATGACCTGCTTGAAAATGCTGCTGCACAGAATTCACAAGAAAACGGTTTCTCTCCAGTGTGTGTTCGCATGTGCTCTTTTAAATAGGAACTTCTGGCAAATGCTGATCCACACACTTCACAAGAAAATGGTTTCTCTCCAGTATGGGTTCGCCCGTGCATTTTAAAAGATGACTGATTTGAAAAAGCTGCTCCACAGACTTCACAAGAAAATAGTTTCTCTCCAGTGTGTGTTCACATGTGCTTTTTTAAATTGGAACTTGCAGAAAAAGCTGATCCACACACTTCACAAGTAAATGGTTTTTCTCCTCTGTGTGCGCATGTGGCTTTTCGAATTGGAATTCATTGAATATCTTGATCCACAAACTTTACAAGAAAATGGTTTCCCCTCTGTTTGCGTTTTTGCATGCGTCTTTTCAAATTTTAACCTAGATGAAATATGAACAACAAATTTTACAAAAAAATTGTTTCTTACAAGTGTGTGTTTGCAAGTCTCTTTTTAAACTTGTATGCTGTGAAAATGCTAACTTACAATTTTTACTAGGAAATGCCCTCAGTGTGTGTCTCAATATTGATTTTCAATTCTGAATAAAGTGAAAATGTTGATTTGCTCAATGAAACAAAGTTGGCTGTCACTTGTAAAAAAAAATTCTTATTAGCTGTCAAAATGCATATCCAATGACTTAGCAAAGCACATATTTTACATTTGGTATGTGTTTGATTGTCTCTTTTAAATTTCAAAATTATTCTTTCCCATTATCCATTGTGATCTGTGAAGAAATAAAAGTTCAATTATTACTATGACAATAAAAATCAGGTGATTCATACATTATTTAGAATCAGTTTATATTTCAGTTAATTGTGATATTTCCTGCAAATGTTCAACAAATAAAGGAATTTCATAAAAATGCAGTAATTTTTCTAATTTTATGAAAGATTTACCAGAATTTAAAGAATATCTTATTCATAAGTATTAAAGAAAATTCTTTTTGCTCTAATATTTTGCAAAGAAAGATTTATGGAAAAAAACATGGACCCTAAAAGGATTAAGAAGACTGTAGCTAATATCACATTTAAATATACTCTCATATGAACTTATCAACAATAGCCAGAAATTTCTTTGTACAGTAATGACAATTAATACGTAGCAAAAATCAGTCGTTTTATCAATCAATTTCACTGTAACATTCAGCAAAGAAACATTAATAAAAAGGCAAAAAACAAAAAGAAAAGAAAATCACCCTAAAAGAATTTCTTTCTGTTTTGCATTTCATTTACTATCAACACAGAACAGAAATTTATACTTTTCTAAATCTCCCTGAATTACTTGCAAGCAATAAAACTAAAGAAACATATTGATATTATTTTTTATTAAGAACAGAAAAAAAATTAGCGCGCTGAATATTTTAGACGCAACTTGATCATTTTTATCATTCAGGTTTTTCGGACTATTGTTTTTATCTTTATTGATATATTCTCAATGTTTCACCCGAAATATCTTCCAGCCTTCTTCAGGTGTTTGTCAAACTTGGAATCTCATACAGAACTTCAAACAATGTCCTTTATTTAATCTATGGGGGATGCTTGTTTTCATTCCATTAACCATAAGTGGGTATAAGTGCTAAGTATTCCTGTACAGGATTGAACCCCCAACCTCTAGATGATTGTTTCTTTAGAAGCTTAGGGTACCAACACTAATAACAGTGATGCTATTTGTCCTGATGGACAGTTCAGAGTGAATTTTTGGGACTTATGAACTTTATTGTTCTCACATCACTATGATTACTACAACTATGAATAATTTTTTACCAGAGCTTATATTCCAGTTTTTTTTCCCCTATGTTATCTAACTTTTTTGATTATTGGTTCCCACTTGTATTAATCTTTATACTTGGTCTACTCATCAGGTCCCTGTGACCCAACATATGTACTGATTCCTAAAATTGTCTAATTCTCCAGTGGTCCTCTTAATCAATTATTCTAACTTTATCCCATAAGGGCAGATGGTTTCCCTTTTATTTTCATATATGGTCTGCCATACGTGATTTTTCATTTTCACCTTGTATTACTGCCTTCCGATGTTCTTATAACCTTATTTTTAGTGGACAGCATGTCTTGCCTCTGTGTGCTTTACCACAACTGTAATGGATGAAGTACACACAGTTGTTGATCATGTTGATTTCTGTTGTTGGCTTGACACGGAAGAGATACCTCTAGAGAGTTAAGCCAATTGTGAATATTGTCCTGATGTCATATGGACTACATATCCTTTGGATCCTTTTTGCAGGGCCTTTGACGTAGGGCAGACATATTGTGGTGAGTTTTCGGGCATCGTCTTCTATCCTCCTATCCAGGTTTCTCGTTACGTGTTAAACTAATCATTTCTTCTTGATATACATCTATATCACTACTAATGGCTTTTGCTCAATGTTGTAAGCAAGAGACTATTCCCTTCTTTACATTATATGGATGATGGCAGTTGAAATTGAGGTACCATCCCCTGAAGGTGGGCTTATGATACACACAACCTGAATCCTTGCTCTGTGCATGTTACTAATACCTTGAGGAAGGGTAATTTATTATCTTGTTCTTTCTCCATCGTGAACTGTATAGATGGCTCATTAGCCTAGTGACTAGAGTGTCTGCCAATGACCCTGGAGACCTGCATTCAATCCCAGATCGCATCATTGCAAAGACTTTAAAAATTGTAGTTTATCATATTTACCATCCCCTCCACTCAGGCAGGATATGACACAAGGTCAATTTTTAAGCGAAGTTTAACAGGTTTGAATTCAGAGTTTTCCTTCTCCTCGACTAGTTGTCTCACCAAGGCAGAAGAACCTAGTCTGCCCTACTATTTACCCATAGCTGGAGGGAGAATAATTGGATTCATACCTTTCCCAAGGGTATTAGTGCTATGTGAAATGCAATCAGTCTCGTACAGGATTTGAACTCGTGTCACCGCATCCATTTCCTACGACGGTAACCATTAGACCACAGGCACCTCCACTAAAAATGGTAGTTTATACTTACTTGCTTAACACTCAGCAATAAAAGGTGCATATGAAGGCTAAAGTGGAGCCATCCGAGGAAAGGAGTAGTGCTCTCCCCTTCACCTTGGTGTAGTAGCTATCAAAAAGGGAGCCTTCTGGTCGTCCTCTAATATAATCAATAGCTTTACTTTTACTTACTTTTAAACTTAGATCACAGTCATTGCACAGAAATTATATATTCAACATATTGTTATTGCTGTATTTAGGTAATAATTACTTCATAATTAAAATATTCTACCATTAAAAATTAATCGTTATCAAAAAATAAAACATCCAAATCAAAACGATGCTGCTGATAATTTATTAAAAACTGCTTTCAAATTTGAAACAATTAAAATTATGAACGAATTTTAGTCTTTCAATTTTCTTTCTATAACGTATTTTTCTATAAGTATTATTGGATTTTTAAATCTCTTTATTGTTTCTATGAAATTTATTTGCTTATTCGTTTCTTATTTATATTTTATACATTTATTCATAATTTACTTGTAATTTCTTTGTCTATTAATTTGATTATTGTTTGTTTGTTGCTGAATAAGAGTAATAATTACTGAATAATTACGGTATTTTAAATTTGACAGAATAATTATTCGGTTTATTAACTTTCATGTAACATTCAAGACATTCTATTTTCTCATCAATTATTTTTTTTAAAATTAACATAAAATAAAGTTCTGTCTAAAATGCAACCTGTTTTTATATTTAAAATGTAATTTTGGAACCTTTTCTAAAAGCATTTTTTGTTTCTTGTATCAAAACAATTCTTCATGACATTATGATTATCGTCTGTTTCACTGATTCACTACTTTTGTGACGTCACAATCAAACAGGCCTTCTCTTTCGCTCGTCTCGACCAGAATCATTAAGTTTGCCACTTTCATTGACCATCGAGAGGTGGTGTGAAAGGAAATCAGTTGGTAAAAAAAATCAAACAACTAACTATAACATAGATAAATATTTTCAATGCTTTCAAATATTCTTAACATTTCTCTCAATCATTTACTTCAATTCCCATATGATGGACACGTCTCAACACACAAAATTATCTCCGTTTTTTAAAACTCTTTCAAAATTACAATAAACACTCTTACCAATTCAATTTCCACGAATAACGTTTGATATTTATTTAGTTAAATTATTATTTACAACAAAATAGTTTTAAAAAGACTCCGAGAAATTTAATAGGCCAACACTGACCTAATATTTCGATGTTGGGGTGACTTTGTTTATGTCACCCAAACGATTAACACTGTTAGAAGCAGAAATAAAATATTAATTAAATGTTGAAATGAATTCAAATTTTAAAATAAACCTAATCAGTTTACAAAAAAATTTAAGATATTTTTATGTTCAAACATAAAAAAATCACAAATCATAAAAAAACGAAGTTTTCTCTCTAATTACGTACTTTTGATTTGTAAAGAAAAATAATAACCGAACGTTATACTTACTTCTTTCTCATTTCTTTTGTCTGAGTTCTTTTCTTTGGGGAGATACAACGTTAAAGAAAAGGGGAAAACTATATTTTATATAAAATAACTGTTTTCAGCTTGGAGAAATTTACACGGAAAACAGAAAGGTTTTTCGAATGAGTGATAAACAAGGGAGATAACTGCGATATTTTCGTAAGCTAACATTACGATTCATCCTATATTTCGGCATGGAGAATTTGACACAAGGCTATCCACGATTCTCGACTGATCACTAGAGATAAGAAAAAACCCGTACTAACATCGGCATTCCTCTGGCGTCAAGTGATGAATTCAGTCATGTATAGCAAGAATTTCATGGAGGGACGTTCCCTATGGCAAAGCGCTTCAGATCATCGACACCCAGGCAGGCAGCCGTTGAATAAGAATCATCAATGTAACCAAAAGACAAGACACTTATAAAAAGTTTAAGTTCTATAATTAATGATAAGTAGATTCATGCCTTTACGATATGTATTCGTTCAAAAGTGATAAATCAATAATATGAAAAGAAATATTTTAAAAACTTTAAAGCCGGGAAAATATTAATCTATGATTCATGTTTGTTGTTTTATATTTGAAAACTTTTAGGAACATGTTTCATTGATAACATATATGAAAGTTTTGTTTTGGGTTAGTTGTAAATTCAGGGTAAAAAAATATCTCTAAGATTCTGAGCCCTTTATTTTCTTCACTACAAGGGTTAGGTGTACATGTAGGGGTAGGTTTGGATTAAGATTGAAATAAACTGTTAAAATCATTCTTTTTTGAACGTATCAGTTTTTCACATTAGTTTTAAATGGTGTTTTTTTTTTGTTTTCTTTCACCCTCGACTAAGTTACCCTTTGAAAGATTCCTCAAGTTGTTGATATTGTTTAAATGGGAAAAAAATCTAAGTCAAGCATCTGAAATCATCCAATTTAGATCAATGTCATTACACAAAAATCATTTATTCAACATAATGTAACAACACACCTCTGAGAAGGAAAATGCTTTTCCTATGTTCTGTCTTCATGGGAATAATGCTTTCGCCCTCAAATTGAGCCTGACCCCAGGGTCATCATTTGACAAAGAAATTGTGGGTTGCACAGTTGTTGTTTGTGAGCAGTACAGCATGTGGACATAATGTTATAGATTTTATGAATTGAATATCCACCTGGAAAAAATTTATTAACAAAATAGATATATTCTTTCTACTCACCTAAGATATTTTAATCCAGCAAAAATCAATTTTAGAAATTTTATGAATACAAATAAAAATATTCCAGACTTTTCCATAAAAGTTTTATACAAATCAAATATCTTTTTACATACACTCCCACTGATTTTGGAAGGTAGTGAATTAGAAACAATAAAATATTCTTTACTCTCTTTGCGTAAGAAGGACTCCTAATTTCAGTTATAAAATCCTGCTTATATAAAAGTATTTTTTTATGTTGCCCTGGGCTGTCATGCGAAAAAAGAAATGGAAAAAAATTGAAAAATACAATCAAAAACAATTTCAATTGTGTAGAAATCTTTGTGTGTGTGTGTGTGTGTATTGGGGGGGTAGTTATATAAAAGGTCTATATCAGATACTGACCACTCACCACAAACCGACAAAGTGAATAAGTGAAAACCAACACAAATACTATATATATATGTCAGGGGCGGAGATGGGACTAGTGCTACTCGTGCCCGGCACGACCAATAACTCGGTCAATGTTATTCAAAATGGATTAAAAGTCATCCATTAATTTCAAGCAAACATACTTAGTCTGATCTCAATTAAATTACGTATCTATTCAAGTTTCGATAACTAAGTAGCCAAAAGTTCATAAATATATCTGGGAATAATACAACGATGCTGGTTTTAACGGATGGTCTTTGTCCGGCCACCGTCAGATCCATGAACATCCCATAAAATCGGCTATAATGTTGAACACGCGTAATCTGTGCCCATCACAAGACCCTTATAATAACAGTAATGTTAGAGAAATCCGCTTTTGGCTGTAGCCAATAACAAGAGCAACTCAAAATACCGTGCTCAAAAAAATTAGCACAATGTGACTGCTGACAGCTGTCTTGGGAAGAGGGAGAGAGAGAGAGAGAAAGCGAGAGGGTGGATAGCAGATTATAGCCGTCGCCGACGTCATCATCATCGCTATGGTAAATGTTGGTTAAACGGCGTGTTTTAATTCGTTTTTTCTCTAATAGATCTCTATTTCTTTAATGAATGTTGCATATATTACATTCTGTAACAAAAATTTGTTTATTTGAATACGTTTTCAACAAATAATCTTTGTCATCAATTTCTTTATTCTAATAAACATATTTTTCTCGTCATAGTAATGAACATCTCTTTTCTTCTATACTTTTGAAAGGAAAAAAATTATCTTATCTACTGTATTAACAAGACTACAAATTATATAGTATCTTGATTGTTTACAAAAAACCCACCATGCAAGGTACGTTAGTCAATCTGTGCTATACAATGGAGAATCACGCTATAGCAACTATGATGATTTACTTTGGGTCCACGGGTTGGGAACTGAAGTTGACAAAGGGGGTGAGGGGGCACGAGTAGCAAAAATAGGCGAGAGTCGCCATATATATATATATATATATATATATATATATATATATACAGTATTTGTGTTGGTTTTCACTTTAAATATATATATAAATATATAGATATATATATATATAAACTATTCAAAATAAAGGTAAATGATGTTAAAGAAAAATAATCTAACAAATAAAAGAAATATAAAATGAAACTGATAATCCTTTGAGGAAAATAATAATAATAATAATAATAATCCAACGAATAATTCAGACATAACAGACAAATAAATTTATTTCAATACACAACAATCAAAGTAGAACAAATAATTTAAGACAAAACAAATTTGTCAAAATAAATAAAATTTTTATTCAAATATTTTCTTTAATTAAATTTTATGGCATCTCAACCACTGAAAGATATTTAATGCCAAATCCATTTTTAAATATACTAATAGTTCTACTTCAAACAATTCAGTTTTTCATATTTTACTAACACCTTGACTTTTACTATGAAAAACTTGAAAACTTTTAGCTTTCAAACAATCTCTATTTCAATTTTGAGATGAGAAGCACTGGATTTTGAAATACACTTATCTGCAGTCTCTCTCTCTTTTCCCTCTCTCTCTCTATATATATATACTTATTCGGGATCAGGCCTAATGGGGCATTGTGGGATTTGGGGAGGCCAGAAAAATGGACAAACTTGTAAGGCAGGAGGAGATTAAATTTGTCATTGCACATGGTAGGTGCACATAAACTTCAGAGATGTTTTTATAATTTTCTTGGTAATTTGTTGCAAGGAATTCAGTTTGATGTATTTTTTTTTTGTCTGATTGTCATTGTAGGAGACAAATGGAGAAGCCAAACTTCAACAAGAAAGAAAAATAGATGCTTGTAAAACTCTTGCTAGTTTCACAATGTACCTTGTAGCACCCATGAAATAACAAATCAGAGAGTACTGGTTTTGAGACATGAACAATCTAAGAATATCGTCACAACAATTATATAAAGTACAAAGTTTTGATGTGACCAGATGACTGATTGGATAAGCCTTTCAACCGCATGTCTAGCCTGGTAAGAATAGTTAAGTGTTCCAAGTCACATGATTACTCATTTGCCAAATCGAGTCACACTCAGTCAGGTGCATCTAAAACTTTATAGGTTGGTTGGTAGGGGGTTTGGGTTTTATGGCCTATCAACCATTTTGGGTTGTAAACATATTTTTATGCAAATAATTCTATTTCAAACAATTCACTTTAGTAGGAGTACACAGTTTAATTGTCGAAAACATTTCTATTTCTGTTTTAAGCGATTCAGCTTATTCAAACAGTTCTAATTCAGCTTAGTATATGTACATATTTGTTTACACACAGTTAAATGTCAAAACAGTTCTATATTAAACAATTCACTTTAGTGTAAGTAGAGTTTCAATGTCAAAAACAGTTCCATTTCAAACAATTCAGTTTAGCATAAGTGCACAGTTTAAATGGTAGTACAATTTGATTGTCAAAAACATATCTATTTCAACTTAAGTTTAGTCAAACCAATTCATTTTAGCATAAGTATGCAGTTAGTTCTATTTAACCTATAGATAGGGCCCTATCAAGTGCTACCATTCCGTGCCAGAGTGGACTGGGGAGCAATGCCAATGAAGGGGTGCTCTGCATTTACCAAAGCTCCAGCATCACTGGAACCCCACCATGAGATTGTTTCAATTCATATCCAGGAAACTCATTGAGGCATCTTACCCCTCAGCAGAGGTGCAGTCAGTGTATTCTACTGCCTGTTTAGCATAAATACGCACTTTAAAGGCAAAAAACAGCAGAGTCAAGTAACTACGGTTTTTCTATTTAAACCATAGATAGGGACATTATCAAGTGCTACCACTCCAGGACAGGTGGGACAAGTGCACCCATACGGCTGGATGTTGCCTTTCACTCTAAAGAAGTACAGTTGGTACATCCCACAGCTCCCAAAAGACCCTTTCTCCCTATTGAAATAAACTGGTGTTATATATTGACCCTCGACCGAGCCGTCTATCAATAGATTCACCTTTTTAAATATGTAGAGGAGCAGCAGAAGCAGGTGAACGTTAGAAAATAATAAAAGCACATGCCCAGGTAGGTCATGTGCAGATGGAGACAGGATGCCTAAGTGAGAACCAGCTTTCAGATAGGACTTTGTGGCCCTCAGTGACCCATGGTTGAGTAACAAAGCCAAGATGAGAAGGAAGTGCTGCTTTGGTCAAAAGAGGAACTTGGGTCAATATAGCAGTCTGTCGCTGTCTCCTCACATCGCTCACACGCAAAAGAACATCACCCTTTCGAAAATAAAGCGTGAGAGATTTATAGTTTTTTAAAGAAGTGTGTTCATTCGTTTATTGATGTCGTCATTATCAGTTGATTATGTTTCCGCATATATGCATACATTTACATAAATGGCTATACAATATATTAAAATTTGGTGCCTAAGGCCAGTTCATGCCCACATGGCGTGGGATCGAATCTAAGTTGACCTAGATGATCAAACAAACAGCCGATAAATATTTTGAACCTTGAAGAAAGTGGAGAAACCAACAGAAAATTGGAAACAGAATTCAACACATCATGGCAAAACACGAAAACAAAGAAGAAAAACAGAAAAAATGAAAAAAACAAAAGAGAAAAACTTCAAAGTCTGTGTGTAGATTGCTCATTCATTGTTATTTGTTCTCTCTGTCTTATATATTAATGTTATTTGGCCTTTTTAAAAGATACAATGAAAATAATTTTAGAAAAAAAAACTGATTGAGCCCTACATATAAAGCATTGAAATATGAGTTGATACAATTACTACGATGTGTAATGTAGAAACGAACTAAGGGAGAAGGAAAGGAAAGAAGGAAGATGGCCCTGTGCTAAAATGATTGATGGGTCATAATGTAAACTTCCACTTGGGTTTTGAGTTTTAATTTTTATGAATGAATTTGAGAGGAAACAAAATTTTTATGAATGAAATTTTGTAGTAACTTGTGAATGCTGTCCTAACGCATCATAATTTGAAATTAGGATTTTAATCTGAGATCTGGAAGGATTTCGGGGCATCAATGATGTTGTCTGGAGAATGCTCATATACCTTTGGATCTGTAGTTAAAGCTGTGGGACGGGTTGGGGTTTAGAAAAGTTGTAGAAAAGAGAAGTGTTATACGAAGTCTCCCCTAAGAATGGGTTTGAGACTTTATTGAGGTACTGAGTGTTTAGGGGCCAGACTGAGTTGTGAAGGTCCCACTGGAATGGTGTTTGAGATCTTATAGAGGTACTGAGTGTTTAGGGGCCAGACTGAGTTGTGAAGGTCCCACTGGAATGGTGTTTGAGATTTTATTGAGGTACTGAGTGTTTAGGGGCCAGACTGAGTTGTGAAGGTCCCACTGGAATGGTGTTTGAGATTTTATTGAAGAGGTTATTTTGAAATAGGGGATGGGAAATATGAAAGTATATGTGTGAAATCTTGACGATCTCGTTGATGTGCTGGAAAATTTGTGGACTCGGTTTTGGATTGGTCTTGAGGGTTTGGTTTGGTTTATTGGGTTTTATGGCATATCAACCTTTGTAGATTATTTAACACCAAATCCATTTTTATGTAAATAATCTGTTCTATTGAAAACAATTCAGTTGAGCATAAGTACACAGTTTGATTGTCAAAAACATTTCTATTTCAAGCTATTCAAGCAGTTACATGTAACAATTCAGTTTAGTGTCATATCCAGGAAACTCATTGGAGGGGTTACTCCTCTGCAGAGGTTTAGTCAGTGTATTCTACAGCCCTAGCCGAATAGGCAATGTTCTTGAGGGGAAAAAGTGGTTGGCCGAATGGATGAATAAATAAAGTACCCCGTTAACTATTGAAAAAGACAGTAAAAGGTTTGGGTTGCTTAGGAAAGAACACCTGGGATGTTTTAACTCATCTTTGGAAGTAAGCAAGAAACTAGTATTGTATTGTCATGTTCAGAACAAGTAAAAATGAAGAAATGATGGCTGGATACGAGCCATGCTTTTGTAGAGATACTTGCTGAAAGAAGAAAGAATATTATTAAAAAAGTTTGATTAATGAACCAGGCTTGTTTTATGGAAATACTTCACGGATCCATAGTTTGTAGCAGATAGAAAATTGAAATTTTTGTTTGGCGCGTAATTTAATTTGACCATTAGAGTCACCGAACATTTTCACCCAATGAGGATGAATGTCTTATTCAGCCCGAACCATGTTTCCTAGCAACACCAAAAATTGAAGAAAGCCCGCCAATCTCTCTCTCGCTCAGAAATCCCCAAAGGGAACAGAAGTTTATTCGTCTTTTCCCAAATAGTAGTAGCCTCATCAACCACTATGAGGAGAGCCATCTAGTTTATGGATCCCTTCGGTCTATTTTTCTAGACCAAAGCATTCTAGTTAAAAAAAAAACAAACAAACAACAAATTAGATGATACACTCTAACAACTTCCTACATTCTTTCTTTACTACGAGACCTCGCAGCATACCAGTGTAAACCCCTATACTTCATGCTGACATTAAAACCTTCCTTCAAAAACCTAACGATGTCTTCGTTCTTCTCCACGACCTTTATTTTCCATCAACATTTAGCGAGGGGATAACTACCAACGAAATACCAACGTAATACCAACGCCACCAAAGTAATACCAACAAAACCTACAAGTTACTGTGTAAAGGTAAAGACAGAAAGAAACAGATATGAGGCTAAAAAAAAGGTGAGAGAGCGATTTAAAAAGAGACAGAGAGAGAGAGAGGACAACAAGACAATGGGAAAAAGACAAAGAAAAAAAGAGAGAGAGGACGACAAGACAATGGGAAAAAGACAAAAAAAGAGAGAGAGAGGACGACATGACAATGGGAAAAAGACAAAGAAAAAAAAAGAAAAGAAGAATAGAAACATGAATACTCTTGAACACAGCTTAAAAAAAGAAGAAAGAAAAAAAAAAACGAACATTTTTATGAAAATTAGACAGTGCATAGATTGAAAAAAAGAAAAGCTGATCATTTGTGAACTTTGATTGTTGACATATTGTAAACATTGTTTGATTAGTTCAAAATAGCTGAAAAATTAGTGAAAAAAAAAAGAGTTGAGTTTAAAGGCGACATTAGAAAAATTTTTTTTGTTTCATTTTATGAAATTTGACGAAAACCATTAACAGGGAATTTAATATTGGGTTTATGAAGATTTTAAAATTATGTTGATTCTAAACTTCCAACTTCCTACTATTTTTGTCTAGTTTTGCCTGTCAGTAGAATGTCATCAATTCTACTGATTACATTTTCAATGCCCTGCAATATGTTTTCCATTGTTCTTTGAAATATTCCTGGGGCTGATTTCAACCCATAGCGTAACCTGTTATACAGGAAAAGGCCTTTATGAGTATTGATCGTTGTTAATTTTCTTGATTTTTCATCCAGCAATACTTGTTAGTATGCTTGGCTTAAATCTAGCATGGTGTAGGATTCACCTCCTTCCAATGTTGCATACAGATCTTTCGTTTTCGGTATCGGATAATTATTAAAAACTGTTGGAATTGTGTAGAAATCTTTGCGTGTGCTCTTGTGTGTGTATGTGTGTGTGTGTGTTTGTGTGGGTTATAGTTATGTAATAATGTGTGTGGATGTGTAAGTGGTGTTTAGTGTATATGGGTATGAAAATATATACGTAGATACAAACTTCCATGGCATAAAATACATAAATCTAATATATATTTATGTATTATCATTATTACTATATAATATTTAGTTATTACTATTACATAATAGATACTGACCACTCTCCAAATTATATCACACTTGAAAATATGAATTAGTGAAAACCAACACTGTTACAAAATATTAAGAAAGTTAAGAAATAAAGGCAAATGATGTTAAAAAAACAAATAATTTAAGACAAAACAAATTTGTCGAAATAAATCAAATTGTTTATTCAAATATTTTCTTTAATGTGGTTTTATGGCATATCAACCATTGAAAGTTATTTAATGACAAATCCATTTTAGATATACAAATAGTTCTATTTCAAACAATTCAGTTTATCGTATTTTAGTACCAGCTTGAATTTTACTATGAACAACTCAAAAACTTTTAGGTTTCAAACAATCTCTATTTCAATTTTTAGATGAGAAGAACTGGATATTGAAATACACTTATCTGCAGTCTCCCCCCCCCTTCTCTCTCTCTCTCTATATATATATACTTCTTCAGGATCAGACCGAATGAAAAAAATATGAAAAATAGTCTCTGAGGAAAAGAAAGGGAGTTGCCACCTGTGAACAGTGCATTGTGGAATTTGGGGAGGTCAGAAAAATAGACAAACTTGTAAGGCAGGAGGAGATTGAATTTGTCATTGCACATGGTAGATGGACATATGACTGGTGCTCACAAGATAAACAGATATTTTCTCGGGGAATAGACACATATCTCTTGGTGGTCAATGAAACCTCTTTATATATATATATATATATGTTGTGAGGCATACAGACTTTTTCTTGCAGCCTGAGTTCGAATCGCTTGTCGCCAAACTGTTGTGTTCTGGTGAGTGAACACAATTAGTAATAGTAATGATAAGACAAACCACGATATGTGAGGAAATAGTTATATTTACAGGAAGAGTATTTACAAGAGAGAGACTGTGAGTCATAAGAAGATACTATTAGTGAGAGAATAAGGATATACTTCAACAAGAGGAACAGCTCTTTTGGTCTGACTCGTAGACTGATCTCAGACTGATCTGGACTGAAGCCCCTTGGTATTAGAGCTACTGCCATAAATGGTTGATGGCCTAACTCATTTTGCTGGAAAGGTAGGTGATACCCAACAAAATGTATCTATTAAAAAAAGACACAGTGAGAGTTTTTGATTAATTGATTATGTTTGACATATTTTTTTATCTGACAGTCAATATAGAAGTGAAATGTAGAAGTTTAGTCAAACAATTCTATTTCAAAACAATTCAGTTTAGCATACGTATGCAGTTAGATCTACTTAACAGATAGATAGGGGTCTTATCAGGTGCTACCAATCCGGGACAGAGTGGAACTGGGATAAATAGAAATGATAGAGTACTCCGCATTCCCAAAAGCTTTAGCATTACTGGAACCTCACCATCAGATTGTTTAGTGTCATATCCAGGACACTCGAGAAGCAGTTGGTGTATTCTACAGCCCAAGCTGACAGGGCAATAAAACCTTATAGGTAGGAAGCCATAGTTGATAGGTGAACCAATTGTGGGTGAGTGTTACCTGTCTCAACAGAGGTGCAGTTGGTATATCACAAAGCCCCAAATGAGAAGTGACCCCATTCGATGGGTTTCTACCTTTCTCTCTACAGAAGAACAGTTGACATGTCCTACAGAACCCAAATACCCCGTTTTAACTGTTTCTTTGTTTTTCAAAAGCAGCAGATCAGAGGATTACATATGTTAATGTCAATTGTGACTTTTCTTAACACACACGAATGAATATATATGGACAATCACTGGATATCCCCATTTATAATCTTATTACATATACATGCTGCAAAATAAGGAATTTTTTCACTTACCCAGATTAATGCATGAATAAACTTAGAAAAATATCAATGAAATCAGTAATTAAGTCAGTACTAATAAGATACAACCATTTACAAGAACCAATTTACTAAATTGTAATGCTTTAGGCTAAAGTAACAAAATAATAATGAATGAAACATTTTACTTAATTGAAATACTTTATGCTAAAGTATGTGTAACCTAGATAATAATGAATGAATAAATATAATTAAAGTCATAATAAGAGTTAACAAGAAAATCTTTTCTCTCTACTGTGTTTTTGCTTGTGGTATTTTAATGAGGAATTCTTAAAAACTTCTGATCCACACAAGAAAATGGTTTCTCTCCTCTGTGTGTTCGCATATGATGTTTCAAATTGGAATCCCTGGAAAATCTTGCCTCACACACTTCACACGCTAATGGTTCTCTCCAGTGTGTGTTCGCATGTGACTTTTTAAAATGGAACTTTTAGAAAATGCAGATCCACAAACTTCACAAGAAAATGTTTTCTCTCTATTGTGTGTTTGCATGTGAGCTTTTAAATTTCTATTCAGGGAAAATCTTGATCCACAAACTTCACAAGAAAATGGTTTCTCTCCAGTGTGTGTTCGCATGTGCTCTTTCAAATGGGAATTCCGGGAAAATCTTGATCCACAAACTTCACAAGAAAATGCTTTCTCTCCAGTGTGTGTTTGCATGTGCTGTTTCAAACAGGAATTCTGGGAAAATCTTGATCCACAAACTTCACAAGAAAATGGTTTCTCTCCAGTGTGGGTTCGCATGTGAACTTTCAAAACAAAATTTCGGGCAAATGTAGATCCACAGACTTCACAACAATGTCGTTTCTCCCCAGTGTGTATTTGCATGTGACATTTAAAAGTCGAAATGTGTGAAAATGCCGATCCACAAACTTCACAAGAAAATGGTTTCTCTCCAGTGTGTGTTCGAATGTGCACTTTTAAAATTGAACTTGAAGAAAATGCTGATCCACAGACTTCACAAGAAAATGGTTTTTCTCCAGTGTGTGTTTGCATGTGCTGTTTCAAATGGGAATTCCGGGAAAATCTTGATCCACAAACTTCACAAGAAAATTTTTTATCTCCAGTGTGGGTTCGCATGTGAACTTCCAAAAGAGAATTTCGGGCAAATGTAGATCCACAGACTTCACAAGAATATGGTTTCTCTCCAGTGTGTGTTTGCATGTGATATTTAAAAGTAGGCATGTGTGAAAAGGCCAATCCACAAACTTCACAAGGAAATGGTTTCTCTCCAGTGTGTGTTCGAATGTGGCCTTTTAAAATTGACCTTGAAGAAAATCTTGATCCACAGACTTCAAAAGAAAATGGTTTTTCTCCAGCGTGTGTTTGCATGTGATGTTTCAAATGGGAATTCTTGGAAAATCTTGATCCACAAACTTCACAAGAATAGGGTTTCTCTCCTATGTGTGTTTGCATGTGACTTTTTAAAATTGAACTTGAATAAAATGCTGATCAACAGATTTCATAAGAAAATGGTTTTTTACCAGTGTGGCATAGCATGTTGTAGTTCAAATGTAACCCATGTGAAAATACTAATCCACAGACTTTACAAGAAAATAGTTCAATTACTTTTCACCAAGTGTTTATTTGCATGTGTCTTTTTAAACTGGTATGCTGTGAAAATGCTAACCCACAATTTTTACAAAAAAATGTCTTCAGTGTGTGTTTCAATATTGATTTTCAATTGTGAATAAAGTGAAAATGCTGATTTGCTCAATGAAACAAAGTTTGCTATCATTTGTAAAAGAATATTCTTATTGGCTGTCAATATGCATATCCAACGACTTAGCAAGGCACATATTTTACATTTGGTATGTGTTTAATGTCTCTTTTTAATTTCAAAATAGTTCTTTCCCATTATCCGTTGTGATCTGTGAAGGAAAAAAGTTAAATTATTACTGAACAACAACAATCCCGAAATTCATACATTATTTAGAATCAGTTTATATATCAGTTAAGCAAGGAGGTATCAAGTACTATTTTTAAAGTCTTTGATATGATGCAACATGGTATTGAACCCACCTCTCCCAGACCATTAGTGACCACTTTACCCACTTGAAAAATGAGCCGGTTTTGCAGCATGTCATATATACTTAATGCAAAGATGTAAATAAAATTCTTATACTACTGTTCAACAAATAAAGGAATTTCAAAGAAATGTAGCAATTTTTTTAATTTTTTGAAAGTTTTCCCAAAATTAAAAGGATATTTTATAAATAATAGATTCATAGAAAAAACATGGAAAAGAAAATGATCGAAAAAGCATTTTATATATTTTTTATTTGGATTGACCCAAGTGGAGAACAGCTGATATCACATTTAAATATGCTCTCATATGAACTTATCAATTATAGCCAGAAATTTCCTTTTTTATATTCTAATGAAAATTTATACATAACCCAAATTTGTCGTTTTATCAAGCAATTTCACTTTAACATTTAGCAAAGAAACATTAATAAAAATGCAAAATAACAAATACGAAGAATATTGGTAGACTTGAGTGTGGTCTGTCATGGTGAGACTATCCTTGGTAATGCTTATCTCAACTAAAGTTTTAGCATAAGTCCTGGCAGAGTCAGCTGGAATGCCAATTTTGCTAAGAAGCTCTGGCCAATCATCAGATCCTGTTCTCAGTGCCATGAAGAATATTGGTTGACTTGAGAGTGGTCTGACACACAAGTAGCAAATGATCCGACATTGCATTTACTGAATGAATATATGGGTGAATAGATATTACTTATGCAAATGTCTTGGCCATGTCATCCTGGCACCACAGATACAACCCACCTGCCGCATTAAGAGCTCTCTTATAAAATGAGGTAAGTTTAGCTGGCTTGCTTTCATCAAGGAGATTCAAGAAGGCAGCCATTTTAGAAGGTGGGTCATTTTACTTCTACAATCACAAAGAAATTACTCTATTTGGGTTTTGAATGGAGACTGTGTCACCCTTACAAAGCAGGGATAAGGCATGTGCAGTATGATTGTACCTTTTGATGAGGTCTTCATTGCATTTGGATAACGTTTTTTCACATTTTTGGGCTGTGGCTATCCACTCAGCGTGTGGTTTATATAAGTTTGGATGTGATAGGATATAATTCCGAAGACGTCTATGAAGCAAGAGTTGTGCTGGTGATAATCCAGTGCCTTGGATAGGGGTGTTTCTCTATTGCAGGATTGCTTGTGCTGCCATGTCATTGTCCAAGGAACCCTGGTGTCCTGTGCAGTCCCTTATGAGTCTTTTTGCAGTCTTGACTGCTAACTCTGCTCATCCATTAGATTGGAGATAGGCTACTGATGAGATTCTTTATTTAACAGCCCAGTATTTTAGAAACTGTTTGAATGAGTAAGCTGAGAAGGGTGGCCCACCGTCTGAGCTAAGCTCCTCAGGCATGCCGTAGGTTTGGAATATTTTTCTGCAGATAGATATCAACCTGGAGGCAACTGTTTGTCCCAGCTTGATACGGTAGAGAATGAGCCATCCAATGAGCCTGTCTGCACAAGTGAGATAAGTGAACGATCCAGCATGGAACAAATCCATAACAATTTGTTGAAAAGGCCATTCTGGTGTAGCTGTCATTTCGATTGGTTCATGTGGTAGACTTGGGGCATTCCTTGAGCATGTAATGCAATTATCTCTGTAATTGCGAATTGAAGCATTCATTCCAGGCCAGTAGACTGACTCATTGGCATGTGTTTTCATGCCAACTACCCTTTGATGAGCTGAATGTAGGGACTTTAATTTGTTTTTGCGCTGGCGGTTTGGTATTACTATCCTCCAGTCCCGTTGTATTAGGCCATTATCGTTACTGAGGCGGTTACGAACTTCCCAGTATTCTGGTATTGAAGGCAGCGTTGCTTGATGACTGTTTGGAAAACCATTGTCAATGGTCTTGCCTAACAAGGTATATTGTGCATCTTTTTGACCAGCAAAACGAATGTGGTCAAGAGAAGTTATGGCAGGGTGACCATCTAATATGGATACGCATGTGAGGGCTGTCAATCTCGTTGCTGCACAAATCTCATCTGATTCATCAGTGTCTATAGGAGAGGGTTCTATATGGAATGTATCAAGTAAGCTTTGCACTGTAGTGACTGGATTGCGGGAGATAGCGTCAGGGGCCCTATGCCATTTTCCAGGGTAGTGTTGCATCGTGAAACGATGTCTCATACTTTTTTCTTTGAGCCGGAATAGGTGTGGTTTGTGAATTGTGCTGAGATTTTGATCACCAAAAGGTCTTTTTAGCGGCTCATGGTCGGTCACCACTATAACATTAGGGCAACCCAGTAGGAACATGCGGCACTTTTCAAGTGCCCAGCTGATAGCTGCTGCATCACCTTCTATGGGTGCAATAATTGCAAAGATTTAATATTTGGAAGAGATAATGTGAAAGAAATACTAGAAATAAACAGATATTTCTAAGGGTTTAACAGAGGTTCTCTCTTATATCCTAAAGACACAACTACAAATTTTCATACATAAAACATTGAATACTTTGGCATATTATGAGCTTCTTGTTAATGTTGACAGTTGTGATAAGGGTCACAATATAGAAAAAAAATACAAAGAATGTTTGTCTGGCAATCCACAAAAGCTCTTTTATATAATTTTAAATAATTCAGTTATTGCCGTATTTAAGTAATAATTACTTAATAATATAAATATTCTAACATTAAAAAATAATTATTAACAAAAATAAAAAACAACAAAAAACATACAAATCAAAACAATGCTGATCATAATTTATTAAAAATTGTTTTCAAATTTGAAACAATTGAAATAATGAACGAATTTTACTCTTTCAATTTTCTATCTATAACGTATTTTTCTATAAGTATTGTTGGATTTTTAAATCTCTTTATTGTTTCTATGAAATATATTTGCTTATTCGATTTTTATTCATATTTTATACATTTATTCATAATTTACTCGTAATTTCTTTGTCTATTAATTTGATTATTGTTTGTTTGTTGCTGTTTAAGAGTAATAATTACTTAATAATTACGATATTTTAATTTTAATAAAGTTTTGTATATAATTCAACCCTGTTTTTATTTTTAAAAAATAATTTTTGTTTCTTGTAGCACAACAATTCTTCATTACATTATGATTATCGTCTGTTTCACTGATTCACTACTTTTGTGACGTCACAATCGAACAGGCCTTCTCTTTCGCTCGTCTCGACCAGAATCATTAAGTTTGCCACTTTCATTGACCATCAAGAGGTGGTGTCAAAAGAAATCACTTGGTAAAAGAAAAATCAAACAACATAGATAAATATTTTCAATGCTTTCAAATATTCTTAACATTTCTCTCAATCATTTACTTCAATTCCCATGTGATGGACACGTATCAACACAAAATTCATCTCCGTTTTTAAAACTCTTTCAAAATTACAGTAAACTCTTACAAATTGAATTTGAACAAAACCTCCAAAAAAAGTGCATTTTCAAATAACGCATCGTATTTATCTAAAAAAACAAAAAAAAACATTGTTCATAAGAAAATAGTTATTAAAAAAAATTGAGGGAAATTTAATCTACCAACACTTATCTAAGATTTCGGTGGGGGACTGGGCTTATGTCACCCAAACGATTAACACAATTTGTAGCAAAAATAAAACATCAATTGAATGTTGAAACGTATTAAATTTACAAAAAAAAACTGAATCATTTTAAAGATTTCAAATATTTTCATATTCAATGAGGATAAAATCACAAATCATAAAAAAATCAAAGTTTTCTTGCAAATTAAGTATTTTTGATTTGTAAAGAAAAAAATAATCGAACGTTATACTTACTTCTTTCTCTTTTCTTTTGTCTGAATTCTTTTCCTTGGGAAAATACAACGTTAGAGAAAAGGGGAAAAACTAAATTTTACATAAAATAACCGTAATGAACACTCAAGTTGGATTATATTATGAAAATTTTGATTTTTAAAAATTACAACTACGTCAATATGGCGTGGGGCTTCGCGTGGTGGGAAGGAAAACCGGA
Organism: Sepioteuthis lessoniana; assembly: GCA_963585895.1. NCBI lineage: Eukaryota > Metazoa > Mollusca > Cephalopoda > Myopsida > Loliginidae > Sepioteuthis > Sepioteuthis lessoniana. The sequence continues at coordinate 14,054,127 of OY757908.1, read as the reverse complement.
TGTGGTTCTTTATTTTCTTGGGTCAAGGGAAACTACTCTGTCTGATCATGCTTGTATATACTTAACAATAACTGTTTTCAGTTTGGGGAAATTAGAAATTATCGTCCATTTGAAAAGCAATGTAGAAAGGTTGTAGAAAAGTGATAAACAAGGAAGATAGTTCCGATATTTTCCTACTATGAATATTTGATTTAGACTCTGTATTCCAGATTTGGTTGTTTTTTTAATTCTTGTACTGCATCGGATGCTTTTTCACAACATGGACTCCAGTTGGGTATCTCCAGTTCTATTCGACATTTCGGTGCTTGGACTCAAGCTAACTAGACTACTTTCATGAGGGGTCAGGGTGACCATCCATTCTGTCTCCCGACACAGATTTCTTTTATGTGTGTTTGTTCTTTCCAATTCCCAAGCTTTCTTTGAGTCTGGTCCTAATCGTTTTTTTTTTTTACTTTATCCACGTGTTGTCTTACCACCGTCCCAGACCCTTGTTTTATTTGATACGTGGATCCTTCAATAAGTTTCCAGACTTGTTCTTGTAGGGCATTTAAAATTGTCGTAGTCTCTTGAAAATTCAGTATGTTATTGCTTTACATCTTATGAGATGACTGACCAATTTTTATTATTTCATGTTCAAATGAACAGCTACAGCAGCAATTGGAATACACCTAAGAAAAGCCTGATTGTCACAGATGGTAAATTTCAAAAATGTAATCTGACATTTTAGAAGAATGATATGCAATAAAATTCTGGGAAAAAATGCCACAGAAACGTATGGAATGCTTCAGAATGCTTTGGACCACGTTGCATTAATCGAGCATCATTTTTTAAATGGGAAGAGAATCTAGGAAGGCAGGGAGTCTGTGAGGGATGATAAGAGGTGTGGGAGGAGTAAGAAAGTCAGAACACCAGAGTCGATTGGCCCAGGTGTTAGGGTTTGGGTTAGGGTTACTGTGTTCAGGTTTTAAGGGAGCTCAGGAAGAGATTCCATCGGAAGACGCCAGCACTCTTCAAATCGGCTCAGTAGCATTTCCACCAAGAGAATGCAACAGTCCACAACTTCATGCTGGTCACAGACTATTTGACCAAGATGGGCTTCAAGACAGGTTTTCACCCTCCCTATAATCCAGACCTTGCTCCCTGTGACTTTTGGTTATTCCCAAAGCTCACTGGCTGTCATTATGAGACAATTGAGGAGATGAAAGATGCTGTGACCAAGGTCGTTGACACACTCACACAAGACGACTTCCATCAGGCCTTCCAGAAGTTGTTGGAACAGTGCAACATGTGCGTTGCAGCCGGAAGAGATTACTTCGAAGGGGACTAGAGTTTCATGTGTGTACTATCAAGAAAAGTGCCTATGTGAAAAAAGTCTGGAAACTCATTTAATGATCCTCGTATGACACTGGACCTGTTTGTCTTTTGACTACCCCGCCCTTCCATCCTGGTCTACATGTCGGCTTACCACCGTCCCAGACTCTACTTCTATCTCATACGACAGTGGATCTGTCAGTCTCTTGACTACCCCGCCCTTCCATCTTGGTCCTGTATAGAAATTTTTTGCATATACCAATACACCTTCTCTAAATTTCACTGCAATGACCGAGTTTTCATGATATTTTTTTAAAAATTTCTTGCTGTCTTTTCAGGGGCTCTTTCACAGTAGTCTTCAGTGGAATGATCCAATCGAAATCAATCTTCTATTACCAGGAACATGTGACCTTTATATGGGCTTGCATAATCTATGTGGAGTCTCCACCAGTCCTCTTCTGAAATTTCCCAAGGATGTAAAGGGGCAGTTGCTGGCATTTGATTGACTTGTTGACATTCATAGCAGTTTCTCATCTTAAATTCTATTTCTTGGTCTAATTTTGTCTACCAAAAATAGTTTCTGCTCAACCCTTTCCTTTTTACAATTCCTGGGTGTCCCCTACGGAGCGCCTCTGCAAGTTTTTTCCGCCCTTGTATGGGCACTATTACTCCTCGTCCCCACAGTAAGAATTCTTCCTCAATTCCCAATTCATGTCTTGTAATGAGGTTAGGGTGCCATTCATCTGTATTCGGACATTTGTCTGGCCAACCATTTTTTACATAGTTTAGCACCTGTTTTAGGAATTTGTGCATTTTCGTCCCCCTGGTAATTTCCTGGTACGTAACAGGAGTTTGATCCAGGTACACCAGCAGCATTATGTTCTCCTTTGCTTTCGGAGCATCTTTTCGTTTCGTAGGCCTTGACAACATCCTCAACCCGTCTGCATTTTCATTCTTGCTTCCTTCCCGATATTCTAGCTGGTATGCATATACAGAGAGGATAACTGCCCAACGTTGAATTCTTGCCGAGATGATGTCTGGGATTTTTTAAATTTTCTTTAAAATATCCAAAGAGAAGTTTGTGACAGTGTATAATGGGAATGGTCTTCCATATAGAAATTGGTGAAGTGTTTTCACTCCAAAAACCACTGGCAATGCCTCCTTGTTAATTTGGGAATAATTTTTTTTTCTGCTCGTGTAAGGGTCCTTAAGGGTCCATAACTGCTCTCAACCCACATAGAGAACCATCACATGCCACTATAACTGCTCTCAACCCACATAGAGAACCATCGCATGCCACTATAACTGCTCTCAACCCATATAGAGAACCATCACATGCCACTATAACTGCTCTCAACCCACATAAAGAACCATCACATGCCACTATAACTGCTCTCAACCCATATAGAGAACGATCGCATGCCACTATAACTGCTCTCAACCCATATAGAGAACGATCGCATGCCACTATAACTGCTCTCAACCCACATAGAGAACCATCACATGCCACTATAACTGCTCTCAACCCATATAGAGAACGATCGCATGCCACTATAACTGCTCTCAACCCACATAAAGAACCATCACATGCCACTATAACTGCTCTCAACCCATATAGAGAAGCATCACATACCACTATAACTGCTCTCAACCCACATAGAGAAGCATCACATGCCACTATAACTGCTCTCAACCCACATAGAGAACCATCACATGCCACTATAACTGCTCTCAACCCACATAGAGAACCATCACACGCCACTATAACTGCTCTCAAACCACATAGAGAACCATCACATGCCACTATAACTGCTCTCAACCCACATAGAGAACCATCACATGCCACTATAACTGCTCTCAACCCACATAGAGAAGCATCGCATGCCAGAATAACTGCTCTCAACCCACATAGAGAACCATCACATGCCACTATAACTGCTCTCAACCCATATAGAGAACCATCACATGCCACTATAACTGCTCTCAACCCACATAGAGAAGCATCACATGCCACTATAACTGCTTTCAACCCACATAGAGAAGCATCGCATGCCAGAATAACTGCTTTATTTTGGTCGAAGTCAACCAACACTTTTGGAGAATTTAATTGTTCTTTTGACTCTTTATATGCTTGCCTTTGTTTTGACGTCCACTCCTATTTTGCTTCCTTACTCAATAACCGATGTAAAGGAGCCAAAATGTTTGGAATTTAATGGACACAATAATTAATTATACAGTGTAGAAATTGATTACTGTATTCGCCTTTCAATAAAAAATGTTCGTCTCTGTGGTGGGGTCGATAATACTAGTTAACCATTTTCCGGGCAGAGTATCTTAACTTCCAACTTTGCTTCACGTTCGACCGGTCCGATCTTTCTCTCTTCTCTTGAATTAACCGCTTGCTCTCTGGTGTTCGTCTCACTCGTGTTTGTTTCATGACCTACTTTTATGCAACAGAAATTTTTTCTTAACCCCGGTTCCGGTTACCCCCACCATACCAATAAGCAGGGTGTCAGCAGTCTAGTCATCCCAGCCGTTAATGACCAATACTAGCTCTGCGTTTAATAATGCCAGTCGCTACGCGAAGCCATCCGAATATTGTTAGGCGTCCGACGAGTATACCACATCGTGAAAAGACACGACGTCTCGTTAGGACATCAGGTACGTCTGGGAGCACGGCTTTGTGCCTCCATCGAAAGCTCCCTTGCTTTCCATGGACGTCTAAACCCAATACACGGACGCCATCTTCCAGTCGTTCTGGCTCCTTACAAATCAAACCAAACTGGGACAGTTTTGCTTTGACGTGTAGTGATGACACGATATCTTCGTTCACATAGATATCGTCACGGTGCACAGATATCCTGTCTTTCACTTTCTGTTCCTGAGACAGCACTGCATTAATAATTGCTTTCATTATCTCCGGTGCCAAGTTTAGTCCAAAGCCCAGGCCAGTGAGACTATCTCTCGCTGGCAAACATCAATGTTTGAAACAGTCACAGCATTCGCTGACCCGGACCTGCATGTAGGCTCTTCTCAAGTCGAGCAAACACACATTAGGCCCATGCTGGAACCACCTCCACAGTTTGCTGGCACAAACATCGGCATCAGCAGTAAATGTGTCGACGTATTGGTTGAGTTCCGATAGTCCATTACATGCCTCACTTTTGACTTGCTCTGCTGCACAACGGCCATTAGGAGGAATCAGGCCTTTCGGAGGTCCAAGTTTCTTATGGGGGCAGGGAATCAGCCAACCAGCGTCAATCCATGCACGGAGCTCCTTTTCATATGCCGGTCCTCTTTGACTAGGCACATGGTATTCGGCTACGCTGTTTTGTAGCTTGGCCGGTTCACTCTCTGCCAACCATTTTCAGAAGGCGTTCCACACCTTCTTTCCTCGGTTGAATTCGAAATTAATGTCTGGTCGTTCAATTTTGAGTGTTGCCCAGACAGGTGCCTCTTCAAAAAACTTTACTGTTCCGCTCCCGGTGATTAGAACACCACCTAAGGCTTTGATAACATCGTAGCCCAACAAAAGGTCGAAGTCTAACGACCTCTCGTGTACTACTAGTTCTTCGATATAAGCAGAATTCCCGGTGTTTGTAAAGACCTTCACTGTTCCAATTCCATGACTCTTGGTTACCTCGCAGCTTATAGTTGTCACTCTGACACTCCTCCTCTTCCAAACATGACAGGGCAACGTGGTTACAATGGTTCGGGAGCATCCGCGGTCGAGGAGTTCCGTGCATGGCGTCGCATTGGCGTGAACACTAATGACTAACAGCGTCTTATTTATTGGTTGTCTGGAAACGAGATCAATGCCATCTCGTCTCTGTTCCCGTTTCCCGGGCAGTCGCGTGCTAAATGTCCTGCTTTATTGCAACGGTAACACCGTACTCGCGCTCCTTGTCTTCTGCTCAGACAATATCTCGCTAAGTGACCTTGACCGTTGCAGTTGTAATATACTATACTAGTACAGGGGTCCAACTTTGGGAAAGATCTCACATTGCTTCGATGTGCTTGCGCGGCCACGACGATGGGGTCTATTTATCCTTGGTTATCAGTCATAACGACGCGAGCCCGGTTTAAAAGCTGCTCCAGGGTCATGGTGTCCATCATGGATGTTGCCCAGAGAAGTTATCTGACGTTCAGGTAGTCCTGATACAAACACGCATGTCATTCAGCGTTCGGGCAGCGGTTCCCCAATTAACCGAGTCGGGTGAACTATTTGTGTTGCCCATTCAGAAAATTCAACTGGGGAAATAATTCTTTCTCTCAACATAACAAACACGTAATAATAATCCCCGCTAAAAATGGTAACAATTTACCTCGCTAAAAAAACAAACAAACAATATTCTTCGCTAAAACAGCAATGTCAAAGTTAACTTATAGACAAGTAGTTGATAGGCTCATCAAATCCGTCTTCGGATAGCGGATCATTCAATAAGATTCCAGACTTTTTCGTACAGGCATTTAAAATTGTCGTAGATTCTTGAAAGTTCAGTATGTTATTGCGTTACATCTTATGAGATGACTAACCAATTTTTATGATTTCAGGTTCAAATGAACAGCTACAGCAGCAACTGGAATACACCCTACTAAAGCCTGGTTATCACAGCTGTTGATTTTCAAAAATGCAATCTGACACTTTAGGTGAATGATATGCCATAAAATTCTGTTTTAAACTTGGAAAAAATGCCACAGAAACGTATGGAATGCTTCACACTGCTTTTGGACAATCTTGCACAAATTGAGCATCAGTTTTTGAGTGGCATAAGAGATTCAAGGAAGGCAGGGAGTCTGTGAGGGATGATGAGAGGTGTGGGAGGAGAAAGGAAGTCAATACACCAGAGTTAATCGGCCAAAGGTTTAAGGTTCGGATTACTATGTTGAGGTTTTAAGGGAGTTCAGCAGGAGATTCCTTGGGAAGAGGCCAGCACTGTTGAAATCGGATCAGTGGCATTTCCACAAGGACAATACACCAGTCTACAACTCCATCGTAGTCACAGACTATTTGACTAAGATGGGCATCAAGACAATTCCTCACCCTTCCCATAGTCCAGACCTTCCTCCCTGTGACTTTAGCTTATTCCCTAAGCTTAGAGGCAGTCCATATGAGGCAATTGAGATGAAAGAGGTTATGACGAAGGTCATTGACACGCTCACACAAGAGGACTTCCATGGGGCATTCCAGAAGATGTTTGAATGGGAAAAGTGCTTTGTAGCCGGAGGATATTACTTCGAAGGAGACTAGAGTTTCATGTGTGTACTATCAATGAAAGTGCCCATATGAAAAATGTCTGGAACTTTATCCTATGCACCTCGTATATATATATATATATATATATATATATATAAAATATTTAAGAAATAAAGGCAAATAATGTTAAAAAAACAAATAATTTAAGACTAAAGAAATTTGTCGAAAAAAAACAATTCTTTATTCCAATATTTGCTTTAATTTGGATTTATGGTATATCAACCATTGAAAGTTATTTAATGCCAAATCCATTTGTAAATATACAAATAGTTCTATTTCAAACAATTCAGTTCATCATATTTTAGTCACAGCTTCATTTTTCGATGAAAAATATAAAAACTTTTAGGTTTCGAACAATCTTTATTTAATTTTTGAGATGAGGAGAACTGGATTTAGAAACACACTTATCTGCAGTGTCTCGCAACATATATATATATATATATATATATATATATATATTAGGATAGGTCGATTTTGGTAATGTAAAAAGAATAACGTGGTGAAAGTTGCAAAATAACATCAGAAATTACCCCACTAAATATTTTTTTCCAAAATTTTGTATTTTTTTGTGAAATCGCATTTAAAGACATAATATTTTGTGATTTTAATCATGATATCGGTGACGCTGGACACCTGTATCCATAAAATTAAAACTGAGACTAAAGGAAAATTAAATAATAAAATTTATTAAATAATTGATATTTTAAAATTTATTATCCATTTTCATATTTTGTTTAATTAAATGACCAAAAACAAAAATAAAATACATTAAAATATATAGTTTAAAATACAAATAACTACTTACTAAACCTCGTTTTATTTACTGGATATTTTTTCAGCTTTCACCGGTGGTAAATATCTCTCCGGAGTACTTTGGTTTATTTATGTTTTTTACCCTTATAATTAACGCAAATATATATATTTCACAAAGTAGACATACTATTAAAATATTTAAACATTTTATAATTATTGTAATTTATTCATATTTTAAAATTTAGTGTTTTTTTAAGTGAAAAGTCGGTTTACGAGTTAATTTTGGAACTAAACAGTAAAATACTGTTATTTGGTAAGTAAACATTATTACTTTTTTTGGATTAATTTCGAAATTTATAATATTGAATAAATAAATATAATTAAAGTCATAATAAGAGTTAACAAGAAAATGTTTTCTCTCCACTGTGTGTTCGCATGTGGTACTTTAAGGAGGAATTTCTAGAAAATGCAGATCCACACAATTCACAAGAAAATTGTTTCTCTCCAGTGTGTGATCGCATATGACATTTCAGGTGGTAATTCAGGGAGAATCTTGATCCACAAACTTCGCAAGAAAATGGTTTCTCTCCAGTGTGCGTTCGCATGTGAATTTTCAAATGGTATTTCCGGGAAAATCTTGCCCCACACACTTCACATGCAAAGGGTTTCTCTCCTGTGTGGGTTTGCATGTGACATTTCAAATGGGAATTCCGGGAAAATTTTGATCCACAAACTTCACAAGAAAATGGTTTCTCTCCAGTGTGTGTTTGCATGTGACATTTCAGATGAGAATTCATAGAAAATCTTGATCCACAAACTTCACAAGAAAACGGTTTCTCGCCAGTGTGTGTTCGCATGTGTTGTTTCAAAATGGAATTCCGGAAAAATCTTGCCCCACACACTTCACACGCAAAGGGTTTATCTCCAGTGTGTATTCGCATGTGCTTTTTTAAATGGGAATTTCTAGAAAATACCGAGCCACAAACTTTACAAGAATATGGTTTTTCACCAGTGTGGGTTCGTATGTGGTATTTTAAGTATGACCCATCAGAAAATGCTGATCCACAAACTTCACAAGAAAATGGTCTCTCTCCAGTGTGTGCTCGCATGTGACATTTCAAACTCGAACTCCAAGAAAATGCTGATCCACAGACTTCACAAGAAAATCGTTTTTCTCCAGTGTGTGTTTGCATGTGCGATTTTAAAGTGGAATTTCGAGAAAATGCAGATCCACAGACTTCACAAGAAAATGGTTTCTCACCAGTGTGGGTTCGTATGTGGTATTTTAAATATGACCCATCTGAAAATCTTGATCCACAAACTTCACAAGAAAATGGGCTCTCTCCAGTGTGTGCTCGCATGTGACATTTCAAACTCGAACTCCAAGAAAATGCTGATCCACAGACTTCACAAGAAAATCGTTTTTCTCCAGTGTGTGTTCGCATGTGACGTTTCAAAGTGGAATTTTGAGAAAATGCAGATCCACAGACTTCACAAGAAAATGGTTTCTCACCAGTGTGGGTTCGCATGTGGCGTTTTAAATTTGACCCATCAGAAAATGTTGATCCACAAACTTCACAAGAAAATGGTTTCTCTCCAGTGTGTTTTCGCATGTGAACTTTTAAATTAGAATTATGGGAAAATCTTGATCCACAAACTTTACAAGAGAGTGGTTTCTCTCCAATGTGTGTTTCCATGTGACTTTTTAAAATTGAACTTGAAGAAAATGCTGATCCACAGACTTCACAAGAAAATGGTTTCTCACCAGTGAGGGGTAGCATGTGGTAGTTCAAATGTGACCCATATGAAAATACTAATCCACAGACTATACAAGAATATGGTTTGACTACTCTTACGAAGTTTGTGTTTGGATGTGTCTTTTTAAACTGGTATGCTGTGAAAATGCTAACCCACAATTTTTACAAGAAAATGTCTTCAGTGTGTGTCTCAATATTACTTTCCAATTCTGAATAAAGTGAAAATGCTGATTTGCTCAATGAAAAAAAGTTGGCAATCACTTGTTAAAGAAAATTCTTATTGGCTGTCAATATGCATATCCAATGACTAAGCCAAGCACATATTTTACAATTGGTATGTGTTTAATGTCTCTTTTAAATTTCCAAATTGTTCTTTCCCATTATCCTTTGTGATCTGTGAAGGAATAAAAGTTAAATTATTACTTAGACAATAACTATCACGAAATTCATAGATAATTTAGAATCTGTTTATATATCAGTTAATTACAAAAAGTAAGTAAAAGTAAGTCAAGTAGGCAACCAAAAGGCTCCCTTTTCAATAGCTAAAAAACCGATGTGAAGGGGTGGGCGCTACTCCTTTCTCTGGATTACTCCACTTTACCCATGATATGTACCTTATATTGCTGAGTTTTAAGCAAGGCGTTATCAAGTACTATTTTTAAAGTCTTTGATATGATGCGACATGGGATTGAACCCAACTCTCCCAGACCATTGGTGAACACACGACCCACTAGGCAAATGAGCCGGTTTTATGAAAGATTTACCAAAATTAAAAGGATGTTTTATTAATAATAGATTCATAGAAAAAACATGGAAAAGAAAATGATCGAAAAAGCATTTTATATATTTATATATTTGTTCATTTTGATTGTCCCAAGTGGACAACAGCTGATATCACGTTTAAATATGCTCTCATATGAACTTATCAATTATAGACAGAAATTTCTTTTTTTATATTTTAATGACAATAAATACATAACTAGAATGCAATAAAATCCTGTTTTAAACTTGGAAAAAATGCCAAAGGAACGTATAGAATGCTTTAGACTGCTTTTGGAGCATCTTGCATGAATCGAGCATCAGTCGTTGAGTGGCATAAGAGATTCAAGGAAGGCAGGGAGACTGTGAGGGATGATGAGAGGTGTGGGAGGAGTAAGGGAGTCAGAACACTAGAGTTAATTGGCCAAAGTGTAAGGGTTAAGGTTACTGTGTTGTGGTTTTGAGGGAGTTCAGGAAGAGATTCCATTGGAAGAGGCCAGTCAAATTTATTTTTGCCGATGAGGAAGATACATGTCTGAATATTTTAGAAGAAACTTGATTATTATTATTCAGGGTTTTAAGATTATTATCTTCATCTTTATTGTTATATTCTCAATGTTTCACCCAAAATATCTTCCAGCCTTCTTCAGATGTTTGTCAAACTTGGAGTCCCATACAGAACTTTAAAACATGTCCTTTTTTAATCCATGGTGGGGGACGCTTGTTTTGATTCCGTTAACCATAACCGAGTATAAGTGCAAAGTATTCCTGTACTGTTACTCGCCTGCAGTCGGGATTGAACCTGCAACTGCTAGAAAATTGATTCTTTAGAAGCTTAGGGTACCAGTGCTAATAACTGCTATGCTATGTGTCCTGCTAGACAGTTCAGAGAGAATTTTTTGGACTTATAGACTTAATGTTCCCACATCACGATGATTACTAATACTATGTATGATTTTTTTACCTTAGCTTATATTCCAGTTTTTTTCCGTATGTTTTTTTATTATTGTTTACCATATTGTATTAATCTCTATACTTGCTCGACTCAACAGGTCATTCTAGTCCAACATAGGTGATCATTCTTTAAGGTGTCTAATTCTCCAGTGTTCATCTCGATCAATTACTTTAACTTTATCCCATAAGGGCAGATGATTTTCCTTTTTTCCATATATGGTCTGCCATACCTGACTTTTCAATTTCATCTCGTATTACTGCTATCCTGTATTCTTATAACCTTATTTTTAGTGGGCGGCATATCTCACCTTAGTATGGTAATTTACTAAGCTTTTTGCTTAGGTGTAGCACAAGGCCATATGAAAGGGGCACCCAATGAGACTTGAACTCACTTGTGTAGGTTTGCTAGTCGAGCTTGCTAACCATTACACCACCAGAGGTGCCTAATCTCACCTTAGTATGCTTTACCAACACTGTAATGGATGATGTACACAGAGTTCTTGTTGAATGCTGTTGGTGGCTTGACATGGAAGAGATACCTCAAGAGAGTTGAGCCAGTCGTGAATATTGTCCCAATGTCATATGGACTACATATCCTTTGGATCCTTTTGGCAGGGCCTTTGACCTAGGGCAGACATACTGTGATGACTTTTCGGGCATCATCTTCTATTCTCCTATCCAGGTTTCTTGGAGCACTCAGGGTAGTTATTACAATAGAGGTTACATGTTAAACTATACATTTCTTTTTGGTATACATCTATATCACTACTAATGGCTTTTGCTCAATGTTGTAAGCAACAGACAATTCTGTTTTTCGCATTATATGGATGATGGCAGTTGAAATTGAGGTACTGTCAAGTGAATGTGAGCTTATGATACATACACAACCTGAATCCTTGCTCTGTGCATGTTATAATACATTGAGGAAGGGTAATTTATTATCTTGTTCTTTCTCCATAGTGAACTGTATAGATGGTCAGATTGAGTTCACATGACCATGTAATTTTTTAACATCTTTCTGATGAGGCCAGAAAATTAATGTATCATCTACGTAACTAAGCCACATTGATTGCTTTAGTGATGTAGATCCTAATGCCATTTCTTCAAAGTATTTCATGTATATGTTGGCCAATACTTGTCAAACAATGAGGAACCCATAACCAGTCCTTCTTCTTCTTGGTATAAAGCAGATCCCAACCTGAAGTAGTTTTTTTCTACACAAAAAGTCAACATTTTCATTAGATTATCTGTTGGGATGTAGTTGCATTTTTCCAGCAAGGAATCTACAATCAGTTTATCCTGTACCACAGCAAGTATCTCATCAGTAGGTACCTTTGTGAACAGACTCACTACGTCTAAACTCATAATCTGGTTGAAACGAATGGAAGCATAACTGATTCTCTCCATAAAGTTCTCAACATATGGTGAGGACTTATCAGTTAGTGGGTTGATGATCTTCACAAGGAGACAACTCAATGGGTCACCTGCTGAACCTCAATGGAATACCATCATTATGTATTTATGGAAGACCATATATGTGTGGTAGCTTGCTGTAATGTTGAGTAAGTGGTCTGTATTTTATAGGTGGTATAAGATCTTTCTTTTTACTGAGGATCTGTGATAGTTTCCTTTCTGTTTTTAGGGTTGGGTCCTTCTTTACTTTACAATGGCCACCATTGCAAATCAAGACTACCAATTTGTTGAGTATTCCAACCTATCAATTACCGCAGTTGCATTGCCTTTGTCTGCAGGGACCAATTCATACGCTCAAATCTTTTAGTAACTGTCTGCCCCCTCCAGAAATTAACTGGAATATTCCATGTTAAACTTGGTGGAACTAGCTTAAAATCTTGGCATCTGTATAGGAATGTAAGGTGGTTTGTCGTTTGAGCCAATTCTTGATTCAGTCATTCTCTTTCCATTGATTTGATATATCGGGTCCATACCGACAAGATATTAGTTGTCTGAAGGGAAAGCGTCTGCCCTTATAGGATAAAGTTAAAATAAATGATAGAGATTAACACTGGAGTATAAGACGTCTTTGGGTATCAGCACATATACTGGACTACAGTGACCTGCTGTGTAGAGCATGTATACCGCTGAATACAATATGGGAACTAATAATGAAAATACTTAGATAAAAATAGAATTCAGAAAAGAATTATTTTGAAGTGGAATATGAGCTCAGGTAAGAAAATCATACATAGTAGTTGTAATCACAGTGGGAATATAACAATAAAAATAAAGTAAATAGTCCAAAAACCCTGATTGATAAAAGGAAAAATAATTATTTCCTACAGATGAAATTAATAAAACAATAATAGTAATAACAATAGCAATCCTAAAAGAGAATAAGTTATTTGTGATTTTTTCTCAATTTCAGTGAACTTGTAAGAAACAGAAATTTAAAAATTAAACAACAATTGCGCAATTACAATATCTTTCATACTAATTCCCTTGGGAAAGGCATGAACACTTTCATTCCCTTCCTATGGGTTAAAATAGTATCACTGCTGTTGTTCTACAAGGATAGATTTACCATTAAATATACCCACAAGACTGAATGCCAGACTAATCCCCTTGGGAAAGGCATGAACACTTTCATTCCTTTACCATTAAATATACCCACAAGACTGAATGACAGTCGCACAATTACATGATGTTTCAAATGAATGCCTTAATATACTTTTGTGTTTGTATGAGAAAGAATTGTTTTCTCTTTGTGATTTTCCTGGAAACAATATTATTCAATTTAAATTAATATTTGAAAGTTGGAACATTAATGAGTAAATCAATTTCATGTCTTTGTAATTCAAAACACATTGAAACAAAAGTTTCCATTAAAAATCAAATTAAATTTAAATGAAACTTTAATTTAACATCTATGTAATCAACAACACATTATAAAGAAAGTTACAAAGTGTTTTAAATGTTAAAATCTTATTTATCTAAAAAAAAACCAACTTAACTGTCAACTCTCTGAATGTTCATCAAATATAAATCTTTTTTATTCATAAAGTAAATTAATTAACAATTGCATCAACCAACACCTTGCCGTGACATCATATCCTCAAATGATTGCATGATATTTTCTATAATCATTTCGACATGAGGGGTTAAACCTGCTTAACACCTCTGTATATGTATGACCTTTGTAAGGAACTACACTTATATATAAGGTCCATCGCTAACTAACAATTTTACCAAATAAGCAAAGTAATTAACATTTGAAAACTGTTTCAGAGTAAAAAGAAAAATTAGATTGAGATTAGTTTTAAAATTGAGCTTAGCATTTAATCAGCAAATGAATTAAAAGTTATTTAAAGAATTTACAACAACCAAACTGGGATGAAGTTACACAGGAGCCAAAGTTACATGTTTATAAATTTGGAATTGATCTTAAAGAGGATGACGTTAATAAATGTGGAGTTCTTCCTTTAATACAATACTAAGCAGGTTATTGCTATCATGTAGTTTGTCAGAAAATTAAACGCAATAGTTGCAAAGATTTAATATTTGGAAGAGATAATGAGAAAGAAATACTAGAAATAAACAGATATTTCCAAATGTTTAACAGAGGTTATCTTTTATATCCTAAAGATACAACTACAAATTTTTTATACTTAAAACATTGAATGCTTTGGCAGATTATGAGCTTCTTTTTAGTGTTGACATTTGTGATGAGGGTCACAATATAGAAAAAATACAAAAAACACTTTGTCTGGAGATCCACAAAAGCTCATTTTAAATAATTCAGTTATTGCTGTAATTAAGTAATACTAACTTAACAAATAAAATATTATAACAACCAGCTTATAGTCCTAGTGGATAGAGCGTTCGCCAATGGACCAGGCCCTACGTTCAATCCCAGGTTGCATCATACCGAAGACTTTAAAAACTTACCCGATTCCTCCTTGCTTGACACTCAGCAATAAAAGATATGTATCAAGGGTTAAGTGGAGCAATCCAGTGAAAGGAGTAGCTCACTCCCCTACACTTCCGTGTAGTAGCTATTGAAAAGGGAGCCTTCTTGTCGTCTTCGACTATCGTGGCCAGCTTTACTTTAACTTACCCTTAAGGAATAATTATTAACAAAAAAACAAAAAAAAAACCCAACCAAATCAAAACAATGCTGATCATAATTTATTAAAAATTGTTTTCAAATTTTAAACAATTGAAATAATTAACGAATTTTAGTCTTTCAATTTTCTATCTATAACGTATTTTTCTATAAGAATTATTGGATTTTTAAATCTCGTTATTGTTTCAATGAAATTTATTTGCTTATTTGTATTTATTTCTTTCTTATTTATATTTTATACATTTATTCATAATTTACTTATAATTTCTTTGTCTATTGATTTAATTATTTTTTGTTTGTTGCTGTATAAGAGTAATACTTACTGAATAATTTCATGGACCATCAAAAGGTGATGTCAAAAGAAATCACTTGGTAAAAGAAAAATCAAACAACTATAACATAGATAAATATTTTCAATGCTTTCAAATATTCTTAACATTTCTCTCAATCATTTACTTCAATTCCCATGTGATGGACACGTCTCAGCACATAAAATTCATCTCCGTTTTTAAAACTCTTTCAAAATTACAATAAATACTCGTACAAATTCAATTTCCCCAAAAATGTTTTAAAAAGTACATTTCCACATAACATATCGTATTTATCTGCAAATTACGTATTTTTGATTTGTAATGAAAAATATTAGCCGAACGTTAGACTTACTTCTTTCTCTTTTCTTTTGTCTGATTTCTTTTCTTTCTTTCGGCAGATACGAAAATTTTGATTTTTGTTATAAAACTACGTCTACGTCAATATGTCGTCCAGCTTCACGTGCTGGGAAAGAAACCCGGATGTAGGTCTTTATTTCACTGCGTCAAGGGAAACTACTCTGTCTGATAATGCTTCTACTTACTTTATACCCGAACACCCATTGTTCAAAATATTACGATTGTCTCTGTGACAAAATCTTTTAAATGATTTGGTTGTTTTTTTATTCTTTACTGCATCGGATGCTTTTTTCTCAGTACGGACTTCCGTTGGGTATCCCCAGTTCCATTCGACATTTCTGTGCTTGGACTCAAGCTAACTTGCATACTTTCGTGAAGAGGTCACTGTAACCATTTAGTCTGTGTTCCGACTCTGATTTCTTTTATGTGTGTTTGTTCTTTCCAATTCCGGAACTCTGATTGAGTCTGGTCCTATCCGTTTCTTTACATGGTCCACATGTCAACTTACCACCGTCTCAAACTCTTGTTCTATTTCATACGTGGATCCTTCAATAAGTTTCCAGACTTTTTTTGTACAGGCATTTAAATTTGTCATAAACTCTTGAAAGTTCAGTATGTTATTGCTATACATCTTATGAGATGAATGACCGATTTTTATGGTTTCACCTTCCACGGAACAGGTACAGCAGGAATTGGAATACACCCTACTAAAGCCTGATTGTCTTATCGAGTTTATTTCAAAAATACAATCTAACATTTTAGAAGAATGATATGAAATAAAATTCTGTTTTAAACTTTTAAAAAATGCCACAGAAACGTATGGAAAGCTTCAGAGTGCTTTTGGAACATCTTGCATGAAGCGAGCATCAGTTTTCCAATGGCATAGGAGATTCAAGGAAGGCAGGGAGTCTGTGAGGGATGATGAGAGGTGTGGGAGGACTAAGGAAGTCAGAACACCAGAGTTGATTGGCCAAAGTGTTAGGGTTAGGGTTAAGGTGTTGTTGTTTTTTTTGTTAGGGAGTTCAGGAAGAGGTTCTGTCGGAAGAGGCCAGCACTCTTCAAATCGGGTCAGTATCATTTCCACCAGGAACATGCACCAGTCCACAACTCCATCCTTGTCACAGGCTATTTGATCAAGATGGGCATCAAGACAGTTCCTCAGCCTCCCTGTAATCCAGACCTTGCTCCCTGTGACTTTTGGTTATTCCCAAAGCTCACTGGCTGTCGTTATGAGACAATTGAGGAGATGAAAAGGGCTATGACGAAGGTCATTGACACACTCACACAAGAGGACTTCCATGAGGACTTACAGAAGTTGTTGGAACGGTACAACAAGTGCATTGCAACCGGAGGAGATAACTTTGCAAGGGGACTAGAGTTCCATGTGTGTACAATCAATAAAAGTGCCTATACGAAAAATGTCTGGAAACCTATTTAATGATCCTCGTATGACACTTGACCTATCTATCTTTTGACTACCCCGCTTTTCCATCTTGGTCCACATGTCGCCTGACCACCGTCCCAGACTCTAGTTTTATTTCATATGACACTGGATCTGTCTGTCTCTTGTCTACTCCGCCCTTCCATCTTGGTCCTGTATAATTTTTTTTGCATATATTAATTCACCTTCTCTAAATTCTCGTGCAATGACTGAGTTGTCATGGTATTTTTTTAAAAATTCTTGCTGTCTTGTCATGCGTTCCTTAACTGGTCTAATTTTGGCCACCAAAAATAGTTTTTGCTTAGCCCTTTCCTTTTTACAATTCCTGGATGTCCCTCTAGAAGTTTTTTCCGCACTTGTATGGGATCTATTACTCATCTTCCCAGGAGTAGGCATTCTTCCACTATTCCAAATTCACGTCTTCTAATGAAGTAAGGGTGCCATTCTTCTGTATTCGGACATTTGTCTGGCCAACCATTTTTTACATAGTTTAGCACCTGTTTCATGAGTTTTTCCTTTTTTGTCCCCTTGGTTACTTCTTGGTAAGCAACAGGAGTTTATCCCGGTACTCCAGCAACATTATGGTCTCCTCTGCTATGGGGGCTTCTTCTCGTTTTGTAGCCTTTGGCAATCTATTCAACCAGTCTGCATTTTCATTCTTGCTTTCTTCCCGATATTCCAGCTGGTATGCCTATGCAGATAGGATTACCGCCCAACGTTGATTTCTTGCCGAGCATATCTCTGGGATTTTTTTTATTTTCTTAAAAATATCCTAAGACTGGTTTATTGTTTGTATATAATGTGAACGGCCTTCCATATGGGTATTGGTGAAGTTTTTTCACTCCAGAAACCACTGCCTTGTCAATTTGGTAATAATTTTTTCCGCTGGTGTAAGAGTCCTTGATACAAAGGCTATTGATCTTTCCGATCCGTCCTCCATGATGTGAGAGAGTACCACTCCCAACCTAAATGGAGAAGTGTCGCATGCCACTGTAACTGCTTTGTTTGGGTGAAAGTCTACTAACACATTTGGAGAATTTAATTGTTCTTTTGACTCTTTCCATGCTTGCTCTCCTTTTGACATCCACTCCCATTTTGTTTCCTTACTCAATAACTAATGTAAAGGAGCCAAAATATTTGGAATTTCGTGGGCAGAGTAATTAATCATACCCCCAAAATCTTGTATCTCCTTTAATGATTATGGACGTGGCGCCTTATTGATGGGTTTTACTTTCTCTTCTGCTGGTTTCATGCCTTCTCTGCTTACTATGTGTACAAAATATAATACCTCAGGAAATAAAAATTTGCATTTTTCCCAGTTTGGTCGAATCCCAAATTTTTCCAGCCTGTTCAAAAATTATTACAGGATCTCTAAATGTTTTTGTCTACTTTTGCCCGTCACTAGAATGTGGTCAATTCTATTGATTACATTTTCAACGCCCTGCAATATGTTTTCCATTGTTCTTTGAAATATTCCTGGGACTGATTTCAACCCGTAGCGTAACCTGTTATACATGAAAAGGCCTTTATGAGTATTGATCGCTGTTAATTTTGTTTGATTTTTCATCCAGTAATACTTGGCTTAAATCTAGCTTGGTGTAGGATTCACCTCCTTCCGGATACCAATATTCTTTTAAGTCTATAAGTTAGCTTTGACATTGCTGTCATCAAGATTTACTAACTTCTTTCTTTGATCTCAAGTTTCTCCATTTGCTCCAAATAAAATTATTTTCACAGTCACTTTCATATTCCATAGATTTTTCAACTCCCGGGCAAGATCCAATTATTTGTTTATGTTTTTGCTTTCTTTCACCCTCGATTACATAAACTCCCACTGATTTTGGAAGGTAGAGAATTAAAAACAATCTAATATTTTTTACTCTCTTTGTGTAAGAAGGACTCTTGATTTCAGTTATAAAATCCTGCTTATACAAAAAATATTTTTTCATATTGCACTGGAATATCATACGAAAAAATGAAATGGAAAAAAATTGAAAAATACAATCAAAAACCATTTCAATTGTGTAGAAATCTTTATGTGTGTTGAATGTGTGTGTGGGGGTATAGTTATATTAAAGGTCTACCTCAGATATTGACCTCTCGCCACAAACCCACAAAGTGAATAAGTGAAAACCAATGCAATTACAATATATATACATATATAAATTTTTGAAGTATTTTTTATATATATATATATATATATATATATATATATATATATATAATATTTAACAAATAAAGGCATGTTAAAAAAAGAACAATATTTGAGTATATGAGTTTAATAATAATAATAATAATAATAATAATGATCCAATGAATAATTCAGACATACGAGGCAAATAAATTTATTTCAATACACAACACTCAAAGTAGAATAAATAATTTAAGACAAAAGCAATTTGTCAAAATACATCAAATTGTTTATTCAAATATTTTCTTTAATTTGGTTTTATAGCATATCAACCATTGAAAGTTATTTAATGCTGAATCCATTTTTAAATATACAAATAGTTCTATTTCAAACAATTCATCATATTTTATGAATGAATAAATATAATTTGAAAATGCCAACCTATATGTAACAATGTATATATATATATATATAGTAATAATAAGAATGATAAGTCAGTGTCTAATAATCAGATACAACCATTTACAAGAACAACTTTCTAAATTAAAATGCTTTATGGTAAAGTATGTGCAGTTAATTGCAACAAGTAAGTAAAAGCAAGGAGGTTTCAAGTACTATTTTTAAAGTCTTTGATATGTTACGAAATGGGATTGAACCCGATTCTCCAAGACCAGTGGCAGACACTCTACTCACTAGGAAAATGAGACGGTTTTGCAGCATGTCATATATGTTTAATGCAAAGATGTAAATAAAATATATTTTAGTTAATTGCAACAAGAAAAATAAGTAATGTTGGCGACCGTAGTCGAGGGCCAATAGAAGGCTCCCTTTTCAATAGCTACAACACTGGCATGTGAGGTAAAGCGCTACTCCTTTCCCTGGATTGCTCCACTTAACCCTTGATATGTACCTTATATGTGCTCTCATATGAAACACATCAACTATAGCCAGGAATTTCTTTCTGTTTGTATTGAAATGACAATTAATACATAAAAAGAATTTGTCTTTTTATCAATCAATTTCACTTAGCAAAGAAACATTAATAAAAAAAAGGAAAAAACAAATGAAAAAGAAAATCACCCAAAAAAAATTTCTTTCTTTTTTGCATTTCATTTAATATCAACACAGAAGAGAAATTTGTACTTTTCTAAATTTCACTGAATTACTTGCAAGCAATAAAATTAAAGAAACTTATTCATACTATTTTTTATTAAGAATTGGAAAAAAAAAGAAAATAAATTCAAGTCAAAGTTTTTTTTTGTGCTTATAAGGAAGATACATGCCTGAATTTTTAGAAGCAAATGAATTAAAATTTATTCAAAGAATTTACAACAACCAAACTGGGATGAAGTGACAGAGGAGCCAAAGTGACATGTGTATAAATTTGGAATTGATCTTAAAGAGGATGATGTTAATAAATGTGGAGTCCTTACTTTAATACCATACAAAGCAGGTTATTACTATCATTTAGTTTGTCTGAAAATTAAATACAATATTTGCAAAGATTTAATATTTGGAAGAGATAATGTGAAAGAAATATTAGAAATAAACAGATATTTCCAATAGTTTAACAGAGATTATCTCTTATATCCTAAAGATGCAAATTACGTATTTTTGATTTGTAAAGAAAAAAAAACGAACGTTGTACTTACTTCTTTCTCTTTTCTTTTGTCTGATTTCTTTTCCTTTGGGAAATACAACGCGAGAGAAAAGGGGATAACTATATTTTAAATAAAATAACTGTAATGAACACTCAAGAGGGATTATATTATGAAAATCTTGACTTTTTAAAAAACTACTGCGTCTTCAATATGGCGTCCGTCGTCGCATGCTGGGAAGAAAACCCGGATGTTTTCATTTAGTTCCGTGGGTCAAGGGAAACTACTCTGCCGGATCATGCTGTTACATTACACCCCTTTGCCCATAGTTTAGAATATTAGGATTGTCTCTGTGGCGTAATCTTTTAAATGATTTGGTTGTTTTTTTTTATTCTTCAACTACATTTGTTGAGGACTGTCCTTAGAAAAACAAGCTGAATTTTATATTAAAAAAATACGTTCTGCACAGAGTAATTTTGTCCCTTAACGAATCGTCCCTAAATTCTATTGGCTGACGACATCAGTGACTCATCATTTTTAGGAATGGGCTTTGTTTTGTTTTTGTTTGGGTTATGAGTAGTCGGTCGACTACGATAGAACAATGTCTTTTATGTATTCATCCTTATTTCTCCACCCGTGTCCTGCATGTCTTATTTGTCTCAAAAAGGTTTGGAGATGAGTGGTAAATGGCCCTACAGATAGAACTATATATATATTCAGAGAGAGAGAGGGAGGGAGAGAGAGAGAGAGAGAGAGAGAGAGAGAGTGAGAGAGCGAGAGATGAAAGTTTTAGAAAGTACTCATGTGAATACACACTTGAGAGAAGCTGTTCATAGAACAAAGCAGTCAGCTAGCAAAATACATTGTCAATTAGTTATTATCATAATCATCAAATCGTGCAGACAGCTCAGATTTCCCTGACACTCTCTCTCTCCCCATCCGTCCCTATCATCCATCATTCCACATAGATCCTCCAAACTACATCTAATATCCACGTAAAACCGATGAAAAAAATGTTTACTAGTCAGCAAATATTAGCATGTCCGTTTGTAGGGCCCAATAGAACAATGTCATTTATGTTTTTATCCTTATTTCTCCACCCGAGTCTTGCATGTCTTATTTGTCTGAAAAAGGTTTGGAGATGAGTGGTAAGTGGTCATACAGCTGTTGTTTTTAGTCGTGTTCCTTCCAGAATTCGTCCAGAACAGCACAGAGAATTCTAGCATTGTTTTTATATAATATAGATTGTACCCAATCAGAAGCTAGCAATTTGGGCCAGAGTGGATCTGGAAGTAATTGCAATGAAGGGGTACTCCACATTCCCCAAAGCTCAAGCATTACTGCAATCTCACCATCAGATCTAGGACAATTGTTGGGGAAGCCATACCCTTCTGCAGTGATGTAGTCGGGGTATTTTATGATACAACATATATATCTACATATATTGAAAATATTCTAACAGGAGGATATTTACAAATGGCTAGGAGTTATATACGTACGTCAAATTTAGAAAATGGCTGACTCAATAACCTCTAAACTGGCCGAACAATAACCTTGACTGAGTTAAAAAAAAAAAAAATTTTGGACGATTATTGATTGAAAATTAGAACCAATTGTACCCTTTGGAAACAGGGTTATTGACCTAATGACTAGACAGTTTGCTGATGGTCCGGAAGACTGAGGTACAATCCCAGGTCGTGTCATACCAAAGACTCAAAAAATTGGTACTTGATGCGGTCTTGCTTAACACATGCATTACAAGGTGAGGATCAATGTTAAAGTGGAGCAATCAAGGGAATGGAGTAGCACCCTTCCCTACACCTCTGTCTAATAGCTATTGAAAATGGAGCCTTTGGGTCACCCTCGTTTAAGGTACCCTTTAAAAGATTCAAGTTGTTAACATTGTTTAAATAGACAGCATTTTGGTTCTGTTGTATTGTGGTTGGTACCACAAGACTTTCGGTATTTCGGAGAAGTAAAAGACATTGTGTTTCTTAAAAACCGGCAGTATAAATTAGTTTTAAATTGTTGTTTTTCATTGAAGACTAAGTGACAGCAAGTCTCCTCCGGATTCCAATATTCTTTTAAGTCTAAAAGTGGATTTTGACATTGTTGTCGTCCAGATAGACTTGTTTCTTTCTTTGATCTCCACTTTCTCCTAGTGCTCCAATTACAATTAGTATCACTGTCATTTACATATTCCACAGATTTAAGTTACCCTTTGAAAGATTCCTCAAGTTGTTGACATTGTTTAAATGGATAGCATTTGTGTTGAAATTCAAAAACTAAGTCTAGCATCTACAATCATCCAATTTAGATCAAAGTGAATGCACAAAAATTATTTATTAAACATAATGTATGAACACACCTATGAGAAGGAAAATGCTTACCCTACGTTCTGGGTTAATGGTAATGATGCTTTGGCCCTCAAATTGAGCCTGACCCCAGAGTCATCATTTGATAAATAAATTGTTGTTTGCACAGTTGTTTTTTTGGGAGCAGTACAGCATGCAGACATAATGTTATAGATTTTATAAATTTCAGTTATAAAATCCTGCTTATATAAAACTTTTTTCATATTGCACTGGAATGTCATATGAAAAAGTGAAATGGAAAAAAATTGAAAAATACAATCAAAAATCATTTCAATTGTGTAGAAATATTATGTGTGTTGTATTTGGGCGGGGTATAGTTCTATAAAAGGTCTACCTCAGATATTGATCTCAGGCCCCAAACCCACAAAGTGGATAAGTGAAAACCAACACCACAATTACAATATATATATATATATATATATATATATATATATATATATATATATATATAAATATTTCTGAATTATTATTATATATATATATATATATATATATATATATAAATATTTCTGAATTATTATATATATATATATATATATATATATATATATATATATATATATATATATATATATAATATTTAAGAAATAAAGGCATTTGATGTTAAAAAAAAAGAACAAAATAATCTTACAAATAAAAGAAATATAAAATAAACTGATAATCTTAAGAGTATAATAATAATAATAACAAAAATAATCCAAGGAATGATTCAGACAACACAGGCAAATAAATTTATTTCAATACACAACATTCAAAGTAGAACAAACAATTTAAGACAAAACAAATTTGTCGAAATATATCAAATTGTTTATTCAAATATTTTCTCTAATTTGGTTTTATGGCATATCAAACATTGAAAGTTATTTAATGGCAAATCCATTTGTAAATATACAAATAGTTCTATTTCAAACAATTCAGTTCATCATATTTTAGTAACAGCTTGACTTTTACTAAGAAAGGCTTAAAAACTTTTAGGTTTTAAACAATCTTTATTTCAATTTTGTGATGAGAAGCACTGGATTTTGAAATACACTTATCTGCAGTCTCTCTCTGTTTCTCTCTGTCTGTCTCTGTCTCTCTATGTATATATATATATATACTTATTCAGGATCCGATCTAATGAAAAAAATATGAAAAATATTCTTCCTGAAGAAAAGAAAGGGAGGTGCCACCTGTGAACAGAGCATTGTGGGATTTGAAGAGGTCAGAAAAATGGACAAACTTGTAAGGCAGCAGGAGATTGAATTTGTCATTGCACATGGTAGATGGACATTTGACTGGTGCACACAAGATAAACAGCTACATTTCTTGGGGAATAGACACATATCTCTATCACTGGTTAATAAAACCTGTTTATATATATATATATATATATATATATATATATATATATATATATATATATGTATGTATTTATTGAAAAAGAGAGAGATATGGATTGGTTCATTTTGATGTATTTTTTATGATTGTCATTGTATGAGTGAAATGTAGAAGACAAACTTCAAGAAGAAAAAAAAGAAAAACAGATGCTTGTAAAACTCTTGCTAGTTTCACAATGTACCTTGTAGCACCTAAAAATTAAAAAAAACATAGTGAACTGGTTTTGAGACATGAACAATTTAAGAATATTGTCACAACAATCATATTAGGTATAAATTTTCGATGTGACCAGATGACTGACTGGATAAGCCTTTCAATCACATGTCTAGCCTGGTAAGAATAGTTGAGTGTTCCAAGTTAGTTGACCACTCAGTTGCTAGATCAAGTCCCACTCAATCACCTGCATCTAAATCTTTATAGGTTCATTGGATGATTGTTTGGGCTTTATGGCATATCAACCTTTGTAGGTTATTTAATGCCGAAAGACATTTTCATACAAATAGTTATATTTCAAACAATTACGTTTAGCATGAGTACACAGTTTAAGTGTCAAAAACATTTCTAATTCAAGCGATTCGGTTTATTCAAACAGTTCTAATTCAGCTTAGTATAAGTACAGATTTGTTTACACACACCTAAATGTCAAGACAGTTCTATTTCAAACAATTCAGTTTAGTGTATGTAGAGTTTCAATGTCAAAAACAGTTCCATTTCAAACAATTCAGTTTAGCTTAAACATGCAGTTTAAATATAAGTACACTTTAATTGTCAAAAACATAACTATTTCAAGTTATTCAGTTTAGTCAAACAATTCTAATTTTAAAAAATTCAGTTTAGCATAAGTATGCAGTTAGTTGTATTTAACCCACAGATTGGGCCCTATCAGGTGCTACCATTCCGGGCCAGAGTGGACCTTGGAGCAATGCCAATGAAGGAGTACTCTGCATTCCCCAAAGCTCCTGCATTACTGGAACCTCACCATCAGATTGTATAGTTTCATATTTAGGACACTCATTAGTTCATCTTACCCCTCTGCAGAGGTGCAGTCATTTTATTCTACAGCCCCAGCCAACTGGGCAATACACAGAGTTTATGTCAAAACAATTATATTTCAGATGACTCAGTTCAGCATAAATACACAGTTTAGATGTCAAAACAGTTCTATTTTGAACAATACAGTTTAGCATAAGTACACAGTTTGAATGTCAAAAACAGCAAATTCAAAAACCACAATTTAGTTCTATTTAACCCATAGATAGGACCCTAACTCTGTCTACACTCCAGGAGAGAGTGGACCGGGGAGCGATAGAAATAAAGGGGTACTAGGCATTCCCCAAAGCTCTAGCACTACTGGAATCTTACCATCAGATTGTTTAGTGTCATATCCAGGACACTCATTGCAGGGGTCTTACCCCTGCAGAGAAGCAGTCGGTGTATTCTACAGACCCAGTCGACAGGGCAATAAAACTTTATGGGTAACAAATCATAGTTAATAGGTGACCTCATTGTGGGTGGGTCTTACCTGTCTCAACAGAGGTGCAGTTGGCATATTACACAGTGCCAACTGACAAGTGACCCCATTCGACTATGTCTTGCCTTTCCCTCTACAGAAGTACAGTTGACATATCCTACAGAACCAAATTACCCAACTTTTAACCATATTTACCAACCCCTCTGCTCGGGCAGGATATGACACAAGGTCAATTTTTAAGTGGAGTTTGACAGGTTTGAAATCAGAGTTTTCCTTCTCCTTGACTAGTTGCATCACCAAGGCTTAAGAACCTAGTCTGCCCTACTATTTACCCATAGCTGGAGGGAGAATAATTGGATTCATACCTTTCTGAATGGTATTAGTGCTATGTGAAATGCAGTCTCCTCCAGGATTTGAACTCATGTCGCCATGTCCATTTCCTACGATGATAACCATTACACCACTTTTAACTGCTCCTATCTTTTTCAAAAGAAGCAGATCGTATGATTAGATGTGTTATTATAAAATTATTCATGAGAACTAATCCATATCCACTTCGGTACTTGACATTGAAGCCAGTTGGGTAAATGTGGCAGCATTTTTGTTCTATTTCTTGAATATTGTCATAAAAGACCCAATTTTCATCAACAGTAATGCTATTCTAGACAAACACGTTATATCTCTGTCTTAAAAAAATGTCACCATGAATAGAAAGTCTTACTTATTCTTCTAAGAGAATGAGGAACGCAAATACCCAGTTTTTCATTGTTCCTATCTTTTTCAAAAGCAACAATTCGTACGACTAGATGTGTTATGGTCAAATATTAATTCTCTTAACACACACAAATGAATATATGAGCGCAATCACTAGATTTATTATTTTATAATTTCATTACAAATACATGCTGCAGAATAAGCAACTTTATCACTAACCCAGATTAAAACAGCAATATATTTACAGAAATAACAAGGACAGCAGTAATTCAGTCTCTACAAAAGATACAACTATTTACAAGAACCACTTTACTAAATTAAAATGCTTTATGCTAAAGTATGTGTAAGCAAAATAACAATGAATGGATATATATATATAATTATTGTAATAATAAGAATGATATCTCAGTCTCTACTAATCTGATACAACCATTTAAAAGAACCACTTTATTCAATCAAAATGCTGTACGGTAAAGTATGTGTAAAAAAAATAATAATGAATAAATATAATTAAAGTCATAATAAGAGTTAATGAAAAAATGGTTTCTCTCCACCATGTTTTCGCTTGTGGTATTTTAATGAGGATGATTTAAAAAAAACTGATCTGCACACTTCACAAGAAAATTGTTTCTCTCCAGAGTGTGTTTGCTTGTGCATTTCACAAGATGACTGGCTTGAAAATGCTACTGCACAAACTTCACCAGAAAATGGTTTCTCTCCACTGTGTTTTCGCTTGTGGATTTTAAAAGAAGACCTACTTGAAAATGCTGCTGCACAGACTTCACAAGAAAATAGTTTCTCTCCAGTGTGTGTTCGCATGTGGCGTTCAAAATATGACCCATCTGAAAATGCTGATTCAGACACTTAAGAAGAAAATGGTTTCTCTCCAGTGTGTGTTCGCATGTGACGTTTCAAATTGTAATCATTAAAAAATCTTGATCCACAATCTTCACAACAATATGGTTTCTCTCCAGTGTGTGTTCGCATGTGCTCTTTTAAACTGTAATTTCTAGAAAATGCTGATCCACACACTTCACAAGAAAATGGTTTCACTCCAGTGTGTGTTCTCATGTGACGTTTCAAATCGGAATTCTCTAAAAATCTTGACCCGCAATCTTTGCAACAATATGGTTTCTCTCCAGTGTGTGTTCGTATATGACTTTTAAAAGTAGAACTTGAAGAAAATGCCGATCCACATATTTCACAAGAAAATGGTTTCTCTCCAGTGTGTGTTTGCATATGACGTTTCAAATGGAAATTCTGGAAAAATGCTGATCCACAATCTTCACAACAATATGGTTTCTCTCCAGTGTGTGTTCGTATATGACTTTTTAAAGTAGAACTTGAAGAAAATGCCGATCCACATATTTCACAAGAATATGGTTTCTCTCCAGTGTGTGTTCGCATGTGCTCTTTTAAATGGGAATTTCTAGAAAATGCTGATCCACACACTTCACAAGAAAATGGTTTCGCTCCAGTGTGTGCTCGTATATGACTTTTTAAAGTAGAACTTGAAGAAAATGCCGATCCACATATTTCACAAGAAAATGGTTTCTCTCCAGTGTGTGTTCGCATGTGCTCTTTTAAACTGTAATTTCTAGAAAATGCATATCCACACACTTCACAAGAAAATGGTTTCGCTCCAGTGTGTGATCTCATGTGACGTTTCAAATCGGAATTCTCTAAAAATCTTGACCCGCAATCTTTGCAACAATATGGTTTCTCTCCAGTGTGTGTTCGTATATGACTTTTAAAAGTAGAACTTGAAGAAAATGCCGATCCACAGACTTCACAAGAAAATGGTTTCTCTCCAGTGTGTGTTTGCATATGACGTTTCAAATGGAAATTCTGGAAAAATCTTGATCCACAATCTTCACAACAATATGGTTTCTCTCCAGTGTGTGTTCGTATATGACTTTTTAAAGTAGAACTTAAAGAAAATGCCGATCCACATATTTCACAAGAATATGGTTTCTCTCCAGTGTGTGTTCGCATGTGCTCTTTTAAACTGTGATTTCTAGAAAATGCTGATCCACACACTTTACAAGAAAATGGTTTCGCTCCAGTGTGTGTTCTGATGTGACGTTTCAAATTGGAATTCTTTAAAAATCTTGACCCGCAATCTTTGCAACAATATGGTTTCTCTCCAGTGTGTGTTTGTATATGACTTTTAAAAGTAGAACTTGAAGAAAATGCCGATCCACATATTTCACAAGAAAATGGTTTCTCTCCAGTGTGTGTTCGCATGTGCTCTTTTAAATGGGAATTTCTAGAAAATGCTGATTCACACACTTCACAAGAAAATGGTTTCTCTCCAGTGTGTGTTTGCATATGACGTTTCAAATGGAAATTCTTGAAAAATCTTGATCCACAATCTTCCCAAAAATATGTTTTATCTCCAGAGTGTGTTCATGTGTGACTTTTTAATATTGAACTTGAAGAAAATGCTGATCCACAGACTTCCCAAGAAAATGTTTTCTCACCTCTGTGTTTTTTGCTTGTGGTATTTTAATGAGGAATTTCAAGAAAATGCTGATCCACACACTTCACAAGAAAAAAGTTTCTCTCCAGAGTGTGTGTTTTCATGTGCCTTTTTAAAATTGACCTTGAAGAAAATGCTGATCCACACACTTCACAAGAAAATAGTTACTTAGTTGAGTGGGGTAGCTTTTGGTATATCAAATGTGACCCATGTGAAAATAATAATGCACAGACTTTACAAGAAAATGGTTCGACTACTCCCACCAAGTGTGTGTTTGCATTTCTTTTTAAACTGTTATGCAGTGAAAATGCTAACCCACAATTTTTACAAGAAAATGTCTTCAGTTTGTCTTTCAATATTACTTTTCAATTCTGAGTAAAGTGAAAATGCTGATTTGCTCAATGAAACAAAGTTGGTTATCACTTGTACAAGAAAATTCTTATTGGCTGTCAATATGCATATCCAATGATTTAGCAAGGTATGTGTTTGGTATGTGTTTGAATGTCTCTTTTAGATTTCAAAATGGTTCTTTCCTCTTATTCGTTGTGATCTGTGAAGAAATAAAAGTTGAATTATTACTTGAACAATAACAAGCACGAAATTCATGCCTTATTTAGAATCACTTTATATATCAGTTAATTGCAACAAATAAAAGTAAGTAACGTTAGCAACCAGATTACGATATTTTAATTTTACACAATAATTATTGGGTTTATTAACGTTGACGTAACATTCAAGACATTTTATTTTCTCATCAATTATTTTTTAAAATCAATATCAAATAAAGTTCTGTATAAAATTCAACCACGTTTTTTTATCTTTAAAATGTAATTATAAAAAACCTTTTCTAAAAGTATTACTTAATAATTACGACATTTTACCTTATATTTTTAAATTATTATAAAAAAAAACTTCTGTCTAAAATACAACCCCGTTTGTGTAATTTTAAAACCTTTTCTGACAAATATCAATTTTTTTTCTTATAAATTATTTTTTTTCATTAATATCACATAAAAATCTGTTTAAAATCCAACGCTGTTTTTATATTTAAAATGTAATTTTAAAACCTTTTCTAAAAGCATTTTTTGTTTCTTGTAGCACATTAATTCTTCATTACATTATGATTATCGTCTGTTTCACTGATTCACTACTTTTGTGACGTCACAATCGAACAGGCCTTCTCATCTGATGAGGAAAGAAGATCCTTATTTACTGGAGGTGTGGGTACAGGATGATCATCTGAATGGAGAATGGGTCTCATAGCAGATCGAAGGTTGGGATATTTGATTTTTTTCCTAGAAGATACATTGAAACCAGTTATATTAGCTAAACAAAAATAACAATCATCTGCGTGGTTTTGCGGCTCTCTCCAAACTATCGAGATTGCAATGTTGAAAGCAAAGTTGAAAACTAAATGTGCATTTGAAAATGTAATACTACTATTTAGTAACCCAAAAGATGTGTAAAACGATAGTTGAGGGACACCAACCTCCTGTGCTAACTGCGAGACAACCTCTTCCAGTGACTGCCAGAGTGTGGATTGAGACCTGCTGCCTTAACTGTCAACATCCGTCTTGATATATATATATATATATATATATATATATATATATATATACATATATATATATATATATATAATGTAATTCTATCACTTACATTTCGTGCATAATAACTAAAAAATAAACCATAAGTCTCACAATATTAGAATTAACCCTGAATTCATATACGCCTTTATGTACCGTAATTTTAAAACCTTTTCTAAAATAATTACGATATATTAACTTATATTTTTAAATTATCATCAAACAAATTTCTATCTAAAATACAATCCTGTTTCAGTAATTTCAAAACCTTTTCTAACGAATATTAATTTTTTTTTCTTATAAACTATTTTTTTAATTAATATCACATAAAAATCTGTTTAAAATCCAACGCTGTTTTTATATTTAAAATGTAATTTTAAAACCTTTTCTAAAAGCATTTTTTGTTTCTTGTAGCACAACAATTCTTCATTACATTATGATTATCGTCTGTTTCACTGATTCACTACTTTTGTGACGTCACAATCGAACAGGCCTTCTCTTTCGCTCGTCTCGACCAGAATCATTAAGTTTGCCACTTTCATTGACCATCAAGAGGTGGTGTCAAAAGAAATCACTTGGTAAAAGAAAAATCAAACAACTAACTATAACATAGATAAATATTTTCAATGCTTTCAAATATTCTTAACATTTCTCTCAATCATTTACTTCAATTCCCACGTGATGGACACGTCTCAACACACAAAATTCAGCTCCGTTTTTAAAACTCTTTCAAAATTACAATAAATACTCTTAAAAATTCAATTTCCACAAAAACTCAAAAAAAGTACATTTCCAAATAACATATCGTATTTATCTAAAAAAAAAATATTGATCATAATAAAATATTTTTTAAAAAATTGAGGGTATTTTAATCTACCAACACTTATCTAAGATTTAGTTAGGGGACTTAGCAAATGTCACCCCAACGATAAACACAATTTGTAGCAAAATAAAATATCAATTAAATGTTGAAATGACTTAAATTAAAAAAAAACATAATCAGTTTACAAAAGATTTTAGATATTTGCATATTCAATTAGGATAAAATCACAAATAAAAGAAAAACAAAGTTTTCCTGCAAATTACGTATTTCTGATTTGTAATGAAAAATAATAACCGAACGTTATACTTACTTCTTTCTCTTTTCTTTTGTCTGATTTCTTTTCTTTCTTTCGGCAGATACGAAAATTTTGATTTTTGTTATAAAACTACGTCTACGTTAATATGTCGTCCAGCTTCGCGTGCTGGGAAAGAAACCCGGATGTAGGTGTTTATTTCACTGCGTCAAGGGAAACTACTCTGTCTGATAATGCTTCTACTTACTTTATACCCTAACACCCATTGTTCAAAATATTAAGATTGTCTCTGTGACAAAATCTTTTAAATGATTTGGTTGTTTTTTTATTCTTTACTGCATCGGATGCTTTTTTCTCAGTACGGACTTCCATTGGGTATCCCCAGTTCCATTCGACATTTCTGTGCTTGGACTCAGTGATGGGGTCAGTGTAACAATTTCGTCTTTGTCCCGACTGATTTTTTTATGTGTGTTTGTTCTTTCCAATTCCAGAACTCTGATTGAGTCTGGTCCTATCCGTTTCTTTACATGGTCCACATGTCGCCTTACCACCGTCCCAGACTCTAGTCCTATTTCATACGTGGGTCCTTCAATAAGTTTCCAGACTTTTTTTTGTACAGGCATTTGTCGTAGACTCTTGAAAATTCAGTATGTTATTGCTATACATCTTATGAGATGACTGGCCAATTTTTATGGTTTCACCTTAAAAAAAAAAAAAGGCTACAGCAGGAATTAGAATACACCCTACTAAAGCCTGATTGTCTCAGCTGGTGAATTTCAAAAATACAATCTAACATTTTAGATGAACGATATGAAATAAAATTCTGTTTTAAACTTTGAAAAAATGCCGCAGAAATGTATGGAAAGCTTCAGATTGCTTTTTGAACATCTTGCATGAATCAAGCATCAGTTTTCCAATGGCATTGGAGATTCAAGGAAGGCAAGGAGTCTGTGAGGGATGATGAGAGGTGTGGGAGGAGTAAGGAAGTCAGAACACCAGAGTTGATTGACCAAAATGTTAGGGTTAGGGTTACTGTGTTGTTTTTTAAGGGAGTTCAGGAAGAGATTCCTAGGGAAGAGGCCAGCACTCTTCAAATCGGGTCAGTATCATTTCAACCAGGACCATGCACCAGTCCACAACTCCATCCTTGTAACAGATTATTTGATCAAGATGGACATCAAGACAGTTCATCAGCCTCCCTGTAATCCAGACCTTGCTCCCTGTGATTTTTGGTTATTCCCAAAGCTCACTGGCTGTCGTTATGAGACAGTTGAGGATATGAAAGAGGCTGTAATCAAGGTCGTTGACACACTCACACAAGAGGACTTCCATCAGGCCTTCCCGAAGTTGTTAGAATGGTACAACATGTGCGTTTCAGCCGGAAGAGATTACTTCGAAGTGGACTAGAGTTTCATGTGTGTACTATCAAGAAAAGTGCCCAAGCGATAAAAGTCTGGAAACCAATTTAATGATCCTCGTATGACACAGGACCTGTCTGTCTTTTGACTACCCCGCCCTTCCATTTTTGTCCTGTATAGAAATTTTTTGCATATACCAATACTCCTTCTCTAAATTCTTGTGCAATGACCGAGTTGTCATGATATTTTAAAAAGATTTCTTGCTGTCTTCTCAGGCGCTCCTTCACTGTAGTCTTCAGTGGAATGATCCAATCGAAATCAATCTTCTATTACCAGGAACATGTGACCTTTATATGGGCTTGCATAATCTATGTGGAGTCTCGACCCGTCCCCTTCTGAAATTTCCCAATGGTGTTGAGGGGCGGTTGCTGACATTTCACTGACTTTTTGACACTCATAGCAGTTTCTCACCTTAAATTCTATTTCCTGGTAAAATTTTGGCCATCAAAAACACTTTCCTTTTTACAATTCCTGGATGTCCCTTATGGAGTGCCTCTAAAAGTTTTTTCCGCCCTTGTATGGGCACTATTACTCTTCTTCCCCACAGTAAGCATTCTTCCACAATTCCCAATTCAGGTCTTGTAATGAAGTAAGGGTGCCATTCTTCTGTATTCGGACATTAGTCTGGCAATCCATTTTTTACATAGTTTAGCACCTATTTTAGGAATTTGTCCATTGTCGTCCACCTCGTAATTTCTTGGTACGTAACAGGAGTTTGATCCACGTACTCCAGCAGTATTATGTTTTCCTCTGCTATTGGAGCATCTTCCCGTTTTGTAGGCCTTGACAACATCCTCAGCCCGTCTGCATTTTCATTCTGGCTTCCTTCCCGATATTCTAGCTGATATACCTACCCGGATAGGATTACCGCCCAGAGTTGAATTCTTGGCGAGCTGATCACTGGGATGTTTTATTTTCTTTAAAATATCCTAAGAGTGGTTTTTGGTCTGTATATAATGTGATCGGCCTTCCATATAGAAATTGGTGAAGTTTTTTCACTCCAAAAACCACTGCCAAAGCCTCCTCGTAAATTTGAGAATATTTTTTTTCGCTGGTGTAAGAGTCCTTGATACAAAGGGTACTGGTCTTTCCGATCCATCCTCCATGATGTGAGATAGTACCGCTCCCAACCCCTATGGAGAAGCGTCACATGCCACTCTAACAGCTTTGTTTGTCTCAGGAACTACTTTTATGCAACACAAATTTTTTCTCCACCCTGGTTAGGGTTTCCCCCACCATACCAATAAGCAGGGCGTCAGCAGTCTCGTCATCCCAGCCTTTAGTGACCATGCTAGCTCTGCGTTTCATAATGCCAGTCACTACACGAAGCCATCCGAATACTCTTAGGTGTCCGACGAGTATACCACATAGTGAAAAGACACCACGTCTCGTTAGGACATCAGGTACTTCTGGGAGCACGGCTCCGTGCCTCCATCGAAAGCTCCCTTGCTTTCCATGGACGTCTAAACCCAATACACGGGTTCCATCTTCCAGTCGTTCTGGCTCCTTACAAATCAAACCAAACTGGGCCAGTTTTGCGTTGATGTGTACTGATGACACGATATCTTTGTTCACATAGATATCATCAAGGTACACAGATATCCCCTCTTTCACTTTCGCTTCCTGGGACAGCTCTGCATTAATAATTGCTTTAATTATCTCCGGTGCCACGTTTAGTCCAAAGCCCAGGCAAGTGAGACAGTATCTCTTGCCGGCAAACATCACTGTTTGAAACGGCCACAAGGATTCGCTGACCCGGACCGGCAAGTAGGCCCTTCTCAAGTCGAGCAAAGACACATTAGGCCCATGCTGGTGCCACCCCCGCAGTTTGCTGGCACAAACATCAGCATCAGCCGTAAATGTGTCGACGTATTGGTTGAGTTTCCGATAGTCCATGACTGGCCTCACTTTTGACTTGCTCTGCTGCACAACAGCCATTAGGGGAATAAGGCCCTTCGGAGGTCCAAGTTTCTTATGGGGGTAGGGAATCAGCCAGCCAGCGTCAGTCCATGCACGGAGCTCCTTTTCATACGCCGGTCTTCTTTTACTGGGCACGTGGTATTCGGCTACGCTGTTCTGTAGCTTGGCTGGTTCACTCTCTGCCGACCATTTCCATAAGGCGGTCTACACCTTCTTTCGTCAGTTGAATTCGACACTAAAGTCAGGTCGTTCAATTTTGAGTGCTGCACAGACAGGTGCCTCTTCACAAAACTTTACTGTTCCACTCCTTGTGATTAGAACACCACCTAAGGCTTTGATAGCGTCGTAGCCCAACAAAAGGTCGAAGTCTAACGGTCTCTCGTGTACTACTAGTTCTTCGATATTAGCAGAATTCCCGGTGTCTGTACAGACGTTCACTGTTCCAATTCCATGACTCTTGGTTGCGTCGCCGCTCATAGTTGTCACTCTGACGCTCCTCCTCTTCTAAACATGGCAGAGCCTCGCGGTTACAATGGTTCGGAAGCATCTTGGATCAAGGAGTACCGTGCAGGGCGTCCCATTGGCGTGAACTCCAATGACTGGAAGCGTCTTATTTATTGGTTATCTGGAGACGAGATCAACGCCATATCGTCTCTGTTCCCGTTTCCCGGGCAGTCCCGTGCTAAATGTCCTGCTTTATTGTAACAGTACCACCGTACGCGTTCTCCTCGTATTTTGCTCGGTTAATTTCTCGCTAAGTGACCTCGACCGTTGCAGTTGTAAGATACTATACTAGTACGAGGGTACAACTTTAGTAAAGTTCTGAAATTGCTTCGACTTGCTTGCACAGCCACGACGATGGGGTCTATTTGTCCTTGGTTATAAGTCATAACGGCACGAGCCCAGGTTAAAAGCTGCTCCAGGGTCATGGTCTCCATCCTGGATGATGCCCGTAGAAGAGGTCTGACATGTTGCGGTAGTCCTGATAGAAACGAGCATGTAATCCAGCGTTCGGGCAGTGGTTCCCCATCAAACTAAGTCAGGCGATGTACATCTGACAAGAATTGGTCCACTGTTTCGTTTTGCCGAAGTCGCTGCGTAGTGAATTTGTCAAATGCAATGAAAGCATCAATCGCATATACTGTCATAAGAGCTCTCTTTATTTCCTCTGGATCCATTCTCTGCTCCTGGCTCAGTTGCCGATATACGCAGAGGGCACCACCTGGCAGTCGTAACGGTAGTAAGAGCTCTACCCTGTCCATAGCAGATAGTTCACAGACCATCTCCACGTGTTCAAGCCATTCAACAATAGGCATATCTGTCACAGCGCCAATGAACTCCGAAATTGTCCGAATATTGAATGCCTTGCCCGTCATGGTTTTATGAATGGTGAAAGCCGAAATAGCTTGTGTAGAAATTGATTACGGTATTCGCCTTTCAATAAAAACATGTTCGCCTCTGAGTGGGGTCGATAATACTAGTTTGCCGTTTTACGGGCAGAGTATCTTAACTTCCAACTTTGCTTCTCGTTCGACCAGTCCGTTCTTTCTCTCTTCTTCTCTCCAATTAACTGCCTGCTCTCTCTGCGTTCGTCTCTCTCGTGTTTGTCTCAGAGCCGACTTTTATGCAACAAAATTTGCATACGATGTAGGCCTTGTGTCTACATATTCCGCTCACTACTATTCTACATTTTCGCCGACATCGAATTTAGGGCCTTGTGCCACACTTGCTCGTTAGGTGGGGCGAGTAACAAATACCGCCGACATCGAATTTAAGGTAAGTCTTATTTCTCTGCTCTACACGCCAAACAAAGTTTTGCCCTCTTTCTTCTGGAATCTCCATTTGACGATCGTTCACTGTCACATAAAAAAGCTTCTAACTACTTTACTGATGTTGGACGTGGTGCCTTATTGATAGATTTTACTTTCTGTTCAAACTTCCTTGCTAAAACAGCAATGTCAAAGTTAACTTATAGACAAGTAGTTGATAGGCTTATCAAATCCGTTTACGGATAGCGGAGAATTCAATAAGATTCCAGACTTTTTTATAGAGGCATTTAAAATTGTCGTAGACTCTTGAAAGTTCAGTAGGTTATTGCTATACATCTTATGAGATGACAAACCAATTTTTATGATTTCAGGTTCAAATGAACAGCTACAGCAACAATTGGAATACATCCTATAGCGGTTTTGAGGGCAACACAAGTGAAGTGGTTATTGTTTAACGCTATATTTTTTAAGGCACACAGATATGAATTACGAGACTTTTCTTTAACAATACACAATAACGAAAGTTCTTTATTTGCAGCTTTGAATATGGTTTGTTCTTGGTGCTGCAAGACTCATGGTGTTTAGGCTTGTTGGATGTTTGAGACGAAATGGCTTAGCTAGATGTTGAAATGACAGCGTGTCGTTGGACGTGTGAGGGAAGTATTCAAGGCCACCGTGTAGTTTTGTGTGTCTGGTATTTGTGAAGAGTAGGCGTTATCTCCATTAATGTGACCAGAGGTGAAATGGGAACTTGTCGAGAGCGGAGTGGCGCTCGGATCGACATAGTAAATTTTTGTGGTGCTTGTGGAAGGCATGCTGAATGTATCTAATTCATATTCAACTGGGATTCCTTGGTCCAAAATATATTAGACGCAAAGAATCCATAAATTAGAAGGTTCCCCCGCTGAGTGTCCATGTTGCTGCTGCTAAGGTTAAAGCCACAGTGATATGTCCGCACTGGGTGGCTTGTTTAGCTAAAGGGCATCGCTAAGCAGGGGCGACCAGAGACACGTCCGTGCTGGTCGCCGTCTCAAGCCGAAGAGAGTGTGTTTGGCCGCTCACCCGTTTTGCTAGCCGGAAATGAAGGTCCAGGCTGAATGGGATAAGTCATCCTGATTGGGTGAAATTCAGTGTTGAATTAAATAGCGCGCCAAAACAAAATAAGAGATTTTCCTCTTCTCTACAATCCTACTAAAACCTGATTGTCACAGCTGGTGAATTTCAAAAATATAATCTGAAACTTTAGGTGAATGATATGCCATAAAATTCAGTTTTAAACTTGGAGAAAATGCCACAGAGACGTGTGGAATGCTTCAGACTGCTTTTGGACAATATTGCATAAATTGAGCATCAGTTTTTGAGTGGCATAAGAGATTCAAGGAAGGCAAGGAATCTGTGAGGGATGATGAGAGGTGTGGGAGGAGTAAGGGAGTCAATACACCAGAGTTGATCGGCGAAAGGTTTAAGTTTCGGATTACTATGTTGAGGTTTTAAGGGAGTTCAGCAGGAGATTCCTTGGGAAGAGGCCAGCACTGTTGAAATCGGATCAGTGGCATTTCCACCATGACAATACACCAGTCTACAACTCCATCGTAGTCACAGACTATTTGACTAAGATGGGCATCAAGACAGTTCCTCATCCTCCCCATAGTCCAGTCCTTCCTCTCTGTGACTTTTGGCTATTCCCTAAGCTCACAGGCTGTCGTTATGAGGCAATTCAGATGAAAGAAGCTGTGACGAAGGTCATTGACACACTCACACAAGAGGACTTCCATGGGGCCTCCCAGAAGTTGTTTGAACGGGAAAAGTGCTTTGCAGCCGGAGGATATTGCTTCGAAGGGGACTAGAGTTTCATGTGTGTACTATCAATAAAAGTCTGGAAATTTATCGTATGCACCTGGTATATATATATATATATATATATATATATAATATTTAAGAAATAAAGGAAAACGATGTTCAAAAAAATAATTTAAGACAAAAGAAATTTGTCGAAAAAACCCAATTCTTTATTCAAATGTTTGCTTTAATTTGGATTCATGGTATATCAACCACTGAAAGTTATTTAATGCCAAATCCATTTTTAAATATACAAATAGATCTACTTCAAGCAATTCAGTTCATCATATTTTAGTAACAGCTTCATTTTTCGATGAAAAATATAAAAACTTTTAGGTTTCGAACAATCTTTATTTCCTTTTTGAGATGAGGAGAACTGGATTTCGAAATACACTTATCTGCAGTGTCTCTCAACATATATATATATATATATATATATATATATATATATATATATACTTAATTGGGATAAGGCCTAATGAAAAACAATATGAAAGTTATACTCCCTGATGCACACATATTAACATAGTTATTTTACTTGGTGAATAGATGTCTGTCTGTGACTGTGGTTCATAAAGCCTGCTTATATAGTGAATTTTACAAGGTAGCTTGTAGCACTAATAAAATAACAAAACATAGAGTACTGGTTTTGAGACATGAACAATTTATGAATAATCTCACAACAATCATATTAGGTAGAAAGGTTTGATGTGACCAGAAGACTGATTGGAGGAATCTTTCAACTGCCAGTCTAGCCTAGTAAAAAAAGTTGAGTGTTCCAAGTCACTTATTTAAGACAAAACAAATTTGTCGAAATAAATTGACCCTAAAAGGATTAAGAAGACTGCAGCTAATATCACATTTAAATATGCTCTCAAAGTAGAACAAATAATTTAAGACAAAACACATTTGTCAAATTAAATCAAGAATTTTTATTCAAAGATTTTGTTTGATTTGGTTTGAACTCATTCCCATTCCATCTACAGCTCTTTTTTTACACCTGACAGTCTCATTTGCATAGGGGCACTGAGAGTCAGCGTTACTTCACGCAAGATAAGCAAATACAAAAGCGACTGTGTGTCGCCATTTTAGCTTTTTTTGTTAAGCAACTGAACCGTACTAAACGCAGCCACCCATTAGTCAGGTAAGTCACGATTTTCTCTACAGTAGGAGTGAAATGTAGAATTGTAGTCAAACAATTCTAATTAAAAAGAATACAGTTCATCATATGTATGCAGTTAGTTCTATTTAACCCAGAGATAGGGCCCATATCAGGTGCTATCACTTCGGGACGGAGTGAAACTGGGATCGATAGCAATGATGCAGTACTCTGCATTCCTCAAAGCTCTAGCATTACGGGAACCTCAATATCAGATTGTTTAGTGTCATAGCCAGGACACTCGAGAAGCAGTTGGTGTATTCTACAGCCCAAGCAAACTGGGCAATAAAACTTTATAGGTAGCAAGCTATAGTTAATTGGTGACCTCACTGTGGGTGGGTCTTACCAGGCTCAACAGAGGTGCAGTTGGTATATCACACAACCCCAGATGACAAGTGGCCCCATTCGACTGGATTTCACTTTTCTCTCTATAGAAGTAGAGTTGGCATGTCCTACAGAACCCAAATACACCATTTTAACTGGTCCTATTTTTTCAAAAGCAGCAGATCATAGGATTAGATGTGTTAAAGTCAAGTGTGAATTTTGTTAACACACACAAATGAATATATGTGGACAATCACTGGATTTCTTTATTTATAATCTTATTACACATACATGCTGCTAAATAAGCAATTTCACCACTTACCCAGATTAATACAGCAATAAATTTACAGAAATAACAAGGACAGCAGTAATTCAGTCACTACAAAACGGATACAACTATTTACAGGAACCACGTTCCTAATTTAAAATTCTTTATGGTAAAGTATGTGTAAACAAAATAATAATGAATGAATAAATATACTTAAAGTAAGAGTTAACAAGAAAATGGCATCTCTCCACTGTGTTTTCATATATGGTATTTTAATAAAGAATTTTAGAAAATACTGATCCACACACTTCACAAGAAAACTGTTTCTCTCCAGGGTGTGTTCGCCTGTGGATTTTTAAAAATGACTGGGATGAAAATACCGCTCAATACAGTTCACAAGAAAATGGTTTCTCACCCCTGTGTTTTCGCATGTGGTATTTTAATGAGGAATTTTCAGAAAATGCTGATCCACACACTTCACCAGAAAATGGTTACTTTCCTGGGTGTGTTCGCAGGTGATGTTTCAAACTGAAATTTGTGGAAAATGCTGATCCACAAACTTCACAAGAAAATGGTTTCTCTCCAGTGTGTGTTCGAATGTGACGTTTCAAACTGGAATTTGTGAAAAATGCTGATCCGCAAACTTTACAAGAAAATGGTTTCTCTCCGGTGTGTGTTTGCATGTGACCTATCAAATGAGAATTCATAGAAAATACAGTTCCACAAACTTTATATGAAAATAGTTTCTTACTAGCGTGGGATCGCATATGGCATTTCAAATTTGACCCATCTGATCCACGCACTTTACAAGAAAATGGTTTCTCTCCAGTGTGTGTTCGCATGTGGCGTTTCCTATATGACCCATCTGAAAATGCTGATCCACAAACTTTACATGAATATGGTTTCTCTCCTGTGTGTATTCGGAAGTGAACTTTCAAATTGGAATTTCTGGAAAATGTTGATCCACACACTTCACACCAAAATGGTTTCTCTCCAGTATGTGTTTGCATATGATATTTTAAATAAAAATTTCTGGAAAATGCTGATCCACAAACTTCCCAAGAAAAGGATTTCTCTCCTATCTGAGTTTGCATGTGACATTGAAATGGAAGTTTGTTGAAAATGCTGATCGACAAACTTTACAAGAAAGTTGTTTCTCCTCAGAGTGTGTTTGCTTTTCTAATTATAATCTAGGTGAAATACTGATCAACAAATTTTACAAAAAAAAAAAACTGTTTCTACTCTCATGAAGTGTGTGTTTGCTTTTTAAACTGGTAAGCTGTTAAATGCTAACCCACAATTTTGACAAGAAAATGCCTTCAGTGTGTTTTTCAAAATTGATTTTCAATTCTGAATAAAGTGAAAATGCTGATTGCTCAATGAAACAAAGTTGGCTATCACTTGTAAAAGAAAATTCTCATTGGCTGTCAATATGCATATCCAATGACTTAGCAAAGCACATCTTTTACATTTGGTATGTGATTGAATGTCTCTTTCAAATTTCAAAATTATTCTTCCTCATTATCTGTTGTGACCTGTGAAGGAATAAAAGTTAAATTATTATATAGACAATAACAATAACAAGTGAAATTATTACTTAGACAATAACAATCACGAAATTCATACATTATTTAGTATCAGTTTATATTTCAGTTAATTACAACAAGTAAGTAAAAGTAAGTCAAGTAGGCAACCAAAAGGCTCCCTTTTCAATAGCTACAACAACAATGTGAACGGATGGGCGCTACTTTCTCTGGATTACTCCACTTTACCCATGATATGTACCTTATGTGCGTTGTGTGTGTGTGTGGGGGTATAGTTAGATAAAAGGTCTATCTCAGATATTGACCACTCGCCACACACCCACAAAGTGAATAAGTGAAAAACAGCACAATTACAATATATATATATATATATATATATATATATATATATATATATATATATATATATTTCTTAAGTATTATATATGCATATATATATATAATATTTCAGAAATAAAGGCAAATGATGTTAAAAAAACCAACAAAATAATCTAACAAATAAAAGAAATATAAAATTAAACTGATAATCTTATGAGTAAAATAATAATAATAAT
Organism: Sepioteuthis lessoniana; assembly: GCA_963585895.1. NCBI lineage: Eukaryota > Metazoa > Mollusca > Cephalopoda > Myopsida > Loliginidae > Sepioteuthis > Sepioteuthis lessoniana. The sequence goes on along the minus strand of OY757908.1, from coordinate 14,011,538 downwards.
AATAATCCAATGAATAATTCAGACAAAATAGGAAAGTAAATTTATTTCAATACACAACATTCAAAGTAGAACAAATAATTTAAGACAAAACAAATTTGTTGAAATAAATCAAATTGTTTATTCAAATATTTTCTTTAATTTGGTTTTATACCATATCAACCATTGAAAGTTAATTAATGCCGAATCCCTTTTTAAATATACAAATAGTTCTATTTCAAACAATTCAGTTCATCATATTTTAGTAACAGCTTGACTTTTACCATGAAAGGTTTTAAACAATCTTTATTTCAATTTTGTGATGAGAAGCACTGGATTTTGAAATACACTTATCTGCAGTCTCTCTTTCGATATATATATACATACTTATTCAGGAAAAGAGCTAATGGAAAAAATATGAAAAATATTCTCTCTGAGAAAAAGAATGGGAGTTGCTACCTGTGAACAGTGCATTGTGAGATTTGAAGAGGTCAGAAAAATGGACTAACTTCTAAGGCAGGAGGAGACTGAATTTGTCATTGCACATGGTAGATGGACATTTGACTGGTGCACACAAAATAAACAGCTTTTTTTGGGGGTGGGGAATAGACACATATCTCTATCACTGGTTAATAAAACCTGTTTATATATATATATATATATATATATATATATATGTAGGTATTTATTGAAAAAGAGAGAGATATAGATTGATTCATTTTGACGTATATTTTATGATTGTCCTTGTATGAGTCAAATGTAGAAGACAAACTTCAAGAAGAAAAAGAGAAAAACAGATGCTTGTAAAACTCTTGCTCATTTCATACCTTGTAGCACCTAAAAATAAAAAAAACATAGTGAACTGGTTTTTAGACGTGAACAATTTAAGAATATTGTCACAACAATCATATACGGTACAAAGGTTCGATGTGACCAGATGACTGACTAGATAAGCCTTTCAATCACATGTCTAGCCTGGTAAGAATAGTTGAGTGTTCCAAGTTACTTGACCACTCAGTTGCTAGATCAAGTCTCACTCAATCACCTGCATCTAAATCTTTATAGGTTGGTTGGTTGATTGTTTGGGCTTTATGGCATATAAACCTTTGCAGGTTATCTAATGCCAAAAGAGATTTTCATACAAATAGTTCTACTTCAAAAAATTCAGTTTAGCATGAGTACACAGTTTAAGTCTCAAATATATTTCTATTTCAAGCGATTCGGATTATTCAAACAGTTCTAATTTCTGCCTTCCGATGTTCTTATAACCTTATTTTTAGTGGACAGCATGTCTTGCCTCTGTGTGCTTTACCACAACTGTAATGGATGAAGTACACACAGTTCTTGATCATGTTGATTTCTGTTGTTGGCTTGACACGGAAGAGATACCTCAAGAGAGTTAAGCCAATTGTGAATATTGTCCTGATGTCATATGGACTACATATCCTTTGGATCCTTTTTGCAGGGCCTTTGACGTAGGGCAGACATATTGTGGTGAGTTTTCGGGGATCGTCTTCTATCCTCCTATCCAGGTTTCTCATTACGTGTTAAACCAATCATTTCTTCTTGATATACATCTATATCACTACTAATGGCTTTTGCTCAATGTTGTAAGCAAGAGACGATTCCTTTCTTTACATTATATGGATGATGGTAGTTGAAATTGAGGTACCGTTCCCTGAAGGTGGGCTTACGATACACACATGACCTGAATCCTTGCTATGTGCATGTTACTAATACCTTGAGGAAGGGTAATTTATTATCTTGTTCTTTCTCCATCGTGAACTGTATAGATGGCTCATTAGCCTAGTGACTAGAGTGTCTGCCAATGACCCTGGAGACCTGCATTCAATCCCAGATCGCATCATTGCAAAGACTTTAAAAATTGTAGTTTATCATATTTACCATCCCCTCCACTCAGGCAGGATATGACACAAGGTCAATTTTTAAGCGAAGTTTAACAGGTTTGAATTCAGAGTTTTCCTTCTCCTCGACTAGTTGTCTCACCAAGGCAGAAGAACCTAGTCTGCCCTACTATTTACCCATAGCTGGAGGGAGAATAATTGGATTCATACCTTTCCCAAGGGTATTAGTGCTATGTGAAATGCAATCAGTCTCGTACAGGATTTGAACTCGTGTTGCCGTGTCCATTTCCTACGACGGTAACCATTAGACCACAGGCACCTCCACTAAAAATGGTAGTTTATACTTACTTGCTTAACACTCAGCAATAAAAGGTGCATATGAAGGCTAAAGTGGAGCCATCCAAGGAAAGGAGTAGTGCTCTCCCCTTCACCTCGGTGTAGTAGCTATCAAAAAGGGAGCCTTCTGGTCGTCCTCTAATAGAGTCAATAGCTTTACTTTTACTTACTTTTAAACTTAGATCACAGTCATTGCACAGAAATTATATATTCAACATATTGTTATTGCTGTATTTAGGTAATAATTACTTCATAATTAAAATATTCTACCTTTAAAAATCAATCGTTATCAAAAAATAAAAAAATCCAAATCAAAACGATGCTGCTAATAATTTATTAAAAACTGCTTTCAAATTTGAAACAATTAAAATTATGAACGAATTTTAGTCTTTCAATTTTCTTTCTATAACGTATTTTTCTATAAGTATTATTGGATTTTTAAATCTCTTTATTGTTTCTATGAAATTTATTTGCTTATTCGTTTCTTATTTATATTTTATACATTTATTCATAATTTACTTGTAATTTCTTTGTCTATTAATTTGATTATTGTTTGTTTGTTGCTGAATAAGAGTAATAATTACTGAATAATTACGGTATTTTAAATTTGACAGAATAATTATTCGGTTTATTAACTTTCATGTAACATTCAAGACATTCTATTTTCTCATCAATTATTTTTTTTAAATTAACATAAAATAAAGTTCTGTCTAAAATGCAACCTGTTTTTATATTTAAAATGTAATTTTGGAACCTTTTCTAAAAGCATTTTTTGTTTCTTGTATCAAAACAATTCTTCATGACATTATGATTATCGTCTGTTTCACTGATTCACTACTTTTGTGACGTCACAATCGAACAGTCCTTCTCTTTCGCTCGTCTCGACCAGAATCATTAAGTTTGCCACTTTCATTGACCATCAAGAGGTGGTGTCAAAAGAAATCACTTGCTAAAAGAAAAATCAAACTAACTATAACATAGATAAATATCTTCAATGCTTTCAAATATTCTTAACATTTCTCTCAATCATTTACTTCAATTCCCATGAGATGGACACGTCTCAACACACAAAATTATCTCCGTTTTTTAAAACTCTTTCAAAATTACAATAAACACTCTTACCAATTCAATTTCCACGAATAACGTTTGATATTTATTTAGTTAGATAATTATTTACAACAAAATGGTTTTAAAAAGACTCCGGGAAATTTAATAGGCCAACACTGACCTAATATTTCGATGTTGGGGTGACTTTGTTTATGTCACCCAAACGATTAACACTGTTAGAAGCAGAAATAAAATATTAATTAAATGTTGAAATGAATTCAAATTTTAAAATAAACCTAATCAGTTTACAAAAAAAATTAAGATATTTTTATGTTCAAACATAAAAAAATCACAAATCATAAAAAAACGAAGTTTTCTCTCTAATTACGTACTTTTGATTTGTAAAGAAAAATAAAAACCTGACGTTATACTTACTTCTTTCTCTTTTCTTTTGTCTGATTTCTTTTCTTTGGGGAGATACAACGTTAAAGAAAAGGGGAAAACTATATTTTAAATAAAATAACTGTTTTCAGCTTGGAGAAATTTAGAAATTATCGTCCATTTACAAGCAAAAAAAGAAAGGTTTTTCGAAAGAGTGATAAACAAGGGAGATAATTGCGATATTTTCCTAAGCTAACATTACGATTCATCCTATATTTCGGCACGAAGAATTTGACACAAGGCTATCCACGATTCGAGACTGATCACTAGAGATAAGGAAAAATCCGTACTAACATCAGCATTCCTCTGGCGTCAAGTGATGAATTCAGTCATGTATAGCAAGAATTTCATGGAGGGACGTTCCCTATGGCAAAGCGCTTCAGATCATCGACACCCAGGCAGGCAGCCGTTGAATAAGAATCATCAATGTAACCAAAAGACAAGACACTTATAAAAAGTTTAAGTTCTATAATTAATGATAAGTAGATTCATGCCTTTACGATATGTATTCGTTCAAAAGTGATAAATCAATAATATGAAAAGAAATATTTTAAAAACTTTAAAGCCGGGAAAATATTAATCTATGATTCATGTTTGTTGTTTTATATTTGAAAACTTTTAGGAACATGTTTCATTGATAACATATATGAAAGTTTTGTTTTGGGTTAGTTGTAAATTCAGGGTAAAAAAATATCTCTAAGATTCTGAGCCCTTTATTTTCTTCACTACAAGGGTTAGGTGTACATGTAGGGGTAGGTTTGGATTAAGATTGAAATAAACTGTTAAAATCATTCTTTTTTGAACGTATCAGTTTTTCACATTAGTTTTAAATGGTGTTTTTTTTTTGTTTTCTTTCACCCTCGACTAAGTTACCCTTTGAAAGATTCCTCAAGTTGTTGATATTGTTTAAATGGGAAAAAAATCTAAGTCAAGCATCTGAAATCATCCAATTTAGATCAATGTCATTACACAAAAATCATTTATTCAACATAATGTAACAACACACCTCTGAGAAGGAAAATGCTTTTCCTATGTTCTGTCTTCATGGGAATAATGCTTTCGCCCTCAAATTGAGCCTGACCCCAGGGTCATCATTTGATAAAGAAATTGTGGGTTGCACAGTTGTTGTTTGTGAGCAGTACAGCATGTGGACATAATGTTATAGATTTTATGAATTGTGATATCCAACTGGAAAAAATTTATTAACAAAATAGATATATTCTTTCTACTCACCTAAGATATTTTAATCCAGCAAAAATCAATTTTAGAAATTTTATGAATACAAATAAAAATATTCCAGACTTTTCCATAAAAGTTTTATACAAATCAAATATTTTTTTACATACACTCCCACTGATTTTGGAAGGTAGAGAATAAGCAACAATCAAAATTTCTTTACTCTCTTTGCGTAAGAAGGACTCTTAATTTCAGTTATAAAATCCTGCTTATATAAAAGTATTTTTTTATGTTGCCCTGGGCTGTCATGCGAAAAAAGAAATGGAAAAAAATTGAAAAATACAATAAAAAACAATTTCAATTGTGTAGAAATCTTTGTGTGTGTGTGTGTGTGTGTTGGGGGGTTAGTTATATAAAAGGTCTATATCAGATACTGACCACTCACCACAAACCCACAAAGTGAATAAGTGAAAACCAACACAAATACTATATATATATGTCAGGGGCGGAGATGGGACTAGTGCTACTCGTGCCCGGCACGACCAATAACTCGGTCAATGTTATTCAAAATGGATTAAAAATCATCCATTAATTTCAAGCAAACATACTTAGTCTGATCTCAATTAAATTACGTATCTATTCAAGTTTCGATAACTAAGTAGCCAAAAGTTCATAAATATATCGAGGAATAATACAACGATGCTGTTTTTAACGGATGGTCTTTGTCCGGCCACCGTCAGATCCATGAACATCCCATAAAATCGGCTATAATGTTGAACATGCGTAATCTGTGCCCATCACAAGACCCTTATAATAACAGTAATGTTAGAGAAATCCGCTTTTGGCTGTAGCCAATAACAAGAGCAACTCAAAATACCGTGCTCAAAAAAATTAGCACAATGTGACTGCTGACAGCTGTCTTGGGAAGAGGGAGAGGGACCGAGAGAGAGAGAGAGAGAGAGAGAGAGAGAGAGCGAGAGGGTGGATAGCAGATTATAGCCATCGCCGACTTCATCATCATCGCTATGGTAAATGTTGGTTAAACGGCGTGTTTTAATTCGTTTTTTCACTAATAGATCTCTATTTCTTTAATGAATGTTGCATATATTACATTCTGTAACTAAAATTTGTTTATTTGAATACATTTTCAACAAATAATCTTTGTCATCAATTTCTTTATTCTAATAAACATATTTTTCTCGTCATAGTAATGAACATCTCTTTTCTTCTATACTTTTGAAAGGAAAAAAATTATCTTATCTACTGTATTAACAAGACTACAAATTATATAGTATCTTGATTGTTTACAAAAAACCCACCATGCAAGGTACGTTAGTCAATCTGTGCTATACAATGGAGAATCACGATTTACTTTGGGTCCACGGGTTGGGAAGTGAAGTTGACAAAGTGGGAGAGGGGGCACGAGTAGCAAAAATAGGCGAGAGTCGCCACATATATATATATATATATATATATATATATACAGTATTTGTGTTGGTTTTCACTTTATATATATATAAATATATATATAAACTATTCAAAATAAAGGTAAATGATGTTAAAGAAAAATAATCTAACAAATAAAAGAAATATAAAATGAAACTGATAATCCTTTGAGGAAAATAATAATAATAGTAATAATGATAATCCAACGAATAAATCAGACATAAAAGACAAATAAATTTATTTCAATACACAACAATCAAAGTAGAACAAATAATTTAAGACAAAACAAATTTGTCAAAATAAATAAAATTTTTATTCAAATATTTTCTTTAATTAAATTTTATGGCATCTCAACCACTGAAAGATATTTAATGCCAAATCCATTTTTAAATATACTAATAGTTCTACTTCAAACAATTCAGTTTTTCATATTTTACTAACACCTTGACTTTTACTATGAAAAACTTGAAAACTTTTAGCTTTCAAACAATCTCTATTTCAATTTTGAGATGAGAAGCACTGGATTTTGAAATACACTTATCTGCAGTCTCTCTCTCTTTTCCCTCTATACATATATATATATATATATACTTATTCGGGATCAGGCCTAATTAGAATAAAATATGAAAGTTATTCTTCCTGAGGAAAAGGAAGGGAGTTGTCTCTCATGAATGGTGCATTGTGGGATTTGGGGAGGCCAGAAAAATGGACAAACTTGTAAGGCACGAGGAGATTAAATTTGTCATTGCACATGGTAGGTGGACATAAACTTCAGAGATGTTTTTATAATTTTCTTGGTAATTTGTTGCAAGGAATTCAGTTTGATGTATTTTGTTTTTTTGTCTGATTGTCATTGTAGGAGACAAATGGAGAAGCCAAACTTCAACAAGAAAGAAAAATAGATGCTTGTAAAACTCTTGCTAGTTTCACAATGTACATTGTAGCACCCATGAAATAACAAATCAGAGAGTACTGGTTTTGAGACATGAACACTTTAAGAATATTGTTACAACAATTATATAAAGTACAAAGTTTTGATGTGACCAGATGACTGATTGGATAAGCCTTTCAACCGCATGTCTAGCCTGGTAAGAATAGTTGAGTGGTCCAAGTCACATGATCACTCATTTGCAAAATCGAGTCACACTCAGTCAGGTGCATCTAAAACTTTATAGGTTGGTTGGTAGGTGGTTTGGGTTTTATGGCCTATCAACCATTTTGGGTTGTAAACATATTTTTATGCAAATAATTCTATTTCAAACAATTCACTTTAGTAGGAGTACACAGTTTAATTGTCGAAAACATTTCTATTTCTGTTTTAAGCTATTCAGTTTATTCAAACAGTTCTAATACAGCTTAGTATATGTACATATTTGTTTACACACAGTTAAATGTCAAAACTGTTATATATTAAACAATTCAGTTTAGTGTAAGTAGAGTTTCAATGTCAAAAACAGTTCCATTTCAAACAATTCAGTTTAGCATAAGTGCACAGTTTAAATGTTAGTACAATTTGATTGTCAAAAACATATCTATTTCAACTTAAGTTTAGTCAAACCAATTCATTTTAGCATAAGTATGCAGTTAGTTCTATTTAACCTATAGATAGGGCCCTATCAAGTGCTACCATTCCGAGCCAGAGTGGACTGGGGAGCAATGCCAATGAAGGGGTGCTCTGCATTTACCAAAGCTCCAGCATCACTGGAACCCCACCATGAGATTGTTTCGATTCATATCCAGGAAACTCATTGAGGCATCTTACCCCTCAGCAGAGGTGCAGTCAGTGTATTCTACTGCCTGTTTAGCATAAATACGCACTTTAAAGGCAAAAAACAGCAGAGTCAAGTAACTACGGTTTCTTCTATTCAAACAATAGATAGGGACATTATCAAGTGCTACCACTCCAGGACAGGTGGGACAAGTGCACCCATACGGCTGGATCTTACCTTTCACTCTAAAGAAGTACAGTTGGTACATCCCACAGCTCCCAAAAGACCCTTTCTCCCTATTGAAATAAACTGGTGTTATATATTGACCCTCGACCTAGCCGTCTATCAATAGATTCACCTTTTTAAATATGTAGAGGAGCAGCAGAAGCAGGTGAACGTTAGAAAATAATAAAAGCACATGTCCAGGTAGGAGACAGGATGCCTAAGTGAGAACCAGCTTTCAGATAGGACTTTGTGGCCCTCAGTGACCCATGGTTGAGCAACAAAGCCAAGATGAGAAGGAAGTGCTGCTTTGGTCAAAAGAGGAACTTGGTTCAATATAGCAGTCTGTCGCTGTCTCCTCACATCGCTCACACGCAAAAGAACATCACCCTTTCGAAAATAAAGCGTGAGAGATTTATAGTTTTTTAAAGAAGTGTGTTCATTCGTTTATTGATGTCGTCATTATCAGTTGATTATGTTTCCGCATATATGCATACATTTACATAAATGGCTATACAATATATTAAAATTTGGTGCCTAAGGCCAGTTCATGCCCACATGGCGTGGGATCGAATCTGAGTTGACCTAGATGATCAAACAAACAGCCGATAAATATTTTGAACCTTGAAGAAAGTGGAGAAACCAACAGAAAATTGGAAACAGAATTCAACACATCATGGCGAAACACGATAACAAAGCAGAAAAAGAGAAAAGATGAAAAAAAAAAGAGAAAAACTTCAAAGTCTGTGTGTAGATTGCTCATTCATTGTTATTTGTTCTCTCTGTCTTATATATTAATGTTATTTGGCCTTTTTAAAAGATACAATGAAAATAATTTTAGAAAAAAAAAAACGGATAGAGCCCTACATATAAAGCATTGAAATATGAGTTGATACAATTACTACGATGTGTAATGTAGAAACGAACTAAGGGAGAAGGAAAGGAAAGAAGGAAGATGGCCCTGTGTTAAAATGATTGATGGGTCATAATGTATGAATTTGAGAAGAAACAAAATTTTTATGAATGAAATTTTGTAGTAACTTGTGATTGCTGTCCTAACGCATCGTAATTTGAAATTCAGATTTTAATCTGAGATCTGGAAGGATTTCGGGGCATCAATGATGTTGTCTGAAGAATGCTCATATACCTTTGGATCTGTAGTTAAGGCTGTGGGACGGGTTCGAGTTTGGAAAAGTTGTAGAAATGGGAAGTGTCATACAAGGTCTCCCCTAAGAATGGGTTTGAGATCTTATAGAGGTACTGAGTGTTTAGGGGCCAGACTGAGTTGTGAAGGTCCCACTGGAATGGTGTTTGAGATTTTATTGAGGTACTGAGTGTTTAGGGGCCAGACTGAGTTCTGAAGGTCCCACTGGAATGGTGTTTGAGATTTTATTGAGGTACTGAGTGTTTAGGGGCCAGACTGAGTTCTGAAGGTCCCACTGGAATGGTGTTTGAGATTTTATTGGGGTACTGAGTGTTTAGGGGCCAGACTGAGTTGTGAAGGTCCCACTGGAATGGTGTTTGAGATCTTATAGAGGTACTGAGTGTTTAGGGGCCAGGCTGAGTTGTGAAGGTCCCACTGGAATGGTGTTTGAGATTTTATTGAGGTACTAAGTGTTTAGGGCCCAGACTGAGTTGTGAAGGTCCCACTGGAATGGTGTTTGAAATTTTATTGAAGAGGTTATTTTGAAATAGGGGATGGGAAATAAAAAAGTATATGTGTGAAATCTTGACGATCTCGTTGATGTGCTAGAAAATTTGTGGACTCGGTTTTGGATTGGTCTTGAGGGTTTGGTTTGGTTTGTTGGGTTTTATGGCATATCAACCTTTGTAGATTATCTAACGCCAAATCCATTTTTATGTAAATAATCTGTTCTATTGAAAACAATTCAGTTTAATTGTCAAAAATATTTGTATTTCAAGCGATTCAGTTTACTCAAACAATTCAGTTCAGCATAAGTATTCTGTTAGTCCTACTTAACCCATAGATAGGGCAATGGGAAAAAGACAATGGGAAAAAGACAAAGAAAAGAGAGAGAGAGAGGACGACAAGACAATGGGAAAAAGACAAAGAAAAAAAAGAGAGAAGACGACAAGACAATAGGAAAAAGACAAAGAAAAAAGGAGAGAGAGGACGACAAGACAATGGGAAAAAGACAAAGAAAAGAGAGAGAGAGAGGACGACAAGACAATGGGAAAAAGACAAAGAAAAAAAGAGAGAGTGGACGACAAGACAATGGGAAAAAGACAAAGAAAAAAAAAAGAGAGAAGACGACAAGACAATGGGAAAAAGACAAAGAAAAGAGAGAGAGAGGACGACAAGACAAAGAAAAAAAAGAGAGAGTGGACGACAAGACAATAGGAAAAAGACAAAGAAAAAAAGAGAGGGAGGACGACAAGACAATGGGAAAAAGACAAACAAAAAAAAGAGAGAAGACGACAAGACAATGGGAAAAAGACAAATAAAAAAAGAGAGAGAGAGAGGACGACAAGACAATGGGAAAAAGACAAAGAAAAGAGAGAGAGAGAGGACGACAAGACAATGGGAAAAAGACAAAGAAAAAAGAGAGAGTGGACGACAAGACAATGGGAAAAAGACAAAGAAAAAAAAAAGAGAGAAGACGACAAGACAATGGGAAAAAGACAAAGAAAAGAGAGAGAGAGGACGACAAGACAATGGGAAAAAGACAAAGAAAAAAAAGAGAGAGTGGACGACAAGACAATAGGAAAAAGACAAAGAAAAAAAGAGAGGGAGGACGACAAGACAATGGGAAAAAGACAAACAAAAAAAAAGAGAGAAGACGACAAGACAATGGGAAAAAGACAAATAAAAAAAGAGAGAGAGAGAGGACGACAAGACAATGGGAAAAAGACAAAGAAAAAAAGAGAGAGAAGACGACAAGACAATGGGAAAAAGACAAAGAAAAAAAGAGAGAGAGGACGACAAGACAATGGGAAAAAGACAAAGAAAAAAAAGAGAGAGAGAGAGAGGACGACAAGACAATGGGAAAATGACAAAGAAAAAAAGAGAGAGAGGACGACAAGACAATGGGAAAAAGACAAATAAAAAAAGGGAGAGAGAGGACGACAAGACAATGGGAAAAAGACAAAGAAAAAAAGAGAGAGATGACGACAAGACAATGGGAAAAAGACAAAGAGAAAAAAGAGAGAGAGGACGACAAGACAATGGGAGAAAGACAAAGAAAAAAAAAGAAAAGAAGAATAGAAACTTGAATACTCTTGAACACAGCTTAAAAAAAAGAGGAAAGACAAAAAAAATAAATGAACATTTTTATGAAAATTAGAAAAAAAAAGTGTTGAGTTTAACGGCGACATTAGAAATTTTTTTTGTTTCATTTTAAGAAATTTGACGAAAACCATTAACAGGGAATTTAATATTAAGTTTATGAAGATTTTAAAATTATGTTGATTTTAAATTTCCTACTTCCTACTGTTTTTGTCTACTTTTGACTGTCAGTAAAATGTCATCAATTCTACTGATTACATTTTCAATGCCCAGCAATTTGTTTTCCATTGTTCTTTGAAATATTCCTGGGGCTGATTTCAATCCGTAGCGTAACCTGTTATATATGAAAAGGCCTTTATGAGTATTGATCGTTGTTAATTTTCTTGATTTTTCATCCAGCAATACTTGTTAGTATGCTTGGCTTAAATCTAGCTTGGTGTAGGATTCACCTCCTTACAATGTTGCATACAGATCTTTCGTTTTCAGTATCGGATATTTATCCAATTTAGTGATGGGATTTATAGTCACTTTATAATCGACGCAAATACGCAGACTGAACTGCATTTAAAATGGGTACTCTTAGTGTAGTCCATTCAGAAAGTTCAACTGGTGAAATAGTTCCTTTTCTTTCCAGTCCACCTAATTCATCTTCTATTTTCTTTTTTAAGATATACGGTACTGACCTTGGTTTGAAATATCAGAGTTTTGCCTCTGGTGCTACAGACAAAGTGACATACGTTCCTTCCACTTTTCTTAACTTCCCTTCGAATACTGCCTCATGCTTAGCAAATATTTCCTTTAATTTATTTAGGCCCCCACTCCTTCACCGTCTGCACGTTGAAAATCTCCTTCCATGGCAACTTAATGCGTTGCAGCCAATTTCTGTCAAGAAGTGTAGTCGCCTGTCCATCCACCACAATTTGCGTTTAGTATGAAATTCAGTGGAAAAAAGGGACCCCTAAGCAGAAATTTTATGAATACAAATAAAATATTCCAAACTTTTCCATAAGTTTCATACAAAACAAATATTTTTATACATACCCTCGGACAGATTAAGGTAGAGAATTAAAAACAATCAAATATTCTTTACTCTCTTTGCGTAAGAAGGACTCTTAATTTCAGTTATAAAATCCTGCTTATATAAAACTATTTTTTTATATTGCACTGGAATGTCATACGACAATGTACACTCAACTGACTTTGAAAGGTAGAAAATAAAAATGAATAAATAACTTGAAACTAAGCAATGAAGAACGTAATTTCAATGATTAATTCCTCCTTATGCTCAACAATTATTTAATATTGTACTGGGATACGATGTTGGACAGCACTGTATGTGTATATATAATAATTATAATAATAATAAATAATGATAAATAAATATTTATTAGGTTTATATATTTATTGCCAAGGAGTTTTGTCTACGACCTTAGGTTTCGTGAAGTTTTACAAACAACAATTATCAGGCAGATAATGAAAAGAAATGAAGGAATCGAAAAATACAATTAAAAACCGTTGGAATTGTGTAGAAATCTTTATGTGTGCTCTTTTGTGTGTATGTGTGGGTTATAGTTATGTATTAATGTGTGTGGATGTGTAAGTGGTGTTTAGTGTATATGGGTGTGAAAATATATACGTAGATACATACAAACTTCCATGACATTAAATATATAAATCTAATATATATTTATTCATTATTATCATTATTATATAATATTTATTTATTAATATTACATAATAGATACTGACCACTCTCCAAATTATATCACACTTGAAAATATAAATTAGTAAAAACCAACACAGTTACAAAATATTAAGAAAGTTAAATAAAGGCAAATGACGTTAAAAAAACAAATACTTTAAGAAAAAACAAATTTATTGAAATAAATCAAATTGTTTATTCAAATATTTTCTTTAATGTGGTTTTATGACATATCAACCATTGAAAGTTATTTAATGCCAAATCCATTTTTAAATATACAAATAGTTCTATTTCAAACAATTCAGTTTATCGTATTTTAGTAACGGCTTGATTTTACTATGAAAAATTTAAAAACTTGTAGGTTTCAAACAATCTCTATTTATTTTTAGATGAGAAGCATTGGATTTTGAAATACACTTATCTGCAATCTCCCTCTCTCTTTATATATATATATATATATATACTTATTCAGGATCTGACCTAATAGAAAAAATGAAAAACATTATCTCTGAGAAAAACAAAGGAAGTTGCCCCCTTGGAACAGTGCATTGTGGGATTTGGAGAACCCAGAAAAATGGACAACCTTGTAATGCAAGAGGAGACTGAATTTGTCATTGCACATGGTAGATGGACATTTGAATGGTGCACACAAGATAAACAGATATTTTCTTGGGGTATAGACACATATCTCTATTGGTGGTCAATGAAACCTCTTTATATATATATATATATGTGTGTGTGTGTGTGTGTGTGTGTGTTGTGAGGCGTACAGACTTTTTCTTGCTGCGTGAGTTCGAATCGCTCGTCGCCAAACTGTTGTGTTCTGGTGAGTGAACACAAGTAGTAGTAGTAGTAATAATAAGACAAACCACGATATGTGAGGAAATAGTTATATTTACAGGAAGAGTATTTACAAGAGAGAGAGAGAGAGAGAGAGGAAGAGTATTTACAAGAGAGAGAGAGAGGAAGAGTATTTACAAGAGAGAGAGAGAGAGAGAGAGAGAGAGAGAGTATTTACAAGAGAGAGAGAGAGAGAGGAAGAGTATTTACAAGAGAGAGAGAGAGAGAGAGAGAGGAAGAGTATTTACAAGAGAGAGAGAGAGAGAGAGAGAGAGAGAGAGAGAGACTGTGAGTCATAAGAAGGTAGTATTAGTGATAGAGTAAGGATATACTTCAACAATAGGAAACGGCTCTTCTGGTCTGACTCGTAGACAGATCTCAGACTGATCTGGACTGGAACCCCTTGGTATTAGAGTTACTGCCATATATGGTTGATGGCCTAACTCATTGTGCTGAAAAGGTAGGGGATGCCCAACAAAATGTATCTATTAAAAGAGAGACAGTGAGAGTTTTTGATCAATTGATTATGTTTGCCATATTTTTTTATCTAACAGTCAATATAGAAGAGAAATGTAGAAGTTTGGTCAAACAATTCTACTTCAAAACAATTCAGTTTAGCATAAACTTGGAAAAATAACAAAGACACCAGTAATTAAGTCAGTACTAATTAAATACAACCATTTACACAAACCACTTTACTAAATTGAAATGCTTTAGGCTAAAGTATGTGTAAACAAAATAATAATGAATGAATAAATATAATTAAAGTCATAATATGAGTTAACAAGAAAATGTTTTCTCTCCACTGTGTTTTCGCTTGTGGTATTTTAATGAGGAATTTCAAGAAAATGCTGATCCACACACTTCACAAGAAAATGGTTTCTCTCCAGTGTGTGTTTGCATGTGACGTTTCAAATGTGAATTCTGTGAAAATCTTGATCCACACACTTCAAAAGAAAATGGTTTCTCTCCAGTGCGCATGTGCATTTTTATTATTGACCTTGAAGAAAATGCTGATCCACATATTCACAAGAAAATGGTTTCTCTCCAGTATGTGTTCGTAGGTGACATTTCAGATGGGAATTCTGGGAAAATCTTGATCCACAAATTTCACAGGAAAATGGTTTCTCTCCAGTGTGTGTTCGCAGGTGACGTTTCCAATGGGAATTCCTGGAAAATCTTGATCCACATACTTCACAAGAAAATGGTTTCTCTCCAGTGTGCGTGCGCATATGCACTTTTAACATTGACCTAAAAGAAAATGCTGATCCACATACTTCACAAGGAAATGGTTTCTCTTCAGTGTGTGTTCGCATGTGCTCTTTTAAACTGGAACTTGTAGAAAATGATGATCCACAAACTTCACATGAATATGGTTTCTCGCCAGTGTGGGTTCGTATGTGGCGTTTTAAATTTGACCCATCTGAAAATGCTGATCCACAAATTTCACAAGAATATGGTTTCTCTCCAGTGTGTGTTCGCATGTGAACTTTTAAATGGCTATTCCTGGAAAATCTTGATCCACAAACTTCACAAGAAAATGGTTTCTCACGAGTGTGTGTTCGCATGTGTTTTTTTAAAAATGACCTTGAAGAAAATGCTGATCCACATGCAACACAAGAAAATGGTTTCTCTCCAGTGTGTGTTCTCATGTGCTCTTTTAAACTGGAACTTGTACAAAATGATGATCCACAAACTTCACAAGAATGTGATTTCTCACCAGTGTGGGTTCGCATGTGGCATTTTAAATGTGACCCATGTGAAAATGCTGATCCACAAACATCACATGAATATGGTTTCTCACAAGTGTGTGTTCGAATGTGGCATTTTAAAAGTGACCCATTTGAAAATGCTGATCCACAAACTTGACAAGAATATGGTTTCTCGCCAGTGTGGGTTCGTATATGGCGTTTTAAATCACACCCATCTGAAAATGCTGATCCGCAAACTTCACAAGGAAATGGTTTCTCTTCAATGTGTATCTTCATGTGACTTTTTAAAATTGAATTTGAAGAAAAGGCTGATCCACAGACTTCGCAAGTAAATGGTTGCTTATCAGTGTGGGGTAGCATATGGTAGTTCAAATGTGAATCATTTGAAAATACTAATCCACAGACTTTACAAGAATATGGTTCGACTACTCTCACGAAGTGTGTGTTTGCATGTGTCTATTTAAACTGGTATGCTGTCAAAATGCTAACACACAATTTTTACAAGAAAATGACTTCAGTGTGTGCTTCAATTTTACTTTTCAATTCTGAATAAAGGGAAAATGCTGATTTGCTCAATGAAACAAAGTTGGCTATCACTTGTAAAAGAAAATTCTTATTGGCTGTCAATACGCATATCCAATGACCTAGCAAAGCACATATCTTACATTTGGTATGTGTTTGAATGTTTCTTAAAAATTTCAAAATTATTCTTCGTCATTACCTGTTGGGACCTGTGAAGGAATAAAAGTTAAATTATTACATAGACAATAACAATCACGAAATTCATAGATTATTTAGAATCAGTTTATATGTCAGTTAATTACAAAAAGTAAGTAAAAGTAAGTAGGCAACCAAAAGGCTCCCTTTTCAATAGCTACAACACTGGCATGTAAGGTAAAGCGCTACTCCTTTCCCTGGATTGCTCCAATTTACCTTGATATGTACCTTATATGTATTCTCATATGAAACTCATCAACTATAGCCAGGAATTTCTTTCTGTTTGTATTGAAATGACAATTAATACGTAACAAGAATTTCACCTTTTGTCAATCAATTTCACTTAGCAAAGAAACATAAATAAAAAAAGGAAAAAACAAATGGAAAAGAAAATCACCCCAAAAAAATTTCTTTCTGTTTTGCATTTCATTTAATATCAACACAGAAGAGAAATTTGTACTTTTCTAAATCTCCCTGAATTACTTGCAAGCAATAAAATTAAAGACACATATTCATACTATTTTTATTAAGAAAGGGAAAAAAAAGGAAAATAAATTCAAGTCAAAGTTTTGTTTTGGCTAATAAGGAAGATACATGTCTGAATTTTTAGAAGCAAATGAATTAAAATTTATTCAAAGAATTTACAACAACCAAACTGGGATGAAGTGACAGAGGAGCCAAAGTGACATGTGTATAAATTTGGAATTGATCTTAAAGAAGACGATGTTAATAAATGGGGAGTCCTTACTTTAATACAATACTGTAATATATAGTCTTGGAATTGATCTTAAAGAAGATGATGTTAATAAATGGGGAGTCCTTACTTTAATACAATACTGTAATATATAGTCTTGGAATTGATCTTAAAGAAGATGATGTTAATAAATGGGGAGTCCTTACTTTAATACAATACTTTACTATATAGTCTTGGAATTGATCTTAAAGAAGATGATGTTAATAAATGGGGAGTCCTTACTTTAATACAATACTTTACTATATAGTCTTGGAATTGATCTTAAAGAAGATGATGTTAATAAATGTGGAGTCCTTACTTTAATACCATACAAAGCAGGTTATTACTATCATTTAGTTTGTCTGAAAATTAAATACAATATTTGCAAAGATTTAATATTTGGAAGAGATAATATGAAAGAAATACAAGAAATAAATAGATATTTCCAAGGGTTTAACAGAGATTATCTTTTATATCCTAAAGATATAACTACAAATTTTTATTTGATATAATTATGTAGTCATAGGTAAGCTGATAAAAAAAGGAAATTAGTCATGTATAAAACATGAAATGCTTTGACAGATTAGGAGCTTCTTTTTAATGTTGACATTTTGTCATGAGGGTAACAATATAGAAAAAATACAAAGAAAGTTTGTCTGGAGATCAACAAATGGTCTTTTAAATAATTCAGTTATTGCTGTATTTAAGTAATTGTTAATTAATAATTAAAATTTTCAACCATTAAAGAATAATTATTAAAAAAAAAAACAACAAAAAAACCATACAAATGAAACAATATTGATCATAATTCATTAAAAATTGTTTTCAAATTTGAAACAATTGAAATTATGAACGAATTTTAGTCTTTCAATTTTCTATCTATAACATATTTTTCTATAAGTATTATTGGATTTTTAAATCTCTTTATTGTTTCTATGAAATTTATTTCCTTATTCGTTTCTAATTTATATTTTATACATTTATTCATAATTTATTTGTAATTTCTTTGTCTATTAATTTGATTATTGTTTGTTTGTTGTTGAGTAATAATTACATAATAATTATATTTTAATTTTACAGAATAATTATTGGGTTTATTAACTTTCACGTAACATTCAAGACATTTTATTTTCTCATCAATTTTTATTTCAAAATTAATATCAAATAAAGTTCCGTCTAAAAGCCAACCCTGTTTTTATTTTTAAAATGTAAGTTTAAAACCTTTTCTAAAAGCATTTTTTGTTTCTTGTAGCACAACAATTCTTCATTACATTATGATTATCCTCTGTTTCACTGATTAAATACTTTTGTGACGAGACAATCGAACAGGCCTTCTCTTTCGCTCGTCTCGACCAGAATCATTAAGTTGGCCACTTTCATTGACCATCAAGAGGTGGTGTCAAAAGAAATCACTTGGTAAAAGAAAAATCAAACAACTATAACATAGATAAATATTTTCAATGCTTTCAAATATTCTTAACATTTCTCTCAATCATTTACTTCCATTCCCATGTGATGGACACGTCTCAAATGATAAAAAATCCAAGTTCTCCTGCAAATTACGTATTTTTGATTTGTAAAGAAAAAAAAACCGAACGTTGTACTTACTTCTTTCTCTTTTCTTTTGTCTGATTTCTTTTCCTTGGGGAAATACAACGTGAGAGAAAAGGGGAAAACTATATTTTAAATAAAATAACTGCAATGAACACTCAAGAGGGATTATATTATGAAAATCTTGATTTTTTTAAAAACTACTGAGTCTTCAATATGGCGTCCGTCGTCGCATGCTGGGAAGAAAACCCGGATGTATTCATTTAGTTCCGTGGATCAAGGGAAACTACTCTGCCGGATCATGCTGTTACATTACACCCCTTCGCCCATAGTTTAGAATATTAGGATTGTCTCTGCGACGTAATCTCTTAAATGATTTGGTTGGGTTTTTTTTATTCTTCTACTACATTTGTTGAGGACTGTCCTTAGAAAAACAAGCTGAATTTAATATTAAAAAAATACGTTCTGCACAGAGTAATTTAGTCCCTTAACGAATCGTTCCTAAATTCTATTGGCTGACGACATCAGTGACTCATCATTTTTAGGAATGGGCTTTGTTTGTTTTGTTTTTGTTTGGGTTATGAGTAGTCGGTCGACTACGATAGAACAATGTCTTTTATGTGTTCATCCTTATTTCTCCACCCATGTCCTGCATGTCTTATTTGTCTCAAAAAGGTTTGGAGATGAGTGGTAAATGGCCCTACAGATAGAACTATATATATATTCAGAGAGAGAGAGAGAGAGAGAGACAGAGAGAGAGACAGAGATGAAAGTTTTAGAAAGTACTCATGTGAATACACACTTGAGAGAAGCTGTTCAATGAACAAAGCAGTCAGCTAGCAAAATACATTGTCAATTAGTTATTATCATAATCATCAAATCGTGCAGACAGCTCAGATTTCCCTGACACTCTCTCTCTCCCCATCCGTCCCTATCATCCATCATTCCACATAGATCCTCCAAACTGCATCTAATATCCACGTAAAACCGATGAAAAAGATGTTTACTAGTCAGCAAATATTAGCATGTCCGTTTGTAGGGCAAAATAGAACAATGTCATTTATGTTTTCATCCTTATTTCTCCACCCGAGTCCTGCATGTCTTATTTGTCTGAAAAAGGTTTGGAGATGAGTGGTAAGTGGTCATACAGCTGTTGTTTTTAGTCGTGTTCCTTCCAGAATTCGTCCAGAACAGCACAGAGAATTCTAGCATTGTAATTTTATAATATAGATTGTACCCAATCAGAAGCTAGCAATTTGGGCCAGAGTGGATCTGGAAGTAATTGCAATGAAGGGGTACTCCACATTCCCCAAAGCTCAAGCATTACTGCAATCTCACCATCAGATCTAGGACAATTGTTGGGGAAGCCATACCCTTCTGCAGAGATGTAGTCGGTGTATTTTATGATACAACATATATATCTACATATATTGAAAATATTCTAACAGGAGGATATTTACAAATGGCTAGGAGTTATATACGTACGTCAAATTTAGAAAATGGCTGGCTCAATAACCTCTAAAGTGGCCGAACAATAACCTTGACTGAGTTAAAAAAAAAAAATTTTGTACGATTTTTGATTGAAAATTAGAACCAATTGTACCCTTTGGAAACAGGGTTATTGACCTAATGACTAGACAGTTTGCTGATGGTCCGGAAGACTGAGGTACAATCCCAGGTCGTGTCATACCAAAGACTCAAAAAATTGGTACTTGATGCTGTCTTGCTTAACACATGCATTACAAGGTGAGGATCAAGGTTAAAGTGGAGCAATCAAGGGAATGGAGTAGCACCCTTCCCTACACCTCTGTGTAATAGTTATTGAAAATGGAGCCTTTGGGTCACCCTCGTTTAAGGTACCCTTTCAAAGATTCAAGTTGTTATCATTAATTAAATGGACAGCATTTTGGTTCTGTTGTATTGTTGTTGGTACGCCTAGCATCTACAATCATTCAATTTAGATCAAAGTGAATGCACAAAAATTATTTATTAAACATAATGTATGAACACACCAATGAAAAGGAAAATGCTTACCCTACGTTCTGGGTTAATGGTAATGATGCTTTGGCCCTCAAATTGAGCCTGACCCCAGAGTCATCATTTGATAAAGAAATTGTTGTTTGCACAGTTGTTTTTTTGGGGGGGAGCAGTACAGCATGCAGACATAATGTTATAGATTTTATGAATTTCAGTTATAAAATCCTGCTTATATAAAACTTTTTCATATTGCACTGGAATGTCATATGAAAAATTGAAATGGAAAAAAATTGGAAAATATAATCAAAAACCATTTCAATTGTGTAGAAATATTATGTGTGTTGTGTGTGTGTGTGGGGGGATTGTGCTATAAAAGGTCAACCTCAGATATTGACCTCTTGCCACAAACCCACAAAGTGGATAAGTGAAAACCAACACCACAATTACAATATATATATATATATATATATAAATATTTATGAATTATTATGTATATATATATATATATATATATATATATATATATATAATATTTAAGAAATAAAGGCATATGATGTTAAAAAAGAAAAGAACCAAATAATCTTACAAATAAAAGAAATATAAAATAAACTGATAATCTTAAGAGTATAATAATAATAACAAAAATAATCCAAGGAATGATTCAGACAAAACAGGCAAATAAATTTATTTCAATACACAACATTCAAAGTAGAACAAACAATTTAAGACAAAACAAATTTGTCGAAATAAATCAAATTGTTTATTCAAATATTTTCTTTAATTTGGTTTTATGGCATATCAAACATTGAAAGTTATTTAATGACAAATCCATTTGTAAATATACAAATAGTTCTATTTCAAACAATTCAGTTCATCATATTTTAGTAACATCTTGATTTTTACTAAGAAAGGCTTAAAAACTTTTAGGTTTTAAACAATGATTATTTCAATTTTGTGATGAGAAACACTGGATTTTGAAATACACTCATCGGCAGTCTCTCTTTCTATATATGTATATATATATATATATATACTTATTCAGGATCAGATCTAATGAAAAAAATATGAAAAATATTCTTCCTGAAGAAAAGAAGAGGAGCTGCCACCTGTGAACAGTGCAGTGTGGGATTTGAAGAGATCAGAAAAATGGACAAACTTGTAAGGCAGGAGGAGATTGAATTTGTCATTGCACATGGTAGATGGACATTTGACTGGTGCACACAAGATAAACAGCTACATTTCTTGGGGAATAGACACATATCTCTATCACTGGTTAATAAAACCAGTTTATATATATATATATATATGTATGTATGTATTTATTGAAAAAGACAGAGATATTGATTGGTTCATTTTGATGTATTTTTTATGATTGTCATTGTATGAGCCAAATGTAGAAGACAAACTTCAAGAAGAAAAAAAAGAAAAACAGATGCTTGTAAAACTCTTGCTAGTTTCACAATGTACCTTGTAGTACCTAAAATAAAAAAACATAGTGAACTGGTTTTGAGACATGAACAATTTAAGAATATTGTCACAACAATCATATACGATACAAAGTTTCAATGTGACCAGATGACTGACTGGATAAGCCTTTCAATCACATGTCTAGCCTGGTAAGAATAGTTGAGTGTTCCAAGTTACTAGACCACTCAGTTGCTAGATCAAGTCCCACTCAATCACCTGCATCTAAATCTTTATAGGTTGGTTGGTTGATTGTTTGGGCTTTATGGCATATAAACCTTTGCAGGTTATCTAATGCCAAAAGAGATTTTCATACAAATAGTTCTATTTCAAAAAATTCAGTTTAGCATGAGTACACAGTTTAAGTGTCAAAAACATTTCTTTTTCAAGCGATTCAGTTTATTCAAACAGTTCTAATTCAGCTTAGTATAAGTACAAATTTGTTTACACACACTTAAATGTCAAAACAGTTCTATATTAAACAATTCAGTTTAGTGTAAATAGAGTTTCAATGTCAAAAAAAGTTCCATTTCAAACAATTTAGTATACCATAAGCAAGCAGTTTCAATGTAAGTACAGTTAGATTGTCAAAAACATATCTATTTCAAGTTATAATAATATAATTTATCACCAGTGTGTTTCCGCATGTGGTATCTTAATGAGGAACTTTTAGAAAATGATGATTCCCCACTTCACAAGAAAATAGTTTCTCTCCAGTGTGTGTTTGCATTTGAGATTTTAAACTGGAATTTATAGAAAATGCTAATCCACAAACTTTATAAGAAAATGGTTTCTCACCAGTGTGGGTTTGCATGTGGCATTTTAAATTTTACCCATCTGAAAATGCTGAACCACAAACTTCACAAGAATATAGTTTCTCACCAGTGTGTTTTCACATGTGGTATTTTAATGAGGAATTTCTAGAAAATGCTGATTAAAACACTTCACAAGGAAATGGTTTCTCTCCAGTGTGTGTTCGCATATGACGTTTCAAATGGGAATTACGGGAAAATCTAGATCCACAAACCTCACAGGAAAATGGTTTCTCTCCAGTGTGGGCTCGCACATGACGTTTTAATATCGAACTTGAAGAAAATGCTGATCCACAGACTTCACAAGAAAATGGTTTTTCTCCAGTGTGTGTTCGCAGGTGTTCTTCTAAATGGGAATTTCTAGAAAATTCTGATCCACAAACTTCACAAAAAAATGGTTTCTCACCAGTGTGGGTTCGCATGTGGAATTCCATATCTAACCCATCTGAAAATGTTGATCCACAAACTTCACAAGAAAATGGTTTCTCTCCAGTGTGTGTTCGCATGTGACGTTTCAAATGGCAATTTCTTGAAAATGCTGATACACAAACTTTACAAGAATATAGTTTCTCACCAGTGTGTGTTCGCATGTGGTATTTTAATGAGGAATTTCTAGAAAATGCTGATCCACATAATTCACAAGAAAATGGTTTCTCTCCAGTGTGTGTTCGTATGTGATCTTTTAAATGGGAATTTATAGAAAATGCTAATGCACAAACTTTACAAGAAAATGGTTTTTCACCTGTGTGGGTTCGCAAGTGGAATTTTAAACCTGTTCCATCAGAAAACGTTGATCCACAAACTTCACAAGAAAATGGTTTCTCTCCTGTGTGTGTTTGCATGTGACGTTTCAAATGGGAATTCCGGGAAAATCTTGATCCACAAACCTCACAAAAAAATGGTTTTTCTCCAGTGTGTGATCGCATGTGCTCTTTTAAATGGGAATTTCTAGAAAATGCTGATCCACAAACTTCACAAGAAAATGGTTTCTCACCAGTGACGGTTTGCATGTGTTCTTTTAAAGGAAAATTTTTAGAAAATGCTGAACCGCATATTTCACAAGGAAATGCTTTCTTACCAGTGTGGTTTCTCATGTGGCATTGAAAATATGACCCATATGAAAATGCAGATCCACCAACTTCACAAGAAAATTCTTGCTCTCCAGTGTGGGTTTGCATATGGTGTTAAAAATATGACCGTTCTGAAAATGCTGATCAAGACACTTCTCAAGATAATAGTTTCTCTCCAGGGTGTATTCTTATGTGACGTTTCAATTGGGGATTCTGGGAAAATTTTAATTCACAAACTTCATATGGTTTCTCTCCAATGTGTGTTTGTATGTGACTTTTTAAAATTGTACCTGAAGAAAATGCTGATCCACAGACTTAACAAGAAAATGGATTCTTACCAGTGTGGGGTAGCATGTGGTAGTTCAAATGTGACCCATATGAAAATACTAATCCACAGACTTTACAAGAAAATAGTTTGACTGCTCTCACAAAGTGTGTGTTTGCATGTGTCTATTTAAACTGGTATGCTGTGAAAATGCTAACCCACAATTTTTACAAGAAAATGACTTCAGTATGTGCTTCAATATTACTTTTCAATTCAGAATAAAGGGAAAATGCTGATTTGCTCAATGAAACAAAGTTGGTAATCACTTGTAAAAGAAAATTCTTATTGGCTGTCAATATGCATATCCAATGACTTAGCAAAACACATATGTTACATTTGGTATGTGTTTGAATGTCTCTTTAAAATTTCAAAATTGTTCTTTCCCATTATCCATTGTGATCTGTGAAGGAATAAAAGTTAAATTATTACATAGACAATAACAATCAAGAAATTCATACATTATTTACAATCAGTTTATATTTCAGTTAATGGCAAGAAGTAAGTAAAAGTAAGTCAAGTAGGCAACCAAAAGGCTCCCTTTTCAATAGCTACAACACCGATGTGAAAGGATGGGCGCTACTCCTTTCTCTTGATTACTCCACTTTACCCGTGATATGTACCTTATATTGCTGAGTTCTAAGCAAGGATGTATCAAGTACTTTTTTAAAGTCTTTGATATGATGTAACATGAAATTGAACCTGATTCTCCCAGACCAGTGGCAGACACTCTACCCACAAGGAAAATGAGACGGTTTTGCAGCATGTCATGTATGTTTAATGCAAAGATGTAAATAAAATATATTTCAGTTAATTGCAACAAGTAAATTAAGTAAACTTGGTGACTGTAGTCGAGGGCCAATAGAAGGCTCCCTTTTCAATAGCTACAACACTGGCATGTAAGGTAAAGCGTTACTCCTTTCCCTGGATTGCTCCACTTTACCCTTGATATGTACCTTATATGTGCTCTCATATGAAACTCATCAACTATAGCCAGAAATTTCTTTCTGTTTGTATTGAAATGACAATTAATACGTAACAAGAATTTCTCCTTTTATCAATGAATTTCACTTAGCAAAGAAACATTAATAAAAAAAAGGAAAAAACAATGGCATTTCATTTACTATCAACACAGAAGAGAAATTTGTACTTTTCTAAATCTCACTGAATTACTTTCAAGCAATAGAATTAAAGAAACATATTCATATTATTTTTATTAAGAATTGGAAAAAAAGGAAAATAAATTCAAGTTAAAGTTGTTTTTTTTTGTGTTTATAAGGAAGATACATGTCTGAATTTTGATGATATTTATTATTCAGGGTTTTAAGACTATTATCTTCTTCTTTATTTTTATATTCTTAATATTTCGCCCAAAATGTCTTCCAGCCTTCTTCAGGTGTTTGTCAAACTTGGGAGCCTATACAGAACTTCAAACCTTGTCCTTTATTTAATCCATGGGGGATGCTTGTTTTGATTCCGTTAACCATAACTGGGTATAAGTACTAAGTATTCTTGTATTGTTACTTGCCTGTAGTCAGAATTGAACCCCCAACCTCTAGATGATTGTTTCTTTAAAAGGTTAGGGTGCCAAAGCCAATAACCGTTATGCCATGAGCCCTGATAGACAGTTCAGAGTGAATTTGTGGGACTTATGAACTTTAATCTTCTCACATCACTGTGATAACTTCAACAATGTATGAATTTTTACCTGAGCTTATATTGCTATTTTTTCCCCTATGCCATCCAAACTTTTTGATTATTGGTTACCATTTGTATTAATCACAATAATTTCTCCGCTCAACAAGTCATTGTAGCCCCACATATGTGCTCATTCCTTAAGTTGACTAATTCTCCAGGGTTCATATCTATCAATTATTTCAACTTCATCCATAAGGGCAGATGGCTTCCCTTTTCTTTCCATATATGGTCTGCAATACCTGACTTTTCAATTTCACCTAATATCACTGCTTTTTTATGTTCTTTTAATATTATTTTTCATGGCCAGAATATCTTGCCTTTGTATGTTTTACCACCACTGAAATGAAGGAAGTACACACAGTTGTTGATCACGTTGAATTCTGTTAGTAGCTTGACACAGAAGAGATACCTCCCGAGAGTTGAGCCACTTGTGAATATTGACCTGAGGTCATATGTATGTACTACATACCCTTTGGATCCTTTCGGCTAGGCCTTTGACATAGGGCAGACATATGAGTTTTCGGGCATCATTTTCAATCATCCAATCAAGGTTTCTTGAGCTGATGATATGCACTCTGGGTTGTTGTTACAATGGAGGTTACTTCTTAAACTAATCATTTCTTCTTGATATACATCTATATCACTACTAATGGTTTTTGCTCAATGTTGTAATATTTGACGTAACATTCAAGACATTTTAATTTCTTATCAATTATTTTTTTTTAAATTTATATTAGATAAATTTCCGTCAAAAATCCAACCCCATTTTTATTTTTAAAATTTAATTTTAAAATCTCTTCTAAAAGCATTTTTTGTTTCTTTTATCACAACAATTCTTCATTACATTATGATTACCGTCTGTTTCACTGATTCACTACTTTTGTGACGTCACAATCGAACAGGCCTTCTCTTTCGCTCGTCTCGACCAGAATCATTAAGTTTGACACTTTCATTGACCGTCAAGAGGTGGTGTCAAAAGAAATTACTTGCTAAAAGAAAAATCAAACAACTAACTATAACATAGATAAATATTTTCAATGCTTTCAAATATTCATAACATTTCTCTCAATCATTTACTTCAATTCCCATGTGATGGACACGTCTCAACACATAAAATTCATCTCCGTTTTTAAAACTTTTTCAAATTTTCAATAAACACTCTTACCAATTTAATTTCCACAAAAACTTAAAAGAAAGTCTCTTTTCAAATCACGTTTTATATTTATTTAATTAAATCATTATTTACAACAAAATTGTTTTTAAAAGATTGTGGGGAATTTAATAGGCCAACACTGTGGGGGTGACTTTGTTTATGTCACCCCAACGATTAACACTGTTCGTAGCAAAAATAAAATATCAATTTAATGTTGAAATGAAATAAATTTTTAAAATAAACCTAATCAGTTTACAAAATATTTCAGATACTTTTATATTCAAACATGATAACATCACAGATCATAAAAAAACAGTTTTTTCAGCAAATTACGTATTTTTGATTTGTAAAGAAAAATAATAACCGAACGTTATACTTACTTCTTTCTCTTTTCTTTTGTCTGATTTCTATTTCTTCGGGAAATACAACGGTAGAGAAAAGGGGAAAACTATATTTTTTTATTAAAATAACTGTTTTCAGCTTGGAGAAAATTAGAAATTGTCGTCCATTTTTCAAGGAAAACAGAAAGGTTTTTGGAAAGGGTGATAAACAAGGGAGATAATTGCGATATTTTCCTAAGCTCAAATTACGAATCATCCAACATCTCAGGAGGGAGATTTTGACACGAGGTCATTTTTTGTGCGAAGCCATCCACGATTCGGGCCTAATCACTGGAGATAAGAAGAAAAAAATCCTTACGAACATCGGCATCCCTCTGGCGTCAAGTGATGAATTCAGTCATGTATAGCAAGAATTTCATGGAGGGACGTTCCCTATGGCAAAGCACTTCAGATCAACATCACCCAAGCAGCCGTTCAATAAGAATCATTCAATGTAACCAAAGGACAAGACATTTATAAAAAGTTGAATTTCTATAATTAATGATAAGTAGATTCATGCCTTTACAATATGTATTCGTTCAAAAGTGATGAATCAATAATATGAAAAGAAATATTTTAAAAATTTTAAAGCCAGGAAAATATTAATGTATGATTCATGTTAGTTGTTTTAAATATAAAAAAAATTCAGAACTTGTTTCATTAATAAAACAGCTTTGAAAGCTTTGTTTAGAGGTAATATTAAATTCAGGGTAAAAAAAATACCTCTAACAAGATTCTGAGCCCTTTATTTTCTTCATTACAAGGGTTAGGTGTAGATGTAGGGGTAGGTTTGGATTAAGATTAAAATAAACTGTTAAAATCATTCCTTTTTGAACGTATCACTTTTTCACATTAGTTTTAAATGGTTGTTTTTCATTGAAGACTAAGTGACAGCAAGTGTCCTCCAGATTGCTATATTCTTTTAAGTCTATAAGTTGATCTTGACATTGTTGTCATCTAGATAGACTTGGTTCTTTCTTTGATCTCAACTTTCTCCTAGTGCTCCAATTACAATTAGTATCACAGTCATTTACATATTCCACAGATTTAAGTTACCTTTTGAAAGATTCCTCAAGTTGTTGACATTGTTTAAATGGATAGTATTTGTGTTGAAATTTAAAAAAACTAAGTCAAGAATCTAAAACCATCCAATGTAGATCAAAGTCATTGCACAAAAATCATTTATTCAACATAATGTATGAACACACCTAGGAGAAGGAAAATGCTTACCCTAGGTTCTGGCTTAATAGTAATGATGCTTTGGCTCCAAAATTGAGCCTGACCCCAGAGTCTTCATTTGATAAAGAAATTGTAGGTTGCACAGTTGTTTTTTGTGAGCAGTACAGCATGTGGACATAATGTTATAGATTTTATGAATTATCATATACACCTGGAAAAAAATTTATTAACAAAATAGATATATTCTATCTATTGACCTTACATATTTGAATCCAGTAAAAATCTTCTTTGGATATTTTATGAATACAAAAAAAAATAATCCAAACTTTTCCATATAAGTTACATATAAATCAAATATTTTTTTACATACACTCCCACTGATTTTGGAAGGTAGAGAATTAAAAACAATCAAATATTCTTTACTCTCTTTGCGTAAGAAAGACTCTTAATTTCAGATATAAAATCCTGCTTATAAAAAACTATATTTTTTTATATTGCACAGGGATGTCATACAACAATGAACACTCAACTGACTTTAAAAGATAGAAAATAAAATGCATAAATAACTTTATATATGGCAATGAAGAACATGTAATTTTAATGATAAATTTCTCTTTATACACAACAATTATTTAATACTCTACTGGGATGTGATGTTGGATAGTACTATATATATATATATATATATATATATATATATATAATATATATATATAAACATCTATATATTTAATCCCATGGAAGTTTGTCTGCGACCTTAGTTTTCATGAAGTCCTACAAACAACAATTATCAGGCAGATAATGAAAGGAAATGGAGAAATCGAAAAATACAATCAAAAACCATTGGAATTGTGTGGAAATCTTTATGTGTGCTTGTATGTGTGTGTGTGTGGGTTATAGTTATGTAATAATGTGTGTGGATGTGTAAGTGGTGTTTAGTGTATATGGGTGTGAAAATACATACGTAGATACATACTTCCATAGCATTATATATATATATATATATATATATATATATATATATATATATATATATATATATAATTATTATATATTTATTTATTGCTATTATTATATATTAACTATCTCAGATACTGAGCACTCTCCAAATCAAAAAATACAATTGAAAACAGTTGGAATTTAGAAGAAATTTTATTGTCTTGTGAGTGTGTCTGTGTGTGTTTTTTTTGTGGGTTATATGTACATATTATTATGTGTGGATGTGTAAGTGGTGTTTAGTGTATATGGGTGTGAAGATAGATACGTATATACATACAAACTTCCATGGCATTCAATATATGTTTCACATATATTTATTTATCATTTTTATATAATATGTATTAATTATTATTATATAATAGCTCTTTCTCAAATAAGGAGCATTCTCCAAATTATAAAGCACTCGGTTCACCATAAACCCACAAAGTGAATCCGTGACAAGCAACACTATTACTATATATATATATATATATATATATATATATATATATATATATTCTTCAAATGAATTGAGCTTTTTGTAGCCGTTAAGCGGATATATGTAAACAAATGTGATACATAAGCATTTAAATTTCCTTCGCTTGCACTAGTTTCCTCGTGGCTGAGTGATAGAATCGGAAATTTATCCTGTCTAGCCACATTGTAGAATTCTGATAGAACGAAACAGTCTGTTTGTGGATGATTATATATATATATATATATATTCCTTAAGAATTTTATATATATAAAATATTTAAGAAATAACAGCAAATGATGTTAAGAAAACCAACAAAATATTCTAAAAAAAAAAGATATATGAAAAGAAACTGAAAATTTTATGAGTAAAATAATAATATTAATATTGATAATAACAATAATCCAATGTATAATTCACACATATCAGGCAAATAGATTAATTTCAATGGATAACATTCAAAGTAGAACAAATAATTTAAGACAAAACAAATTTCTAGAAATAAATCAAATTGTTTATTCAAATATTTTCTTTAATTTGGTTTTATGGCACATCAACCATTTAAGGTTATTTAATGCCAAATCCATTTTTAATCAAAAAATGGATACAAATAATTCTATTTCAAACAATTCAGTTTATCATATTTTAGTAACAGTTTGATTTTTATTCTGAACAACTTAAAAACTTGTAGTTTTCAAACAATCTCTATTTCAATTTTGAGATGAGAAGCATCGGATTTTGAAATACATTGTAACAGCTACAGATCTATTTCCTTTCGCGTAGGAATGTTGAGTGTCCATTAGACTGTGTGTTGTAAAGACTGTATTTTTATATCAGAAGGTTGTTGTTCATTTACGAGGTACCCATTTTTAGCCTTAAATTTTGTTATTATCGAGAAGGAAAGTGTTGAGTTTTAGTAAGGGCTTTAGTTTATGGTGTGTCACCATTTATGGCCTGGTTGGGTTTAGAGTGTAACAACATACAATGAGAAAAACTTCATTTAAAACAAGACAAACAAGGAACATCTAAAATTTAAACAATTTTTATAAAATGTAAAGCGTCAACTTGGATTTGAATGTTCAGAAGTTCCCTTTTACAAGTAGTAAATTTTCGAAGCAGTGGAAAGTCAGATATCAAGAAAAAAAGGGGGAAAGGAGGAGAATGTTTTTAAAGAGTACTTATTCCTTTTTTCTTTTCTTTTCTTCTCTTTCTTTTATGGTCAGGTAGCAGAACAAGCAGAAAAGTAGTTTTGGCTCCTAACTCGAGGGCGGACATTACTTCTCTACTGATTACCGTATTTATGTTTTTATTTGGGTCTCTTTCGTCCTCACTGACTTGGTTCACAGAAAACCCGAGTATTTATCTCTTTCCACCGGCTCCAAAATCGTCACTCTAAAATCCTTCTCATTTTGGCACGACCACTTCGCATTGGCTACTTTACTTTTTATTATTTTTCTTTTTTTCTGATTTTTAACGGTATGGATGCGTGGAGCCTATGCGTGGCGACGCGTTTATACATTTTGTATGTGGCAGCCGACCGATCAACATCCGGTTGGGAGTTTTATTGTTAATTCCTAAATCCCCACAAGTTACGTGTTTTTGGCGAGGAGAAGTTTGTTATTGTTTTAGCGAGGAAGATGGTGTAATGTGTGTGTTCACGTTGAGTTGTTTCCTCACTAAGTTTGTGAGGTCTCTTGCTAAAGCTTGTTGGGTATATAAAGGAGAGAATGAGGAAGAAGTAAGATGCCGATAGTCGAAATGTATTTTTAGGAATAGCTTTTATTTGCAGCATGAAAATGTAGTTTGGGTTTGTGCTGCAGGACTCATGGAAAGGTTGTGAGTATGGAGACGATAAGGAGTTATGAGAAAGTTTGAGAAAGGCTGTGCGTGTCATCGGACGTGCGAGGGACTGTGTTCGCCGTAGTTTAGCGAAAGCCATGTTGCCGTTGGAGGAATTGAACTTTGGAGTCACCGGTTTTTGTGTGTCTGGTAAATTGGGGAGAAGGCGTGCGTTGTCTCCAGAGGTGAATTGAGAGCTCGGTGTTGAAGTGGAATAAAAGCATTGCATTGACATAGCCAATTTTGGGGGTGACATAAAGTTGTTCCTGTGGTGGCATATTGAATGTATCTAATTCATATTCAACTGGGATTCTTTGCAAGGAATCCATAAATTAGATAGGTTCCCTCACGTGTCCATGCTGCTGCTGCTGCTATTTAAGAGCCACAATGAGACGTCTGCACTGGGCGGCATTGTCCAGCTAAAGAGAGTGTGTTTGGCAGCCTACCCAATCTGCTGCTTGAAGTCATCCTGATTGGGTGAAATTATGCATCGAATTAATTTGCACGCCAAACCAAAATACGAAATTTTCCATTCACTACAACACTTATTCTTTCTATATATATATATATATATATATATATATATATACTTATTCAGGATTAGACCTAATGAAAAAAATATAAAAAATATTCTCTGAGGAAAAGAAAGGGAGTTACTCCCTGTGAACAGTGAATTGTGGGATGTGGAGAGGCCAGAAAAATGGACCAACTTGTAATGCAGGAGGAGATTGAATTTGTCATCGCTCATAGTAGATGGACATTTGACTGGTGCTCTTAAAGTAAAACAATTACTTTTCCAGGGAATAGACGCATATCTCTATTGGTGGTTAATAAAACTGGTTCATATATATATATGTATATATATATATATATATATGTGTGTGTGTGTATGTACGTATGTATTAAAAGAGAGAGTGACAATTTTTGATCAGTTGATTCAGTTTGAAATCTTTTTGTCTGACTGTTGTTGTAGGAGTCAAATGTAGGAGCTAAACTTCTATCGGAAAGAAAAACAGATGCTTGTAAAACTCTTGCTAGTTTCACAATGTACCTTGTAGCACCTATAAAATAACAAAACATCGAGTACTGGTTTTGAGACATGAACAATTTAAGAATATTTTCACAAAAATCATATAAGGTACAAAGTTTCGATGTGACCTGATGACTGATTGGAGAAGCCTTTCAACCGCATGTCTAGCCAGATAAGAATAGTTGAGTGTTCAAAGTCACTTGAGAAACTAGTTACCAGATCAAGTCCCACTCAATCACCAGCATCTAAAACTTGATAGGTTGGTTGGTTGGTTATTTGGTGTTTTATGGCATATCAACATTTGTAGCTTATTCAAAGCCGAAACAAATTTTTATGCAAATAGCTTTATTTCAAACAATGCAGTTTACAATGAGTACACAGATTGATTGTCAAAAACATTTCTATTTCAGGCTATTCAATTTATTCAAACAGTTCTAATTCAGCTTAGCATAAGTACAGACTTTTTACACACAGCTAAGTGTCAAAACAATTCTATATTAAACAATTCAGTTTAGTGTAAGTAGAGTTTCAATGTCAAAAACAGTTCCATTTCAAACAATGCAGTTTAAATATAAGAACACTTTAATTGTCAAAACATATCTATTTCAACAATTCAGTTTAGCATAAGTATGCAGTTAGTTCTATTTAACCCATTGGTAGGACACTATCAGGTGCCACCGTCCCGGGCCAGAGTGGACTGGGGAGCAATGCCAATGAATGGGTGCTCTGCATTCCCCAAAGCTTCAGCATCACTGGAACCTCACCATCAGATTGTATAGTTTCATATCCAGGACACTCATTGGGTCATCTTACCCCTCAGCAGAGGTGCAGTCAGTTTATTCTACAGCCCCAGCCAACTGGGCAATACAGAGTTAATGTCAAAACAGCTATATTTCAGATGATTCAGTTTAGCATAAATACACAGTTTAGATGTCAAAACAGTTCTATTTTGAGCAATGCAGTTAAGCATAAGTAGGCAGTTTAAAAGTCAAAAAACAGTAAATTCAAGAAACCACAGTTTGGTTCTATTTAACCCATAGATAGGACCCTAACCCTGTCTACACTCCAGGAGAGAATGGACCTGGGAGCAATAGCAATAAAGAGGTACTTAGCATTCCCCAAAGCTCTACTACTACTGGAACCTCACCATCAGATTGTTTAGTGTCATATCCAGGACACTCATTGCGGGGGTCTTACCCCTCTGCAGAGAAGCAGTTGGTGTATTCTACAGACCCAGTTGATTGGGCAATAAAACTTTATAGGTAACAAGTCATAGTTAATAGGTGACCTCATTGTGGGTGGGTCTTACCTGTCTCAACAGAGGTGCATATTACACAGTGCCAACTGACAAGTGGCCCCATTTGACTATGTCATACATTTCTCTCTACAGAAATACAGTTGACATATCCTACAGAACCAAATTACCCCACTTTTAACCATATTTATCAACCCCTCCACTCGGGCAGGATATGACACAAGGTCAATTCTTAAGCAGAGTTTGACAGGTTTGAATTGAACGTACACTTGACAGACTTTGAAAGTTAGAAAATAAAAAGCATATTGAGAATTTTATACTTGGCAATGGAAAAGATTTTATTTCAGAGATAAATTCCTCTTTACACACAATAATTATTTAATACTCTACTGGGATGTGATGTTGGAGAGCATTGTGTGTATATATATATATATATATATATATTAGATTTACATATGTAATATTGTGGAAGTTTCTCAGTGATCTTCAGTTTCATGAAGTTTTATAAACAACAATACAGGCAGATAAAATGAAAAGAAGTAATCCAAAAAATTGAAAAGTACAGTTAAAAACCATTGGAAGTGTGTACAAATCTTTATGTGTGCTTGTGAATGTCTGTGTGTGTCTGCGTAATATTGTGTGTGAAAATATATACGTAGATACATACAAACCTCATTGGTTTAAATTTATAAAATGAATATATATTTATTCATCATTATTATATAATATTTATTTATTTATTTATTATTATTATTATTATATATCAGCTCAATCTCAGATATTGACCACTTTCCAAATTATGTCGCACTTGGTTCACTACAAACCCACAAAATGAATGAGTGACAACCAACACTGTTACTATATATATATTTCTTATATATATATATATATACACATCTGAGAAATAATTGCAAATAATGTTAAAAAAAACAAAATAATATAACAAATAAAAGAAATAGGAAATGATACTGATATCTTATGATAATAATAATAATAATGATAAACAATCCAATGAAGGATTGTGAAATAACAGGTAAATAAATTTATTTCAATACACAACCTTCAAAAATGAAAAATTATTTAAGACAAAAGAAATTTGTTGAAATAAATAAATCAAATTGTTTATTCAAATATTTTTTTAATTTGGTTTTATGGCATATCAACTATTGAAAGTTATTTAATGCCAAATCCATTTTTAAATATACAAATAGTTCTATTTATACAATTCAGTTTACCATATCTTAGTAACAGCTTGACTTTTACCATGAACAACTTGAAATTTGTAGGTTTCCAAAAATCTCTATTTTATTTTTGTGATGAGAAGGACTGGATTTTGAAATACACTTATCTGCAGTCTCTCTTTCAATATATATACATACTTATTCAGGATCAGAACTCATGGAAAAAATATGAAAAATATTCGCTCTGAAGAAAAAAAAAGGAAGTTGCCACCTGGGAACAGTGCATTGTGGGATTTGGAGAGGCCAGAAAAATGGACAAACTTGTAAGGCAGGAGAAGATGGAATTTTTCTTTGAACATAGTAGATGGACATTTGACTGGTGCAGACAAGTTAAACAGATATTTTCTTAGGGGAATAGACACATATCTCTATTGGTGGTCAATGAAACTTCTTCATATATATATATATATATATATATATATATATATAAGTATGTATTAAAAGAGAGAGAGAGAGAGAGAGTGACAGTTTTTGATCAATTGTTTCAGTTAGATATATTTTTTTTATCTGACTGTCAATGTAGGTGTCAAATGTAGAAGTTTAGTCAAACAATTTTAATTCAAAACAATTCAGTTTAGCATATGTATGCAGTTAGTTCTATTTGACCCATAGATAGGGCCCTATCAGGTGCTACCAATCTAAGACAGAGTGGAACTGGGATCGATAGCAATGATGCAGTACTCCACATTCCCCAAAGCTCTAGCATTACGGGATCCTCACCATCAGATTGTTTAGGGTCATATCAGGAAACTTGAGAAGCAGTTGGTGTATTATACAGCCCAAGCCGACTGGGCAATAAAACTTTATAGGTAGCAAGCCAGAGTTGATAGGTGACCCCATTGTGGCTGGGTCTTACCAATCTCAACAGAGGTGCAGTTTGTATATTACACAGCCCCAAATGACAAGTGGCCCCATTCGATGGGTTTTTATCTTTCTCTCAACAGAATTACAGTTGGCATGTCCTACAGAAACCAAATATCCCATTTTAACTGTTCCTTTCTTTTTCAAAAGCAGCAGATCATAGGATTACATATGTTAAGGTGTGAATTTTCTTAACACACACAAATGAATATATGTCGGCAATCATTGCATCTCTTCATTTATACTCTTATTACATATACATGCTGCAAAATAAGCAATTTTATCACTTACCCAGATCAACACAGCAATAAACTAACAGAAATAACAAGGACACCAGTAATTAAGTAAGTACTAATTAGATACAACCATTTACAAGAACCACTTTACTAAATTGAAATGCTTTATGTTAAAGTAATAGGAACAAAATAATAATTAGAGTCATCATTTGAGGAAGGAGATGTATACAAAATGTTATAGGTTGTACTTTACAAAATCAAAATGCTTAATGCTAAATGATGTGTAAATAAAATAATAATGATTGAATAAATATAATTAAAGTAATAATAAGAGTTAACAAGAAAATGTTTTCTCCCTACTGTGTTTTTGAAAGTGGTATTTTAATGAGTAAGTTCTAGAAAATGTTGATCCACACAATTCACAAGAAAATGGTTTCTCTCCAGTATGTGTTCGCATGTGACCTTTTAAATGGGAATTCTGGGAAAATCTTGATCCACACACTTCACAAGAAAATGGTTTCTCTCCAGTGTGTTTTTGAATGTGACGTTTTAAATTTGACTGAGAAGAAAATGCTGATCCACACACTTCACAAGAAAATGGTTTCTCGCCAGTGTGTGTTTGCATGTGACGTATCAAATGGTAATTATGGGAAAATTTTGATCCACAAACTTCACAAGAAAATGGTTTCTCTCCAGTGTGTGCTTGTATGTGACGCTTTAAACTACAACTCAAATAAAATGCTGATCCACAGACTTCACAAGAAAATGGTTTTTCTCCAGTGTGTGTTCGCATGTGCGATTTCAAACTGGAATTTTTAAAAAATGCTGATCCACACACTTCACAAGAATATGGTTTCTCACCAGTGTGTGTTTGCATGTGACGTTTCAAATGGGAATTCTGGGAAAATCTTGATCCACAAACTTCACAAGAAAATGGTTTCTCACCAGTGTGGGTTCGCATGTGGCATTTTAAATCTGACCCATATGAGAATGTTGATCCACAAACTTCACAAGTAAATGGTTTCTCTCTAGAGTGTTTTCGCATGTGACGTTTTAATTGGGAATTCTGGGAAAATCTTGATCCACAAACTTCACAAGAAAATGGTTTCTCTCCACTGTGTGTTTCCATGTGACTTTTTAAAATTGACCTTGAAGAAAATGCTGATCTACAGACTTCACAAGAAAATGCTTTCTTACCAGTGTGGGGTATATGCTGTAGTTTAAATGTGACCCATATGAAAATACAAATCCACAGACTATACAAGAATATGGTTTGACTACTCTTACGAAGTGTGTGTTTGTATGTCTTTTTAAACTGGTATGCTGTGAAAATGCTAACCCACAATTTTTACAAGAAAATGTCTTCAGTGTGAGTCTCAGTATTATTTTCCAATTCTGAATAAAGTGAAAATGCTGATTTGCTCAATGAAACAAAGCTGGCGATCACTTGTTAAAGAAAATTCTTATTGGCTGTCAATATGCATATCCAATGACTTAGCAAAGCACATATGTTACATTTGGTATGTGTTTGAATGTCTTTTTTAAATTTCAAAATAGTTCTTTCCCATTATCAGTTGTGATCTGTGAAGGAATAAAAGTGAATTTATTACTTAGACAATAACAATCACGAAATTCAGACATTATTTAGAATCAGTTTATATATCAGTTAATTGCAACAAGTAAGTAAAATTAAGTCAAGTAGGCAACCAAAAGGCTCCCTTTTCAATAGCTACAACACTGATGTGAACGGATGGGCACTACTCCCTTCTCTGGATAACTCCACTTTACCCATGATATGTACCTTATATTGCTGAGTTTTAAGGAAGGAGGTATCAAGTACTATTTTTAAAGTCTTTTATATGATGCAACATAGGATTGAACCCACCTCTTCCAGACCATTGGCGACCACTCTACCCACTAGGCAAATGAGCCGGTTTTGCTGCAAGTCATATATACTTACAGCAAAGTTGTATATTCAATTCTTATACTACTGTTCAACAAATGAAGGAATGTCATAGAAATGCAGTAATTTTTTAAATTTTATGAAAGATTTACCTGAATTGAAAGGACATTTTATTAATAATAGATTCATAGAAAAAACATGGAAAAGAAAATGATCGAAAAAGCATTTTATATATTTGTTCATTTTGATTGTCCCAATTGGACAACAGCTGATATCACGTTTAAATATGTTCTCATATGAACTTATCAATTATAGCCAGAAATTTATTTTTTTTATATTTTAATGTCAATTAATACAGAACAAGAATCTGTCATTTATCAATCAATTTCCCTGTAATATTTAGCAAAGAAACATTAATAAAAAAGCAAAAAACCCAAAAACAAATGAGAAGAATATTGGTTGACTTTAAGCACTCTCCAAATTTTATTGCGCTTAGTAAAACAAAGTGAATTAGTGACAACCAGCACTATTAATATATATATATATATATAATTATTAAGTATTATATAAATCTATATATATATATATATATATATATGTGGCCTATTCAATAAGTTTCGAGAATTTTTCGTACAGGCACTTAAAATGGTTGAAGACTCTTAAGAATTCAATACGTTATTGCTATACATCTTATGAGATGACTGACTACTTTTTATGATTTTAGGTTCAAATGAACAGCTACAGCACAAATTGGAAGACGAAAACCTTATTGTCAAATCTGGTGAATTTCAATAATGCAATCTGGACGTGTTGCCACTTTAGAAGAACGATATGCAATAAAATTCTGTTTTAAACTTCGAAAAAATGCCAGAGAAACGTATGCAATACTTCAGACTGCTTTTGGACCATCTTGCATGAATCGAGCAACAGCTTTTGAGTGGCATAAGAGATTCAAGGAAGGCAGGGAGACAGTGAGGGATGATGACAGGTGTGGGAGGAGTAAGGAAGTCAGCACACCAGAGTTGATTGACCAGAGGGTGAGGGTTATGGTTAATATGTTGAGCTTTTAGGGAGTTCAGGAAGAGATTCCGTTGGAAGAGGGCAGCGCTCTTCAAATCGGCTCAGTGGCATTTCCACCAGGACAA
The DNA here is from genome assembly GCA_963585895.1 of Sepioteuthis lessoniana. Lineage (NCBI taxonomy): Eukaryota > Metazoa > Mollusca > Cephalopoda > Myopsida > Loliginidae > Sepioteuthis > Sepioteuthis lessoniana. The sequence goes on along the minus strand of OY757908.1, from coordinate 13,971,800 downwards.
TGCACCAGTCCACAACTCCATCCTTGTCACAGACTATTTGACCAAGATGGGCATCAAAACAGTTCCTCACCCTCCATATAGTCCCGACCTTGCTCCCTGTGACTTTTGCTTATTCCCTGAGCTCAGAGGCTGTCATTATGAAACAATCAAAGAGATTAAAGAGGCTGTGACGAAGGTCATTGACACGCTCACACGAGAGGACTTCGATGGGGCCATCCAGAAGTTGTTAGAACGGTATAACATGTTCAATGCAGCCGGAGGAGATTACTTCGAAAGGGACTTGAGTTTCATGCGGGTACGATTAATAAAAGTGCCCATACGTAAAAAGTCTGGAAACTTATTTAATGATCCGTATATAAAATATTAAAGGAATAAACGTAAATGATGTTAAAAAACCAACGAAATAATCTAACAAATAAAGGAAATATAAAATTAAACTGATAATCTTATGCGTATAATAATCATAATAATCCAATGAATAATTCAGACATAACAGGCAAATAAGTTTATTTCAATATGTAACGTGATGTTCAGTTTAGTTACTTTAACCCGGCATTCATATTCTTTTCTGATCACGTTTTATTTTTAAATTAATATCAAATAAAGTTCTGTCTAAAATCCAACCCTGTTTTTAATTTTAAAATGTGATTTTAAAACATTTTCTAAAAGCATTTTTCGTTTCTTGTAGCACAACAATTCTTCATCACATTGTGATTATCGTCTGTTTCACTGATTCACTACTTTTGTGACGTCACAATCGAACAGGCCTTCTCTTTCGCTCGTCTCGACCAGAATCATTAAGTTTGCCACTTTCATTGACCATCAAGAGGTGGTGTCAAAAGAAATCACTTGGTAAAAGATAAATCAAACAACTAACTATAACATAGATAAATATTTTCAATGCTTTCAAATATTCTTTACATTTCTCTCAATCATTTACTTCAATTCCCATGTGATGGACACGTCTCAACACACAAAATTCAGCTCCGTTTTTAAAACTCATTCAAAATTACAAGCAACCACTTGTACAAATTCAATTTCGACAAAAACTTTTTAAAAAAGTACATTCTCAAATAACATGTCGTATTTATCTAAGAGAAACATTGTTCATAATAAAATAGTTTTAAAAAACTTAGAGAAATTTAAACTACTAACACTTATCGAAGATTTTGGTGGGGGATCTGGCTTATGTCACCCCAAGGATTAACACAATTTATAGCAAAATTAAAATATCAATTAAATGTGGGAGCGAATAGAATTTTCATATTCAATGCGGATAAAATCACAAATGATAAAAGAATCAAAGTTTTCCAGCAAATTACGTATTTTTGATTTGTAAAGAAAAATAATAACCGAACGTTATACTTACTTTTTTTCTCTTTTCCTTTGTCTTATTTCTTTTCCTTGGTGAGATACAACGTTAGAGAAAAAGGGAAAACTATATTTTAAATAAAATAACTGTAATGAACACTCAATAGGGATTATATTATGGAAATCTTGATTTTTGTTTTAAAACTAAGACTACGTCAATATGGCGTGAGGCTTCGCGTGCTGAGAAAGAGACCCGGATGTGTTTCTTCATTACCTTAGGTCAAGGGAAACTACTCTGTCTGATCCTGCTTGTACATACTTTACACCTCTTCACCCATAACTGGTCTACTTACATGAGGAGTCAGTGTGACCATCGTGTCTGTGTCCTGACTCTGATTTTTTTTATGTGAGTTCTTTCCATAGTTCAGAATGTTATGATTGTCTCTGTGACTTATCTTTTAAATGATTTGGTTGTTTTTTTTATTCTTGTACTACATTGGGTGTTTTCTCTCAACAGAGACTCCGTTTGGGTATCCCCAGTTTCATTCGACATTTCTGTGCTTAGACTCAAGCTAACTGGTCTACTTAAATGAGGAGTCAGTGTGACTATCCTGTCTGTGTCCCGACTCTGATTTCTTTTATGTGTGTTTGTTCTTTCCAATTCCAGAACTCTGAGTCTGGTCCTTTCCGTTTCCTTACATGGTCCACATGTCGCCTTACCACCGTCCCAGAGTCTTGTTCTATTTCATACGTGGGTCCTTCAATAAGTTTCCAAACGTTTTTGTACAAGCATTTAAAATTGTCGTAGACTCTGAAAAATTCACTATGTAATAACTATACATCTTATGAGATGATTGATGAATTTTGATGATTTCAGGTTCAAATCAACAGCTACAGCAGCAATTGGAATACACCCGACTAAACCCTGATTGTCACAACTGGTGAATTTCAAAAATGCAATCAGACACTTTAGAAGAACGATATGCAATAAAATTCTTTTTTAAACTTTGAAAAAATGCCACAGAAACGTATAGAATGCTTCAGACTACTTTTGGACCATGTTGCATGAATCCAGCATCAGTTTTTGAGTGGCATAAGAGATTCAAGGAAGGCAGGGAGACAGTGAGGGATTATGAGAGGTGTCGGAGGAGTAAGGGAGTTAAAACATCTGAATTGCTTTGCAAAAGTGTTAGGGTTAGGGTTAATGTGTTGAGGTTTTAAGGGAGTTCAGGAAGAGATTCCGTCGGAAGAGCCCAGCACTTTTCATATCGGGGCAGTGGCATTTCCAACAGGACAATGCACCATTCCACAACTCCATCCTTGTCACAGACTATTTGACCAAGATGGGCATCAAGACAGTTCCTCACCCTCCATATAGTCCAGACCTTGCTCCCTGTGACTTTTGGTTATCTCCTAAGCTCAGAGGCTGTCTTTATGAGACAAATGAGGAGATGAAAGAGGCTGTGAGATAGGTCATTGACACACTCACAGCAGAGGACTTCCATGAGGTCTTGCAGAAGTTGTTGGAACGGTTCAACAAGTGCATTACAGCCGGAAGAAATTACTTCGAAGGGGACTAGAGTTTCATGTGTGTACTATCAATAAAAGTGCCCATACGAAAAAAGTCTGGACATTTATTTAATGATCCTCGTATGACACCTGACCCATCTATCTTTTGACGGGGTAGTCAAAAGACAGACAGGTCAAGTACCATCTTGGTCCACATCTCGCCTTTCCACCGTTCCTGACTTTTGTTCTATTTCATATGACACTGGATCTGTCGGTCTCTTGAATACCCAACCCTTCCATCTTCGTCCAGTGTAGAAATTATTTGCAAATACCAAATAACCTTCTCTAAATTCTCCTGTTATGACCAAATTGTCATGGTATTTTTAAAAATATCTTGCTGTCTTCTCATGCACTCCTTCATTGTAGTCTCCAGCGGAATGATTCAGTTGAAAACCGTCTTTATTTTCCGCTTCATTTATAATCCCGCCGGTGATGTACCTGTGACTGTATGTGGTGTAGAGTTATAGGACAGCATAAAAAGGGCTCAGTTTTGAACTCAACGAACATTTCTCATTACTCATTTTTCTTCATCCCTTCCTTAAAAATACGCACACACCTTTCGGCCAATCTGTTTGGAGAGGAATGTTTCAGTGATGTTGTAATTTGTTTGATTACTTGTCTTGACATAAAGGCTTGGAATTCTTCAACTACAAAAACAGCACCATTGTCAGTTACTATTTGTATTTTTTGGAAATCCATGAGTTGTAAAATATCTCTGTAGGTTTTCTAGAGTGGCATTTGTTGTTACTGAGTTTGATATGTAAACGTCTATCCATTTGCAGAAGTCATCTGTAATATCTTAACTAACAAAAGGGAAATAACCTCTGATGCTACAGGGGTTACGGCCCCCACTACATCCGGGGGATTTGGTCAATAAAGGAATATATCAGGCATAGCTGTAGATGTTCGTTTTCCCTCTGTCTTTAATCGTCATCCATCTTATCGATTCATCTTGGTAATAGTCCATACCGAGCAAGTATCCATTACCTCAGAGATAAAGACTTTACATTGGCGACGACGAAAGAGTCATTTACTCACAAAAAACAACAACAACAAAAAAAAAAAAAAAAGAAAAGAACAAACCTGCCCACGAGCCGAAAAAAAACTAACATGGCCGCCTTACGACATTAACCAGAATTTGACAACGAATCAGAAAACAAAGCATCAAAATGGACAAAATATATCAACAGACTGAGAAATTATTTCACTTCGTACAACATAGAAGACGATAAACGGCAAAAGGCAATACTCTTAACTTTTGTTGGAGAAGAGATGAATGAGATTATTGACGAACTACCGTTTGAACAAACCACACCAGAAAAAAATAAAACACACTTTGATAAGCTCATTCTGGCTGTGCAAAACCACTTCAACCCAGAAAACTACACCGAGTATAACCGATTTATATTCTGAAACCCCCACCCCAAACATAAAAGACTTTTATCTGGAATTAAAAGAGGCAGCAACTATGTGCCACTTCATAGATAAAAAAACTGAAATAAAATCCCAGCTAATAAGAGGCTGCTTATCAGAAAAAGTTCACCAAAAGGGACTGATGAACCCAAACATGCTCCTAGGCTATCTAATAAACTACACCAAAACGACGGAAGCCATACCCAAACATCTGGAACAGATGCGCTTAGAAGACGCCAACTCCACAAAAAAACCTACCACATACATTAATGCAGTAGCCAACAAAGTCATGCATGAACAACATTGGCCACGCAAACGCCCCCAGCAAAACCGGGGCAGAAATTGCAATAGAAAATACCCACATGAACGGGGACCGACATCCTACCCTGTATTCCAGAACCAGTGTGCCTATAGCCAGAGATGGGGACATTTCGCCTCTATCTGTCTCAGAAAACTGAACGACGAGGACAGACGGCGGAGAACACCCCCCCACAAGCTCAAACCAGTAAATTGCATTGAGGGCCATCAACGAGACTCAAACAGCAGCAGTGACACGGAATATGTATTCCATACGGGTAAAGTAAAAAACCTTCCTTACTTCGACTTATCTTTTGGTGATAGCCATCAAATGTTCAATGTATTAGCTGACTCTGGCGCCACCGTAAACATTTTGTCTAAGGCAGATTACAAATCCCTAAAACCAACGCTCCTCTTCCGACCCACAAAAACTTTAATATCTGGATCCGGTGTCAAGGAAGCCACCCCAGTTCTATGTCAATTCAGCACACTTCTAGAGTTTAGAGGCATCTCCTGCCAAGCAGACATACATGTAATAAAGAACCCAGAAAAACCCATTATCGGCTAGGGAAACATGTAAAAGGCTCAAATTACTATCAGTAAACACTCATTCAGTCAACCACATCAATAACTCTGATACACAGACCCCACTCTCCACTCTTAAACTTCTAGAGGACTACGCAGACCTGTTCAATGGCCTAGGTAAACTCAAAGAAAAAAAGGTTCACCTACACATAGATGAAAACATATCACCCATCGCTCAGAGATACCGCAGGGTCCCCTTTCACGTAAAGAAAGATATAGAAGAGTTAATAGCCAAACATGAGAAACTGGGAGTGATTGAAAAGGCAGACGGACCAACCCCATGGGTATCTCCTATTGTGGTAGTACCCGAAAAGGGTCAAAATAAAATCAGGATTTGCATCGACATGACGGCGGCAAACAAAGCTATCAAAAGGAAACGACACCCAACCCCCACACCCAATGAATTGAAAACTATTCTATCAGGAGTTAATGTTTTCAGCAAATTGGATCTCAACCAATTGGAACTAGCTGAAGAATCCCGATATATAACCACCTTTGCAACACACCTAGGCCTGTACAGGTATAAAAGCCTTTTTTGTGTCAACTCCTCCAGTGAGATATTCCAGGAAGGAATCAGTCAAGCACTTGCAGGGATTAAGGGAGCCATCAACATCAGCGACGACATCCTTTGCTTCGGATCAGACCAGCAAGACAACAACAAAAACCTCCATCCGATATTCAGACGATTTTGCGAAAAAGGGCTCACCCTAATTGGCAGGAAATGTGAGTACAACAAGAGGTCACTGGAATTCCTTGGACATACCTTTGGTAATGAAGGCATCAACCCAAGCAACCTCAAAATAAAAGCAATCCTTGGACTACTCGACCCTAAAAACGCATCAGAAGTCAGAAGCTTGTTGGGGATGACTAACTTCTGTGGGGCAGAATTCATTCCAAACTATGTAACCCTCACCCATGAACTACGTCAACTAACAAAAAAAAAAAACGCACACACATTATGGTCCTGGACTGAACGCCACACTGAATGTCTAAAAATTATTAAGGAGGCACTGAGCAAAGCATGCTCACTTGCCTACTTTGACCGGAATAGACACACTGAAATACATACGGATGCCAGTCCGGTAGGCATTTCTGCCGTGCTGTCACAAAAAGGACGGATAGTACAATTTGCAAGTCGTGCTCTATCCGCAGTTAAACAGAGATACTCCCAAACAGAACGTGAAGCACTTGCTATCACATGGGCGTGTGAACACTTTCACATATATATCTTTGGAGCCTCATTCACTGTCTTTATAGATCACAAATCCCTAACATCCATTTTTAACAATACCTGCTCCCAACTATCAGCACGCATTGAACGCTGGGTTTTGAGAATACAACCATACGACATGACCGTCATATACAGACCAGGCCATGATAACCCAGCTGACTATCTCAGCCGCCATCAAACGCACCTACCACCAAGCGACAGAGAACAAAAAATAGCAGAGGAATATATAAACTACATCCTCTCAACCTCAACCCCCAAAGCAATGACAATTGATGAAGTTGCAACGGAAACGGCAAAAGACAAGACACTCACCACCGTCATCCAAGCCATCCTTACCAACAAATGGCATGGTGTCGAGGATGGCATAAACAAAGCAACATTCCACACTCTACACGCCAATCGAGCCGAACTATCACTAGCACATAAGGATAACATCATCCTCAAAGGGCACCGGTAGTACTGCCTGAAGCACTACAAAACAGAGCTGCCAAAATAGCACACGCCGGACACCAAGGCATTGTGAAAATCATGGCTCTCCCCCGAGAAAAGGTCTGGTTCAAAAACATGCAGCCTCTTGTGGAAGAAAACACCAAGAACTGCCACACCTCCCAGATTAGTACCCACAAACCAGCAAGAGAGCCACTGCAAATGTCCCCACAACCAGCAGCCCCATGAGCAGAAGTCAGTGCTGACTTTGGACACCTCCAAAACGGAAAGTACCTCCTTGTTATCACAGACGAATACTCACGCTATGTTGTTGTCGACATCCTGGACTCCATCTCAATAACATCAGTCATACCCCGCCTAGACAAGATATTCGCCGAATTTGGCGTGGCAGTCTCCCTCAAAACGGACAACGGCCTACCATTCAATAGCCACGAATTCAAAACCTATGTCTCCATCACCGGAGTCAGACATAAGAGAATAACACCCTTATGGCCCCAGGCCAACGCAGAAACAGAACGCTTCATGCGCACTGTAAAAATGTCTATTAAAAATGCCCTAAATAAAGGTCGAAGCTGGAGGCAGGAATTATTCAAATTCCTGCTGGACTACCGGACATTGCACCAATCCCACATTGCACCAATGGCGCACCCCCAGCCACAATCCTATTTGGCTGGACCATAAAAAAACCGCCGTCCACACCTGATCATACCCGTTGCTGAAGACTCTAGCATTAGGGAGCGTGACACCGAAGCCCAAACAATGAAGCAATACGCTGATAGAAAAGCAGACGTGAAACTCAATGATCTCAGGGTGGGTGATACAGTCATTGTAAAAAGCGACAATACTTCAAAGGCTCCCACACCTTACCAACCTAACCCAATGACTATAATAAAGAAAAGGGGATCCATGATCACCGCCACACACAAGGGTAACCAAACTACAAGAAATTCCAGCTTCTTCAAAAGAATTCCTAAGCCAACAACAAACCCCACACATAATCTACTGGATTACTCCTCTTCTGAAGATGAAAGCTACACACATACGACAACACCACCAGAATCCAAAGACAACCAAGCACAACACACAACTCTAAACCTCAGGCGTCCAGGCAGAACAAAACGGCCACCCAAAAGATTTAACCACTAATAAAAAAAAAACAAAAAAAAAAAAATATACCCGTACACAATAGTCTGAATCATTATAATTTTCTTTTCTCACGTTCAGGTTAACAGACGTCTCCTCCAACATAGAGTCCGAGCCATTGGTTCAAGCATCCCAATCACTTCACAGACTAAATGAAGTCCCTCCCCAGATAATTACTACCACTGTCATTATTGTGATCATTATTTTAAAAAAAGAGCATTGTAATATCTTAATTAACAAAAGGGAAATAACCTCTGATGCTACAGGGATTACGGCCCCCAGTACATCCGGGGGATTTGGTCAATAAAGGAATATACCAGGCATAGCAGCAGATGTTCGTTTTCCCTCTGTCTTTAATCATCATCCATCTTATCGATTCATCTTGGTAATAGTCCATACCCAGCAAGTATCCATTACCTCAGATATAAAGACTTTACAGCATCTACTATTACCAGGAACATGTGACCTTTATATGGGCTTGCATAATCTATGGGGAGTCTCTTTTGGAATTTCCCAAGGATGTAAAGGGGCGGTTGCTGGCATTTGATTGACTTGTTGACACTCATTGTAGTTTCTCACCTTTTATTTTATTTCCTGGTCGAATTTTGGTTACCAAAAATAGTTTCTGCTCAGCTCTTTCCTTTTTACAATTCCCAATTTATGTCTTCTAATGAAGTAAGGGTGCCATTCTTCTGTATTCGGAGATTTCTCTGGCCAACCATTTTTTACATAGTTTAGCGCATGTTTTAAGAGTTTGTTCTTTTTCGTCCACCTGGTAATTTCGTGGTACGTAACAGGAGTTTGATCTTGGTATTCCATCAGCACTATATTCTCCTATGCTATGGGAGCTTCTTCCCGTTTTGTAGCCCTTGGCAACCTATTCAACCCGTCTACATTTTCATTCTTGCTTCCTTCCTGATATTCTAGCTGGTATGCCTATGCAGATAGGATTACCGCCCAACGTTGAATTCTTGCCGAGCTGATCTCTGAGATTTTCTTTATTTTCTTTAAAATATCCTAAGAGTGGTTTGTGGTCTGTATATAATGTGAACGGGCTTCCATATAGATATTGGTAAAGTTTTTTCACTCCAAAAACCACTGGCAATGCCTCCTTGTCAATTTGGGAATAATTTTTTTCCGCTGGTGTAAGAGTCCTTGTTACAAAGGGTATTGGTCTTTTCGATCTGTCCTCCATTATTTCTCTGCTCTACATGCCAAACAAAGTCTTGCCCTCTTTCTTTTGGAATCTCCATCTTGACTCTCTCTCTCACTGTCACACCCTGTCCTGTTCTCATGATAACAAAAGTAACAATGCAGACGTAGTCTTTCGCTTTGCGTGCTTCTCCGAAGGAGAATTGGCTGCATCTCTTCCTCAGAAGAGGAGCTCTCGGAATGATCGGTTGGTGAATTTTCAAGTGAGCCACCCCTATCAGGAGTTGCAAGCTCAATCAATAACTCACTTTCAGATGATTCTTGCTCGGTATCACTCGCCGATGGGGTTGTTTCTAGTGCAGGGTGGAGATCCTTCACATGACGCGGGGTTCCATTCACTGATACGGACTGCACACTGATGACTTGGTACATGCGCTCATCGCAGTCTGAGCTGGATTCCTCATTCGTCCAAGAAACACTTGAATTGTTTACTGCGGAAAGCTTTTCAGTACCACGTCCAGTTCTGCCAGATTAATATGCTTGGCATCATTCATTAGCCACAGCCAGCCTTCGTCCTCGATTACGACTCCATTCTTTTCCAATAAAACCCCAATCGCTAGGGAGCTGGCATCAACCCGGACATTCATCTCTTTTCCCTGCACGCACCAATCCCCTGTAGCATGATCGTTTTTCTTCACCCTGATTATGGTTTCCGCCACCATACCAGTAAGCAGGACGTCAGCAGTCTCGTCATCCCAGCCTTTAGGGACTATACTAGCTCTGCGTTTCATAATGCCAGTCGCTACGTAAAGCCATCAGCATACTGGTAGGCGTCCCACGAGTATACCACATAGTGAAAAGACACCACGTCTCGTTAGGACATCAGGTACTTCTGGGAGCACGGCTCCGTGCCTCCATTGTAAGCTCCCTTGCTTTCCATGGACGTCTAAACCCAATACACGGGTGCCATCTTCCAGTCGTTCTGGCTCCTTACAAATCAAACCAAACTGGACCAGTTTCGCTTTAACGTGTAGTGATGACACAATATTGTCGTTCACATAGATATCGTCAATGTACGCAGATATCCCGTCTTTCACTTTCTCTTCCTGAGACAGCACTGCATTAATAATTGCTCTCATTATCTGCGGTGCCACGTTGAGTCGAAAGACCCAGTATCTCTTGCTGGCAAACATCACTGTTTGAAACGGCCACAACGATTCGCTGACCCGGACCTGCAAGTAGGCCCTTCTCAAGTCGAGCAAAGACACATTAGGACCATACTGGTGCTACCACCGCAGTTTCCTGGCACAAACACCGGCATCAGCCGTAAATGTGTCGACATATTGGTTGAGTTCCCGATAGTCCATTACTGGCCTCACTTTTGACTTGCTCTGCTGCATAATCGCTAGAGATTCAAGGAAGGCAGGGAGCCTGTAAGGGGTGATGAGAGGTGTGGGAGGAGTAAGGAGGTCAATACACCAGAGTTGATTGGCCAAAGAATAAGGGTTCGTGTTACTATGTTGAGGTTTTAAGGGAGTTCAGGAAGAGATTCCTTGGGAAGAGGACAGCACTCTTCAAATTTGGTCAGTGACATTTCCACAAGGACAATACACCAGTCTACAACTCCATCCTTGTCACCAAACATTTGACTAAGATGGGCATCAAGACAGTTCCTCACCCTCCCCTTAGTCCAGACCTTGCTCCCTGTGACTTTTGGTTATTCCTTAAGCTCAGAGGCTGTCATAATGAGGCAATTAAGGAAATGAAAGAGGCTGTGACGAAGGTCATTGACACACTCCCACAAGAGGACTTCCATGGGGTCTTCCTGAAATTGTTGGAACGGTACAGGAGTATAGCAGCCGGAGGATATTACTTCAAAGGGACTAGAGTTTCATGTGTGTACTATCAATAAAAGTGCACATACGAAAAAAGTCTGGAAATTTATCATATGCACCTCGTATATATATATATATATATATAAAATATCACTTATTTAAGACAAAACAAATTTGTCAAAATAAATTGACCCTAAAAGGAGTAAGAAGACTGCAGCTAATATTACATTTAGATATGCTCTCAAAGTAGAAAAAATAATTCAAGACAAAAAAAATTTTTCGAAATAAATCATATATTTTTAATCAAAGATTTTGTTTCATTTGCTTTTATTGCATATCAACCATTTACAGTTATTTAATGCCAATTCTATTTTTAAATATACAAATAGTTCTATTTCAAACAATTCAGTTTATTATATTTTAGTAAAAGCTGGACTTTTACTATGAACAACTTGAAAACTTTTAGGTTTCAAACAATCTCTATTTCAATTTTGAGAAGCACTGGATTTTGAAATACATTTTTCTGCAGTCTCTCTCTCTCTCTCTCTCTCTCTATATATATATATATATATATATACACACCTACTTATTCAGGGTCAGACCTAATGAAAAAATTTGAAAAATATTCTCTTTGAGGAAAAGAAAAGGATTTGCCACCTGGGAACAGTGCATTGTGGGATTTGGAGAAGCCAGAAAAAGGGACAAACTTGTAAGAGAGGAGAAGATAGAATTTGTCATTGCACACAGTAGATGAACATTTTAGATAAACAGCTATTTTCTGGGGGAATAGACACCTATCTCCATTGAGGGTCAATGAAACCTCTTTATATACAGATATACATATATATATATATATATATGTATGTATTAAAAGAGACAGAGCGACATTTTCAGATCAATTGATTCAGTTTGACAAACGACTAGTGGACCCATTTGATGGGTTTTTACTCTCTACAGAAGTACAGTAAGCATGTCCTACAGAACCTGAATACCTCATTTTAACTGTTCCTTTCTTTTTCAAAAGCAGCAGATCATAGGATTACATATGTTAAGGTCAAGTGTGAATTTTCTTAACACACAGAAATAAATGTATGTAGACAATCACTGGATTTCTTCATTTATAATCTTATTACACATACATGCTGCAAAATAAGCAATTTTACCCCTTTACCCATATTAACACAGCAATAAACTTAGAGAAATAACAAGGACAACAGTAATTAAGTCAGTACTAATTAGATACAACCATTTACAAGAAACACTTTACTAAATTGAAATGTTTTATGGTAAAGTATGTGTAAACAAAATAATAATGAATGAATAAATACAATTAAAGTCATAATAAGAGTTAACGAGAAAATGGCTTCTCTTTATTATGTTTTCGCATGTGGTATTTTAATGAGGAATTTTTAGAAAATGTTAAAGTATGTGAAAACGAAATAACAATGAATGGATATATATAATTATAGTAATAATAAGAATGATATGTCAGTCTCTACGAATCGAATACAACCATTTACAAGAACCACTTTCTAAATTAAAATGCTTTATGTCAAAGTAAGTATGAAGAAAATCATAATAAATATACTTCAAGTAATAATATGAGTCATCATTTGAGGAAGAAGATGTTGGTTGCACAATATTTGTTTATGAGTAGTGCAATATGTGTACATAATGTTATAGATTTTACTTTACTAGAGTATGTGTAAACAAAATATAAAATAAATGAATAAATATAATTAAAGTAACAATAAGAGTTAACAAGAAAATGTTTTCTTTCCACTGTGAGTTCGCATATGGTATTTTAATGAAGAATTTTTAGAAAATGCTGATCCACGCAATTTCACAGGAAAATGGTTTCCCTCCAATGAGGATTCGCATGTGCTCTTTTAAACTGGAGTTTGTAGAAAGTGCTGATCCACAAACTCCACAAGAAAATGGGTTCTCTCCAGTGTGTGTTCAAATGTGATGTTTCAAATGGGAATGCTGGGAAAATCTTACATCACGCATTTCACACCAAAATGGCTTCTATCCTGCGTGTCTTTGCATGTGACATTTTAAACTAGAATTTAGAGAAAATCTTTGTCCACAAACATCACGAGAAAATGGTTCCCGTCCAGTGTGTTTTTGCATCTAATCTTTTAAATGGCTATTCTGGGAAAATCTTGATCCTCAATCTTAACAATATAATGGTTTCTCCCCAGTGTGTTTTTGCATGTGACGTTTCAGATGAGGATTCTGGGAAAATCTTGCCCCACACACTTCACACACAAAGGGTTTCTCTCCTGTGTGTGTTCGCATGTGACATTTCAAATGGGCATTTAGAGAAAATCTTGATCCACAAGTTTTACAAGAATATGGTTTCTCTCCAGTGTGTGTTCGCATGTGGTTTTTTAAATGGGAAATTTGAGAAAATACTGAGCCACAAACTTCACAAGAATATGGTTTCTCACCAGTGTGTGTTCGCATATGGACTTTAAAACCTGACCCATCTGAAAATCTTGATCCACAAACTTCACAAGAATATGGTTTCTCTCCTGTGTGTGTTCGCATGTGACGTTTCAAATAGGAATTCCAGGAAAATCTTGCCCCACACACTTCACACGAAAATGTCTTTTCTCCTGTGTGTGTTTGCATGTGATAAATCAAATGGGAATTCATAGCAAATTCTGATCCACAAACTTCACAAGAAAATGTTTTTTTTCCATTGTGTGTTTGCATGTGGCTTTTTAAAGTCAAAGTCGAAGAAAATGTTGATCCGCAGACTTCACAAGAAAATGGTTTCTCTCCAGTGTGTGTTCGCATATGACATTTCAAATTGGTATTTTGAGAAAATCTTGATTCACAAATTTCACAAGAATATGGTTTCTCTCCAGTGTGTGTTCTCATGTGGTTTTTTAAATGGTAATTTTTAGAAAATACTGAGCCACAAACTTCACAAGAATATGGTTTCTCACCAGTGTGGGTTCGCATATGGACTTTAAAACCTGACCCATCTGAAAATCTTGATCCACAAACTTCACAAGAAAATGGTTTCTCTCCAGTGTGGGTTCGCATGTGAACTTTCAAACAGGAATTCCGGGAAAATCTTGCCCCACACACTTTACACGAAAATGGCGTCTCTCCTGTGTGTGTTTGCATGTGATATTTCAAATGGGAATTCATAGCAAATTCTGATCCACAAACTTCACAAGAAAATGTTTTTTTTTCATTGTGTGTTTGCATGTGGCTTTTTAAAGTTAAAGTCGAAGAAAATGTTGATCCGCAGACTTCACAAGAATATGGTTTCTCTCCAGTGTGTGTTCGCATGTGACATTTAAAATAGGAATTATGGGAAAATCTTGATCCACAAACTTCACAGGAAAATGGTTTCTCTCCAGTGTGTGTTCGCATATGATATTTCAAATGGGTATTTTGAGAAAATCTTGATCCACAAACTTCACAGGAAAATGGTTTCTCTCCAGTGTGTGTTCGCATATGATATTTCAAATGGGTATTTTGAGAAAATCTTGATCCACAAATTTTACAAGAATATGGTTTCTCTCCAGTGTGTGTTCGCATGTGGTTTTTTAAATGGTAATTTTTAGAAAATACTGACCCACAAACTTCACAAGAATACGGTTTCTCACCAGTGTGGGTTCGCATATGGACTTTAAAACCTGACCCATCTGAAAATCTTGATCCACAAACTTCACAAGAATATGGTTTCTCTCCAGTGTGTGTTCGCATGTGCCGTTTCAAATAGGAATTCCGGGAAAATCTTGCCCCACACACTTCACACGAAAATGGCTTCTCTCCTGTGTGTGTTTGCATATGATGTTTCAAATAGGAATTCATAGCAAATTCTGATCCTCAAGCTTCACAAGAATATGATTTCTCTCCAATGTGTGTTCGCATGTGACTTTTTAAAATCGAACTTGAAGAAAATGCTGATCCACAGACTTCACAAGGAAATGGTTTCTTCCCAGTGTGGGGTAGCATGTGGTAGTTCAAATGTGACCCATATGAAAATACTAATCCACAGACTTTACAAGAATATGGTTCAACTACTCATACAAAGTGTGTGTTTACATGTGTCTTTTTAAGCTGGTATGCTGTGAAAATGCTAACCCACAATTTTTACAAGAATATGTCTTCAGTGTGTGTCTCAATATTACTTTCCAATTCTGAATAAAGTGAAAATGCTGATTTGCTCAATGAAACAATGTCGGCTACCACTTGTAAAAGAAAATTCTTATTGGCAGTCAATATGCATATCCAATGACTTAGCAAAGCACATATTTGACATTTGGTATGTGTTTGAATGTCTCTTTTAAATTTGAAAATTGGCCTTTCCCATTATCCGTTGCGATCTGTAAAGGAATAAAAGTGAAATTATTACTTAGACAATAACAAGCATGAAATTCATACGTTATTTTGAATCAGTTTATATTAAATTACAACAAGTAAGAATAAGTAAGTAATGTAGGCAAACAGTTGGCAACTATAGATGAGGGCGACCCAAAGGCTTCCTTTTATATTGATACAACTCTGAGGTATACGGGAGGGTGCTACGCCTTTCACTGAATTGCCCCAATATGCCCTTGATATGTACCTCATACTGCTCAGTGTTAAGCAAAGAGATATCAAGTGCCATTTTTAAAGTCTTTTGTATGACACAATCTAGGATTGAACCCACAAATTTATAAAAATTTTTTGAAAGATTTACCAGAATTAAAAGAATAATTAATAATAGGTATTAAAGAAAAAAATTTTATGGAAAAAACATGGTAAAAAAAATGATCCTAAAAGCATTTTATATATTTGTTGATTTGGAATGTGAAAAGAGGACTGCAGCCGATATCACATTTAAATGTGAAAAATCACCCTAAAAGAATTTCTGTTTTGCATTTCATTTACTATCAACACAGATGAGAAATTCGTAGTTTTCTAAATCTCACTGAATTACTTGCAAGCAATAGAATTAAAGAAACATATTCATACTATTTTTATTAAGAACAGAAATAAAAAGAAAATAAATTCAAGTCAAAGTTTTTTTTTTGTGCCTTTAATATTGCTGTCATCTAGATAGATTTGGTTCCTTCTTTGATCTCCACTTCTCCTAGTGCTCCAATTACAATTAGTATCACAGTCACTTTCATATTCCACAGATTTTTTACTTCTCAGGCAACATACAATTATTTATGTTTTTGCTTTCTTTTATTCTAACTCTACGTGTGATCCATTGAAATATCAAAATTCTCAGGTTGACAAGTTCTTTTCTTCTTGTTAATTGATATTAGATCTTCTCTTCTGGCCTTTTTCAACTCCAGATGCAGTCACTTGAAGGAATAGATGCTTCTTTCTACAAATTTTTGATATTTTAGAAAGCACCCATGTGAATACACACAAGAGAGAATCTGTTTCTAAAATAAAACAGTTTTTGCTTTCTTTTATTTTCCCTCTTCGTATGATGTATTGAAATGGCAAAAAAAAAAAAACAGTCAGCTGGCAAAATACAAGGAGCACACAAGAAGTTTCCAGACTTTTTTCGTATGTGAACTTTTATTGATAGTACACACATGAAATACTAGTCCCCTTCGAAGTAACCTCCTCCAGCTGCAATGCACTTCTTGTACCATTCAAAAAACTTCTGGAAGGCCCCATGGAAGTTCTCTTGTGTGAGCGTGTCAATGACCTTCGTCACAGCATCTTTCATCACAGTTGTCTCATAAAGACAGCCTCTAAGGTTAGGGAATAAGCAAAAGTTACAGGGAGCAAAATCTGGACTATATGGAGGGTGAGGAATTGTCTTTATGCCCATCTTGGTCAAATAGTCTGTGACAAGGATGGAGTTGTGGACTGGTGCACTGCCCAGGTGGAAATGCCACTGACCCGATTTGAAGAGTGCTGGTCTCTTCCGAAGGAATCTCTTCCTGAACTCCCTTAAAAACTCAACATATTAACCCTAACCCTTAGGCCTATCAACTCTGGTGTACTGACTTCCTTACTCCTCCCACACCTCTCATCATCCCTCACAGACTCCTTGCCTTTTTTTAATCTCTTATGTCACTCAAAAACTGATGCTTAAATCATGCAAGATGGTCAAAAAGCAGTCTGAATGATTCCATACGTTTCTCTGGAATTTTTTCCAAGTTTAAAACTGAATTTTATTGCATATTGGTCTTAAGTGCCCTCACGTCCAGATTGCATTTTTGAAATTCACCAGCTGTGACAATCAGGCTTTAGTAGGGTGTATTCCAATCCCTGCTGTAGCTGTTCATTTGAAACTGCAGTCATAAAAATTGGTCAGTCATCTCATAAGATGTGTAGCAATAACAGACTAAATTTTCAAGAGTCTAAGACAATTTTAAATGCCTGTACAAAGAAAGTCTAGAACCTTATTGAAGGACATAGTACATTCATTTAATAAGATAATGTGACAGAAAACTTGCAGAGAAGCAGTCGGTGTATTCTACAGCCCCAGTGAACTTAGCCATTGTCTTAAAAGGCATTACAAGAATCATGATAGAACTATATATATAAATTTAGAGTGAGAGAGAGAGATGAAACTTTTAGAAAGTACTCATGTGAATACACACTTGAGAGAAGCTGTTAATAAAACAAAGCAGTCAGCTAGTAAAATACATTGTCAATTAGTTATTATTATAATCCTCAACTCATGCCGACAGTGCAGATTTCCCTGACTCTCTCTCTTTCCATCTGTCCCAATCATCCATCAATTTTGAAAAGGGCTGTTAGATTGAGAAGCTGGTTGTTGTGTCTGCTGCATTGTGCCGTCTCAGGAGGTGTTTGGATAGACTTTGAGTAGCCCTGAAAAGGGCTTTAAAGTTGAGAGGCTGGCAATCTTCCTGCGTCATCTACAGCTGGAATCAGTACATCTGCTTTAGGGGAAGCCTTGAGCCATCCTCATGGGCTGCTGCTGCTGATTAGGCTTCAGTCAAAGAACGACCAGGGGAGAATTCAGCTCCTCCCACACCTTCGGCTGGCGTCCAGCCCAACTGATTTGACCCGGTATGATATCACTGCTTCTACAGCTACAGTGTGTTACTACGCTATGCAGTCTATGTCAGATGACCTTGCTTATTATTACTATATTATAGTGAGAAACTTCATTCTAACTCGACCATATGTTTTTAAATAATACCTATTTTGTCCTTTAGTTGAGGACTGTCCTTAGAAAGACAGGTTGAATTTAATATTAAAAAAAAAACTTTCTGTGCAGAGTACTTTAGTCCCTTAATGAATCGTTCCTAAATATTATTTGCTGAAGACATCAGTGATTCATCATTTTCAGTAATGGGATTTGTTTGTTTTGTTTTTGTTTGGGTTATGAGTAGTCGGTTGAATACGATAGAACAATGTCATTTATGTGTTCATCCTTATTTCTCCACCCGCATGTCTTATTTGGGAGATGAGTGCTAAGTGGTCATACAGCTGTCGTTTTTAGTCATGTTCCTTCCAGAATTCGTCCAGAACAGCAGAGAGCATTCTAGCAGTGTTTTCATATAATCTTTATTCAACCGTCGACCAGATAGCCACACAGCCAATACAACAAGCCTCCATAACTGAGGTACAATGTTATGTCTGTAACAAACATGCAATGGCAAGTATGAACTTAAATGGAGAGAGATATGCTATATGCTTGATAACATGTTGAAATAAATCTGTTTGAAACTCTACATAATTTCTCTTGTAAGTTTGTTTTGCTTTGGTTTTATGCCGTATCAACCATTGAAGATTAATTTATGCCAAATCATTTTTATACATATATATTGAATATATGATTTATAAATACATTTTGAAGATAAAATTTTAAATGAGCCTGAGTTCATTTATTTGCACACAGTTAAAAAGTTCACAGCAGAGAGAACTTCCTATCTTTGTTTGGCGCGTCACATATTTTCACCCAATGAGGGTGATTTGTCCCATTCTGCCTGGACGACTTTCCCGGACAATTCAAGGGCAGTGAAAGCCCACCAAACTATCTCGTCCTCAGAATCTTTCAAGCAAGACGGACGTACTTTCCGTCATCCCTCTTCATAAGAGCAGAACCATTACACCATGAGGAAAGACATCTAATTTATGGACCTTTGAGTCTACTCTCCTAGACCAAAAGCTCCCAGTTGAATATAAATTAGATGTATTTATTCCAACCCTAACAGGAATATTCTTATTATGCCTTTGACATTCAGCTACTTCATTCCTGTTCAACCTTTTAGGAGAGCCTCATTCCTCTCTCCTCCAGCGCAGGACCACAAACTAATGGCTGACTACATCATTCCTGTTCTTAATCAACAACACGATTTTGCTATGACTACAGCTGAACGCCAAATGCCTGCTCATCCCTTTTTCACTGTTTTTCTTCCCACTACGACTTTCAGCACAAATGCTTCATTTCAACTCAAGACGTTATTAAAGTTCTAAATTGAAAACTTTCAGTATGTTCGTTCGACTCGCATTTATTTTTCCCTTTAGTATATAACGAGGAGGTAACGCAACAACCTTCTTGTTATCAGTTTCACTTATTTCTATCGAATACAAATAATTCTATTTACTATTAATCATTTCTTTACACACAGTTAAATGTTTTCAAGTGTAGCTATCTAAAACTAACAATAGAATTAAACATTAGTCATTTGTTTATGCATGATTAAATGATCAAACAGTTCTATTTCAAGTAATTCACTTTAGTATAGGTATTTTTTTGCACACAGTTTAAATATTAAACAGTTCTATTTGACCAATAGATAGTACCCAATCAGAAACTACCACTTTGGGCCAGAGTGGACCCGGAAGCAATTGTAATGAATGGGTACTCCACATTCCCCAAAGCTCAAGCATTACTGCAATCTCACCATCAGATCTAGGAGACTCGTTAGGGAAGCCATACTCCTCTGCAGAGAAGCAGTCATATTTTATGATACAACATATATATCTACATACGTATATTGAAAATATTCTAAGAGGCTGAGATTTACACATGGCTAGGAGTTATATATGTACGTCATATTTAAAAAATGACTGGCTCAATAACCTTTAAACTGGCCGAACAACAATGTTGACTGAGTTCAAACAACAAAATTAAGTATGATTATTGATTGAAAATTAGAACCAATTGTACCCTTTGGAAATAGGGTCATAAAGGACTTAATGAGTAGACAGTTTGCCGATGGTCCAGGAGACAGAGTTTCAATTCCAGGTCGAGTCATACCAAAGACTCATATAATGGTACTTGATGCTGTCTTGCTTAACACAACATTACAAGGTGAGGATCAAGGTTAAAGTAGAGCAATCAAGGGGATAGAGTAGCACCCTTCCCTACACCTCTGTGTAATAGTTATTGAAAAGTAAGCCTTTGGGTCACCATTGATTAGGTACCCTTTAAAAGATTCAAGTTGTTGACATTGTTTAAATGGACAGCAGCGACGTTTCATGTCTGAAAAGAAGAAGGGGTCGCTGGCAGCCGATGACTGAAAACCGAAGGGTATATATTGTAGAATAAAAAAAATACAACTCTGATTCTTGCAGTAGTTGATAATAAAAAGGTTTATAAATCTTCAGGTTTGCAGATGATAACAATTTCTATGAGTCTTACTTAGAATGGTCTAAGGCATCGGTCTGGCGAGGGTTAAGTCTTCTTAGCAACAATTCGTCCTGGCGGTGGACTGGCGATATGAGTTGGCAACACGAAGCACAATCCCGGTCTGCTCATCTCTAACTGCTGCAACCAACTGCTCCGTCTACTGCCACCAACTGGTGAGCTCAAAAATCAGCTTGCTTAAATAATAATTGCTAATATTCTGGGGTAGGTTCTAACTGAGGCAGGGGTGATCTCCATAACGTCATTTTCGACCCGTCAGACATCCGTTATGTCTTTGCTTCAGTTTTCGTCATCAGAAAGGGTCCAACCCCTTTTCCACTTCTTCCACAAAGTTGTTCCTCTCACTACCCTCGTGATGATGAATACAGGAGGATAGCTTTCCTCCTACCAGCACAGTTCCTTTCATTTTACTGCTTATGACGTCAAGCTGGAGATTCCACCCCTTTTGATGGAACTGGTTTCAAACCTGCGTAAGAGAAAGGGCTGGCCTTCATCCCAGGCTAATTAATAATTCCCTTTAAGCACCGATAAGTAATTCCAGAAAATCCCCTCAACTCATTTGTTGAAGTGTTCTCATCAAATGCCAGATGGCCTTCTTACCATCAAAAATGATTCCTTTGTTCGCTTCTGAGTCCCATCTTTTAACTGGAGTGTACGTGACATCATATCCGAATCTTTTTACTGTCAAATTCTTAATTTTAACTTTTCCCAAGATTGGGAATCATTTTAATGATAATATCTTTCTTCCTCAATTTCCACTTGTGCTTTTAAACAACTTAATCTTCACGACCTGTCAACATCTTTTAATTCTCATTTCTGGCCATTGTCAAAAGTTCTTTTCAAAGAATTTCAATTTTACACTTCTCGGCAATCATATTTGGCCACTTAACTTTTTGCTTTTAACCCTTTATGTACCAACACCACAGACCAATATTGTCACACACACACATATATATATATATATATATATATATATATATATATATATATTAGGGTAGGTCGATTTTGGAACTGTAAAAAGAATAATGCGGTGAAAGTTGCAAAATAACATCAGAAATTACCCCACGAAATATTTTTTTCCAAAATTTTGTATTTTTTGCGAAATCGCATTTAAAGACATAATATTTTGTGATTTTAGTCATGATATCGGTGACGCTGGAAACCTGTATCCATAAAATTAAAACTGAGACTAAAGGAAAATTAGATAATAAAATTTATTAAATAATTGATATTTTTAAGTTTATTATCCATTTCCATATTATGTTTAATTAAATGACCAAAAACAAAAATAAAATACATTAAAATATATAGTTTAAAATACAAATAACGACTTACTAAACCTCGTTTTATTTACTGGATATTTTTTTGGCTTTCACCGGTTGTAAATATCTCTCCGGAGTACTTTGGTTTGTTTATGCTTTTTACCCTTATAATTAACGCAAATATATCTTTCGCAAAGTAGACATACTATTAAAATATTTCAACATTTTATAATTATTGTAATTTATTTATATTTTAAAATTTAGTGTTTTTTTAAGTGAAAAGTCGGTTTACGAGTTAATTTTGGAACTAAACAGTACAATACTGTTGTTTGGTAAGTAGACATTATTACTTTTTTAAATGAATTTCGAAATTTATTTACAATTTTTAAAAACATCTTCGTGTATTTTCAGACTATATATATATATATATATATATATATTCTTTTTACAGATATATTGATCAAAAATGGCTGGAAAAAACACTGGAGTTCCACTTGAAGTAAAGGTGCAATTAAATTTTCAGGTTTACCATCACCATTGGATAAAACTGAGCCATGAACTTGTCGAGAAATAATTCAATACAGGTATTTTTTAATGAACACTTATTCCCACCTTTCTTGTTTAGGTATTTCTAAATTAATAGCAAAGGGCGTGATAGATATTTGGAAGGCTGTCAACCCTCGTTTGCCTTTGTTAAAGGAAATTAGTGTTGTCAACAAGGTGAAAATTCTATGCTTTCAGAAGGCAGAGCAAATGAGTAGGAAACATCTACCTGCCGCCCAACTAAAATTCTGGAAGGAAAAGTTGGATACATTTTTTGATATATCATCATGTTCGTGCAACCTGCCAATTTTAAGTTGTGACAATATTAATGTCAAATGTACCAAAGAAAATTGCCAGACTAAGCACATCATCTGCACTTGTCCTCTGACAAAAAAGCCAACAAAAAAGGATGAAGATATCCCCACCAATAGCTTCAACATTATATGTTCAGGGTGATTCTTCCCATTCTTACTCATCTTCTCCAAGTGATGAAACAGAGGATTATAAACAGCTAGATAGTCCTCTCCAAGTGCCTTATAACCTCCCAAAAATTCCAAGGTATGCTCTTGAGTTAGTTAGGGGTGATATATTTTCTAATCTTGGAGCCAGCCTTGCCCATGCTTTGCTCTTGGATTTGAGGGCTATTGGCCTTTTTATCCCTAATATAGATATAAAGAATATCTATATGGATAAATGTAAAATAGAGCAAAGGCTAAAGTAAAAACAAATGCCTATGAAAAGCAAAATGAAAATGTGGAGAATCTTCTTTGTATAGGAGTTGATGGGAGGAAAAAGACACACTACACTACAAGGAATCAGTAGAGGAAAATGGAAGTAAAATTCTGAAAAAAGCCAAAGGACCTGAATGCCAAGGTGTGGGACGGGCAGTTAAATTAGTGACGGAGGCTTCTCAATCTGTGTATGGCTTTGAAGCAAGGCACCAGCACATATTTGCAAAAGTTTTGTGCCAACAATTGAGATCAGCGTTTTCATCTAAGGGCTCATATATGGAACTATTTGATTCCGTATATTAAAAATTATTTGTTTTTCCATATTTGTTCATTTGTTGTATTTCAATTCATATCAGGAAAAAGTTGTTTTCTTTTTCAATATATTCGAATATTACTGCTTGACTAATAGCATTTTAGATTTGACAAAGGTAAAGCAGGGTGTGGTGGGGGTTCAATTTTCAATTTGAAGTTTTGTTATAATTTATTTATTATATTTCCATAAAATAAAATAATATTTCCTCATTTAAATACTGAAATTGTTGGTTTTTACATCAATATTTAGGCCAAATCTGGCAAAATCGAGGACTTTTCAGTACGTGTTTATTTAAAATCTTTCATGCCAAATTAGCAAAAAACCATTGAAGATTCAGATCTAAATATTGGTATAAGTATCTAATAGGTATATACACAACTTACAGTGCATTATTCTTTTTGATATTTAAAAAAAAGTGAAAAATCAACCTACCCTAATATATATATATACGTGGACAATTCAATACGTTTTCAGACTTTTTTATACAGGCACTTAAAATTGTCGTAGACTCTTGAAAATTCTGTATTCTGTTGCTATACATCTTATGAGATGACTGACTAATTTTTAGGATTTCAAGTTCAAATGAACTGCTACAGCACGAATTGGAAGACTAAAACCTCATTGTCACGACAGGTGAGTTTCAAAAATGCAATCTGGATGTGTGGACACTTTAGAAGAACAACATGCAATAAAATTCTGTTTTAAACTTCGAAAAAATGCCAGAGAAACGTATGGAATACTTCAGACTGTTTTTGGACCATGTTGCATGAATCGAGTATCAGTTTTCCAATGGCATAGGAGATTCAAGGAAGGCAGGGAATCTGTGAGGGATGGTGAGAGGTGTGGGAGGAGTAAGGAAGTCAGAACACCAGAGTTGATTGACCAGAGGGTTAGGCTTAAGGTTACTATGTTGAGGTTTTAAGGGAGTTCAGCAAGAGATTCCGTCAGAAGACGCCAGCACTCTTCAAATCGAGTCAGTTGCATTTCCACCAGGAGAATGCACCAGTCCACAACTCCATCCTTTTCACAGACTATTTGAGTAAGATGGGCATCAAGACAGTTCCTCACCCTCCCTAAAGTTCAGACCTTGATCTCTGTGACGTTTGGTTATTCCTTAAGCTCAGAGGCTGTTGTTATGAGACAATTCAGGAGATGAAAGAGGCTGTGACGAATGTCACTGACACGCTCACTCAAGAGGACTTCCATGAGGCCTTCCAGAAGTTGTTGGAACGGTATAACAAATACAATGCAGCCGGAGGAGATTACTCCGAAGTGGAATAGAGTTTCATGTGTGTACTATTAATAAAAGCGCCCTTACGAAAAAAGTCTGGAAACTTATTTAATGATCCGTATATAAAAAAACTAAAGAAATAAAGGTAAATAATGTTACAAAAACCACCAAAATAATCTAACAAATAAAAGAAATATAAAATGAAACTGATAATCTTATGCGTATAATAATCATAATAATCCAATGAATAATTCAGACATAACAAGCAAATAAGTTTATTTCAATATGTAACGTGATGTTTAGTTTAGTTACTTTAACGTGGCATTCAGGAAAAATGTTCTTTCTTTATTAATTTTTATTTTAAAATTAATATGAAATAAACTTCGGTCTAAAATTCAACCCTGTTTTTAATTTTAAAATGTAATTTTAAAACCTTTTCTAAAAGCATTTTTTGTTTCTTGTAGCACAACAATTCTTCATTACATTATGATTATCGTCTGTTTCACTGATTCACTACTTTTGTGACGTCACAATCGAACAGGCCTTCTCTTTCGCTCGTCTCCACCAGAATCATTAAGTTTGCCACTTTCATTGACCATCAAGAGGTGGTGTCAAAAGAAATCACTTGGTAAAAGAAAAATCAAACAACTAACTATAACATAGATAAATATTTTCAATGCTTTCAAATATTCTTAACATTTCTCTCAATCATTTACTTCAATTCCCATGTGATGGACACGTCTCAACACACAAAATTCATCTCCGTTTTTAAAACTCATTCAAAATTACAAGCAACCACTTGTACAAATTCAATTTCGACAAAAACTTTTTAAAAAAGTACATTCTCAAATAACATGTCGTATTTATCTAAGAGAAACATTGTTCATAATAAAATAGTTTTAAAAAACTTAGAGAAATTTAAACTACTAACACTTATCGAAGATTTTGGTGGGGGATCTGGCTTATGTCACCCCAAGGATTAACACAATTTATAGCAAAATTAAAATATCAATTAAATGTGGGAGCGAATAGAATTTTCATATTCAATGCGGATAAAATCACAAATGATAAAAGAATCAAAGTTTTCCAGCAAATTACGTATTTTTGATTTGTAAAGAAAAATAATAACCGAACGTTATACTTACTTTTTTTCTCTTTTCCTTTGTCTTATTTCTTTTCCTTGGTGAGATACAACGTTAGAGAAAAAGGGAAAACTATATTTTAAATAAAATAACTGTAATGAACACTCAATAGGGATTATATTATGGAAATCTTGATTTTTGTTTTAAAACTAAGACTACGTCAATATGGCGTGAGGCTTCGCGTGCTGAGAAAGAGACCCGGATGTGTTTCTTCATTACCTTAGGTCAAGGGAAACTACTCTGTCTGATCCTGCTTGTACATACTTTACACCTCTTCACCCATAACTGGTCTACTTACATGAGGAGTCAGTGTGACCATCGTGTCTGTGTCCTGACTCTGATTTTTTTTATGTGAGTTCTTTCCATAGTTCAGAATGTTATGATTGTCTCTGTGACTTATCTTTTAAATGATTTGGTTGTTTTTTTTATTCTTGTACTACATTGGGTGTTTTCTCTCAACAGAGACTCCGTTTGGGTATCCCCAGTTTCATTCGACATTTCTGTGCTTAGACTCAAGCTAACTGGTCTACTTAAATGAGGAGTCAGTGTGACTATCCTGTCTGTGTCCCGACTCTGATTTCTTTTATGTGTGTTTGTTCTTTCCAATTCCAGAACTCTGAGTCTGGTCCTTTCCGTTTCCTTACATGGTCCACATGTCGCCTTACCACCGTCCCAGAGTCTTGTTCTATTTCATACGTGGGTCCTTCAATAAGTTTCCAAACGTTTTTGTACAAGCATTTAAAATTGTCGTAGACTCTGAAAAATTCACTATGTAATAACTATACATCTTATGAGATGATTGATGAATTTTGATGATTTCAGGTTCAAATCAACAGCTACAGCAGCAATTGGAATACACCCGACTAAACCCTGATTGTCACAACTGGTGAATTTCAAAAATGCAATCAGACACTTTAGAAGAACGATATGCAATAAAATTCTTTTTTAAACTTTGAAAAATAGATAAATATTTTCAATGCTTTCAAATATTCTTAACATTTCTCTCAATCATTTACTTCAATTCCCATGAGATGGACACGTCTCAACACACAAAATTCATCTCCGTTTTTAAAACTCTTTCAAAATTACAATAAATACTCTGACCAATTCAATTTCCGCAAAAAATTTTTAAAATGTACATTTCCAAATAACATATCGTATTTATCTAAAAAAAACAAAACAAAAAAAAAACATTGTTCATAATAAATTTGTAGCAAAAATAAAATATCATTACATATAGAATCGAATTGAATTAAAAAAAAAAACATAATCAGTTTACAAAAGATTTTAGATATTTTCATATTCAATAAGGATAAAATCACAAAAATTGTCTTGATGCCCATCTTGGTCAAAAAAAAAACGAAGTTTTCCTGCAAATTACGTATTTTTGATTTGTAATGAAAAATAATAGCCGAACGTTATACTTACTTTTTTCTCTTTTCTTTTGTCTGATTTCTTTTCTTTCTTTCGGCAGATACGAAAATTTTGATTTTTGTTATAAAACTACGTCTACGTTAATATGTCGTCCAGCTTCGCGTGCTGGGAAAGAAACCCGGATGTAGGTGTTTATTTCACTGCGTCAAGGGAAACTACTCTGTCTGATAATGCTTATACTTACTTTATACCCTAACACCCATTGTTCAAAATATTAAGATTGTCTCTGTGACGAAATCTTTTAAATGATTTGGTTGTTTTTTTATTCTTTACTGCATCGGATGCTTTTTTCTCAGTACGGACTTCCGTTGGGTATCCCCAGTTCCATTCGACATTTCTGTGCTTGGACTCAAGCTAACTTGCATACTTTCGTGAAGAGGTCACTGTAACTATTTAGTCTGTGTTCCGACTCTGATTTCTTTTATGTGTGTTTGTTCTTTCCAATTCCAGAACTCTGATTGAGTCTGGTCCTATCCGTTTCTTTACATGGTCCACACGTCGCCTTACCACCGTCCCAGACTCTTGTTCTATTTCATACGTGGGTCCTTCAATAAGTTTCCAGACTTTTTTTGTACAGGCATTTGTCGTAGACTCTTGAGATTTCAGTATGTTATTGCTATGCATCTGATTTTATGGTTTCACCTTCAAAGGAACAGCTACAGCAGGAATTGGAATACACCCTACTAAAGCCTGATTGTCTCAGCTGGTGAATTTCAAAAATACAATCTAACATTTTAGAAGAACGATATGAAATAAAATTCTGTTTTAAACTTGGAAAAAATGCCACAGAAATGTATGGAATGCTTCAGACTGCTTTTGGAGCATCTTGCATGAATCGAGCATCAGTTTTTCAATGGCATAAGAGATTCAAGGAAGGCAGGGAGTCTGTGAGGGATGATGAGAGGTGCGGGAGGTGTAAGAACACCAGACTTGATTGGCCAAAGTGTTAGGGTTAGGGTTACTGTGTTGATTTTTTAAGGGAGTTCAGGAAGAGATTCCTAGGGAATAGGCCAGCACTCTTCAAATCGGGTCAGTATCATTTTCATCAGGACCATACACCAGTCCACAACTCCATCCTTGTCACAGACTATTTGACCAAGATGAGCATCAAGACAATTTCTCACCCTCCCTAGAGTCGAGACCTTGAACCCTGTGACTTTTAGTTTGTAGGAGTGAATGAAAGTGTTTTTTATGGTACCCGATAATTTTATGTTTAGTTTTGTATATTTAATATAAGGTTTAGTATTTAGGCATCCCCACAAGTTTAATGTTGAAGTTTGATACATAGTGTTTAAAAAAAGTTGAATAGAGGCACATGGGAAAAGTAGCAACTGAAGGAAGCCAATGAGTGAAGAATATGCAACAAAATGAGTAAAAGATATAAAACAAATAAAGGTTGTAAAACGGCGTGGACAAAATGAACATTTAAACAAGGCGACGAACAAAATAAATTTATATACTAAGACAATAAAACTTACATTGATATATAAAAGAAATTACTAACACTACTAACAAAATAATAGTGTGTGTATATGTGTGAGTTTTTGTGTGTGTGTGTGTGTGTGTGTGTGTGTCTAATACAACTAAGCTATAAAAGGATTACATATTTAAAATGTCCTTTTTTTATGATTAGAAACGGGCAGTTTCTCTGAGACTGGAAAGCGTCTCATATTTAATGTATATTTTGAATGTCTGCTTCATCCCATCCATGTTGTTGCTTCGCTCTCCCATTGATTCACGCTGGACGGAGTGTGTTGCTGCTGTGAAGAGATTTTTACAATTACAAGGAACATGTGACCTTTATATGGATTTGTATAATCTAAGTGGAGTCTCGACCATTCCTCTTCTGGAATTTCCCAAGGATATAAAGGGGCAGTTGCTAGCATTTGATTGACTTATTTACACCCGTAGAAGTTTCTCATCATAAATTCTATTTCTTGGTCTAATTTTGGCTACCAAAAATAGTTTCTGCTCAGCCTTTTCTTTTTTTTACAATTCTTGGATGTCCCTTATGGAGCGCCGCAACAAGTTTTTTCCGCCCTTGTATTGGCGCTATTACTCTTCTTCCCCAAAGTAAGCATTCTTTCACAATTCCCACTTCATGTCTTCTAATGAAGTAAGGGTGCCATTCTTCTGTATTCGGACATTTCTCAGGCTGACCATTTTTTGACAGAGTTTAGCACCTGTTGTAGGAATTTGTCCCTTTTCGTCTACCTGATATTTTCTTGGTACGTAACAGGAGTTTGATCCTGGTATTCCAGCAGTATTATTTTCTCCTCTGCTATGGGAGCTTCTTCTCGTTCTGTAAGGCTTGACAACCTCCTCAGCCCATCTGAATTTTCATTCTTGCTTCCTTCCCGATATTCTAGCTGGTATGCCTATGCAGATAGGATAACCGCCCAACTTTGAATTTTGATCTCTGAGATTTTCTTTATTTTCTTTAAAATATCCTAAGAGTGGTTTGTGACTGTATATAATGTGAACGGCCTTCCATATAGAAATTGGTGAAGTTTTTTCACTCCAAAAACCACTGCCAATGTCTCCTTGTCAATTTGGGAATATTTTTTTCCCGCTGGTGTAAGGGTCCTTAATACAAAGGCTGTTGGTCTTTCCGATCCATCCTACATGATGTGAGATAGTACCGCTCCCAACCTATATGGAGAAGCATTGCATGCCACTATAACTGCTTCATTTGGGTCGAAGTCTACCAACACTATGGAGAATTTAATTGTTTTTTGACTCATTCCATGCTTGCTTTTGTTTTGACGTTCACCCCCATTTTGCTTCTTTACTCAATAATTGATGTAAAGAAGCCAAAATGTTTGGAATTTTCGGAATGTAATGGACACAATAATTAATCATACAGTATAGAAATAGATTACTATATTCGCCTTTCACTAAAAAATGTTCGTCTTTGTAGTGGGGTCGATAATACTAACCCGCTATTTTCCGGGCAGAGAACACGCCGGTCTTCTTTGACTGGGTACGTGGTATTCGGTTATGCTGTTTTGTAGCTTGGCCAGTTCACACTCTGCCGACCATTTCCATAAGGCGGTCCACGCCTTCTTTCGTCGGTTGAATTCGACACTAAAGTCGGGTCGGTCAATTTTGATTGCTGCACAGACAGGTGCCTCTTCACATGGCGCCCCATTAGCGTGAACTCTAATGACTGGCAACGTCTTATTTATTGGTTGTCTGGAGACGAGATCAACGCCATCTCGTCTCTGTTCCCGTTTCCCGGGGAGTCGCGTGCTAAATGTCCTGCTTTATTGCAACGGTAACACCGTACACGCGCCCCTTGTCTTCTGCTCGGACAATCTCACGTTAAGTGACCTTGACCGTTGCAGTTGTAAGATACTATACTAGTACGGGGGTCCAACTTTGGGAAGGTTCTGACATTGCTTCGACTTGTTTGCGCGGCCACAACGATGGGGTCTATTTGTCCTTGGTTATAAGTCATAACGACGCGAGCCCAGGTCAAAAGCTGCTCCAGGGTCAAGGTCTCCATCCTGGATGATGGCCAGAGAAGTTGTCTGACATGTTGCGGTAGTCCTGATACACACGCACATGTCATCCAGCGTTCGGGCAGCGGTTCCCCAACCAACCGAGTCAGATGATGTAAATCTGCCAAGAATTCGTCCACGGTTTCGCTTTGCCGAAGTTTTGCCTTTATAAGTATTGATCGTTGTTAATTTTCCTGATTTTTCATCCAGCAATACTGCCTCATGCTTTGCTAGTATTTCCTTTAATATATCTTGGCCCACCTCCTTCACCGTCTGCACTTTGAAAATCTCCTTCCAAGGCAACTTCACGTGTTGCAGACAATTTCTATCAAGAAGTGTAGGTGCGTGCTCATCCACCACAAGTACCGGTTCATATGTAATTCAGTGGAAAAAAAGACCCATAAGCAGTTTCTGAACCCCTTAACTTCTTCACTACAAGGGTTGGTGGTAGTTGTTGGGGTAGGTTTGGATTCAGTATGAAATAAACTATTAAAATCATTAATTTTTGAACGTGTGAGTTTTTTGCACTAGTTTTCAATGGTGGTTATTCACTGAAAACTAAGTGACAGCAAGTCTCCTCCTGAATACCAATATTCTTTTAAGTCTATAAGTTAGCTTTGACATTGCTGTCATCTAGATTGACTACCTTCTTTCTTTGACCTCAAGTTTCTCCATGTGCTCCAATTACAATTAGTATCACAGTCACTTTCATATTCCACAGATTTTTCAGCTCTCTGTTAAGATCAAGTTATTTGTTTATGTTTTTTTCTTTCACCTACAACTAAGTTACCCTTTGAAAGATTCCTCAAGTTGTTGACATTGTTTAAATGGACAGCATTTGTGTTAAAAATTCAAAAACTATGTCAAGCATCAGCAATCATCCAATTTAGATCATAGTCATTGCACAAAATTATATTTCTTCAAGATAATCTAACAACACACCTATGAGAAGGAAAATGCTTATCCAATTTTCTGGGTTAATGGTAATTATTGCTTTGGCCTCAAAATTGAGCCTGACCCCAAAGTCATCATTTGATAAAGAAATTGTTGTTTGCACAGTTGTTGTCTGTGAGCAGTGCAGCATGTGGACATAATTTTACAGATTTTATGAATTGTGATATATACCTGGAAAAAATTTATTAACAAAATAGATATATTCTTTCTACTGATCTTGGATATTCTAATCCAGCAAAAATCATTTTTAGAAATTTTATGAATACAAATGAAAGTATTCCAAACTTGTCCTTATGTTTCATATAAATCTAATATTTTTATACGTAAACTCCCACTGATTTTGGTAGGTAGAGAATTAAAAACAATCAAATATTCTTTACTCTCTTTGTGTAAGAAGGACTCTTCATTTCAGTTATAAAATCCTGCTTATACAAAACTATTTTTTTTATATTACGACAATGTACACTCAACTGCCTGTATATATATATATATATATATATAGTAATAAATAATGCTAAATAAATATTTATTAGGTTTATATATTTATTGCCATGGGGGTTTTGTCAATGACCTTAGGTTTCATGAAGTTTGACTAATAACAATTATCAGGCAGATAATGAAAAGAAATGAAGAAATCGAAAAATACAATTAAAAAATGTCGGAATTTCGTAGAAATATTTTTGTGTGCTTGTGTGTATATGTGTGTGCATGTGTTTGTGTGGGTTATAGTTATGTATTAATGTGTGTGGATGTGTAAGTGGTGTTTAGTGTATATGGGTGTGGAAATACTTACATAGATACATACAAACTTCAATGGCATTAAATATATAAATCTAATATATATTTATTTATTATTATTATTATTATTATTATTATTATTATTATCATTATTTTATATCATTTATTCATAATCTTAGCTCTATCTTAGATATTGACCACTCTCCAGATCACATCACACTTGAAAATATGAATTAGTGAAAACCAAAACTGTTACAAAATATTAAGAAAGTTAAGAAATAAAGGAAAATAAAGTTTAAAAAAAAAGAAATAATTTAAGACAAAACAAATTTGTCGAAATAAATTGTTTATTCAAATATTTTCTTTAATTTGGATTTATGGTATATCAACTATTGAAAGTGATTTAATACCAAAGCCATTTTTAAAAGGGGAAATAGTTCTATTTCAAACAATTCAGTTTATCATATTTTAGTAAAAGGTTGACTTTTATTTTGAACAACTTGAAAACTTTTTTAAGTTTCGAACAATCTTTCTTTCATTTTTGAGATGAAGAGAAATGGATTTTGATATACAGTTGTCTGCAGTGTCTCTCAATATATATATATATATATATATATACTTTTTTTGGATGAGACCCAATGAAAAAAAATATGAAAGTTATACTCCCTGATGCACATATATTAACATATTTACTTTCCTTGCTGAAGAGACATCTGTCTTTGACTGTGGTTCATAAAACCTGTTTATATAGCCAATTTCACAAGGTAGCTTGTAGCACTAATAAAATAACAAAACAGAGTACTGGTTTTGAGATGAGAACAATTTATGTAAAATCTCACAACAATAATATTTGGTAGAAAATTTCGATGTGACCAGAAGACTGATTGGAGGAGACTTTCAACTGCCTGTCTAGCCTGGTAAAATAAGTTGATTATTCCAAGTCACTTATTTAAGATAAAAAATATTTGTCAACATAAATTGACCCTAAAAGGATTAAGAAGACTGCAGTTACTGTCACATTTATATATAATTATAGGTATAATAAGAATGATAAGCCAGTCTATACAAGTCTGATACAAGGAATAACGCAGACGACTTCTTTAAATTGCATCATTATTACTTGTAAAAGTCAACATTTGTCGAATTAAATCAAATTGTTTATTCAAAGATTTTGTTTGATTTGGTTTTATGGCATATCAACCATTTACGGTTATTTATTGCCAAATCCATTTTTAAATATACAAATAGTTCTATTTCAAACAATTCAGTTTATCATATTTTAGTAACAGCTTGACTTTTACTATGAACAACTTGAAAACTTTTAAGTTACAAACAATATTCATTTCAATTTTGAGATGAGAAGCACTGAATTTTAAAATACACTTATCAGCAGTCTCCGTCGCTCTCTCTCTATATACACATACACTTTCAGGATCAGACCTAATGGAAAAAATATGAAAAATATTCTCTCTGAGGAAAAGAAGGGAGTTGCCAACTGGGAGCAGTGCATTGTGGGATATGGAGGGGCCAGAAAAAGGGACAACCTTGTAAGGCAGGAGGAGATGGAATTTGTCATTGCACATACTAGATGGACATTTGACTGGTGCACACAAGATAAACAGATATTTTCTCGGGGAATAGACACAGATTTCTATTGGTGGTCAATGAAACCTCTTTATATATATATAAATGTATGTATTAAAAGAGAGAGAGTGACAATTTTGGATCAATTGATTCAGGTTGACATTTTTTTGAATGGATATATATGAATGGATATATATAATTATACTAATAAGAATGATAAGTCAGTCCCCAGTATTCAGATACAACCTATTACAAGAACCACATTCTAAATTAAAATGCTTTATGCTAAAGTAGGTATGATCAAAATAATAATGGATGAATAAATATATTTAAAGTAATAATAAGAGTCATCATTTGATGAAAAAGGTGTTGTTTAATCCGTTGTTGTTTGTGACCAATGCAGCACATAAGAGTTAATGAGAAAATGGTTTCTCTCTACTGTGTTTTTGCTTGTGGTATTTTAATGAGGATTTTCTAGAAAATATTGATCCACACACTTCACAAGAAAATGGTTTCTCTCCCTTGTGTGTTCGGATATGCTCTTTTAAATGGTAATTGGTAGAAAATGCTGATCCACAGACTCCACAAGAAAATGATTTCTCTCAAGTGTGTGTTCGCATATGCTCTTTTAAATGGTAATTGGTAGAAAATGCTGATCCACAGACTTCACAAGAAAATGATTTCTCTCTAGTGTGTGTTCGCATGTGACGTTTCAAAACAAAATTCTTGATAAATCTTGATCCACAATCTTCACAACAATACGGTTTCTCTCCAGTGTGTGTTAGTATATGACGTTTTAAAGTAGAACTTGAAGAAAATGCCGATCCACATATTTCACAAGAATATGGTTTCTCCCCAGTGTGTGTTCGCATGTGCTCTTTTAAATTGGAATTTCTAGAAAATGCTGATCCACACACTTCACAAGAAAATGGTTTCTCTCCAGTGTGTGTTCGCATGTGGCGTTCAAAATATGACCCGTCTGAAAATGCTGATTCAGACACTTCAGAAGAAAATGGTTTCTCTCCAGTGTGTGTTCGCATGTGATCTTTTAAATGGGAATTTCTAGAAAATGCTGATCCACACACTTCACAAGAAAATGGTTTCTCTCCAGTGTGTGTTCGCATGTGCTCTTTTAAATGGGAATTTATAGAAAATGCTGATCCACACACTTCACAAGAAAATAGTTTCTCTCTAGTGTGTGTTCGCATGTGACATTTCAAATTGGAATTCTTGGAAAATCTTGATCCACAATCTTCACAACAATATGGTTTCTCTCCAGTGTGTGTTCGTATATGACTATTTAAAGTAGAACTTGAAGAAAATGCCGATCCACATATTTCACAAGAAAATGGTTTCTCTCCAGTGTGTGTTCGCATGTGACGTTTCAAATTGCAATTCTTGAAAAATCTTGATCCACACACTTCACAAGAAAATGGTTTCTCTCCAGTGTGTGTTCGCATGTGCTCTTTTAAATGGGAATTTCTAGAAAATGCTGATCCACACACTTCACAAGAAAATGGTTTCTCTCCAGTGTGTGCTTGCATGTGCTCTTTTAAATGGGAATTTGTAGAAAAGTCTAATCCACAGACTTCACAAGAAAATGATTTCTCTCTAGTGTGTGTTCGCATGTGGCGTTCAAAATATGACCCATCTGAAAATGCTGATTCACACACTTCACAAGAAAATGGTTTCTCTCTAGTGTGTGTTTGCATGTGACGTTTCAAATGGAAATTCTTGAAAAATCTTGATCCACAATCTTCCCAAAAATATGTTTTATCTCCAGAGTGTGTTTGTGTGTGACTTTTTAATATTGAACTTGAAGAAAATGCTGATCCACAGACTTCACAAGAAAATGTTTTCTCACCTCTGTGTTTTTTGCTTGTGGTATTTTAATGAGGAATTTCTAGAAAATGCTGATCCACACACTTCAAAAGAAAAAGGTTTCTCTCCAGAGTATGTGTTTTCATGTACCTTTTTAAAATTAACCTTGAAGAAAATGCTGATCCACAGATCTCACAAGAAAATGGTGACTTAGTTGAGTGAGTTAGCTTTTGGTATATCAAATGGGACCCATGTGAAAATGCAGACTTTACAAGAAAATGGTTCGACTACTCTCACCAAGTGTGTGTTTGCGTTTCTTTTTAAACTGTTATGCAGTGAAAATGCTAACCCACAATTTTTACAAGAGAGAGTCTTCAGTTTGTGTTTCAATATTATTTTTCAATCCTGAATAAAGTGAAAATGCTGATTTCCTCAATGAAACAAAGTTGGTTATCACATGTAAAAGAAAATTCTTATTGGCAGTCAATATGTATATTCAATGACTTAGCAAGACATATATTTTACGTTTGGTATGTGTTTGAATGTCTCTTTTAAATTTCAAAATGGTTCTTTCCTCTTATTCGTTGGGATCTGTGAAGAAATAAAAGTTGAATTATTACTTAGACAATAACAAGCACGAAATTCATGCATTATTTAGAATCACTTTATATATCAGTTATATATATATATATATATATATATATATATATATATATATATATAATGTAATTCTCTCACTTATATTTAGTGCATAATAACTAAAAAATAAGCCATAAGTCTCACAATATTAGAATTAACCCTGAATTCATAAACGCCTTTATGTACCGTATATGCACAAAATGCACACTACGCATATCTAAAAAACTAGAGGTGATAAGTAAAAACGGATTTCAAATTTGAATTCAGCACCCTCAAATTAGGTAAAAACGGGTATTTTTGTACTTGCCTACATTTCTATGTAAATCAGTGTTTTTTTTAAAATCAATATCAAATAAAATCTGTATAAAATCCAACCCCGTTTTTTAATTTTTAAAATGTAATTTTTAAACCTTTTCTAAAAGTATTACTAAATAATTACGATATATAAACTTATATTTTTAAATTATTATAAAAAAAATTTCTGTCTAAAATACAACCTTGTTTCAGTAATTTTAAATTTTTTGGAACGAATATTAAATTTTTTTTTTCTTATAAATTATTTTTTAAAATTAATATCACATAAAAATCTGTTTAAAATCCAACCGGTTTTTTTATTTCTGAAATATGATTTTAAAACCTTTTCTAAAAGCTTTTTTTGTATCTAGTAGCACAACAATTCTTCATTTCTGTTTCACTGATTCACTACTTTTGTGACGTCACAATCGAACAGGCCTTCTCTTTCGCTCGTTTCGACCAGAATCATTAAGTTTGCCACTTTCATTGACCATCAAGAGGTGGTGTCAAAAGAAATCACTTGGTAAAAGAAAAATCAAACAACTAACTATAACATAGATAAATATTTTCAATGCTTTCAAATATTCTTAACATTTCTCTCAATCATTTACTTCAATTCCCATGTGATGGACACGTCCGAACACACAAAATTCATCTCCGTTTTTAAAACTCTTTCAAAATTAGAATAAAAACTCTTACCAATTCAATTTCGGCAAGAATTCAAAAAAAAGTATATTTTCAAATAACATGTCGTGTTTATCTAAAAAAAAAAATTAGCTTATGTCATCCCAACGATTAACACAATTTGTAGCAAAAAAATAGCAATTAAACGTTGAAATGAATTAGATTTTAAAAAAATAACATAATCAGTTCAAAAAAGATTTCAGATATTTTCATATTCAATGAGGCAAAAATTTATAAAAAAATCAAAGTTTTCCTGCAAATTACGTATTTTTGATTTGTAAAGAAAAATAATAACCGAATGTTATACTTACTTCTTTCTCTTTTCTTTCGTCTGATTGCTTTTCCTTGAGAAGATACGACGTGAGAAAAAAAGGGGAAAACTAAATTTTCAATAAAATAACTGTAATGAATACTTGAGAGGGATTATATTATGAAAATCTTGATTTTTGTTATAAAACTACGACAACGTCAATATGTCGTCCGGCTTCGCGTGGTGGGAAGGAAACCCGGATGTATTTTTTTTTTAGTTCCTTCGGTCAAGGGAAACTACTCTGTCTGATCATGCTTCTACATAGTTTACACCCCTTCATCCATAGTTCAGCATATAATGATTGTCTATGTGACATAATCTTAAAAAAAAAAAAAAACCCAAAAAACCACTTCCAACTTCAATCATATGGTAGTAAACTGATCACTCCCAAAGGTGAATTCACAGCACATACACACTAGAAAGACAAAAAAAAGTAAATCAACGTGGATTGTTGTTGATGACGATGACCTGCCGGGAAGTTCTATCAACTTCGTGTCATGCAACCTAGCAGAATCACTGGGTATAATCACTTTCAATACACCCAGTATGGAGATAAAAGGAAGCCTCATCAAATCTATGGGAACCAAAACGGCATTAACTGATGATGCTACTGAATTAAAAAAAAACAAACTCTTTTACGCCTCCTATTGCCCGCATCATCACAGAACACCCATCAGTATTCCACGGTTTAGGAAAGATGAAAGCCGAACCCATCCAACTATATGTAAAGTCTATTGCATCACGTGTCATACAGCCCCAAGGTCCGTCCCATTCTACTTAAAAGACATATCTGATGATGTGATCCGTAAAAGACAAAAGGAACCCTTGCGCTGTAAGTCAAAGGGAAAAGCAAAACTGTCGTAGAGTTGAGAAGGAATAAAGTAGCTGAATGTCAGAGCATGAAAGGAGATGCAGTCATCAGGACAGGAATAAGATGCTGAAGTTAAAAGCAGGAGTTGAAATGCTGTCGTCAGGACAGGAATAAGATGCTGAAGTTAAAAGCAGGGGTTGAAATGCTGTTGTCAGGACAGGAATAAGATGCTGAAATTAAAAGCAGGAGTTGAAATGTTGTCGTCAGGACAGGAATAAGATGCTGAAGTTAAAAGCAGGAGTTGAAATGTTGTCGTCAGGACAGGAATAAGATGCTGAAGTTAAAAGCAGGAGTTGAAATGCTGCTATCAGGACAGCAATTAAAATGCTAAATTTAAAGGCAGGAGTTGAAAAATATCCAGTTTGTTTCTCTGAGGATCCATTGGTTTAGAAGGAAAGATTGTTGCGGGGTGGATAAGCGCGTCGACTCCGCAAATAAATTTAGGGTTTAAAGCATGCGAGTAGTGACAGCCAGGGACAAAAAAAGGGAGACAAAAGGCAAGATAACAGATACAACAAAAGTGACGATTTTATTGCCGGAATTACAAACGTGTAAGTAAATGTCCGTGGCGGTTGTATGTGGTCTTCAG
The DNA here is from genome assembly GCA_963585895.1 of Sepioteuthis lessoniana. Taxonomy (NCBI): domain Eukaryota; kingdom Metazoa; phylum Mollusca; class Cephalopoda; order Myopsida; family Loliginidae; genus Sepioteuthis; species Sepioteuthis lessoniana. Next base: position 13,932,570 of record OY757908.1, on the reverse strand, counting down.
CTAGATGGGTGATATCGTTAGCTGGTATGGTCAAGTTGTAGATGTGCGCAGCTGGACGTTCGACGAGGGTAGCTGGAGTAGGTCGAGTTGTAGAGATACAGCTAGATGATTGATGCGGGTAAGCTGAGATCGGTCGGGTCGTTGGATACAGCTGGACGATCGTTGCAGGTAGCTGGAGTCGGTCGAGTCGTTGAATGCAGCTGGACAGTCGTAGCTGGAAGCTGAGGTCGGTCGAGTCGTTGAATGCAGCTGGACGATCGTAGCGGGAAACTGAGGTCAGTCGAGTCGTTGGATGCAGCTGGACGATCGTAGCGGGAAGCTGAGGTCGGTCTGTAGAGAAGAGGAAAATCTCGTATTTTGTTTTGGCGCGCAATTTAATTCAACACTGAATTTCACCCAGTCGGGATGACTTGTCCTATTCAGCCCGGACCTTCATTTCCAGCTAGCAAAACGGGTGAGCGGCCAAACACACTCTCTTCAGCTTGAGACAGCGACCGGAGCAGTCGTGTCTCTGGTCGTCCCTTCTTAGCGATGCTTTTTAGCTAAACAAGCCACCCAGTGGGACATCTCACTGTGGCTTTAACCCTAGCAGCAGCAACATGGACACTCAACGAGGGAACCATCTAATTTATGGATTCTTTGCGTCTAATATATTTTAGACCAAGGAATCCCAGTTGAATATGAATTAGATACGTTCAGCATGCCTTCCACAAGCACCACAAAAATTTACTATGTCGATCCGAGCGCCACTTCGCTCTCGACACACTAGCTCCCATTTCACCTCTGGTCCACATTAATGGAGATAACGCCTACTCTCCCCAATTACCAGACACACAAAACTACACGGTGACCTTGAATACTTCCCTCACACGTCCAACAACACGCTGCCATCTCAACATCCCGCTAAACCATTTCGTCTCAAACATCCAACAAGCCTAACCACCATGAGTCTTGCAGCAACAAGAACAAACCAAATATTCAAAGCTGCAAATAAAGAACTTTCGCTGTTGTGTGTTGTTAAAGAATAGTTTCGTAATTCATTTGTTGCCTTAAAAAATATAGCGCTAAACAATTAACCATAACACCCCACCGCGCTAAAGGTACTATTTACCAACCCCTCCGCTCGGGCAGGATATGACACAAGGTCAATTTTTTTTAAGCGGAGTTTAACAGGTTTTGAATTCAGAGTTTTCCTTCTCCTAGACTAGTTGCCTCCCCAAGGCTGAAGAACCTAGTCCGTCCTACTATTTACCCATAGCTGGAGGGAGGATAAGGGGGTTCATACCTTTCCCAAGGGTATTTGCCCGAAAGTGAACGTAATAGCGCGACTGGAGTACGAACTCGCGTACTACGATTCCGCAGCTCATCGCTTTAACCATTACACCACGAGGAGGACACCCCACCGCGCTAAAGGTCGATTCGTTTTGGTTGCTAGTCGGTAGAGCGAGTCGTCGTGGCTAGTTGACTACTTTTGTGACGTCACAATCGAACAGACCTTCTCTTTCGCTCGTCTCGACCAGAATCATTAAGTTTGCCACTTTCATTGACCATCAAGAGGTGGTGTCAAAAGAAATCAATCGGTGAAAGAAAAATCAAACAGCTAACTATAATATTCTATTCTTTTTCAACTACAGATGCAGTCACTTGCAGGAATAGATACTTCTTTCTACAAATTTTTTACAGTTTAGAAAGCACCCATGTGAATACACACAAGAGAGAATCTGTTCGTAAAATAAAACAGTTTTTGCTTTCTTTTATTTTCACTCTTCGTATGATGCATTGAAATGGCAAAAAAAGCAGTCAGCTGGCAAAATAAAAGGAGCACACAATAAGTTTCCAGACATTTTTCGTATGAGCACTTTTATTGATAGTACACACATGAAACTCTAGTCCCCTTCGAAGTAACCTCCTCCAGCTTAAATGCACTAGTAGTACCGTTCCAACAACTTCTGGAAGGCCCCATGGAAGTCCTCTTGTGTGAACGTGTCAATAACCTTCGTCAAAGCCTCTTTCATCTCCTCAATTGTCTCATAAAGACAGCCTCTAAGGTTAGGGAATAATCAAAATCACAGGGAGCAAGGTGTGGACTATAAGCAGTCGGTGTTTTTTACAGCCCCAGTGAACTTAGCCATTGTCTTAGAAGGCATTACAAGAATCATGATAGACCTATATATATTTAGAGAGAGATAGAGAGTGAGAGAGAGAGAGAGAGATGAGAGTTTTAGAAAGTACTCATGTGAATACACATGTTCAAATCAGGTCGCGTCATACTGAAGACTTTAAAAATGTACCTGATTCCTCCTTGCTTAATACTCAGCAATAAAAGGTATGTATCAAGGGTAAAGTGGAGCAATCCAGGGAGAGGAGTAGCACCCTTCCCTACACCTCGGTGTAGTAGCTATTGAAAAGGGAGCCTTCTGGTCCTCTTCGACTATGGTGGCCAGCTTTACTTTAACTAACCCTTAAAGAATAATTATTAACAAAAAAACAAAACAAAACAAAAAAAACAACAAACAAATCAAAACAATACTGATCATAATTTATTAAAAATTGTTTTCAAATTTGAAACAATTGAAGTTATGAACGAATTTTCGTCTTTCAATTTTCTCACTATAACGTATTTTTCTATAAGTATTATTGGATTTTTAAATCTCTTTATTGTTTCAATTAAATTTATTTACTTATTTGTATTTATTTGTTTCTTTTTTATGACAATTTTAAATGCCTGTACAAAAATAGTCTGGAAACTTATTGAAGGACTTGTACATTCATTTCTTAAGATAATGTGACAGAAAACTTGCAGAGAAGCAGTCGGTAGATTCTACAGCCCCAGTGAACTTAGCCATTGTCTTAGAAGGCATTACAGGAATCGCGATAGACCTATATATATTTAGAGAGAGAGAGAGAGAGAGAGAGAGAGAGAGAGAGAGATAAGAGTTTTAGAAAGTACTCATGTGAATACACACTTGAGAGAAGCTGTGAATAAAACAAAGCAGTCAGCGAGAAAAATACATTGTCAATTAGTCATTGTCATTATCATCAAATCATGTTGACAGTGCAGATTTCCCTGACTCTCTCTCTCTCTCTCTCTCTCTCTCTCCATCTGTCCCTATCATACATCATTCCACGCAAGTCCTCCAAACTACATACAGTATCAATACAAAACTGATAAAAAAAATGTTTACTAGTCAGCAAATATTAGCATGTCCCCTTGTAGGGCTCAATAGAACAATGTCATTCATGTGTTTATCCTTATTTCTCCATCCATGTCTTTCATGTCTTATTTGTCACAAAAAGGTTTGGAGATGAGTGGTAAGTGACCATACAGCTGTGGATCTCAGAGAGTAATAAGACCTACTTCGGATGAAGCACTAACAGCGCAAGACTTACCATATTTGTTGGACTATGCCACTTCAGTTAAGAAATAGTTAATTCTTTTTCACTGTATATCTCTTCCCGACTGCAATACAACATGTTCAAATTCAAAAACTACGTCAAGCATCTAAAATCATCCATTTCAGATCAAAGTCATTGCACAAAAATATATTCAAGATAATATAACAACACAACTATGAGAAGGAAAATGCTTGCCCTATGTTCTGGCTTAATGGTAAAAATGCTTTGACCCTAACATTGAGACAGACCCCAATGTCATCATTTGAGGAAGATGTTGGTTGCACAGTTGTTGTTGGTGAGCGGTACAGCATGTGGTCATTATGTTGTTGATTTTATGAATTGTGATATAGACCTGGAAAAAAATTTACTAACAAAATATATATATTCTTTCTACGGACCTTAGATATTTGAATCCAGCAAAAATTCTACTAAGAAATTTCATGAATGCAAATAAAAATATTCTAAACTTTTCCATATAAGTTACATAAAATTAAATATCTTTATACATACACTCCCACTGATTTTGGAAGCTAGAGAATTAAAAACAATCAAATATTCTTTAATCGTTTTGTGTAAGAAGGAATCTTAATTTCAGTCAAAAAATCCTAAGTGAATTAGTGACAACCTACACAATTACAATATATATATATATATATATATATATATATATATATATATATATATATATATATATATATATTATATAGAATACTAAAGATATAAAGGTAAATGATGTTAAAAAGCCAACAAAATAGTCAAAAAATAAAAGAAATATAAAATGAAACTCATAATCTAATGAGTAAAACAACAATAATAATAACAAGAAGAATAATAATAATCCGATAAATAATTCAGACAAAACAGGCAAATAAATTTATTTCAATGCACAACATTCAAAGTAGAACAAATAATTTAAGACAAAACGAGTTTCTAGAAATAAATCAAATTTTTATTCAAATGTTTTCTTTAATGTGGTTTTATGGCATATCAACCATTTAAGGTTATTTAATGCCAAATCCATTTATAGATATACAAATAGTTCTATTTCAAACAATTCAGTTCATCATATTTTAGTAACAGCTTGACTTTTACAATGAACAACTTGAAAACTTTTAGGCTTCAAACAATATCTATTTCAATTTTGAGATGAAGAGCACTTGATTTAGAAATACAGTTGTATGCACTTTCTGTCTATATATATATATATATATATATATATATATATATATATATATATATATGTATACATATACCTATTCTGGATTAGGCCTAATAAAAAAATATGAAAAATATTCTTTCTGAGGAAAAGAAAGGGACTTGCCACCCATGAACAGAACATTATGGGATTTTGAGAGGACAGAAAATTGGACAACATTGGAAGGCAGGGGGAAATTGAATTTGTCACTGCACATAGTAGATGGACATTTGAATGGTTTTCACAAGATAAACAGCTTTTTTCTAGGGGAATAAATACATATCTCTATTGGTGGCAAATGAAACCTCTTATATATATATAGGTATGTATTAAATGAGAGAGAGAGAGTGACAGTTTTTGATCAATTGATTCAGTTTGACATATTTTTTTATCTGAATGTCAATGTAGGAATTTAAAACAATTCAGTTTAGTATATATATGCAATTAGTTCTGTTTAACCGATAGATAGGGCCCTTATCAAGTCCTACCACACCGGGACATTGGACCAGGGATCAATAGCAATGATGGAGTACTCCACATTCCCCAAAGCTCTAGCATTACTGGAACCTCACCATCAGATTGTTTAGCATCATATCCAGGACTCTCGTCATAGGGAAGGCTTACAACTCTGCAGAAAAGTAGTTGGTGTATTCTACAGCCCAAGCCGACAGGGAAATAAAACTTTACAGGTAACAAGCCATAACTGGTAGGTAACTTTATTGTGCAAAGGTTTTCCCTTTCTCAACAGAGGTGCAGTTGGTATATCACACGGCCCCAAATGACAAGTGGCCCCTTTCAACTGGATTTGACCATTCTTTCTACAGAAGTACATTAGGCATGTCCTACAGAACCCAAATACTCCATTTTAAACTGGTCCTATTTTTTCAAAAGCAGCAGATCATAGGATCAGATGTGTTGGGGTCAAGGTTGAGGATGTGTGAATTTTCTAAACACACACAAATGAATATATATGGACAATCACTGGATTTCTTCATTTATAAGCTTATTACATATACATACAGAAAAATAAGGAATTTTACCACTTACCCATATTAACACAGCAATAAACTTAGAGAAATAACAAGGACAGCAGTAATTAAGTCAGAACTAATTAGATACAACCATTTACGATGACCAATTTACTAAATTAAAATGCTTTATGTTAAAGAATGTGTAAAAAAAAGTAAGAGTTAACAAGAAAATGTTTTCTCTCCACTGTATTTTCACTTGCAGTATTTTAATGAGGAACTTTTAGAAATTCCTGATCAATAAACTTCACAAGGAAATGGTTTCTCTCCAGTGTGTGTTCGCATGTGACGTTTCAAATGGGTATTCTGGGAAAATCTTGAGCCATAAACTTCACAAGAAAATGGTTTCTCACCAGTGTGTGTTCGCATGTGGCATTTTAAATTTGACCCATTTGAAAATGTTGATCCACACACTTCACAAGAAAATGGCTTCTCACCAGTGTGAGTTCGCAGGTGGCATTTCAAACTTGACCCATTTGAAAATGCTGATTCACACACTTCACAAGAAAATGGTTTCTCACCAGTGTGAGTTTGCAGGTGGCATTTTAAAGATGACCAACATGAAAATGCTGATCCACAAATTTTACAAGAAAATCTTTTCTCTCCTGTGTGTGTTCCCATGTGAACTTTCAAATAGGAATTTGTGGAAAATGCTGATCCACAGACTTCACAAGAAAATGGTTTCTCTCCAGTGTGTGTTCGCATGTGCTCTTTTAAATAGGCACTTGCAGAAAATGCTGATCCACACACTTCACAAGGAAATGGTTTCTCTCCAGTGTGTTTTCGCCTGTGGATTTGAAAAAATGACCTGCTTGAAAATGTTGCATACACATCTTTCGTTTTCGGTATGGATAATTATCCAATTTAGTGACTGGATTTATAGTCACTTTATAATCGACACAAATGCGCACAGACTGATCTGCTTTTAAAATGTGAACAATTGGTGTAGCCCATTCAGAAAATTCAACTGGGGAAATAGTTCCCTCACTCAACATAACAAACACGTAATAATAATCCCCAATAAAAACGGTAACAATTTACCTCGCTAAAAACAAAAAAACAAACAAACAAACAATATTCGTCGCTAAAACAGCAAAATGTCAAAGTTAACTTATAGACAAGTAGTTGATAGGCTCATCAAATCCGTCTTCGGATAGCGGAGCATTCAATAAGATTCCAGACTTTTTTTGTACAGGCATTTAAAATTGTCGTAGACTCTTGAAAATTCCCTATGTTATTGTTATACATCTCCTGACTTACCAATTTTTATGATTTCATGTTCAAATAAAAAGCTACGGCAGCAATTGGAATACACCTTACTAAAGCCTGATTGTCACAGCTGGTGAATTTCAAAAATGCAGTCTGACATTTTAGGTGAATGATATGCAATAAAATTCTGTTTTAAACTTGGGAAAAATGCCACAGAAACGTATGGAATGCTTCTGACTGCCTTTGGACAATCTTGCATAAATTGAGCATCAGTTTTTAAGTGGCATAAGAGATTCAAGGAAGGCAGGGAGTCTGTGAGGGATGATGAGAGGTGTGGGAGGAGTAATGAAATCAATACACCACAGTTAATCGGCCAAAGGTTTAAGGTTCGTATTACTATGTTGAGGTTTTAAGGGAGTTCAGGAAGAGATTCCTTGGGAAGAGGCCAGCACTGTTCAAATCGGCTCAGTGGCATTTCCACCTTGACAATACACCAGTCTACATCTCCATCCTAGTCACAGACAATTTGACTAAGATGGGCATCAAGACAGTTCCTCACCCTCCCCATAGTCCAGACCTTCCTCCTTGTGACTTTAGCGTATTCCCTAAGCTCAGAGGCTGTCCGTATGAGGCAATTGAAATGAAAGAGGCTGTGACAAAAGTCATTGACACGCTCACACAAGAGGACTTCCATGGGGCCTTCCAGAAGTTGTTTGAACGGTACAAGTGCATTGCAGCCGGAGGATATTACTTCGAAGGGGACTAGAGTTTCATGTGTGTACTATCAATAAAAGTGCCCATACGAAAAAAGTCTGGAAATTTATCGTATGCACCTCATATATATATATATATATATATATATATATATATATATATATATATATATATATATATATATATATAATATTTAAGAAATAAAAGCAAATGATGTTAAAAAAATTAATAATTTAAGACAAAAGAAATTTGTCGAAAAAAAACCCAATTCTTTATTCCAATATTTGCTTTAATTTGGATTTATGGTATATCAACCATTGAAAGTTATTTAATGCCAAATCCATTTTTAAATATACAAATAGTTCTATTTCAAACAATTCAGTTCATATTTTAGTAACAGCTTGATTTTTCCATGAAAAACATAAAAACTTTTAGGTTTCAAACAATCTTTATTTCATTTTTTAGATGAAGAGAACTGGATTTAGAAATACACTTATCTGCAGTGTCTCTCAATATATATATATATATATATATATATATATATATATATATATATATATATATATATATATATATAAATATATACTTAATTGGGATAAGGCCTAATGAAAAAAATATAAAAGTTATACTCCCTGATGCACACATATTAACATAGTTACTTTACCTAGTTAATAGACGTCTCTCTGTGACTGTGGTTCATAAAACTTTTTTATAGAGCCAATTTCACAAGGTAGCTTGTAGCACCAATAAAATAACAAAACATAGAGTACTGGTTTTGAGACGAGAACAATTTATAAGTAATCTCACAACAATCATATTAGGTAAAAAGGTTTGATGTGACCAGAAGACTGATTGGATGAGCCTTTCAACTGCCTGTCTAGCCTGGTAAAAAAAGTTGAGTGTTCCAAGTCACTTATTTAAGACAAAACAAATTTGTCAAAATAAATTGACCCTAAAAGGATTAAGAAGACTGCAGCTAATAGCCCATTTGAATATGCTCTCAAAGTAGAACAAATAATTTAACACAAAACACATTCATCGAAACAAATGAAAAATTTTTAATCAAAGATTTTGTTTGATTTGGTTTTATGGCATATCAACCATTTACGGTCATATAATTCCAAATCCATTTTTTAATATACAAATAGTTCTATTTCAAACAATTCAGTTTATCATATTTTAGTAACAACTTGAATTTTACTATGAAAAACTTGAAAAATTTTTTCTTTCAAACAATCTCTACTCAATTTTGAGATGAAAAGCACTGGATTTTGAAATACACTTATCTGCAGTCTCTCTTTCTCTCTATATATACATACTTATTCAGGATCAGACCTAATGGAAAAAATATGAAAAATATTCTGAGAAAAACAAAGGAAGTTGCCACCTGGGAACAGTGCATTGTGGGATTTGGAGAGGCTAGAAAAAAGGACAACCTTGTAAGGGAGGAGGAGATTGAATTTGTCATTGCACATGGTAGATGGACATTTGACTGGTGCACACAAGATAAACAGCTTTTTCTTGGGGAATAGACACATATCTCTATTGGTGATCGATGAAACCTCTTTATATATATATATATATATATATATATATATATATATATATATATATATATATAAAGGTATGTATTAAAAGAGAGAGAGAGTGACAGTTTTTGATCAATTGTTTCAGTTTGACATACTGTTTTTATCTGACTGTCAATGTAGGAGTCAAATGTAGAAGTTTAGTCAAACAATTCTAATTCAAAACAATTCAGTTTAGCATATGTATGCAGTTAGTTATATTTGACCCATAGATAGGGCCCTATCAGGTGCAACCAATCTAGGACAGAGTGGAACTGGGATTGATAGCAATGATGCAGTACTCTGCATTCCCCAAAGATCTAGCATTTCGGGAACCTTAACATCAGATTGTTTTGTGTCATATCCAGGACACTCAAGAAGCAATTGGTGTATTCTACAAACCGAGCCGACTGGTCAATAAAACTTTATAGATAGCAAGCCAGAGTTGATAGGTGACCCCATTGTGGGTGGGTCTTACCTGTCTCACAAAGCCGCAAATAACACGTGGCCTTATTCGACAGGTTTTTACCTTTCTCTCTACAGAAGTATAGTCGGCATGTCCTACAGAACCCAAATACCCCATTTTAACTGTTCCTTTCTTTTTCAAAAGCAGCAGATCATGGGATTACATATGTTAAGGTCAAGTGTGAACTTTCTTAACACACACAAATGAATATATTTGGACAGTCACTAGATTTCTTCATTTATAATCTTATTACATATACATGCAGCAAAATAAGCAATTTTACCACTTACCCATATCAACACAGCAATAAACTTACAGAAATAACAAGGACACCAGTAATTAAGTCAATACTAATTAGATACAACCATTTACAAGAACCACTTTACTAAATTAAAATGCTTTATGCTAAAGTATGTGTAAACAAAATAATAATGAAGGAATAAATATAATTAAAGTCATAATAAGAGTTAACGAGAAAATGGCTTCTCTCTACTGTGTCTTCGCATGTGGTATTTTAATGAGGAATTTTTAGAAAATGCTAAGAAAATGTGGCAGCAGGACTCGGTGCCGGCCCACAAGTCCAAAGAGACCCAGTCTTGGCTTCAGAAGGAGTGCTACGACTTTGTACCCTTCGCTCACTGCCCCCCCACCTCTCCCAATCTGAACCCGCTGGACTACTTTGTTTGGTCATATATCGAGAAAATAACCAACATGACCTCCCACAACACCAAAGCCAGCCTGATCGCCGCCATCCACCAGCGCTTGTGGAAAAGACATGCTCCCAGTTCTGGATCCGTATTGAGGCAGTGATTGGATGGGAGCATTACTGATTCTCTCCACAAAGTGGGCAGATTTCTTAACATATGATGAGAACTTACCAGCTAGGGAGCTGATGATCTTCACAAGAAAGCGGCTCAATGAATGACATGCTGACCACCGTTACTGACCATGCGTCTCAATGGAATACCATCGTTATGTATTTTTGGAAGACCATATATGTGTGGTAGCTTGCTGTAATGTAGAGTTGGCAGTCTGTAATATATTGGCTCTGTGCGTGTGAATACTCATACAGCATAAAAAAAAGACGTGCTTGTGGTTTGTTTACCTTTATAATTCATCGCGACTGGGAGGGAAGTGACCTAAATCATTTCTCATTGGCCAATTCCACTCTAAAAACTCATTAGCAGTAGCATTATAAAAGAAAATATTTTTGGGGAGGTGTGAACTGTGTGATTTTGTGAGATTGGCGTATTTCTAACTGTAGGATCGCCAGCTGGAACAATAGTTTCGGTGGGGTCACTTGGGAGAACAAGTATGATGTTGGCAGACCCAGAATTTGCAAGGACCCCAAGAACATTACTGACAAGGCAATTCTGTGTGACTACAATATTTGTTTTTACGGAGGATCTGTGACAGTTTCCTTTCTGGTTTTAGGGTTGGGTCCTTCTTTACTTTACAATTGCTACCATTACCAATCAAGTCCACCAATTTAATGAGTATTCCACCCAGTCAATTACAACAGTATCATTGCCATTGCCAGCTGGAAGGATTATCATATTATTATTATTATTATTATTATTATCTCGCAGTCATTTGATGGCTAATCTCTCTGATTTTGAGATTATTTGCTTTAGGAGTCTTTGCTTTCTCCTGTGCTTGTCTCAATTTCCATCTTACCTCATCAGCCTGGGTGTTGGGAATTTTCAAGGCTACATCTTCACTAAGTGCAATTACATCTAAGTAAGGGACCTGCTTGATGTTGGTGGCAAAGTTGAGACATTTGTTTAACTCGACTTTTCACGAGTTGTTGCTTGCTAATGTTGATAATGATTTTCACTGGTGGTTAATGGGCTTAGATTTTCATATTTACGGTTTTCATCTTCTCCCACTTTGTAATTTGGTGCATCTTGACCATGTAGAATGCGTGTTCATATGATTTATCTAGATATTGTTGGATTCAGGTTCTGTCTTCTATGATTGCTATTCTTTCTAGGAACAGTGCAAGTTTGCATGAGATTTCCGACCATAGTAGATGTTTCTTTCAACAATACAGGAATACTTACCCTCATACACGGTTGTGGCAAACAGAATCAAAACAAGCGCTCCCTGTAGATTAAATAAATTATGTGTTTTGGTGTTCCCTGTAGGCTCCCGACTTCGACAAATACCTCAAGAAGGCCAGAAGACATACTGGCCAAAACATTGTGAATATAACAATAGTCCAAAAATATCATATTTTCTACCATCATTACTTCTGTCAAAGGTCATTTCGGTTGACAAACCTTCATTTGTTTATTATACATATCCTATCTTCCCCAAGGCTATTTTGACATGAGGGCTTGAACATGCTGAACACCTATGTACGTGTATGACCTTTGCTAGGAACTACATTTAAAGTCCATAGCTAACTTACAATTTTACCAAATAAGCAAAGTAATTAACATTTGAAAAGTGTTTCAAAGTAAAAAGAAAAATTAGATTGAGATCAGTTTGAAAATTGAGCTTAGCATTTAATCAGCAAATGAATTAAAAGTTATTTAAAGAATTTACATCAACAAAACTGGGATGAAGTGACAGAGGAACCAAAGTTACATGTGTATAAATTTGGAATTGATCTTAAAGAGGATGACGTTAATAAATGTGGAGTTCTTCCTTTAATACAATACAAAGAAGGTTATTGCTATCATGTAGTTTGTCAGAAAATTAAATGAAATAGTTGCAAAGATTTAATATTTGGAAGAGATAATATGAAAGAAATACTAGAAATAAATAGATATTTCCAAGGGTTTAACAGAGGTTGTCTCTTATATCCTAAAGATACAAGTACAAATTTTTATTTGATATAATTATGTAGTCATTGTTAAACTGATGAAAAAAGGAAATTAGTCATGTATAAAACATGAAATGCTTTGGCAGATTAAGATTCTTCTTAATGTTGTCAATTGTGATGAGGGTCACAATATAGAAAAAATACAAAGGAAGTTTGTCTGGAGATCAACAAATGGTCTTTTAAATAATTCAGATATTGCTGTATTTAATTAATAATTACTTAATAATTAAAATATTCTACCTTTAAAGAATAATTATCAACAAAAAAAAAAACAACATACAAATTTAAAACAATGCTGATCATAATTTATAAAAAAAATTGTTTTCAAATTTGAAACAATTGAAATTATAAATGAATTTTAGTCTTTCAATTTTCTTTCTATAAGATATTTTTCTCTAAGTATTACTGGATTTTTAAATCTCTTTATTGTTTCTATGAAATTTATTTGCTTATTTTTTTCTTTTTTATATTTTATACATTTATTCATAATTTACTTGTAATTTCTTTGTCTATTAATTTGATTATTGTTTGTTTGTTGCTGTATAAGAGTAATAATTACATAATAATTACGATATTTTAATTTTACAGAATAATTATAGGGCTTATTAACTTCGACGTAATATTCAAGAAATTTTATTTTCTCCTCAATTAGTTTTTTAAAAATTAATATAAAATAAAGTTCTGTCTAAAATTCAACCCTTATTCTATTTTTAAAAGGTGTCAAAAGAAATCAGTTGTTAAAAGAAAAATCAAACAACTAACTATAACATAGATAAATATTTTCAATGTTTTCAAATATTCTTAACATTTCTCTCAATCATTTACTTCAATTCCCATGTGATGGACACGTCTTAACACACAAAATCCATCTCCGTTTTTAAAACTCTTTCAAAATTACAATAAATACTCGTACAAATTCAATCTTTACAAAAACTTAAAAGAAAGTCTCTTTTCAAATAACGCTTTATATTAAATTAAATATATCATTTATATTTATTTAATTAAATCATTATTTACAACAAAATATTTTTTAAAAGATTGTGGGAAATTTAATAGGCCAACACTGACCTAATATTTCGATGTGGGGGTGACTTTGTTTAGGTTACCCCAACGATTAACACTGTTTGTCGCAAAAATAAGATATCAATTTTATGTTGAAATGAATTAAATTTTTTAAATAAATCTAATCAGTTTACAAAAGATTTCAGATATTTTTATATTCAAACATGATAACATCACAGATCATAAAAAAACGAAGTTTTCCTGCAAATGACGTATTTTTGATTTGTAAAGAAAAATAATAACCGAACGTTATACTTACTTCTTTCTCTTTTCTTTTGTCTGATTTCTTTTCCTTGGGGAAATACAACGTTAGAGAAAAGGGGAAAACTATATTTTAAATAACTGTTTTCAGCGTGGAGAAAATTAGAAATTATCGTCCATTTACAAGCAAAACAGGAAACATTTTCGTAAGAGCGATAAACAAGGGAGATAAGAGCGATATTTTCCTAGGCTAAAATTACGATTCATCCTATATCTCAGCAGGTAGATTTTGACACGAGGTCATTTTTTAGTGGGAAGCCATTCGCGATTCGAGACTAATCACTGGAGATAAGAAAAAAATCCCTACTAACATCGGCATTCCTCTGGCGTCAAGTGATGAATTCTGTCATGTATAGCAAGAATTTCATGGAGTTGTTTCCTCGCGAAGTGTTGTTATTCCGCTCGCTAGATTGTGAGAAATAAAAGGAGGATGAAGAAGTAAGATGGCGATAGTCGAACGGTGTTTTTGGAAATAAGTTTTATTTTGCAGGAGGGAATATTGGGTTTGCTTTTGGTGCTGCAAGACTCGTGGTGGTTAAGATTGTGAGTAAGGAGACGAAATGGCGGCATGAGAAGTTGGGAAGGTTGAGATGGCAGCGTGTGTCGTCGGACGTGTGAGAGTTTGTGTTCGTTGGTTTAACGAAAGACATGTTGCAGTTGTATGAACTGAACTTTAGATGTCACCGTGAGTTTCATGTCTGGTATTTGGGGAGAGTATGCGTTATCTCCATTAAAGTGGCCCAGAGGTGAATGATAGCTAGTGCGTCGAGAGCGGAATAAAAGCTTCGCATTGACATAGCCAATTTTGGGGGTGACATAAAGTTGTGCCTGTGCGAGGCATGTTGAACGTATCTAATTTATATTCAACTGGGATTCCTTGCAAGGAATCCATAAATTAGATGGGTTCCCTCGTGGGTCCATGTTTCTGCTGCTGCTATTCTAGAGCCGCAGTGAGACGTCTGCACTGGGCGGCCTTGTCCAGCTAAAAGAATGTTATTGAAGAACGGCCAATGTAACGTCTGCACTGGACGGCGTTCTCCAGCCGTCCGGGATGAATAGGATAGGTCATCCTGATTGGGTGAAATTAAGTGTCGAATTAAATTTGCGCGCCAAACTAAAATACGAAATTTCCCTTCCACTACAACCATTTCAACTTTGTAGAAATCTTTATGTGTGTTGTATTTGTAGTGGGGGGGTATAGTTATATAAAAGGTCTACCTCACATATTGACCTCTCGCCACAAACCCACAAAGTGAATAAGTGAAAAACAACACAATAACAATATATATATATATATATATATATATATATTTCTGAATTATTATATATATATATATATATATATATGTATATATATATATATAATATTTAAGAAATAAAAGCATATGATGTTAAAAAAATAACAAAATAATCTTATAAATAAAAGAAATATAAAATAAACTGATAATCTTATGAGTCTAATAATAATAATAATAATAATGATCCAATGAATAATTCAGACAAAACAGGCAAATAAATTTATTTCAATACACAACATTCAAAGTAGAACAAATAATTTAAGACAAAACAAATTTGTTGAAATAAATCAAATTGTTTATTCAAATATTTTCTTTAATTTGGTTTCATGGCATATCAACCATTGAAAGTTATTTAATGCCAAATCCATTTTTAAATATACAAATAGTTCTATTTCAAAGAATTCAGTTCATCATATTTTAGTAACAGCTTGACTTTTACAATGAAAGGCTTAAAAACTTTTAGGTTTGAAACAATGTTTATTTCAGTTTTGTGATGAGAAACACTGGATTTTGAAATACACTTATCTGCAGTCTCTCTCTCTCTATATATATATATACATACTCATTCAGGATCGATATATATATATATATATATATATATATATATATATATATATATATATGCTTATTCTGGATCAGGCCTAATGAAAAGAATATGAAAAATATTCTATCTGAGGAAAAGAAAGGGAGTTGTCAACTGTGAACAGTGCATTGTGGGATTTGAAGAGGTCAGAAAAATGGACAAACTTGTAAGGCAGCAGGAGATTGAATTTGTCATTGCACATGGTAGATGGACATTTGACTGGTGCACACAAGATAAACAGCTACATTTCTTGGGGAATAGACACCTATCTCTATCACTGGTTAATAAAACCTGTTTATATATGTATGTATATATATATATATATATATATATATATATATATATATATATGTATGTATGTATGTATGTATTCATTGAAAAAGAGAGAGATACTGATCGATTCAGTTTGACGTATTTTTATTATTGTCATTGTATGAGCCAAAAGAAGAAAAAAAAGAAAAACAGATGCTTGTAAAGCTCTTGCTAGTTTCACAATGTACCTTGTAGCACCTAAAAATTAAAAAAAACATAGTGAACTGGTTTTGAGACATGAACAATTTAAGAATATTGTCACAACAATCATATACGGTACAAAGTTTCGATGTGACCAGATGACTGACTGAATAAGCCTTTCAATCACACGTCTAGCCTGGTAAGAATAGTTGAGTGTTCCAAGTTAGTTGACCACTCAGTTGCTAGATCAAGTCTCACTCAATCACCTGTATCTAAATCTTTATAGGTTGGTTGGTTGATTGTTTGGGCTTCATGGCATATCAACCTTCGTAGGTTATTTAATGCCAAAAGAGATTTTTATACAAATAGTTATGTTGCGTAGCCATATACACGAATATGGCCATGTGCGAAATAGACATGTAATGTTCATTACTACAGAACATATAAAGAACAGGAATCTCAAAAACACGTAACGACTTCTTGTTCAGGTACGAAACCTTTTTATTAACTTTGAGTTAAAGGTTTCGACGTAAGGAGGAGAGACACAATCTTCTATGCTGTCTTATTCATTTGGCCCCCAACTCGAGTGCCCCCATCGGGCGCACGTTCGCCTCGCGCCTGCGAGCTCCAAAATTGATCCTTCTCGTTCGGCGTCCAAAACCCGACTCTTATTTTCTTCAAATTCTCACACAAATTTCCGCGTGCTTCCGGTGCGTGACGTCACCCGCACCTTGTCACCCAGTATCGTCTCGGACTGTTATAACATCTGAGTGACACCTCCATCCGCTCGCGCGCACCCGCGTTAACACCTGCTTCAATCTTACATCCAACCAACCCATGTGCTGAGCCGAAATGTTCTCAGCCTAACTAAACTCAAAGGCATGAATCGAAATCCCTCGGCTATTTCATAACAGTTATATTTCAAACAATTATGTTTAGCATGTGTACACAGTTTAAGTGTCAAAAACATTTCTATTTCAAGCAATTCAGTTTATTCAAACAGTTCTAATTCAGCTTAGTAAAAGTACAAATTTGTTTACACACACTTAAATGTCAAAACAGTTCTATTTCAAACAATTCAGTTTAGTGCAAGTAGAGTTTCAATGTCAAAAAAAGTTCCATTTCAATCAATTTAGTATACCATAAGCAAGTAGTTTCAATGTAAGTACAGTTAGATTGTCAAAAACATATCTATTTCAAGTTATTCAATTTAGTCAAACAATTCTAATTCAAAACAATTCAGTTTAGCAGAAGTATGCAGTTAGTTCTATTTAACCCATAGATTGGGCCCTTTCAGATGCTACCATTCCGGGCCAGAGTGGACCTGGGAGCAATGCCAATGAAGGGGTACTCTGCATTCCCTAAAGCTCCTACATCACTGGAGCCTCACCATCAGATTGTATAGTTTCATATTTAGGACACTCATTGTGTCATCTTCCCCCTCTGCAGAGGTGCAGTCAGTTTAATCTACAGCCCCAGCCAACTGGGCAATCCACAGAGCTAATGTCAAAACAGATATATTTCAGATGATTCAGTTCAGCATAAATACACAGGTTAGATGTCAACATAGTTCTATTTTGAGATATACAGTTTAGCATAAGTACACAGTTTACATGTCAAAAAACAGCAAATTCAAGAAACCACAGTTTGGTTCTATTTAACCCATAGATAGGACCCTAACCCTGCCTACACCCCAGGAGAGAGTGGACCGGGGAGTGATAGCAATAAAGGGGTACTTTGCATTCCCCAAAGCTCTAGCACTACTGGAACCTCACCATCAGATTGTTTAGTCTCATATCCAGGACACTCACTGCGGGGGTCTTACCCATCTGCTGAGAAGCAGTCGGTCTATTCTACAGACCCAAACGACTAGGCAATAAAACTTTATGGGTAACAAGTCATAGTTAATAGGTGACCTCATTGTGGGTGGGTCTTACCTATCTCAACAGAGGTGCAGTTGGTATATTACACAGTGCCAACTGACAAGTGGCCTTATTCGACTATGTCTTACCTTTCTCTCTACAGAAGTACAGTTGACATATCTTTCAGAACCGAATTACCCCACTTTTAACCATATTTACCAACCCCTCCGTGGGGCAGGATATGACACAAGGTCAATTTTTAAGCGGAGTTTCAATGCAGAGTTTTCTTTCTCCTCAACTAGTTGCTTCACCAAGAACCCAGTCTGCTCTAATATTTACCCATAGCTGGAGGGAGAATAATTGGATTCATACCGTTCCCAAGTGTATTAGTGCTATGTGAAATGCAATCCGTCTCGTCCAGGGTTTGAACTCATGTCGCCATGTCCATTTCCTATGATGATAACCATTACACAACGGGCACCCCACTTTTAACTGTTCCTATCTTTTTCAAAAGAAGCAGATCGTATGATTAGATGTGTTATTATAATATTATTCATGAGAACTAATCCATATCCACTTCTGTACTTGACATTGAAGCCAGTTGGGTAAATGTGGCAGCATTTTCGTTCTATTTCTTGAATATTGTCATAAAAGACCCAATTTTCATCAACAGTAATGCTATTCTAGACAAACACGTCATATATCTGTCTTAAAAGAAATGTCACCATGAATAGAAAGTCTTACTTATTATTCTAAGAGAATGAGGAACACAAATACCCAGTTTTCCATTGTTTCTATCTTTTTCAGAGGCAGCAAATTGTACGATTAGATATGTTATGGTCAAATGTTAATTCTCTTAACCCACACAAATGAATATATGAAATTTTCACATTGTTACATAGATGAAATATCGATCAACAAATTCTACAAAAAAAATTGTTTCTTACTAGTGTGTGTTTGCATGTGTCTTTTTAAACTTGTATGCTGTGAAAATGCTAACTCACAATTTTTACAAGGAAATGCCAGCTCTTCATATTGGGTTTGGAATTTTAAATAAAGGGAAAATGCTGATTTGCTCAATGAAACAAAGTTGGCTATCACTTGTAAAAGAAAATTCTTATGGGCTGTCAATATGCATATCCAATGATTTAGCAAAGAACATATTTTACATTTGGTATGTGTTTGAATGTCTCTTTTAAATTTCAAAATTATTTTCTTCCTGATTGCTGCTGTTATCTGTGAAGAAATAAAAGTTAAATCATTACTAAGACAATAAAAATCAGGAGATTCATACATTATTTAGAATCAGTTTATATTTCAGTTAATTGTGACATGTCATATATACTTAGTACAAAGATGTAAATAAAATTCTTTACAACTGTTGAACAAATAAAGGAATTTCATAGAAATGCAGTAATTTTTCTAATTTTATGAAAGATTTATCCGAATTGAAAGGACATTTTATTAATAATAAGTATTAAAGAAAATTCTTTTTGCTCTAACATTTTGCAAAGTAAGATTTATGGAAAAACCATGGACCGTAAAAGGATTAAGAAGACTGCAGCTGACATCACATTTAAATATACTCTCATATGAATTTATCAACAATAGCCAGAAATTTCTTTGCATTGTAATGAAAATTAATGCATAACAAGAGTCTGTTGTTTTATCAATCAATTTCAATGTAACATTTAGCAAAGAAGCATTAATAAAAAAAGCAAAAAAAAACAAATGGAAAAGAAAATCACCCAAAAACAATTTCTTTCTGTTTGGCATTTCATTTACTATCAACACAGAAGAGAAATTCGTACTTTTCTAAATCTCACTGAATTACTTGCAAGCAATAGAATTAAAGAAACATATTCATATTATTTTTATATTAAGAATAGAAAACAAAAAGGAAAAAAAAAATTCAAGTCAAATTTTTTTTTTTCTTCATATGAGGAAATAGTTGTCTGAATTTTTTGGATGAAACTTGATGATTTTTATCATACAGGCTTTTCGAACTATTATCTTCATCTTTATTGTTATATTTTCAATGTTTCACCCAAAATGTCTTTCAGCCTTCTTCAGGTGTTTATCAAACTCAAAATCCTATACAGAACTTCCTTTATTTAATCCACGGCGGGGGACGCTTGTTTTAATTCTGTTAACTATCACCGAGTATAAGTGCTAAGTATTCCTGTACTGTTTCTTGCCTGCAGTCAGGATTGAACCTGCAACCTCTAGATAATTGATTCTTTAGAAGCTTAGGGTACCAACGTCAATAACTGCTATGCTATGTGTCCTGCTGGACAATTCATAGTCTATATTTTGGACTTATAAAATTAATGTTTCCATATCACGATAATTACTACTACTACATATGATTTTTTACCTGAGCTTATATTCCAAATTTTATACTGTTTTTTTATTATTTGTCACCATATTGATTACTGTTTACCATATTGTATTAATCTCTATACTTGCTCTACTCAACAGGTCATTCTAGTCCAACATAGGTGATGATTTTTTAAGGTGTCTAATTCTCCAGTGTTCATCTTGATCAATTATTTTAACTTTATCCCATGAGGGCAGATGATTTCCCTTTTCTTTACATATATGGTCTGCTATACCAGACTTTTCAATTTCACCTCGTATTACTGCTTGCCTGAGTTCTTCTAAACTTATTTTTAGTGGGCGGCATATCTCACCTTTGTATGCATTACCACCACTGTAACGGATGATGTACACACAGTTCTTGATAACATTCAATTCTGTTGGTGGCTTGACACGGAAGAGATACCTCCAGAGAGTTGAGCCACTTGTGAATATTGTCCTGATGTCATATCGACTACACATCCATTGGATCCTTTTGTCTAGGCCTTTAACATAGGGCAGACATATTGTGATGAGTTTTCAGGCATCATCTCCTATCCGGGTTTCTTGGAGCCGATGTTGGATTTATTGTTGGATTTGGTGCCTCTTGACCACGTGGAATTCCTGTTCATATGATTTATCCAGATATTGTTGGATTCAAGTTCTGTCTTCTATAATTGCTATTCTTTACAGGAAGAGAGTAAGTTTGCAAGTGAGTTCCGATCATATTTGATGTTTCTTCAGTTGGTTGTTATGAAATCTGTCTCGGACCAATTCACACGCTCAAATCATTTTGTAAATTTCTGCACCCTCCAGGAATTAACTGGAATATTCCATGTTAAACTTGGTGGACCTAGCTTGAAGTCTCGGCATCTGTACAGGAATTTCAGGTGGTTGGTCGTTTGTGCCAATTCTTGATTTAGTCATCCTCTTTCCATTGATTTGATATATCGGGTTCATACCGACAGGATATTAGTTGTCTGAAGGGAAAGCGTCTGCCCTAATAGGATAAAGTTGAAATAAACGATAGAGATTAATACTGGAGTATTAGATATCGTTAGGAATCAGCACATATACTGGACTACAGTGACCTGTTGCATAGAGTATGTATACCACTGAATACAATATGGGAACCAATAATGAAAAACTTAGATAAAAAAGAATTCAGAAAAAAATTATTTTGAATTGGAATATGAGCTCAGGTAAGAAAATCATACATAGTAGTAGTAATCACAGCAGAAATATAACAATAACAATAAAGTAAATAGTCCAAAAACCCTGAATGATAAAAGGAAAAATAATTATTTCCTACAGATGTAATTAATAAAAACAATAATAGTAATAACGATAGCAATCCTGAAAGAGAATAAGTTATTTGTGCTTTTCTCAATTTCACTGAACTTGTATCTGAACAACAGAATTTAAAAAATTAAACTACAATTGTGCTGTTACATTATCTTTCAGACAAATACCCTTGGGAAAGTCATGATCACTTTCATTCCCTTCTTATGGGTTAAAATAGTATCACTGCTGTTCTTCTACAAGGATAGATTTACCATTAAATATACCCACAAGTCTGAATGCCAGATTAACTACCTTAGAAAAGGCATGAACACTTTCATTCCCTATGCTATGGGTTAAAAGAGTGTCACTGCTGTTCTTCTACAAGGATAGATTTACCATTAAATATACCCACAAGTCTGAATGCCAGACTAATTCCCTGAGGAAAGGCATGAACACGTTCATTCCCTTCCATTGAGTTAAAATAGTATCACTGCTTTTCCTCTACAAGGATAGATTTACAATTAAATATGCCCACAAGTCTGAATGCCAGAATAATTCCCTTAGGAAAGGCATGAACACATCCATTCCAATTTTATTGGTTAAAATAGTACCACTGCTTTTCCTCTACAAGGATAGATTTACCATTAAATATACCCACAAGTCTGAAAGCCAGACTACTGCCCTTAGGAAAGGCATGAACACTTTCATTCCCTTCCAATGGGTTAATATAGTATCACTGCTGTTCTTCCATGGGATAGATTTACCATTAAATATACCAACAAGTCTGAATGCCAGATTAACTACCTTAGAAAAGGCATGAACAGTTTTATTCCCTTCATGTGGGTTAAAATAGTATCACTGCTGTTCTTCTACAATGATAGATTTACCATTAAATATATCCACAAGACTGAATGCCAGTTTAATTCCCTTAGGAAAGGCATGAACACGTTCATTCCCTTTGCTATGGGTTAAAATAGTATTACTGCTGCTCTTCATTATCCATTAAAAATTGTCTTTTTCTTTTTTTTTTTTTTGGTCTACATGCGTTTTGTCAACAAATTGGTTGACTTATTTTATCGTCTGCTTGCTTAAATTTCGTTCCAGCATATTCTGATTCTTTCCGTTATCGGCCCAGAAACGTTTGGGAAAGCTCGGCTTTTTCACGGGATCATTGTTGTGCGCCCTTTCAAAATTACAATAAACACTCTTACAATTCCAATTTTCAGTAAAACTTCAAAAAAGAAATCTTTTCAAATAACGTTTTATGTTTATCTAATTAAATCATTGTTCATAATAAAATAGTTTTAAAAAGATTGAGGGAAATTTAATCTACCAACACTTACCTAAGATTTTGGTGGGGGACTTGGCTAATGTCGCCCCAATGATTAATACCATTTTTAGCAAAAATAAAATATCAATTAAATGTTGAAATGAATTAAATTTAAAAAAACTGAATCAGTTTACAGAAGATTTTGGATATTTTCATATTCAATGAAGATAAAATCACAAATGATAAAAAAAAGAAAGTCACTTGCAAATTACATATTTTTGATTTGTAAAGAAAAATAAAAACCAAACGTTATACTTACTTCTTTCTCTTTTCTTTTGTCTGATTTCTTTGTCTTCGGGAGATATGACGTTAGAGAAAAGGGGAAAACTATATTTTCAATAAAATTACTGTAATGAACACTCAATAAAATAACTGCTTTCAGCTTGGAAAAAAATAAGAAATTATCATCCATGATTCGAGACTGATGAGTGGAGATAAGAAAAATGCCTGCTAACATTGACATTCCCTGTTGTGGCTCCTCAAACGTCAAATGATGAATTCAGTAAAGCATAGCAAGAATTTCATGGAGGGACGTTCCCTAGGCCAAAGCGCATCAGATCAACGACATCCAGGCAGACAGCCGTTTAATAAGAATCATTGAATGAAATCAAAAGACAAGACTTTTATAAAAATTTAAGTTCTCTAATTAATGATAAGTAGATTCATACCTTTACAATGTGTATTCGTTCAGAAGTGATAAGTCAATAATATGAATAGAAATATTAAAAATTAACTTTAAAGCCAGTGAAAGATTAATCTATGATTCATGTCGTTGTTTTATATATAAAAAAAACTCTAACCGAATCCTGGGCCCTTTATAATCTTTACTACAAGGGTTAGGTGTAGATGTAGAGGTAGGTTTGGATTAAGTTTGAAATAAACTGTTAAAATCCCTCATTTTTGAACGTGTGAGTTTTTCGCGTTAGGTTTAAATGGTCGTTTTTATTGAAGACTATGTGACAGCAAGTCTCCTCCGAATTGCAATATTCTTTTCAGTCTATAAGTTGCCTTTAATATTGCTGTCATCTAGATAGATTCGGTTCCTTCTTTGACGTTCACTTCTCCAAATGCTCCAATTATAATTAGTATCACAGTCACTTTCATATTCCACAGATTTTTTAGTTCTCAGGCAAGATCGAAGTATTTGTTTATGTTTTTGCTTTCGTTTATTTTCACTCTACGTGTGATCCATTGAAATGTCAAAATCTGACAGTTGACAAGTTCTTTTCTTCTTGTTAATTGATATTAGATCTTCTCTTCTGGCCTTTTTCAACTACAGATGCAGTCACTTGCAGGAATAGATGCTTCTTTCTACAAATTTTTGATATTTTACAAAGCATCCGTGTGAATACACACAAGAGAGAATCTGTTTCTAAAATAAAACAGTTTTTGCTTTCTTTTATTTTCCCTCTTCGTATGATGCATTGAAATGGCAAAAAAAAACCCAGTCAGCTGGCAAAATACAAGGAGCACACAATAAGTTTCCAGACTTTTTTCGCATGAGCGCTTTCATTGATAGTACACACATGAAACTCTAGTCCCCTTCGAAATAATCTCGTCCGGCTTCACTGCACTTATTGTACCTTTCAAACAACTTCTGGAAGTCCTCTTGTCTGAGTGTGTCACTGACCTTCATCACAGCCTCTGTCATGTCCTCAATTCTCTCATAATAACATCCTCTGAGCTTAGGGAATAATCAAAAGTCACAGGAAGCAAGGTGTGGACAATAGGGAGGCTGATGGACTGTTTTCAAACCCATCTTGGTCAAATAGTCTGTGACAAGGATGGAGTTGTAGACTGGTGAACTGTCCAGGTGGAAATGCCACTGAGCCGATTTGAAGAGTGCTGGCTTCTTCCCAAGGAATCTCTACCTGAACTCCCTTTAAACCTCAACATAGTATTACTTGCTGACTATCCGTCCAGTGGGAACCCAGCTCTGGTGTCCTGACTTCCTTACTCCTCCCAAACGTCTCATCATCCCTCAGACTCCCAGCCTTCCTTGAATCTCTTATGCCACTCAAAAACTGATGTTCGATTCATGCAAGATGCTCCAAAAGCAGCCTGAAGAATTCCATACGTTTCTGTGGCATTTTTTCCAAGTTTAAAACACAATTTTATTGCATATCGTTCTTCTAAAGTGTCCTCACATCCAGATTGCATTTTTGAAATTCACCAGCTGTGACAATCAGGCTTTAGTTTGGTGTATTCCAATTGCTGCTGTAGCTGTTCATTTGAACCTGAAATCCTAAAAATTAGTCAGTCATCTCATAAGATGTATAGCAATAACATAGTGAACTTTAAAGGGTCTATGACAATTTTATATGCCAATACAAAAAAAGTCTGGAAACTTATTGAAGACACTAGTACATTCATTTCTTAAGATAATGTGACAGAAAACTTGCAGAGAAGCAATCAGTGTATTCTACAGCCCCAATGAACTTAGCCATTGTCTTAAAAGGCATTACAAGAATCATGATAGACCTATATATATATATAGAGAGAGAGAGAGTGAGAGAGAGATGAAAGTTTTAGAAAGTATTCATGTGAAGCTGTTAATATAAACAAAGCAGGCAGCTAGCAAAATACATTGTCAATTAGTTATTATCATAATCATCAAATCGTGCCGACAGTGCACATTTCCCTGACTCTCTTTCTCGATCCGTCCCTATAATCCCTCATTCCATGCAGGTCCTCCCAACTATATTGAGAATTCACACAAAACTGATGAAAAAAATGTTTACTAGTCAACAAATATTGGCATGTCCCTTTGTAGGGCTCAATAGAACTATGTCATTCATGAGTTCATCCTTATTTCTTTACCGGTGTCCTGCATGTCTTATTTGTCATAAAAATATCTGGAGATGAGTGGTAAGTGGCCATACAGCTGTTGATCTCAGAGACTAATAAAACCTACTTCAGATGAAACACCAACAGCACAAGACTTATAATATTTGTTGGACAATGCCATTTCACTTAATAAATAGGTAATTCTAATTCACTGTGTATCTCTTCCCTACTGCAATACAACATGTTCAAATTCAAAAACTAAGTCAAGCATCTAAAATCATCCATTACAGATCAAAGTCATTGCACAAAAATGTATTTACTCAAGATAATGTAACAACACAACTGTGAGAAGGAAAATGCTTATCCTATGTTCTGGCTTAATGGTAATAATGCTTTGACCCTAACATTGAGACAGACCCCAGTGTCATCATTTGAAGAAGATGTTGGTTGCACAGTTGTTGTTTGTGAGCAGTACAGCATGTAGACATACTGTTATAGATTTTATGAATTGTGATATAGACCTGGAAATAAATTTACTAACAAAATATATATATTCTTTCTAAAGACCTTAGATATTTGAATCCAGCAAAAATTCTATTTAGAAATTTCATGAATACAATTAAAAATATTCCAGACTTTTCCATATAAGTTTCATACAAATCAAATATTTCTATACATAGACTCCCACTGATTTTGGAAGGTAGAGAATTAAAAACAATCAAATATTCTTTACTCTCATTGCGTAAGAATGACTCTTAATTTCAGTTATAAAATCCTGCTTATATAAAAATATTTTTTATATTGCACTGGGATGTCATACGACAATGTACACACTCAACTGACATTGAAAGGTAGGAAAAAAACACATAAATAACTTTATATATGGCAATGAAGAACATGTAATTTCAGAGAGAAATTTCTCTTTAAACACTACAATTATTTAATACTCATATGGGATGTGATGTTCGACAGCACCGTATATATATATATATATATATATATATATAAAATATTAATAAATAAATATTTATTAGATTTATGTATGTATTGCCATGAATGTTTGGCAGGGACCTTAGGTTTCATGAAATTTTACAAACAACAATTCTCAGGCAGATAATGAAAGGAAGTGAAGAAATTTAAAAAAAAAACATAACGAAAAACACGGTGCAGCATGTGTAAATAATGTTATAGATTTTACTTTACTAAATTAAAATGATTTATGGAGTTAACAAGAAAAAGTTTTCTCTCCACTGTGTTTTCGCTTGTGGAATTTTAATGAGGAAGTTCTAGAAAATGCTGATCCACAGAGATCACAAGAATATGGTTTCTCACCAGTGTGTGTTCGCAGGTGAACTTTTAAATGAATATTCTGGGAAAATCTTGATCCACAAATTTCACAAGAAAATGGTTTCTCCCCAGTGTGTGTTCGCATGTGACGCTTCAAATAGTAATTCAGGGAAAATCTTGATCCACAAACATCACAAGAAAACGCTTTCTCTCCACTGTGTTTTTGTTTCTCTCCTGTGTGTGTTCGCATATGACGTTTCAAATTGGAATCCAAGGAAAATCTTGCATTACACACTCCACACGATAACGGTTTCTCTCCAGTGTGTGTACGCATGTGTTCTCTTAAAAACTTACTCCAGGAAAATCTTGATCCACAAACTTCACAAGAATATGGTTTCTCTCCAGTGTGTGTCTGTAAGTGCCTTTTTAAAGTTAACCTTAAAGAAAATGCTGATCCGCAGACTTCACAAGAAAATGGTTTCTCTCCAGTGTGTGTTCGCATGTGCGCTTTTAAACTGGAATTTGATGAAAGTGCTGATCCACAAACTTCACAAGAATATGGTTTCTCACCAGTGTGGCTTTGCATGTGGCGTTTTAAGTATGACCTATATAAAAAGTCTAATCCACAAACTTCACAAGAATATGGTTTCTCACCAGGGTGTGTTCGCATGTGGCATTTTAAATGTGACCAATCTGAAAATGCTGATCCACAAACTCCACAACAAAATGGTTTCTCTCCTGTGTGTATTCGCATGTGTTCTTTTAAAAACTTATTACAGGAAAATCCTGATCCACAAACTTCACAAGAATAAGGTTTCTCTCCAGTGTGTTTTTGCATGTGCTTTTTTAAAGTTGACCCATCAGAAAATGCTGATCCACAAACTTCACAAGAAAATGGTTTCTCTCCTCTGTGTGTTCGCATGTGCTTTTTTAAAGTTGACCTTAAAGAAAATGATGATCCGCAGACTTTACAAGAAAATGGTTTCTCTCCAGTGTGTGTTCGCATGTGCCCTTTTAAACTGGAATTTTTAGAAAATGCTGATCCACAAACTTCGCAAGAATATGGTTTCTCACCAGTGTGGCTTTGCATGTGGCGTTTTAAGTATGACCCATTTGAAAATGCCGATCCACAAACTTCACAAGAAAATGGTTTCTCTCCTGTGTGTGTTCGCATGTGCTCTTTTAAACTGTACTTTGTAGAAAGTGCTGATCCACAAATTTCACAAGAATATGGTTTCTCTCCAGTGTGTGTTCGCATGTGGTATTTTAAATATGACCCATCAGAAAATGCTGATCCACAAACTTCACAAGAAAATGGTTTCTCTCCTGTGTGTGTTCGCATGTGCCTTCTTAACTTTGAACTTACAGAAAATGCTGATCCACAGACTTCACAAGAAAATGGTTTCTCTCCAGTGTGTGTTCGCATGTGCTCTTTTAAACTGGAATTTGTAGAAAGAGCAGATCCACAAACTTCACAAGAATATGGTTTCTCACCAGGGTGTATTTGCATGTGTGATTTTAAACTTAACCTAGAAGAAAATGCTGATCCACAGACGCCACAAGAAAATGGTTTCTTACCAGTGTGGGGTAGCATGTCGTAGTTCAAATGTGACCAATATAAAAATACTAATCCACAGACTTTACAAGAAAATTGTTTGACTACTCTCAACAAGTGTGCTTTTTTAAACTTGTATGCAGAATAAAGTGTTAAATGCTGATTTGCTCAATGAAACAGTTGGCTATCACTCGTCAAAGAAAATTCTTATTGGCTGCCAATATGCATATCCAATGACATAGCAAAGAACATATTTTACATTTGGTATGTGTTTAATGTCTCTTTCAAATTTTAAAATTGTTTTTTCCCATCATCCGTTGTGATCTGTGAAGGAATAAAAGTTAAATTATTAATTAGACAATAACAATCACAAAATTCATAGATTTAGAATCAGTTTATATTTCAGTTAATTGCAAGAAGTAAAAGTAAGTCAAGTAGGCAACCAAAAGGCTCCCTTTTCAATAGCTATAACACCGATGTGAAGGGATGGGCGCTACTCCTTTCTCTGGATTACTCCACTTTACCCATGATATGTACCTTATATTGCTGAGTTTTAAGCAAGGCGTTATCAAGTAATATTTTCAAAGTCTTTGATATGATGTGACATGGGATTGAACCCAACTCTCACAGACCATTGGCGAACACTCTATCACAAGTCAAATGAGCCAGTTTTGCAGCATGTCGTACATACTTAATGCAATGGTGTAAATAAAATTATTATACAACTGTTCAACAAATAAAGGAATTTCATAGAAATGCAGTAAATTTTTAAATTTTATGAAAGATTTACCAAAATTAAAAGGATATTTTATAAATAATAGATTCATAGAAAAAAAATGGAAAAGGAAATGCATTTTATATATTTGTTTATTTTGATTGTCCTAAGTGGACAACGATGATATCACGTTTAAATATGCTCTCATATGAACTTATCAATTATAGCCAGAAATTTCTTTTTTTATATTTTAATGACAATTTATACATAAACTGAATCTGTCATTTTATTGATCAATTTCGCTGTAACATTTAGTAATGAAACGTTAATAAAAAATCAATATAACAAATGTGAAGAATATTAATTGACTTGAAAATGGTCTGTTATGGTCAAACTATTCTTGGTAATGCTTCCCTATACAAATGTTTTAGCATAAGTCCTGGCAGGGTCAGCTGGAATGGCAATTTTTCCAAGTAGCTCTGGCCAATCATCGGATCCTGTTTGCAGCGCCATGAAGAATATTGGTTGACTTGAGAATGGTCTGACACACCAGTACCAAATGATCCGACATTGCATTTACTGAATGAATATATGGGTGAATAGACATCACTTATGCAAATGTGTTGGGCATGTCATCCTGGCACCACAGATAAACCCACCTGCCGCATTAAGAGCTCTCTTATAAAATGAGGTAAGTTTAGCTGGCTTGCTTTCATC
This sequence comes from Sepioteuthis lessoniana, assembly GCA_963585895.1. Classification (NCBI taxonomy): domain Eukaryota; kingdom Metazoa; phylum Mollusca; class Cephalopoda; order Myopsida; family Loliginidae; genus Sepioteuthis; species Sepioteuthis lessoniana. The sequence continues at coordinate 13,902,615 of OY757908.1, read as the reverse complement.
AAGGAGATTCAAGAAGGCAGCCATGTTAGAAGGTGGGTCATTTTACTTCTACAATCACAAAGAAATTACTCTAAAAGAATTTCTTTCTGTTTTTCATTTCATTTACTATCAACACAGAACTGAAATTCATATTCTCTAAATCTCACTAAATTACTTGCAAGCAATAGAATTAAAGAAACATATTCATACTATTTTTATTTAGAACAGAAAAAAAAGGAAAATAAATTCAAGTCAAATTTTCTTTTTGTGCCTATGTGGAAGATACATGTCTGAATTTTGTAGAAGAAACTTGATGATTTTTATTATTCAGGGTTTTCAGACTGTTATCTTTATCTTTATTGTTATATTCTCAATGTTTTGCCCGAAATGACTTCCAGCCTTCTTCAGGTGTTTGTCAAACTTGGGAGCCTATACAGAACTTTGAACCATGTCCTTTATTTAATCCATGGGGATTGCTGGTTTTGACTCCGTTAACCATAACTGGGTATAAGTACTAAGTATTCTTGTATTGTTACTTGCGTGCAGTCAAGATTGCAGCTGCAACCTCTAGAGGATTGCTTCTTTAAAAGTTTCGCGAACCAACGCTAAGAAGTTAGGCTATGTGTCCTGCTTGACAGTTCAAAGGGAATTTTTGGGATTTATATATTATAGTGTTCTTATATCACTATGATTACTACTATTATGTATGATTTTTTACCTGAGCTTGTATCAAGACTATTTTTTTATCATGTATATTTATCTAACTTTTTTGATTATTGGTTCTCCTATTTCTACCGAACAGGTCACTGTGGCCCAACATATGTGCTGATTCCTTAAGGTGACTTTGTTTCCAAAGTTTACCACTATCAAATATTTTAACTTTATCCCATAAGGGCAGATGGTCTCCCTTTTCTTTCCAGATATGCTCTGCCATACCTGACTTTTCAATTTTACCTCATATTACTGCTTTCTGATGTTCTTGTAACATTATTTTTAGTGGCCGGCATATCTTGCCTTTGTATGTTCTACCACCACTGTAATGAATGAAGTACATACAGTTGTTGATGATGTTGAATTCTGTTGGTGGCTTGACACAGAAGAGATACCTCCAGGGAGTTGAGCCATTTGTGAATATTGTCCTGATGTCATATGGACGACATATACTTTGGATCCTTTCGGCTAGTCCTTTCACGTAGGGAAGATATTTTGTGGTGAATTTTCAAGTATTGTCTTCTATCCTCCAATCCAGGTTTCTTGGAGCCAATGCTATGCACTCTGGGTAGTTGTTATGATGAAGGTTACACCTTGAACTAATCATTTCTTCTTGATATACATCTATATCACTACTAATGGCTTTAGCTCAATGTTGTAAGCAACAGACTATTCCATTCTTCAGATTATATATGGATGATGGCAGTTGAAATTGAGGTACTATCCAGAGAAGGTGGGGTTATGCTATACACACGACCTGATCCTTGCGCGGTTCATGTTAGTAATATCTTGATGAAGGGTAATTTATTATCTTGTTCCTTCTCCATAGTGAACTGTACAGATGGTCGGATTGAGTACATTCAATCAAGTAATTTTTGAACATCTTCCTGATGAGGCCAGAGAACAAATGCATCATCTATGTATCTGAGACGCATTGATTGCTTTAGTGATGTAGATCCTAATGCCATTTCTTCAAACTATTTCATTTATATGTAGGCTAATACTTGTCGAACAATGGTGAGCCCATAACCAGTCCTTCTTCTTGTTGGTATCAATCAGGTCTCACCCTGAACAAAATTATCTCTACACAGAATGTCAATATTTTCATTCGATTATCTATTGGGGTGCAGGTGTCTTCTTCCGACAAGGGATGTGCAGTCAGTTTTTCCCCAATCACAGCAAATGTCTCATCAGTAGTGAACAGACTCATTACGTCCAAACTTACCATCTGGTTGGAACGAATGTGAGCATTACTGATTTTCTCCAAGAAGTGGGCAGATTTCTTAACATAAGACGAGGTCTTACCAGTTAGGGAGCAGATGATCTTTACAAGGAAGTGGGTCAATGGGTGACATGCTAACCTCCGTTACCGACCGTGCATCTCAATGGAATGCGATCATTATGTATTTTTGGAAGACCATATATGTGGTAGCTTGCTGTAAATTTGAGTTGGCAGTCTGTAATAAATTGGCTACATGGATGTGAACACTCATAAGAAATATATTAAAAAAAAGACGAGCTTGTGGCTTGTTTGCCTTTATAATTCATCACAACTGGGAGGGTAGTGACGTATGTCGTTCCCATTGGCCAATTCCATTTTAAAAACTCATTAGCAGTAGCATCTTAAAAGAAAATATTTTTTTGGAGGTGTGAACTGTGTGATTTTGTGAGCTTGGTGTATTTTTTACTGCAGGATTGCAGGCTAGAACAATAGTTTCAGTAGGGTCACTTGAGAGAACAAGTATGATGTTGGAAGATTTTCATATTTTCGGTTTTCATCTCCAAATTTGTAATTTGGTGAGTCTTGACCATGTAGAATTCGTGTTCTTATGGTTTATCTAGATATTGTTGGATTCAGGTTCTATCTTCTATGATTGCTATTTTTTCTAGGAACAGTGCAAGTTTGCATGAGATTTCCGACCATAGTAGATGTTTCTTTCAACAATACAGGAATACTTACGCTCATACACAGTTGTGGCAAACAGAATCAAAACAAGCACTCACTGTTGATTAAATAAATGAAGTTTTGAAGTTCTGTGTAGGTTCCCGACTTCGACAAACACCTCAAGAAGGCCAGAAGACATACTGGCCAAAACGTTAATATAACAATAGAAATAAAGACAATAGTCCAAAAACATCATATTTTCTAGAATCATTACTTTTGTCAAGGGTCATTTCGGCTGACAAACCTTCATTTGTTTATTATACATATCCTGTCTTCCCCAACGCCATTTTGACGCGAGGGGTTAAACATGCGGGGTTAAATATCCAGGACACTCATTGGCAGGGGAGGTTGTACCCCTCTGCAGAGAAGCAATTGGTGTATTCTACAGCTCCAGCAGACTGGGCAACTTTGTTGCTGTATCATATTATTAAATTTAACGTAACATTCAAGAACATTTTATTTTCTCATCATTTTTTTTTTTAAATTAATATCAAATAAAATTCTGTCTAAAATGCAACCCAGTTTTTATTTTTAAAATGTAATTTTAAAACCTTTTCTAAAAGCATTTTTTGTTTCTTATAGCACAACAATTTTTCATTACATTATGATTATCGTCTGTTTCACTGATTCACTACTTTTGTGACGTCACAATCGAACAGGCCTTCTCTTTCGCTCGTCTCGACCAGACACTTTCTCACTCTCACTCCTTTACACCTGCTATTATAATAAACCGTTATTTGTTGTGTTGTTTAAAAAGAAGTTTCATTATTCATTTGTGTTGCCTAAAAATATAGTGTTAGAGAAATTAACCATTTCCCAAAACACTAAAGATTTTGTCGCGAGGAATTCAGTTTGATGTATTTTTTTTTATCTGATTGTCATTGTAGGAGACAAATGAAGAAGCCAAACTTCAACAAGAAAGAAAAACAGATGCTTGTAAAACTCTTGATAGTTTCATAATGTACCTTGTAGCACCTATGAAATAACAAATGAGAGAGTACTGGTTTTGAGACGTAGTAGCTATTGAAAAGGGAGCCTTCTCGTTGTCTTCGACTTTGGTGGCCAACTTTACTTTAACTGAGGCTTAACAAAAAAAAAACAAACAAACAAACAAACAAAAAAACAAAACAAATCAAAACAATGAGGATCATAATTTATTAAAAATTGTTTTCAAATCTGAAACAATTGAAATAATGAACGAATTTTAATCTTTCCATTTTCTATCTATAACGTATTTTTCTATAAGTATTATTGGATTTTTAAATCTCTTTATTGTTTCAATGATATTATTTGCTTATTCGTATTTTTTCATAATTTACTTATAATTTCTTTGTCTATTGATTTAATTATTGTTTGTTTATTGCTGTATAAGAGTAATACTTACTGAATAATTACGATATTTTCATTTTACAGAATAATTATTGGGTTGATTAACTTTCACGTAACATTCAAGACATTTTATTTTCTCATCAATCATTTTTAAAAAAATTAATATCAAATAAAGTTCTGTCTAAAATGCAAGTCTGTTTTTATTTTGAAAATGTAATTTTAAAACCTTTTCTAAAAGCATTTTTTGTTTCTTGTAGCACAACAATTCTTCATTACATTATGATTATCGTCTGTTTCACTGATTCACTACTTTTTTGACGTCACAATCGAACAGGTCTTCTCTTTTGCTCGACTCGACCAGAATCATTAAGTTTGCCACTTTCATTGACCATCAAGAGGCGGTGTCAAAAGAAATCACTTGGTAAAAGAAAAATCAAACAACTAACTATAACATAGATAAATATTTTCAATGCTTTCAAATATTCTTAACATTTCTCTCAATCATTTACTTCAATTCCCACGTGAGGGACACGTCTCAACACAAAATTCATCTCCGTTTTTAAAACTCTTTCAAAATTACAATTAACCCTCTTACAAATTTAATTCCCACAAAAACTCAAAAAATTACATTCTCAAATAACATGTCGTATTCACCTAAGAAAAAACATCGTTCATAATAAAAGAGTTTTTTTTAAAAATTGAGGGTATTTTAATCTACCAACACTCATCTAAGATTTCGGCAGTGGACTTAGCTTATTTCACCCAACGATAAACACAATTTGTAGAAAAAAAATAAAATATCAGTTGAATGTTCACATGAATTTAAATTAAAAAAACATAATCAGTTTACAAAAAATTTCTGACATTTCTATATTCAATGAGGATAAAATTACAAATGATAAAAAATCAAAATTTTTCAAGAAAGTACGTATTTTTGATTTGTAAAGAAAATTATAACTGAAAGTTATACTTACTTCTTTCTCTTTTCTTTTGTCTGATTTCTTTTCCTTGGGGAGATACAACGTTAGAGAAAAGGGGAAAACTAAATTTTATAGAAAATAACTGGAATGAACACTCAAGACCGATTATATTATGAAAATATTTATTTTTTTATCTAACTACGACTACTTCAATATGGCGTCTGGCTTCGCGAGCTGGGAAGGACGTATTTCTTTATTTTCTTGGGTCAAGGGAAACTACTCTGTCTGATCATGCTTCTACATACATTATACCCCTTCACCCATAGTTCAAAATATTATGATTGTCTCTGTGACAAATATTTTAAATAGTTTGGTTATTTTTTTTTTTAAACTGCATCGCATGCTTTCTCTCAACAGGGACTCTGTTTGGGTATCTCTAGTTCCATTTGACATTTCTGTGGTTGGACTCAAGCTAACTAGACTACCTTCATGAGGGTCAGTGTCCCGACTCTGATTTCTTTTATGTGTGTTTGTTCTTACCAATTCCCGAACTCTGTTTGAGTCTGGTCCTATCCATTTCTTTATATGGTCCATATGTCGCCTTACCACCGGCCCAGACTCTTGTTCTATTTCATATGACACTGGACCCGTCTGTCTCCTGACTAACCCCGCCCTTCCATCTTCGTCTACATGTCGCCTTACCACCGGCCCAGACTCTTGTTCTATTCCATATGACTCTGGACCTGTCTGTCTCCTGACTAATCCCGCCCTTCCATCTTTGTCTACATGTCGCCTTACCACCGGCCCAGACTCTCGTTCTATTTCATATGACACTGGACCCGTCTGTCTCCTGACTAAACCCGCCCTTCCATCTTTGTCTACATGTAGCCTGACCACTGTTCAAGACTCTAGTTATATTTCATTTGACACTGGACCTGTCAGTCTTTTGACTACCCCGCCCTTCCATCTTGGTCCTGTATAGAAATTTTTTACAAATACCAATTCACCTTCTGTAAACTTTTGTGTAATGACCGAGTTGTGATGGTATTTTTTAAAATTTCATGCTGTCTTCTCATGTGCACCATTTACTGTAGTCTTCCGTGGAATGATTCAATCGATGCACTTTTCACTTGGGCATTTTACTACTAAAATGCCTTGTTAACTCTATAACAACTTCATTTCCTTCCTTCCTTCCTACGAGACTTGCAGCATAGACGTAAACCCTATGTTCCACGCTGCCATTAAAACCATAATACAAACCTTACGGCATCGTCTTCTCTCTCCTTTATTTTCCAAAAAAATTTATCGAGGAAATAACAACGTAACCACACATAACAAAATATCTTTTGCTAATAAAATCCAATCGAAAATCGTCTTTATTTTCAGCCAATCCGTTTGAAGAGGGATGTTTCAGCGATGTTGTAATATGTTGGATTACATGTCTTGACATATAATCTTGGAATTCTTCAGCTACAAAAAACAGCAGCATTGTTAGTTACTATTTTTTTGGTAATCCATGAGTTGCAAAACATCTCTGGAGGTTTTCTAGAGTGGCATTTATTGTTGCTGAGTTTGATATGTAAACGTCCATCCTTTTGCTGAAGGCATCCACTATTACGAGGAACATATGACCTTTATATGGGCTTGCATAATCTATGTGGAGTCTTGACCAGTCCTCTTCTGGAATTTCCCAAGGATGTAAAGGGGCGGTTGGTAGCATTTGATTGACTTGTTGATAATCATAGTAGTTTCTCACCTTAAATTCTTTTTCCTGGTCTAATTTTGGCCACCAAAAATAGTTTCTGCTCAGCCCTTTCCTTTTTACAATTCCTGGATGTCCTTCATTGAGCGCCTCCAGAGGTTTTCTCCGCCCTTGTATGGGTACTATTACTCTTCTTCCCCACAGTAAGCATTCTTCCGCAATTCCCAATTCATGTCTTCTAATGAAGTAAGGGTGCCATCCTTCTGTATCCGGACATTTATCTGGCCAAACATTTTTTATATAGTTTAGCACCTGTTTTAGGAGTTTGTCCTTTTTCGTCCGCCTGATAATTTCTTGGTACGTAACAGGAGTTTGCTCCATGTACTCTAGCAGCATAATGTTCTCCTCTGCTATGGGAGCTTCTTCCCGTTTTGTAGGCCTTGGTAACCTATTCAACTCATCTGCATTTTTATTCTTGCTTCCTTCCAGATATTCTAGCTGGTATGCCTATGCATTTCCTGCATCATCACACAACACTACCAGTATTGCACGATTTAGGAAAGATGAAGTCCGAACCCATCCAACTGCATGTAAAGCCTATTGCATCACGTGTCATACAGCCCCAAGACCCATCCCATTCTACTTAAAAGACATATCTGATGATGTGATCCGTAAAATGGAATCAGATGATGTCATCGAACCTCATCATGGGCCAGTAACATGGCTATCCAACCCAGTACTCGTACCAAAAGCAGATGGTTCCATGCGAGATCTAAGGAATCTCAACAAAGCACAACAAGACACCCACGTCCCTATCCCCAGGGTTGATGACATCATACCCATATTTACTGGAAAATCTGTATTCAGTTATAACATGTGGTTAGAATACGTTACCATTTTATACGAAAATGGCAGGTGAGTTTTTTTATTTTTGTTGCCTCTTGTTATATTAAAAGGAATAAACAAATGATATTGATAGTTTTCAATTTGGAAGTTTTATTAATAGCTTGAGACAAAAGGAACCATTGCGCTGTAAGTGAAAGGGAAAAGCAAAACTGTTGTAGAATTGAGAAGGAATAAAGTTGCTGAATGTCAGAGCATGAATTGAGATGCTGTCGTACGGACAGGAATAAAATGCTGAAGTTAAAGGCAGGAGTTGAAAAATATCCAATTTGTTTCTCTGAGGATCCGTTGGTTTAGAAGGAAAGATGAATGATGAAAGAATGATTTCCCAGACACCAATGGTCCACAAATTGGATGTGGTCTCCTCATGGTGCTAAGCGGACAGCTCGAAATATGTGAAGGAGAGAGTCAGTGAAGAAGAGTGAAAGCGCTGTCTCATGTTAGCTGGTCTTTCCTGCTGCTAGGAGACGAACAGAAGAGTATGTGCTCTGTAATGCTAGCTGGCTTGTCCAGCTGCTGGCCAGTGGGGAAGCGAGAAGAGGGCAAGAAAAGGTTAGCATGGCCTTTTATGTTGCCGCAGGGGGTGGTGACCTAGGCAGAAAGACATCAGTCACTTTCAGTGGGTGAAATATATAACTTCGAACTCCACCGGCCAAAGCAATTCCTGTGCAAAAAATAATTTAAAATTCTTTCTGCTACACAATAAACTAGACCTGAAAACAGCCTTTCATAAGCTTGAGCTATCAGAAGATTCCCGAATTTTCACTGGATTCCATGCTGGAGACCACCCGTATAAAAACTCACCATGAGAACTCTACCAGCATCAGGTGAGCTCAACTACCGGCTTCCACACATCATCGCCAACATTCAAAATGCTGCAAGACGACATTGTAGTAGCAATAGCTTCCAACAAAACAAGCTTCCAAACGTTAAAATAGTCATTACAGCTCTTGAAAAAGCAGGACTAACAGTCAGCCTCAGCAAATGCATCCTTGGTCAGTCAGAAATCCTTTTCTGGGGATATTAAATCAACAAGAATGGGATAAAACCAGACCCAAACAACATCCAAGCAGTTCAAAAAGTTACAAGACCAACATCCAAAGATGAACTGTGATCATTTCTCTGTTTGATCAGATCGAATGGCATCTTCATCCCTGATCTTGCTGCTGCCACAGCAAACCTACAAGAACTGACAAAGCAGAATGCCGTTTTCAAATAGACGGAAACTCAGGAAAAAAGGGTTTCAACATATAAAAGATACATTTACCACTGATGTGCTCTCAGACACTACGACAAAAACAAAAATACCTTCATCTTTATCGACACTCACTTCACAGGTCTCTGTGCAATCCTTGCTCAAGGCCAGTCCATAGAACAGACAAAAGCTGTCGCACTCGCTTCACGAACCACCACAGCCACCGAAAAAAATTACACTCAACTAGACCTGGAGGCAACAGCAATTGATGTTGGTCTCCGCTAATTCCACCATATCCTAGCTGGTGGCCCACAAGTTACTGAGGTCACTGACCAACAACCACTCTAATCACTCAAGATTCACAATGACCAAGTGTATATGGGGGTGAAGATACATACAAACTTCCATGGCATTAAATATATAAATCTAATATATATATATATATCATTTTTTTATAATATTTAATTTGATATTATTATATTATAGAGCTATCTCAGATAGTGAGGACTCTCCAAACTATAACGCACTTGGTTTGCCATAAACCCACAAAGTGAATCAGTGACAACAAACACTATTACAATATACCTTTCTTAAGTATTATGTATTATATATATATATATATATATATAATGTTTTAGAAAGAATGGCAAATGATGTAAAATAACAACAAAATAATCTAACAAATAAAAGAAATATAAAATGAAACTGATAATCTTATGAGTATAATAATCATAATAAAAAAATAATCCAATAAATAATTCAGACAAAACAGGCAAATAAATTTATTTCAATACACAACATTCAAAGTAGAACAAATAATTGAAGAGAAAAATAAATTTGTTGAAATAAATCAAAATGTTTATTCAAATATTTTCTTTAATTTGGTTTTATGACACATCAACCATTGAAAGTTATTTAATGCCAAATACATTTTTAAATATACAAATAGTTCAGTTTTAAACAATTCAGTTTATCATATTTTACCAACAGCTTGACTTTTACTATGAACAACTTCAAAACTTTTAGTTTCCAAAAAAGCACTGGATTCTGAAATACACTTATCTGCAGTCTCTCTTTCTCTCTCTCTATATATATACTTATTTAGGATCAGACCTAATGAAAAAAATATGAAAAATATTCTCTCTGAGAAAAAGAAAGAGAGTTGTCACCTGTGAACAGAGCATTGTGGGATTTGAAGAGGCCAGAAATATGGACAAACATTTAAGTCAGGAGGAGATTGAATTTGTCATTGCACATGGACATTTGACTGGTGAACACAAGATAAACTGTTACTTTTCTAGGGGAATAGACACATATCTCTATTGGTGGTTAATAAAACCTTATATATATATATATATATATATATATATATATACATGAATGTATGTATTGAAAGAAATAGAGAGAGAGATTTTGATCAATTGATTCAGTTTGACGTATTTTTTATCTGTCATTTTAGGAATGAAATGTAGAAGCCAAACTACATCAAGAAAAAAAAATAGATGCTTGTAAAACTCTTGCTAGTTTCACAATGTACCTTGTAGCACCTATAAAATAAGAAATCGTAGAGTACTGGTTTTAAGATATGAACAATTTAAGAATATTGTCACAAGAATCATATAAGGTACAAAGTTTTGATTTGACCAGATGACTGATTGGATAAGCCTTTACACTGCATGTCTAGCCTGGCAATAATAGTTGAGTGTTCCAAGTCACTTGACCACTCAGTTGCCAAATTGAGTTTCACTCACTCAGCTGCATCTAAAACTTTATTGGTTGGTTTGTTGGTGGTTTGGGTCTTATGGCATATCAACCTTTGTAGATTGTTAACAGATTTTTAAGCAAATGGATTTTTCAAACAATTCAGCTTAGCATGATTACACAGATTGTCAAAAACGTTTCTACTTCAACCTATTCAGTTTAATCAAACAGTTCTAATTCAGCAGTTTTAATGTCAAAACAGTTCTATTTTAAACAATTCAGTTAAGGATAAATATGCAGTTTAAATGCAAAAAGCAGCAAAGTCATGTAACCACGGTTTCATTCTATTTAACACCTATATAGAATCCTTATCAAGTGCTACCACCCCGGGAAATAGTGGACCTGTGAGCAATAGTAATGAAGGGGTACTCCGCATTCCCCAAGGATCAAGCATTTCTGGAACCTCACAATCAGATTGTTTAGTGTCATATCCAGGACAATTGTTGGTGGGTCTTAGCCCTCTGCAGAGAAGCAGTCAGTGTCTTCTACAGCACCAGCCGACTGGGCAATAAAACTTTAGAGGTAGCAAGCCATAGTTAATAGGTGTCCTCATTGTGGGTAGGTCTTACCTGTCTCAACAATGGTGTAGTTAGCATATCCCACTAACCCAACTGAGAAGTGACCCCATTCAGGTGGATCTTACCTTTCTTTCTACAGAAGTACAGTTGGCATATACTACATAACCCAAATACCCAACTTTTATCTGTCCCTATCTTTTTCAAAAGCAGCAGATCAAAGGATTAGATGTCTTAAGGTCAAGTGTTAATTCTCTTAACACAAACACAAATGAATATATGTGGGCAATCACTGGATATCTTCCTTTACAATCTTATTACCAATACATGTTGCAAAATAAGCAACATTACCACTAACACAGATTAATACAGCAATAAACTTTCAGAAATAATAAGGACAGCAAATGCTGATCCACACACTTCACAAGAATATGATTTCTCACCCATGTGGGTTCATATGTAATATTTCAAATATGAACCATATAAAAATGCTGATCCACACACTTCACAAGAAAAATATTTCTCACCTGTGTTCACATGCGAAATTTCAAGGGATCATTCAGGGAAAATGTTACCCCACACACTTCACATGAAAATGGTTTCTCTCTTGTGTGTGTTTGCATGTGATATTTCAACTTAGAATTAAGAAACAAATTCTCTCCAATATGAGTTCCACGCTTGTGGAAAAGGCATGCTCCCAGTTCCGGATCCGTATTGAGGCGGTGATTGAGGCTGAAAGCGGCTACATTGAATAGATGTCAGCCCTACTACATAATCAAGTTACCTGAATTGATTTTTTCAATAAAAGATTTAAAATAAAGCTGTAGTGTTGTTTTCCTTAGGACGATAATTTTATTGTTCCACACTGTAGTTGTCTGAATTTTTTAGAAGAAACTTTAATGAATACTCAACTGACTTTGAATGGTAGAAAATAAAAGATATTTCACATAACTTTATACTTGGCAATGGAGAACGTATAATTTCAGTGATAAATTCCTTGTTACACACAATTAATACTGTACTGGGATGTGATGTTGGAGGTTTATATATTTATTGCCATGGAGTTTGGTCTACAATTTTAGGTTTCATGAAGTTTTAATAACAACAATTATCAAGCAGATAATGAAAAGAAATGAAGAAATCGAAAAATACAATTAAAAACTGTTGGAATTGTGTAGAAATCTTTATGTGTGTGAGTGAGTGTGTGTTTGTGTGGGTTATAGTTATGCATTAATGTGTGTGGATGTGTAAGCGGTTTTTAGTGTATATGGGTGCGAAAATATATACATAGATACAAACTACCATGACATTAAATATATAAATCAAATATATATTCATTTATCATTATATAACAGATACAACCATTTACAAAAACCACTTTACTAAATTGAAATGCTTTATGCTAAATGATGTGTAAACAAAATAATAATGAATTAATACATATAATTAAAGTAATAATAAGAGTTAACAAGAAAATGGTTTCTCTCCACTGCGTTTTCGCATGTGGTATTTTAATGAGGAATTTTTAGAAAATGCTGATCCACACACTTAGCAAGGATATGGTTTCCATCCAGTGTGTGTTTGCATCTGCTTTTTTAAATAGGAATTTCTAGAAAACGCTGATCCACACACTTCACAAGAAAATGGTTACTCTCCAGTGTGGGTTTGCATGTGCCTTTTCAAATTGGAATTTCTAGAAAATGCTGCTCCACAAACTTCACAAGAAAAGGATTTTTCACCAGTGTGGGTTCGCATGTGCCCTCTTAAATTGGAATTTCTAGAAAATGATGATCCACACACTTCACAAGAATACAGTTTCTCACCAACGTGGGTTCTTATGTGACGTTTCAAATATGAACCATTTGAAAATGCTGATCCACACACTTCACAAGAAAATACTTTCTGTCCAGTGTGAGTTCGCATGTGGCGTTTAAAAGATGAGCCATCAGAAAATGCTGATCCACACAGTTCACAAGAATACGGTTTCTCTCCAGTGTGTGTTCGTATGTGGTTCTTTAAATGGGAATTTGAAGAAAATGCTGATCCACACACTTCACAAGAATATGGTTTCTCACCAGTGTGGGTTCGCATGTGGCTTTTCAAAGATGAACCATGTGAAAATGCAGATCCACACATTTCACAAGAATATGGTTTCTCACCAGTGTGTGTTCGCATGTGACGTTTCAAATTGGAACCATTTGAAAATGCTAATCCACAAATTCCACAAGAAAATGGTTTCTCACCAGTGTGTGTTCCCATGTGAGCTTTCCAATGGGCATTCTGGGAAAATTTTGCCCCACACATTTCACACGAAAATGGTTTCTCTCCAGTATGTGTCCGCATGTGAACTATCAAATGGGCACCCAGGAAAAATCTTACCCCACACACTTCACACGAAAATGGTTTCTCTCCTGTGTGTGTTCGCATGTGATATTTCAACTTAGAATTTAGAAAAAATTTTGATCCACAAATTTCACAAGAAAATGGTTTCTCACCAGTGTGTTTTAGCATGTGAACTTTTACACTGGTATTACAGGAAAAGCTTGATCCACAAACTTCACAAGAAAATGGTTTCTCTCTAGTGTGTGTTCGCATGTGACGTTTCAAATTGTCATTCCGGGAAAATGTTGCCCGACACATTTCACATGAAAATGGTTTCTCTACTGTGTGCGTTTGCATGTGACATTTCAAATTGGAATTCTGGGAAAATCTTGCTCCACAAATTTCACAAGAAAATGGTTTCTCTCCTGTGTGTGTTTGCATGTGTCTTTTCAAACTGTAACCTTGGTAAAATACCGATCCACAAATTTTACAAAAATATTGTTTCTTGCTCATGTGTGTTTGCATGTCTCTTTTTAAACTGGTATGCTGTGAAAATGCTAAACGACAATTTTTACAAGAAAATGTCTTCAGTATGTGTTTCAATATTACTTTTCAATTCTGAATAAAGTGAAAATGCTGATTTGCTCAATGAAACAAAGTTGGCTATCACTTGTAAAAGAAAATTCTTATTGACTTTCAATATGCACATCCAATGACTTAGCAGAGCACATATTTTACATTTGCTATGTGTTTAATGTCTCTTTTAAATTTCAAAATAGTTCTTTCCAATTATCCGTTGTGACCTGTGAAGAAATAAAAGTTAATTATTACTTAGACAAAAACAACCACGAACTTCATACATTATTTAGAATCAGTTTTTATTTCTGGTAATTGCAACAAGTAAAAGTAAGTAACGTTGGCAACCAGAAGGCTCCCTTTTCAATAGCTACAACACCAAGGTGGATGGGAGGGTACTAATCCTTTCCCTGGATTGCTCCAATATACCCATGATATGTACCTTATATTGCTGAGTGTTAAGCAAGAAGGTATCAAGAACAGTTTTTAAAGTCTTTAGTATGAGGCAGCCTAGGATTGAACTCATGTCTCCAAGACTGTTGGCGAACACTCTATCCACTATGCCAATGAGCCGGTTTTGCAACATGTCATATATACTTAATGCAAAGATGTAAATAAAATTTTTATTCTACTGTTCAAGAAATGTAGAAATTTTTCAAATTTCATGAAAGATTTACAAGAATTAAAAGGATATTTAATTAATAATACGTATTAAAGAAAATTTTTGATGAAAAAAACATGGAAAAGAAATTGATCCTAAAAGCATTTTATATATTTGTTCATTTTCATTGTCTGAAGAAGACTGCTGCCGACATCACATTGAAATGTGATAACATTTAGCAAAGAAACATTAATAAAAATGCAAAAAAACAAATGGAAAAGAAAATCAACCAAAATTCTAAATCTCACTGAATTACTTGCAAGCAATAGAATTAAAGAAACATATTCATACTATTTTTTATTAAGAATAGAAAACAAAGGAAAATCAATTCAAGTCAAAGTTTTTTTGTGCCTATGAGGAAGATACATGTCTGAATTTTTTAGAAAAAACATGATGATTTTTATTATTCATGGTTTCCAGACTTTTATCTTCATCTTTATTCTTATATTCTCAATGTTTTGCTCGAAACGTCTTCCAGCCTTCTTCAGGTGTTTGTCAAACTTGGAATACTATACAGAACTTCAAAATATGTCCTTTTTTTAATCCACTGGGGGGGGGGACGCTTGTTTTGAATCCGTTAACCATAACCGAGTATAAGTGGTAAGTATTCTTGTACTGTTTCTCGCCTGCAGTTGGGATTGAACCTACAACCTTTAGATAATTGATTCTTTAGAAGCTTAGGGTACCAAACGTCAATAAGTGCTATGCTACGTGTCCTGCTGGACAGTTCAGAGTGAATTTTTTGGACTTATAAACTTAATGTTCCCACATCACGATGATTACTACAACTATGTATGATTTTTTACCTGAACTTATATTCCAATTTTTTTCCATGTTTTTTGATTATTGTTTACCATATTGTATTAATCTCTATACTTGCTCTACTCAACAGGTCATTCTAGTCCAACATAGGTGATCATTCTTTAAGGTGTCTAATTCTCCAGTGTTCATCTCGATCAATTATTTTAACTTTATCCTATAAGGGCAGATGATTTTCCTTCTTTCCATATATGGTCTGCCATACCCGACTTTTCAATTTCACCTCGTATTACTGCTTTCCTGTATTCTTATAACCTTATTTTTAGTGGGCGGCATATCTCACCTTTCTGTGCATTACCAACACTGTGATGGATGATGTACACACAGTTCTTGTTGAATTCTGTTGGTGGCTTGATATGGAAGAGATACCTCCAGAGAGTTGAGCCAGTTGTGAATATTGTCCCGATGTCATATCGACTATATATCCTTTGGATCCTTTTGGCAGGGCCTTTGACGTAGGGCAGACACATTGTAAATACATTTCGGGCATCGTCTTCTATTCTCCTATCCAGGTTTCTTGGAGCACACAGGGTAGTTATTAAAATGGAGGTTACATGTTAAACTATTCATTTCTTTTTGATATACATCTATATCACTACTAATGGCTTTCGCTCAATGTTGTAAGGGAGAGACTATTCCCTTCTTCACATTATGTGGATGATGGCAGTTGAAATTGAGGTACTGTCCAGTGAATGTGAGCTTATGATACACACACAACCTGAATCCTTGCTCTGTGCATGTTATAATACATTGAGGAAGGGTAATTTATTATCTTGTTCTTTCTCCATAGTGAACTGTATAGATGATCAGATTGAGTTCACATGATCATGTAATTTTTTAACATCTTTCTGATGAGGCCAGAGAACGAATGTATCATCTACGTAACTAAGCCACATTGATTGCTTTAGTGATGTATATCCTAATGCCATTTCTTCAAAGTATTTCATGTATATGTTGGCCAATACTTGTCAAACAATGAGGAATCCATAACCAGTCCTTCTTCTTCTTGGTATATAGCAGATCCCAACCCAAAGTAGGTTTTTTCTACACAGAAAGCCAACATTTTCATTAGATTATCTGTTGGGATGTACTTGCATTTTTCCAGCAAGGAATCTACAATCAGTTTTTCCTGTACCACAGCGAGTACCTCATCAGTTGTTACCTTTGTGAACAGACTCACTACGTCTAAGCTCATCATCTGGTTGGAACGAATGGAAGCATAACTGATTCTCTTCATGAAGTTCTCAACATATGGTGAGGACTTCACAAGGAGACAACTCAATGGGTCACATACTGAACCTCAAAGGAATACCATCCTTATGTATTTTTGGAAGACCATATATGTGTGGTAGCTTGCTGTAATGTTGAGTTAGCGGTCTGTATTTTATAGGTGGTACAAGATCTTTGTTTATACTGAGGATTTGTGATAGTTTCCTTTCTGTTTTTAGGGTTGGGTCCTTCTTTACTTTACAATAGCCACCATTGCAAATCAAGTCTGCCAATTTGTTAAGTATTCCACCCTATCAATTACAACAGTTGCATTGCCTTTGTCTGCTGGGAGGATTATGATATCATTATCATCCTGTAGAAACTACATTGCTAGTTTCTCCGATTTTGAGATGTTTGGTTAAGGACACTTGGATTTCTAATGTGCTTGTCTCACTTTCTATCTTAGCTCATCAGTCTGCGTGTTGGGAATTCTCAAGGCTGCATCCTCGATACGTGCAATTAGGTCTGAGTTAGGGATCCACTTTATGCTGGTGGCCCAGTTGAAACTTTTGTTTAACACAACTTTTCAAGAGTAGTTATCGGTTGATTCCCCAAGTTGATAATGGCTTTCATTGGTGAGTAACGGACTTGGATTTTCATATTTTCGGTTTTCATTTTCTCCAGTTTTGTAATTTGACACATCTTGACTTTGTTGAATTCCTGTTCATATGATTTATCCAGATATTGTTGGATTCAAGTTCTGTCTTATATGATTGCGATTCTTTCAAGGAAGAGAGTAAGTTTGCATGAAATTTCCGACCATATTTGATGTTTCTTCAATTGGTTGTCATGTAATCTATCTCGGACACATTCACACACTCAAATCTTTTTGTAACTTTCTGCACCTTCCAGGAATTAACTGGAATATTCTATGTTAAACTTGGTGGAACTAGCTTGAAATCTCGGCATCTGTATAGGAATTTAAGTCAGTTGGTCGTTTGTGCCAATTCTTGATTTAGGCATTCTCTTTCCATTGATTTGATATATCGGGTCCATACCAACAGGATATTAGTTGTCTGAAGGGAAAGCATCTGCCCTTATACTGGACTATAGTGCCCTGATACGTAGAGTATGTATACCACTGAATACAATATGGTAACCAATAATGAAAAACTTAGATAAAAAAAGAATTCAGAAAAAAATTATTTTGAATTGGAATATGAGCTCAGATAAGAAAATCATACATAGTAGTAGTAATCACAGCGGGAATATAACAATAAAAATAAAGTAAATAGTCCAAAAACCCTAAATGATAAAAGGAAAAATAATTATTTCCTACAGATATAATTAATAAAAACAATAATAGTAATAACGATAGCAATCCTGAAAGAGAATAAGTTATTTGTGTTTTTCTCAATTTCACTGAACTTGTTGGAAACAACAGAATTTAAAAAATTAAACTAAAATTGTGCTGTTACATTATCTTTCAGACAAATACCCTTGGGAAAGTCATGATCACTTTCATTCCCTTCCGATGGGTTAAAATAGTATCACTGCTGTTCCTCTACAAGGATAGATTTACCATTAAATATACACACAAATCTGAATGCAAGACTAATTCCCTTGGGAAAGGCATGAACACTTTCATTCCTTTCCTATGGGTTAAAATAGTATCATTGCTATTCTTCTACAAGGATAGATTTACCATTAAATATACACACAAGTCTGAACGCCAGTCACACAATTACATTATATTTCAAATGAATACCTTTACATACTTTTGTGTTTGTATGAGAGAAAGAATTGTGTTCTCTTTGTGAAATAATATTATTCAATGTGAATTAATATTTGAAATAATACTATACTATACTATATAGTCTTGGAATTGATCTTAAAGAAGATGATGTTAATAAATATGGAGTCCTTACTAAGCAGGTTATTGCTATGATGTAGTTTGTCAGAAAATTAAATCCAATAGTTGCAAAGATTACATATTTGGAAGAGATAATGTGAAAGAAATACTAGAAATAAACAGATATTTCCAAGAGTTTAACAGAGGTTATCTCTTATATCCTAAAGATACAACTACAATCTTTTTATACATAAAACATTGAATGCTTTGGCAGATTATGAGCTTCTTTTAGTGTTGACATTTGTGATGAGGGTCACAATATAGAAAAAATACTAACAACACTTTCTCTGGAGATCCACAAAAGCTTTTTAAAATAATTCAGTAATTGCTGTACTTAAGTAATACTAACTTAACAAATAAAATATTATAACAACCAGCTTATTGGCCAAGTGGATAGAGTGTTCGCCAATGGTCCAGGACCCTACATTCAACCCCAGGTCACGTCATACCGAAGACTTTAAAAATGTACCTGATTCCTCCTTGCTTGACAATCAGCAATAAAAGGTATGTATCAAGGGTAAAGTGGAGCAATCTAAGGATTTTTTTTATAAAGTTTTTTTATATTTTATACATTTATTCAGAATTTATTTGTAATTTCTTTATCTATTAATTTGATTTAATTACGATATTCTAATTTTACAGAACAATTATTGGGTTTATTAACTTTGAAGTAACATTCAAACATTTTATTTTCTCATCAATCATTTTTTTAAAATTAATATCAAATAAAGTTCCGTCTAAAATCCAACCTTGATTTTTTAATTTTTAAAATGTAATTTTAAAACCTTTTCTAAAAGACATTTTATTTTCTCATCAATTTTTATTTCAAAATTAATATCAAATAAAATTCTGTCTAAAATGCAACCCTGTTTTTATTTTTAAAAGCATTTTTTGTTTCTTGTAGCACAACAATTCTTCATTACATTATGATTATCGTCTGTTTCACTGATTCACTACTTTTGTGACGTCACAATCGAACAGTCCTTCTCTTTCGCTCGTCTCGACCAGAATCATTAAGTTTGCCACTTTCATTGACCATCAAGAGGTGGTGTCAAAAGAAATCACTTGGTAAAAGAAAAATCAAATAACTAACTATAACATAGATAAATATTTTCAATGCTTTCAAATATTCTTAACATTTCTCTCAATCATTTACTTCAATTCCCATGTGATGGACACGTCTCAACACCCAAAATTCATCTCCGTTTTTAAAACTCTTTCAAAATTACAATAAACACTCTTACCAATTCAATTTTCACAAAAACTTAAAAGAAAGTCTCTTTTCGAATAAAGTAATATATCTATTTAATTAAATCATTATTTACAACAAAATAGTTTTAAAAAGACTGCGGGAAATTTAATAGGCCAACAGTGTGGGGGTGACTTTGTTTATGTCACCCCAACGATTAACACTGTTCGTAGCAAAAATAAAATATCAATTAAATGTTGAAATGAACTAAATTTAAAAAAAAAACAATCACTTTCTAAAAGATTTCATATATTTTCATATTCAATGAGGATAAAATCACAAATGATAAAAAAATCAAAGTTTTCTAGCAAATTACGTATTTTTGATTCGTAAAGAAAAATAATAACCGAACGTTATACTTACTTCTTTCTCTTTTTCTTTTGTCTGATTTCTTTTCTTTCGGGAAATACAACGGTAGAGAAAAGGGGAAAACTATATTTTAAATAAAATAACGTGGAGAAAATTAGAAATTATCGTCTATTTACAAGGAAAACAGAAAGGTTTTTCGAAAGAGTGATAAACAAGGGAGATAACTGCGACATTTTCAAAAGCAAAAGACGAGACATTTATCAAAAGTTGAAGTTCTATAATTAATGATAAGTAGATTCATGCCTTTACGATGTGTATTCGTTCAAAAGTGATGAATCAATAATATGAAAAGAAATATTTTAAAAACTTTAAAGCCAGGAAAATATTAATCTATGATTCATGTTTGTTGTTTTATATTTGAAAACTTTTAGGAACATGTTTCATTGATAACATATATGAAAGTTTTGTTTTGGGAAAGTTTTTGTTATGTGAACATAATGTTGTAGATTTTATGAATTGTGATATCCACCTAGAAAAAATTTATTAAGAAAATAGGTATATTCTTTCTAGTCACCAAAGATATTTTAATCGAGCAAAAGTCAAATTTTACAAATTTTATGAATACAAATAAAAATATTCCAAACTTTACCATGTAAGTTTCATATAAATGAGATATTTTTATACATACACTCCCACTGATTTTAGATGGTAGAGAATAAACACCAATCAAATATTCTTTATTCTCTTTGTGTAAGAACGACTCTTAATTTCTGTTATAAAATCCTGCTCATATATAAGTATTTTTTTTATATTGCCCTAGGCTGTCATGCAAAAAAAGAAATGGAAAAAATTTGAAAAATACAATCCAAAACCATTTCAATTGTGTAGAAATCTTTGTGTGTGTTGGGGGGTTTATAGTTATATAAAAGGTCTACCTCAGATATTGACCACTTGCCACAAACCCACGACGTGAATAAATAAAAACCAACACAATTACTATATATATATATATATATATATATATATATATATATATATATATATATATATATAAACTGTTCAAAAGATAAAGGCAAATGATGTTAAAGAAAAATAATCTAACAAATAAAAGAAATATAAAATGAAACTGATAATTCTTTAAGGAAAAAATAAAAATTTAAAAAAATAAATAATAATAACAACAACAACGATAATAATTCAAGTAATAATTCAGACATAAGAGGCAAATAAATTTAGTTGATAATTTTTTGAAGAAAAAAAAATGATAATAATAATGATAATAATAACAACAATAATCCAATGAATAATTCAGACAAAACAGGCAAATAAATTTATTTCAATACACAACATTCAAAGTAGAACAAATAATTTAGGACAAAACAAATTTGTCGAAATAAATCAAATTTTTATTAAAATATTTTCTTTAATTAGATTTTATGGCATTTCAACCATTGAAAGATATTTAATGCTAAATCCATTTTTAAATATACTAATAGTTCTACTTTTAAAAATTCAGTTTTTCATATTTTACTAACAGCTTGACTTCGACTATGAACAACTTCCAAGTCACATGATCACTCATTTGCCAAATCGAGTCTCACTCAATCGTCAGCATCTAAAACTTTATAGGTTGGGTGGTTGGTGGTTTGGGTTTTATGGCCTATCAATCTTTGTTGATTGTAAACAGATTTTTATGCAAATAGTTTTATTTCAAACAATTCACTTCAGCATGAGAACACAGTTTAATTGTCAAAAACATTTCTATTTCTGTTTTAAGCTATTCAGCTTATTCAAACAGTTCTAATTCAGCTTAGTATATGTACATATTTGTTTACACACAGTTAAATGTCAAAACAGTTCTCTATTAAACAATTCACTTTAGCGTAAGTAGAGTTTCAATGTCAAAAACAGTTCCATTTCAAACAATTCAATTTAGCATAAGTGCGCAGTTTAAATGTAAGTACAATTTGATTGTCAAAAACATATCAATTTTAACTTATTAAGTTTAGTCAATCAATTCTAATTCAAAACAATTCATTTTAGCATAAGTATGCAGTTAGTTCTATTTAACCTATAGATAGGGCCCTATCAGGTGCTACCATTCCATGCCAGAGTGGACCTGGGAGCAAGGCCAATGAAAGGGTGCTATGCATTCCCCAAAGCTCCAACATCACTGGAACCCCACTATGAGATTGTTTAGATTCATATCCAGGAAACTCATTGGGTCATCTTACCCCACCATGAGATTGTTTAGATTCTTATCCAGAAAACTCATTGGGGCATCTTACTCCTCTGTAAATACAGTTTTAATGTCAAAAAACAGTTCTATTTCAAATAATTCTGTTAAGCTTAAGCACGCTGTTTAAATGTAAGTAGAGTTTAATAATCAAAAACATTTCGATTTCAAGCGATTTAGTTTACTCAAACAATTCAGTTCAGCATAAGTATTCTGTTAGTTCTACTACTTAACCCATAGATAGGGCCCTATCAGGTGCTACCACTCCGGGCCAGAGTGGACCTGGGAGCAATGAAGGGTATTCCTATTCCCCAAAGCTCCAGTATTGCTGGAACCTCACCATCCGATTGTTTGGTGTCATATCCAGGACACTCATTGGGGGGTTACCCCTCTGCAGAGGTGCAGTCAGTGTATTCTACAGCCCCAACTAAATGGGCAATGTTCTTGAGGGGGAAATGTGGTTGGCCGAATGGATGAATAAATAAAGTACCCCGTTAACTATTGAAAAAGATAGTAAAAGGTTTGGGTTGCTTAGGAACGAACCCCCGGGATATTTTAACACATCTTTAGAAGTAAGCAAGAAACTTGTATTGTATTGTCGTGTTCAGAACAAGTAAAAATGAAGAAATGATGGCTGGATACGAGCCATGCTTTTGTAGAGATACTTGCTGAAAGAAGAAAGAATATTATTAAAAAAGTTTGATTAACGAATCATGCTTGTTTTGTGGAAATACTTCACGAACCCATAGTTTGTAGCAGATAGAAAATTGAAATTTTTGTTTGGCGCGTAATTTAATTTGACCGTTAGAGTCGCCGACTTGTCCCATTCATATTTCCTAGCAACACCAAAAATTGAAGAAAGCCCGCCAATCTTTCTCTCGCTCAGAAATCCCCAAAGGGAAAGGACGTCAATTCGTCTGTTCCCGAATAGTAGTAGCCTCATCAACCGCTATGAGGAGAGCCATCTAATTTATGGATCCCTTCGGTCTATTCTTCTAGACCAAAGGATTCTAGTTAAAAACACAAATTAGATGATACACTCTAACAACTTCCTAAATTCTTTCTTTACTACGAGACCCTCGCAGCATACCAGTGTAAACCCCTATACTTCATGCTGACATTAAAACCTTCCTTCAAAAACCTAACGACGTCTTCGTTCTTCTCCACGACCTTTATTTTCCATCAACATTCACCGAGGGGATAACAACCAACGAAATACCAACGTAATACCAACGCCACCAAAGTAATACCAACAAAACCTACAAGTTACTGTGTAAAGGTAAAGACAGAAAGAAACAGATATAAGGTTAAAAAAAAGGTGAGACAGCGATTTAAAGAGAGAGAGAGAGAGAGAGAGAGAGAGAGAGAGAGAGAGAGGACGAGAAGACAATGCGGAAAAGACAAAGAAAAAAAAAAGAGAGAGAGGACGACAAGACAATGGGAAAAAGACAAAGAAAAGAAGAATAGAAACATGAATACACTTGAACACAGCTTTAAAAAAAGAAGAAAGATAAAAAAAAAACCTGAACATTTTTATGAAAATTAGTGCATAGATTGAAAAAAAGAAAAGCTGAACATTTGTAAACTTTGATTGTTGACATATTGTAAATATTGTTTGATTTGTTCAGAATAGTTGAAAAATTAATGGAAAAAAAAGAGTTGAGTTTAAAGGCGACATTAGAAATTTTTTTTTGTTTCATTTCATGAAATTAGACGAAAACCATTAACAGGGAATTTAATATTAGGTTTATGAAGATTTTAAAATTATGCTGATTCTAAACTTCCTACTTCCTACTGTTTTTGTCTAGTTTTGCCTGTCAGTAGAATGTCATCTATTCTATTGATTACATTTTCAATGCCCTGCAATTTGTTTTCCATTGTTCTTTAAAATATTCCTGGGGCTGATTTCAATCCGTAGCGTAACCTGTTATATATGAAAAGGCCTTTATGAGTATTGATCGTTGTTAATTTTCTTGCTTTTTCATCCAGCAATACTTGTTGGTATGCTTGGCTTAAATCTAGCTTGATGAAGGATTCACCTACTTCCAATGTTGCATACAGATCTTTCGTTTTCAGTATCGGATATTTATCCAATTTAGTGACTGGATTTATAGTCACTTTATAATCGACACAAATACGCACAGACTGATCTGCTTTTAAAATGGGTACTATTGCTGTAGCCCATTCAGAAAATCTAACTGGTGAAATAGTTCCTTTTCTTTCCAGTCCACCTAATTCATCTATTTTCATTTTTAAGATATACAGTACTGACCTTGGTTTGAAATATCTGGGTTTTGCCTCTGGCGCTACAGACAAAGTGACATACGTTCCTTCCACTTTTCTGAACTTCCCATCGAATACTGCCTCATGCTTAGCTAGTATTTCCTTTAATTTATCTAGACCCACATCCTTCACCGTCTGCACCTTGAAAATCTCCTTCCATGGCAACTTCACGCGTTGCAGCCAATTTCTGTCAAGAAGTGTAGGCGCCTGCCCATCCACCACAATTAGCGTTTAGTATGAAATTCAGTGGAAAAAAGGGACCCTTAAGCAGATTCTGAGCCCCTTATTTTTCTTCACTACAAGGGGTGGTGGTAATTGTAGAGGTAGTTTTGGATTAAGTTGGAAATGAACTATGAAAATCATTCATTTTTGAACATGTGAGTTTTACACACTAGTTTCAACTGGTAGTTATTCACTAAAGACTAAGTGACAGCAAGTCCACACCCGGATACCAATATTCTTTTAAGTCTATAAGTTAGCTTTGACATTGTTGTTATCTAGATTGAAAAACTTCTTTCTTTGACCTCAAGTTTCTCCATGTGCTCCAATTACAATTAGTATCACAGTCACTTTCATATTCCACAGATTTTTCAGCTCTCCGTTAAGATTCAATTATTTGTTTATGTTTTTTCTTTCACCCTTGACTAAGTTACCCTTTGAAAGATTCCTCAAGTTGTTGATGTTGTTTACATGGACAGCATTTGTATTAAAAATTCAAAAACTAAGTCAAGCATCTACAATCATCCAATTTAGATAATAGTCATTGCACAAAATTATATTTCTTCAAGATAATCAAACAACCCATCTATGAGAAGGAAAATGCTTATCCTATTTTCTGTGTTAATGGTAATAATGCTTTGCCCCCAAATTGAGCCAGACCCCAAAGTCATCATTTGATAAAGAAATTGTTGTTTGTACAGTTGTTGTCTATGAGCAGTACAGCATATGGACATAATGTTACAGATTTTATTAATTGTGATATCCACCTGGAAAAAATTTATTAACAAAATATATATATTCTTTCTACGGACCTTACATATTCTAATCCAGCAAAAATCATTTTTAGATATTTTATGAATACAAATAAAAGTATTCCAAACTTTTCCATGTTTCATATAAATCAAATATTTTTATACATACCATCGGACAGATTAAGGTAGAGAATTAAAAACAATCAAATATTGTTTACTCTCTTTGCGTTAGAAGGAGTCTTAATTTCAGTTTTAAAATCCTGCTCATACAAAACTATTTCTTTATATTGCACTGGGATGTCATACGACAATGTAAACTCAACTGACTTAGAAAGGTAGAAAATAAAAATGAATAAATAACTTGAAACTAAGCAATGAAGAACATGTAATTTCAGTGATAAATTCTTCCTTATACTCAACAATTATTTAATACTGCACTGGGATGTGATGTTGGACAGCACTGTATATGTATATATAAAATAATTATAATAATAAAAAAATAATAAATAAATATTTATTAGGTTTACATATTTATTGCCATGGAGTTTTTTCCACGACCTTAGGTTTCATGAAGTTTTACAAACAACAATTATCAGGCAGATAATGAAAAGAAATGAAGAAATCTGAAAATACAATTAAAAACTGTTGGAATTGTGTAGAAATCTTTATGTGTGCCCTTGTGTGTTTATGTGTTTGTGTGTGGGTTATAGTTATGTATTAATGTGTGTGGATGTGTAAGTGGTGTTTAGTGCATATGGGTGTAAAAATATATACGTAAATACATACAAACTTCCATGGCATTAAATATATAAATCTAATATATATTTACATATTATCATTATTACTATACAATATTTATTTATTATTATTACATAATAGATACTGACCACTCTCCAAATTATATCACACTTAAAAATATGAATTAGTGAAAACAAACACTGTTACAAAATATAAAGAAAGTTAAGAAATAAAGGCAAATGATGTTGAAAAAACAAATAATTTAAGACAAAACAAATTTATCGATATAAATCAAATTGTTTATTCAAATATTTTCTTTAATGTGGTTTTATGGCATATCAACCATTGAAAGTTATTTAATGCCAAATCCATTTTTAGATATACAAATAGTTCTATTTCAAACAATTCAGTTTATCGTATTTTAGTAACAGCTTGATTTTACTATGAATAACTTAAAAAGTAGTAGGTTTCAAACAATCTCTATTTCAATTTTTAGATGAGAAGCATTGGATTTTGAAATACACTAATCTGCAGTCTCTCTCACACTCTCTTTCTCTCTCTCTCTCTATATATATATATATATACTTATTCAGGATCAGACCTAATGGAAAAAATATGAAAAATATTATCTCTGAGAAAAACAAAGGAAGTTGCCCCCTTGGAACAGTGCATTGTGGGATTTGGAGAAGCCAGAGAAATGGACAACCTTGTAAGGCAAGAGGAGACTGAATTTGTCATTGCACATGGTAGATGGACATTTGAATGGTGCACACAAGATAAACAGATATTTTCTTGGGGAATAGACACATATCTCTATTGTGGTTCAATGAAACCTCTTATATATATATATATATATATATATATATATATATATGTGTTCTGAGGCATACAGACTTTTTCTTGCTGCGTGAGTTCAAATCCCTCGTCGCCAAACTGTTGTGTTCTGGTGAGTGAATACAAGTAGTAGTAGTAGTAATAATAAGACAAACCACGATATGTGAGGAGGAAATAGTTTTATTTACAGGAAGAGTATTTACAAGAGAGAGACAGTGAGTCGTAAGAAGATACTATTAGTGAGAGAGTAAGGATATACATCAACAATAGGAAACGGCTCTTCTGGTCTGACTCGTAGACTGACCTCAGACTGATCTGGACTGGAACCCCTTGGTATTAGAGTTACTGCCATATATGGTTGATGGACTAACACATTGTGCTGAAAAGGTAGGTAATACCCAGCAAAATGTATCTATTAAAAGAGAGACAGTGAGAGTTTTTTATCAATTGATTATGTTTGCCATATTTTTTTATCTGACAGTCAATATAGAAGGGAAATGTAGAAGTTCAGTCAAACAATTCTACTTCAAAACAATTCAGTTTAGCATAAACTTGGAAAAATACCAAAGACACCAGTAATTAAGTCAGTACTAATTAGATACAATCATTTACAAGAACCACTTTACTAAATTGTAATGCTTTAGGCTAAAGTATTTGTAAAAAAAATGATAATGAATGAATAAATATAATTAAAGTCAAAATAAGTGTTAACAAGAAAATGGTTTCTCTCCACTGTGTTTTTGCTTGTGGTATTTCAATGAGGAATTTTTAGAAAATGCTGATCCACACACTTCACAAGAAAATGCTTTCTCTCCAGTGTGTGTTTGCATGTGAACTTTTAAAGAGCTATTCCTGGAAAATCTTGATCCACAAACTTCACAAGAAAATGGTTTCTCACCAGTGTGTGTTTGCAGGTGACGTTTCAGATGGGAATTAGTGGAAAATCTTGATCCACAAACTTCACAAGAAAATGGTTTCTCACCAGTGTGTGTTTGCAGGTGACGTTTCAGATGGGAATTAGTGGAAAATCTTGATCCACAAACTTCACAAGAAAATGGTTTCTCTCCAGTGTGAGTTTGCAGGTGACGTTTCAAATTGGAATTCATGGAAAATCTTGATGCACATACTTCACAAGAAAATGGTTTCTCTCCAGTGTGTGTGCGCATGTGATTTTTTAAAAATGAGCTTGAATAAAATGCTGATCCACATACTTCACAAGAAAATGGTTTCTCTCCAGTGTGTGTTCGCATGTGAACTTTTAAATAGCTATTCCAGGAAAACCGTGATCCACAAACTTCACAAGAAAATGGTTTCTCGCCAGTGTGAGTTTGCATGTGCTTTTTTAAAAATGACCTTGAAGAAAATGCTGATCCACATACATCACAAGAAAATGGTTTCTCTCCAGTGTGTGTTCTAATGTGCTCTGTTAAACTGGAATTTGTAGAAAATGATGATCCACAAACTTCACAAGAATATGGTTTCTCACCAGTGTGGGTTCGCATGTGGCATTTTAAATCAGACCCATGTGAAAATGCTGATCCACAAACTTTACAAGAATATGGTTTCTCACCTGTGTGGATTCGCATGTGGCATTTTAAATCTGACCCATGTGAAAATACTGATCCACAAACTTCACATAAATATGGTTTCTCACCAGTGTGTGTTCGAATGTGGCATTTTAAATGTGACCCATTTGAAAATGCTGATCCACAAATTTCACAAGAAAATGGTTTCTCGCCAGTGTGGGTTCGTATGTGAACTTTTAAATGGCTATTCCTGGAAAATCTTGATCCACAAACTTCACAAGAATATGGTTTCTCACCAGTGTGTGTTGGCATGTGCTTTTTTAAAAATGACCTTGAAGAAAATGCTGATCCACATATATCACAAGAAAATGGTTTATCTCCAGTGTGTGTTCTCATGTGCTCTTTTAAACTGGAACTTGTAGAAAATGATGAGCCACAAACTTCACAAGAATATTGTCTTTCTTCAGTGTAGGTTCGTATGTGGCATTTTAAGTTACACCCATCTGAAAATGCTGATCCACAGACTTCGCAAGTAAATGGTTTCTTACCAGTGTGGGGTAGCATGTGGTAGTTCAAATGTGAACCATTTGAAAATACTAATCTACAGACTTTACAAGACAATGGTCCGACTATTCTCATGAAGTGTGTGTTTGCATGTGTCTATTTAAACTGGTACTCTGTCAAAATGCTAACCCACAATTTTTACTAGAAAATGACTTCAGTGTGTGCTTGAATATTACTTTCCAATTCTGAATAAAGTGAAAATGCTGATTTACTCAATGAAACAAAGTTGGCATTCACTTGTTAAAGAAAATTCTTATTGGCTGTCAATATGCATATCCAATGACCGAGGAAAGCACATATCTTACATTTGGTATGTGTTTGAATGTCTCTTTAAAATTTCAAAATTATTCTTCGTCATTATCTGTTGTGACCTGTGAAGGAATAAAAGTTAAATTATTACATAGACAATAACAATCATGAAATTCATACATTATTTAGAATCAGTTTATATATCAGTTAATAGCAACAAATAAGTAAAAGTAAGTCAAGTAGGCAACCAAAAGGCTCCCTTTTCAATAGCTACAACAACAATGTGAACGGATGGGCGCTACTTTCTCTGGATTACTCCACTTTACCCATGATGTGTACCTTATATTGCTGAGTCTTAAGCAAGGAGGTATCAAGTCCTATTTTTAAAGTCTTTGATATGATACAAAATGGGATTGAACCCGATTCACCAAGACAGGTGGCAGACACCATACCCACAAGGAAAATGAGATGGTTTTGCAGCATGTCATATATGTTTAATGCAAATATGTAAATAAAATATATTTCAGTTAATTGCAACAAGTAAATTAAGTAAACTTGGTGACTGTAGTCGAGGGCCAATAGAAAGCTCCCTTTTCAATAGCTACAACACTGGCATGTAAGGTAAAGTGCTACTCCTTTCCCTGGATTGCTCCACTTAACCCTTGATATGTACCTTATATGTGCTCTCATATGAAACTCATCAATTATAGCCAGAAATTTCTTTCTGTTTGTATTGAAATGACAATAAATAACAAGAATTTGTCTTTTCATCAATCAATTTCACTTAGCAAAGAAACATTAATAAAAAAAAAAAGGAAAAAACAAATGGAAAAGAAAATCACCCCAAAACAATTTCTTTCTGTTTGGCATTTTATTTACTATCAACACAGAAGAAAAATTTGTACATTTCTAAATCTCACTGAATTACTTGCACGCAATAGAATTAAAGAAACATATTCATACTATTTTTATTAAGAATTGGAAAAAAAGGAAAATAAATGAAAGTCAGAGTTTTTTTTGTGCTTATAAGGAAGATACATGTCTGAATTTTTTGAAGAAACTTGATGTTTTTCATTATTTAGGGTTTTAAGACTATTATTTTCTTCTTTATTGTTATATTCTCAATATTTCGCCAAAAAGTCTTCCAGCCTTCTTCAGGTGTTTGTTAAACTTGGGAGCCTATATAGAACTTCAAACCGTGTCCTTTATTTAATCCATGGGGGATGTTTGTTTTTATTCTGCAAAGCATAAGTAGGTAAAATTACTAAGTATTTTTGTATTGTTACTTGCCTGCAATCAGAATTGAACCCCTAACCTCTAGATAATTCATTCTTTAGCAGCTTAGGGTACCAACATCAATAACTGCTATGGTATGTGTCCTACTGGACAGTTTAGAGTAAATTATAAGAAACTAAGTATTCTTATACTGTTACTTGCCTGCAATCAGAATTGAACCCCTAACCTCTAGCTAATTCATTCTTTAGAAGCTTAGGCTACTGTTGAAATACGAAACACACTTGTAGTCAGTAGCTAGGCTAAGAGCAACGTCTTTAGCAAGGCCAAGACCAAGTGAATCAGTCCTCAATGAAGAGCTATTTATGGCACATTGGGAGATTCCAATGTGCACACGTTGGCCGGTCCATTCCTTGTATCGTGATTGGCTAGAACATCTGATTGGCTATGTCTGTTCATAAATACCAACCCTATCAGTAGCATTAGTCTTGACTATGCTGGACCTCTTTGGCTAGTTCGGTCGTAATTTTGCCCGTTTTTTTTAGGAAAAAAAAAAAAGAAAATCTTTATTTGCAGTAAATCATCAGACCGGATTTTACCATCTCATCACGACAACTTCTCCCGGATGGGCTGAAATTTTCTGACCCGGTTGGAAAAAACAAAAGCTAAGTTCTTTTTCTCCCATTTTTTTGTTGTTTTTTTTTGTTGTTTTTTTTTCTCCTCCTCATTCCTACATCTCATTCTTTCATCATATCATTTATGGCCGGCCGGGCAGAAGGCTCGGCCATAAAGGCCCTTTTTTCCCCTACTAAGGGTGACCCTCCCCCCCAGGTGAAAAAGAAAAACTCATCACCTACCCCGAAAAATGCCCCTTCCCCTGACCAGAAAAAAAAAACGCCCCCCAAAAAATTACCTTCCCCAGAAAAAGAAAAAGAAAAATCATCTCCCCAAAAAGGGGGGGATAAAAAAGAAAATAGTTGGACAGCCCCCCCGAAAATACAGGTCGATGTCGACGACCTGCTCCAGCGAGCAAAGGCCATCTCCAGTGAAGTACAGGAGCATGGCCTTATGTTCAATTTGGAGGAGGTAAGACAAGACCAGAAAAAAAGAACGGTGTCTGTCTTTTTAGTGGACAAACGATCCAGAAAAATCGTTAAGCCCGCAAAAGACATGGTCCTTCGTCAAATGTCCAGCCTGGGCGTAAAGGCACAAGCGATAATCGCTGGTGCTTCTTACGCTTTCTGGGATATATTGCTACCGACTATAGAAGATGCCGTCGCCCTCACAAAAAAAACCCTGGAAAATAAGGAATTTTTTTTCAGAACAGAATATATGGGGCGACGGCGGACCACGGTTTCAATATACGAGGTCCCTAGCTTCCTTCGAGACGCAAACTTAGCCGCCTATATGCTTCAGTTTGGTGACATCGTCTCAGCAACACACGATGGAATGCGTGGGGAATGGAGGTTCGATATCATGTTGGATATGAAAACCTTCTACTCCGTTCCCAACTGGTTGGAGGTGGAAGGGCGCAGGCTTCCCGTAATAGTATCGGGAAGGAAACCCGCCTGCTGGCACTGTGGCGAGATTGGTCACCTCTCCGCAGTTTGCCCGGGGAAGAAGGCCCCGAAGAAGCCCGACCACAAACAGGATACCCTCTCACCTGTGGTTAAAATAAACACGGAAAAGGAGGCTCCCGTAGTCTCGCCCACACCAGCGGGTAAAAAAAACCCCACTCCCCCTTCGTCCCCTACGGTAAATTCCGAAGAGGCGAAGGCTGAGTGGCTGACTGTGGGAAAAGGTGGGAGGAAGCTCCAACCCGAGGATCCTCGCTCCCAAAAGTCGGCCCAGGTAGGCACCGACAGTTCACCCCCCTCAAAAAAATCCAACTGTCCAACCCCCACATATGCACAGAAATCATCCCCCCCAAAAAACAAAGTCCCACCCAAGACCCCACCTAAACAGCACACACCTCCCAGGGTCAGATCTTTCAGCCCAGGCCGGGAGAAATTTGAACAACTCCTGGAATTCAAAAAACGGCTGGACCAGGAGAGAAAATCGGCTCCGCGACCAGGGCCCTCTCATTCCACACCATCATCACCAAGACACCCCAGAACCATTCGTCCACCACCAACCACACCACCTCATAGATCCATGCCTCCACCTCTCATGTCTGTGCTAGTCCGGGGAAAAAAGGGACCCACCCACCCCTCCGCTGCCGTTGGAATCACCACCAACGAAACCAGCACCACCAGCAACAGCAACCGCATCATCTCCATCTACCACGCCCAAGAAACTGCAGCGGAGCTCGTCAATCGACAGCTCGGGGGATGAGGTCCCCAAACATATAAAAAAAAGGGAAAAACCACGTCATCATACCGGTACAAACATCTGCCGGGTGGATGAGGGGGCTCTGGATCGTCTTCATAAGGTCCAGCCGCAGCTGTTGAAAGACTTAAGGGTCCTCCACAACTTCAAAGAAGTCAACGGTTGCAACGTGGAGGACCCTAAAAATTTCCCCAATTCATGGATCACCACCGTCATTCGGAAGGGCCGAGGGTCGGAAGGTGTGATGAAAATGCTCGGCGAGGCTAACGAGGCCCTCGGCCCTATATCATTCCTTAAAGACGATTTAGCATCATGTAAGGGTCTTGTTGGGAGGGTCCCTGTTGTTCTACACCCCTCCCTCTATAGGGCTTTGAAACTAACTTTTCCGCGGGACGTCGGGGGTCTCGCTCATGACGGAGCCATCGATAATGAGATGGCCACGGGATCCATGAGCCAGACCGTCGGAGTCCTGACCCCAGCCATGTTCAGTCCGGGCACTCAACCCCTGTAATTTTCATGATGGATCTAAGGTTGACTAGTTTAAATGGCCGCGGCCTGAGGTCGGATTCAAAGCGATCCCAACTATTGTTATACCTCCAGCGTCGCGGCATTGATATTTGTTGTTTACAGGAGACTCACTTCGACTCCAACTTCTATGAAGGTATTCTGGCGAGGGACTATTTGTCCTTCTCAGCATGCTTTGATAGTCGTTCTAGAGGTGTCACCTGGCTGGTAAGTAGACGTCTGGACGCTTCGTGTGCTCTTGTTCTTTCAGATCCGGCGGGCAGACTTTGTGTTCTGGATGTTACCATAAAGGACAAGGCGTTTCGTTTGATTGGGGTTTATGGACCCAATACCACCAGTGAGCTTCCTGCCTTTTTCCGGCGCATCGAGCCGTACGTCGTTCCGTCAAAGCGGGTAATTTTAGTGGGAGATTGGAACGCCGTCCTTGATCCCAACTTAGATAGAGGGGCTACTAGTGCGGGTACTAACCCCTTGGATGCCAGATATTTTCGTGAGTTTGTCCAGAAATTTGATCTGGTGGACAAATTTCGCGAAAGGCATCCAAATAAGATAGTTTGGACTTGGACCGGTAGGGGCGCCTCGGCCCAGCTGTATAGCTATTTGGACCGAGTGTTAGTTAAGCGAGTCGACTTAGACTATATAGGTGGTCCAAGTTTTGAGCCATATAAAGATTCCGACCACAAATCTTTATGTGTGTCGATTAGGTTAGATAAGGCTAGATGTAGGATGTCTGGTTACTGGAAGTTCAACCTCTCCCTTTTGGCGGAGGCTGACTTCCGGAACCAGCTAGAACTAACATTAAAGCGGGAATTGACGGGGGCTATTATGGGAAATAGGTGGTGGGCTAATCTTAAGGATAGCATTAGATCCTTTGCTGCCGACTATGGTAGGAGACTCAAGTCAGCTAGGGTAGCGGAGCAAAGGTCGATTAAAGATAAGCTAGATAGGGCGGTGTTGGCGGGAGATAGTGGGCAAGTTAACGTAGCTAAGGCCGAGCTGGCCTCCTTGCAAATTAAGGAGTACCAAGCTCTGGTAGTTAGGGCTAGGTTAAAGAGAATGTCCTGCGAGGCGACGAATATGGCCCAGGAATTGCGGGCCGAGGAACTGAGGCATGCTACTGATCGGCATATCGCCAGTGTCACATCGCCGGAGGGGCTCCGTCGAACTACAAACGAAGCCATCTGTGGGGAGTTTCGGCAGTATTTCTTGAAGCTTTTCACCAGGGAGCCCGGACTGAGTTCTGCTCAGTTCGACGCCTATCTTGCCGACTTCCCTCGCCTTTCGGCGACTGAAGCGGCTGGGTGTGAGGGGCTCATAAAGGAGGAGGAGATTCGGGTTGCACTGAAGTCGGTCGGGCTGGATAAGTCCCCCGGAATTGATGGTCTGCCCTACGAAGTGTACTTGAGGTTGTCGCACATGTTTGTCCCCTTGCTGGCAACCATCTATAACAACTGGATGAGGCAGGGTACTATACCCAGACGCTTCACCAGGGGTATAGTGAAGTTGCTACGTAAGAACAAACATGGTGGGGATGGGATTAGCAACTTTCGCCCTTTAACGATGTTAAATACGGACTTAAAGATTTTGGCGAAGATCTTGGCAAACCGCTTGCAGACTGTCCTGCCTAGTCTGATTTACACCGAGCAGACTTGTGCTGTGAAGGGTAGGACTATCCAGGACAGTCTTCATCTGGTCCGCACGATCGTAGAAAAAGTCGACGGAAATGCCGCGCTGATCAATTTAGATCAGTCCAAGGCCTTTGATAGGGTTGACCATGCTTTTCTGGAGGCTGTCTTGTCTTCGGCTGGCTTCGGGGTTGATTTTCGCACCTGGATACGTCTCCTTTATGCGTCCCCCGGAGTCATGGTGGAGGTGAATGGGGTAAGGTCGGAGCCCTTCACTCTGACTCGATCGATTCGTCAGGGTTGCCCGTTATCGCCCATGTTGTACATCCTGGCGTTAGAGCCTTTTCTACGCAGGATAAAGGCGAACCCGGTCCTACGCGGCCTCACGTTACCTGGCGCCAGTGAGGTGGCCAGGTACACTGCATACGCTGACGACGTCAGCGTGCTTGTAACGAGCAGTGCCGAGGTGGAGGAGGTCAGCAAAGAAATCGGAAGGTACGAAGCTGTAACGGGGGCCAAGATTAACCGCGTTAAAGTCTGTCGGCTTGCGGTTGGGCTCGTGGAAAGGCTGTGTCCTTCCCGGCCCCTTCATTTGGAAAGACGGTCCGTGCAAGATACTCGGCGTCTGGTTTGGGCCCGACCTCCAATTGGAGAAAAATTGGTCGGAAGTGCTGAATAAGGTCGTAGCCGCAACTGAGTTGTGGCTGCGTAGAAGGCTTTCCCTAAAGGGTCGGGCAGAGGTGTGCAATTCGCACATCTACTCCCTAGCCGTTTACCGACTTTCAGTACTTCCTATCCCGGCCACCATCCTATTCAAGCTGGAAAGGATTCTCTTCCAGTTTCTCTGGGCCAAGAGACATCCTTTGGTGCAACGGGAGATCTGTTACCTTCACCCTTCTGAAGGCGGTCTAGGAGTACCTAACGTCGAGGTACGGCGCCACACTTTGCGTCTTACTTTCCTAGACCGGATGTGTTCACGAGACACGGCAGCGGGAAGCGTCTGGAAAGAAGACGCCAAACAATCTTTCCCGTCGCTAAGAAGTGTGCATTTCGCTGATGGGGAGACCCATCGGTTGCCCAGATGCGAATGCCCCTTCTATCGCGAGTGTCGGCATGCCTTGAAAGTGCTCTCTCGGCTGCAGACAGGTCTCTCTGACAGCCGGCCGTTGTCGAGTAGGGCATTATATCGATGTTTAGTGAGGGGGGCCGCTAGCGATGGTCTGATTGGCGAGCTCGGTGTGACGGAGGCGGAGGGTCGCTTACTGTGGCCTTGGGCCCCCAGGTTGAGGTGTCTCAATAATGACGAGGCTTCCCTCACCTGGCTGGTCATTCGGAATGCCCTCTGGGTCGGCAAGAGATTGTTTGCAGCGCAACAGGCCATTTCGCCTGAGTGCGGCCGGTGCGGTGATTTGGAGGAGACTATTAGTCACGCCTTCTTTCACTGCCCGGTCGTACGGCCGCTGTGCAAGCTTCTTGAAGGCTACATGGTCCGCATCCTCAATGGAAAGTTTTTTGTCCTGGAAGCCAGTTCTGTGTGCAGCAATGTGGTGCCGAGGTTGAACAGACAGGAACATTATGTGTTTCTCTGCTTACTCGGCGTTATGCGTATCGTGATTTGGACGACAAGAAAGAAGGAACTCTATGAGGACGAGTCTTTTTCTTCTCAGACCCTGGTGGCATTTTACAAACACCAAATCAAAGTCAAAATCCGGTCTGAGAGAAAAAGACTCTCTTCACTGGAGTTTGGCGAAAGGTGGGTGACTGTTGCGCGCTTGTGTCGCGTGGTAGGAGCCAACCTTATTTTCACTTTGGACGTTCCAGGGACTTAAGGATATTGAGTTACCGGAAGGACATGACCACCCAGCCCAGGTAAGTTAGAATTTTTTAGGCCATTTTGATTTAGTTTGTTCCTAATTGAGTTAACTTAGCTAGAGTATGCAAGGTCATCGGGCCCCCCCTTTTTTTTGTCCCCTTCTTTTGTTTTACTCTCCCTTCCCTTCCCCTCTGTTAGATGACAGGAATTGGAGTTCTCCAGGAGTGCGAGGGAGGGCTTATTTTATTTCATGTTTATTGTTTATTTATTTTCTCCAATTATTTATCTTATTTGATTATTTTTCCTCCTTCGACACTATTTTCGACTGGTTAACTCCTTTTTCTGCCATGTTTTAGTACGTGGGGGGACCCCATACTAACTATCATATTGTATATATGTTTTGATCATTTTCGTTTTTAGGGGAAAATACTCGTTAATAAATGTACATAGCATTCGTTTAGCCTTTTTTTTAAAATGTTCCCCTCCCCCTCACTTTGTAAATATGGGATTAAGTTTAGAAGTCCATGGAGCAGAAGTGTTGTTTTGGTGATTGTTGATTTTGGTGGATGCAGTTTGATAGTGATATGTTCAATTGAGGTATTTTGGTGTTTTTTAATTTGGAGATATGTATTGGTCAGTGAATGAGTCTAGTTAAGTTAGAGATTAGGATAGTGTAGACCAGCCTTCCCCCCCCCCATTTTTCGGCCTCGTGCCAAATTTGTATTTTTTTACAATAAATATTTTGACTATGCTGGACCTCAGGTAAGTGTTGCTTGTTATAATTGTCACTGTTATTGTTGTTGTACATTGTTGCGTTCTACAGCTACCAACATCAATAACTGCTATGCTATGTGTCCTACCGGACAGTTCAGAGTAAATTATAAGTACGAAGTATTCTTGTATTGTAACTAGCCTGCAATCAGAATTGAATCCCTAACCTTTAGATAATTCATTCTTTAGAAGCTTAGGGTACCAACATCAATAACTGCTATGCTATGTGTCGTACTGGACAGTTCAGAGTAAATTATAAGTACGAAGTATTCTTACATTGTAAGTAGCCTGCAATCAGAATTGAACCCCTAACCTCTAGATAATTCATTCTTTAGAAGCTTAGGCTACCAACATCAATAACTGCTACGGTATGTGTCCTACTGGACAGTTCAGAGTAAATTATAAGTACTAAGTATTCTTACATTGTAAGTAGCCTGCAATCAGAATTGAACCCCTAACCTCTAGATAATTCATTCTTTAGAAGCTTAGGGTACCAACATCAATAACTGCTATGCTGTGTATCCTACTGGACAGTTCAGAGTAAATTATAAGTACTAACTATTCTTGTATTGTAACTTGCTTGCAGTCAGAATTGAACCCCTAACCTATAGATAATTCATTCTTTAGAAGCTTAGGCTACCAACATCAATAACTGCTATGATATGTGTCCTACTGGACAGTTCAGAGTAAATTATAAGTATGAAGTATTCTTGTATTGTAACTAGCCTGCAATCAGAATTGAACCCCTAACCTCTAGATAATTCATTCTTTAGAAGCTTACGGTACCAACATCAATAACTGCTATGCTATGTGTCCTACTGGACAGTTTAGAGTAAATTATAAGTACTAAGTATTCATGTACTGTAACTAGCCTGCAATCAGAATTGAACCCCTAACCTCTAGATAATTCATTCTTTAGAAGCTTAGGGTACCAACATCAATAACTGCTATGCTGTGTATCCTACTGGACAGTTCAGAGTAAATTATAAGTATGAAGTATTCTTGTATTGTAACTTGCTTGCAGTCAGAATTGAACCCCTAACCTCTAGATAATTCATTTTGTAGAAGCTTAGGCTACCAACATCAATAACTGCTATGCTATGTGTCCTACTGGACAGTTCAGAGTAAATTATAAGTACGAAGTATTCTTGTATTGTAACTAGCCTGCAATCAGAATTGAATCCCTAACCTTTAGGTAATTCATTCTTTAGAAGGTTAGGGTACCAACATCAATAACTGCTATGATATGTGTCCTACTGGACAGTTCAGAGTAAATTATAAGTACTAAGTATTCTTACATTGTAAGTAGCCTGCAATCAGAATTGAACCCCTAACCTCTAGATAATTCATTCTTTAGAAGCTTAGGCTACC
The DNA here is from genome assembly GCA_963585895.1 of Sepioteuthis lessoniana. NCBI lineage: Eukaryota > Metazoa > Mollusca > Cephalopoda > Myopsida > Loliginidae > Sepioteuthis > Sepioteuthis lessoniana. The sequence continues at coordinate 13,863,531 of OY757908.1, read as the reverse complement.
AACATCAGTAACTGCTATGCTATGTGTCCTACTGGACAGTTCAGAGTAAATTATAAGTACTAAGAATTCTTGTATTGTAAGTAGCCTGCAATCAGAATTGAACCCCTAACCTCTAGATAATTCATTCTTTAGTAGCTTAGGCTACCAACATCAATAACTGCTATGCTATGTGTCCTACTGGACAGTCCAGAGTAAATTATAAGTACGAAGTATTCTTGTATTGTAACTAGCCTGCAATCAGAATTGAATCCCTAACCTTTAGCTAATACATTCTTTAGAAGCTTAGGGTATCAACATCAATAACTGCTATGCTATGTGTCCTACTGGACAGTTCAGAGTAAATTATAAGTACTAAGTATTCTTGGGTTGTTACTTGCCTGCAGTCAGAATTGAACACCCAAACTCTAGATAATTCATTCTTTAGAAGCTTAGGGTACCAACAACAATAACTGCTATGATATGTGTCCTACTGGACAGTTCAGTGTAAATTATAAGTACTAAGTATTCTTGTATTGTAACTAGCCTGCAGTCAGAATTGAAACCCTAACCTCTTGATAATTCATTTTGTAGAAGCTTAGGCTACCAAGATCAATAACTGCTATTCTATGTGTCCTACTGGACAGTTCAGAGTAAATTATAAGTACGAAGTATTCTTGTATTGTAACTAGCCTGCAATCAGAATTGAATCCCTAACCTTTAGATAATTCATTCTTTAGAAGCTTAGGGTACCAACATCAATAACTGCTATGCTATGTGTCGTACTGGACAGTTCAGAGTAAATTATAAGTACTAAGTATTATTACATTGTAAGTAGCCTGCAATCAGAATTGAACCCCTAACCTCTAGATAATTCATTCTTTAGAAGCTTAGGCTACTAACATCAATAACTGCTACGGTATGTGTCCTACTGGACAGTTCAGAGTAAATTATAAGTAGTAAGTATTCTTGTATTATTTCTTGACTGCAATCAGAATTGAACCCCTAACCTCTAGATAATTCATTCTTTAGAAGCTTAGGGTACCAACATCAATAACTGACAGCTATGTGTCCTACTAGACAGTTCAGAGTAAATTATAAGTACTAAGTATTCTTGTATTGTTACTTGCCTGCAGTCAGCTTATATTGTCATATGAACTACATATCCTTTGGATCCTTTCGGTTAGGCCTTTGACAATAGGCAGACATATTGTGGTGAGTTTTCGGGCATCATTTTCTATCCTCCAATCCAGGTTTATTGAGCTGATGCTATGCAGTCTGGGTAGTTATTACAATGAAGGTTACGTCTTAAACTAATCATTTCTTCTTGATATACATCTATATCACTACGAATGGTTTTTGCTCAATGTTGTAAGCAATGGACTATTACCTTCTTCAGATTATATGGATAATGGCAGTTGAATTTGTGGTGCTGTCCAGAGAAGGTGGGTTTATGTTACACACACAACTTGAATCCTTGTGCTGTGCGTGTTACTACTACCTTGATGGAGGGTAATTTATTATCTTTTTCCATCTTGTATTCACTTTCAAAATCGCCTCCGTTAGTTCAGAGACAATATTTATCCTAAGTTGCCGGGCAGTTGGTCCAGTTATGGGGTTGAATCAGAGTATGAGCAAAACTTCTTTCTCTTTTACGTACACGTCACACTGAGGCAATAACCGAATCCCAGGAGCAGCCATGATCTCCACTGATTCTTGTGTCGTCGACCTCCTTCCTCAAAGCAACCCGCTTTTATCACGATGGAGACCACCTCATTTTCATATGAGCAGTGATAATTTGCGTGACTTTGCGAGATCAGATGGTTATAAAAAGTCACAGATGCCATCTTGAATTTCTTCGTTTCCCGGCCTGATTCTGAACGACTCATATGTGAGGTCGCTTAAAAGGTAAGCCCCTGTCAGTTTTCACAATTTTCACCACAGTTGTGAATTTAGCAATAGAAATAAAGACAATAGTCCAAAAACATCATATTTTCTAGAATCATTACTTGTGTCAAAGGTCATTTAGGTTGACAAACCTTCATTTGCTTATTATACATATCCTGTCTTCCCCAACGCCATTCTGATGTGAGGGGTTGAACATGCAAAATACCAGTGTACATGTATGACCTTTGCTAGGAACTATATTTAAACTGCATAGCTAACTTACAATTCTACCAAATAAGCAAAGTAATTAACATTTGCAACGTGTTTCAGAGTGGAAAGAAAAACTAGCTTGCTATCAGTTTTTAAAATTAAGTTTAGCATTTAATCAGCAAATGAATTAAAAGTTATTTAAAGAATTTACAACAACAAAACTGGAATGAAGTGACAGAGGAGCCAAAGTTACATGTGTATAAATTTGGAATTTATCTTAAAGAGGATGATGTTAATAAATGTGGAGTTCTTACTTTAATACAATACTAAGAAGGTTATTGCTATCATGTTGTTTGTCAGAAAATTAAATGCAATATTTGCAAAGATTTAATATTTGGAAGAGATAATGTGAAAGAAATACTAGAAATAAACAGATATTTCTAAGGGTTTAACAGAGGTTATCTCTTATATCCTAAAGATACAACTACAAATATTTATTTGATATAATTATGTAGTCATTGGTAAGCTGATAAAAAAAGGAAATTAGTCACGCATAAAACATAAAATGCTTTGGCAGATAATGAGCTTCTTTTTAATGTTGTCATTTGTGATGATGTTGTCATTTGTGAATATAGAAAAAAAATACAAAGAAAGTTTTTCTGGAGATCAACAAATGGTCTTTTAAATAATTCAGTTATTGCAGTATTTAAGTAATAGTTAATTAATAACTAAAATATTTTTCCTTTATAGAATAATTATTAACAAAAAAAAAAAAAACCAAATAAACATACAAATTAAACAATATTGATCATAATTCATTAAAAATTTTAGTCGTTCAATTTTCTATCAATAACGTATTTTTCTATAAAAAAATCTCTTTATTGTTTCTATGAAATTTATTTGCTTATTCATTTCTCATTTATATTTTATACATTTATTCATAATTTATTTGTAATTTCTTAATCTATTAATTTAATTATTGTTAGTTTCTCGCTGTATAAGGAGTAATAATTACATATAATTATGATATTTTAATTTTACAGAATAATTATTGGGTTTATTAACTTTCACGTAACATTCAAGACATTTTATTTTCTCATCAATTATTTTTTAAAATTAATATCAAATAAAGTTCTGTCTAAAATGCAACCCTGTTTTTATTTTTAAAATGTAATTTTAAAATCTTTTCTAAAAGCCTTTTTTGTTTCTTGTAGCACAACAATTCTTCATTACATTATGATTATCGTCTGTTTCACTGATTCACTACTTTTGTGACGTCACAATCGAACAGGCCTTCTCTTTCGCTCGTCTCGACCAGAATCATTAAGTTTGCCACTTTCATAAACCATCAAGAGGTGGTGTCAAAAGAAATCAGTTGTTAAAAGAAAAATCAAACAACTAACTATAACATAGATAAATATTTTTAATGCTTTCAAATATTCTGAACATTTCTCTCAATCATTTACTTCAATTCCCATGTGATGGACACGTCTCAACACACAAAATTCAGCTCCATTTTTAAAACTCTTTCAAAATTACAGTAAACACTCTTACCAATTCAATTTTCACAAAAACTTAAAAGAAAGTCTCTTTTCGAATAAAGTAATATATTTATTTAATTAAATCATTATTTACAACAAAATAGTTTTAAAAAGACTGCGGGAAATTTAATAGGCCAACAGTGTGGGGGTGACTTTGTTTATGTCACCCCAACGATTAACACTGTTCGTAGCAAAAATAAAATATCAATTAAATGTTGAAATTAACTAAATTTCTAAAAAAAATAATCACTTTACAAAAGATTTCATATATTTTCATATTCAATAAGGATAAAATCACAAATGATAAAAAAATCAAAGTTTTCTAGCAAATTACGTATTTTTGATTTGTAAAGAAAAATAATAACCGAACGTTATACTTACTTCTTTCTCTTTTTCTTTTGTCTGAATTCTTTTCTTTGGGGAGACACTAAACTATATTAGAGAAAAGGGGAAAACTATATTTCAAATAAAATGACTGTTTTCAACGTGGAGAAAATTAGAAATTATCGTCCATTTACAAGGAAAACAGAAAGGTTTTTCGAAAGAGTGATAAACAAGGGATATAACTCCGATATTTTCCTACGCTCTAATTACGATTCATCCAATATCACAGAAGGTAGAATTTGACACAAGGTCATCCACGATTCGAGACTGATCACTGGAGATAAGAGAAAATCCCCGCTAACATCGGCATTCCTCTGGCGTCAAGTTATTCATTCAGTCATTTATGACAAGAATTTCATGGAGGGACGTTCCCTATGGCAAAGCGCCTCTGATCATCAACACCCAGGCAGCCGTTGAATAAGAATCACTCAATGTAAGCAAAAGACGAGACACTTACAGTAATTTACAATGCTCTTTGCTTTGATGTGGCACAAGGCCGAATGAATGGGGCGCCCAATGAGACTCGAATTCACTCGTGTAGGTTTGCTAGTCTAGCTTGCTAACCGTTACACCACTAGAGGTGACCAAGACAAGACACTTATAAAAAGTTGAAGTTCTATAATTAATGATATGTAGATTCATGCCTTTACAAAGTGTTTTCGTCCTAAAGTGATTAATCAATAATATGAAAAGAAATATTTTAAAAACTTTAAAGCCAGGAAAATATTAATCTATGATTCATGTTTGTTGCTTTATATTTGAAAACTTTTAGGAACATGTTTCATTAATAACATATATGAAAGTTTTGTTTAGGGTTAGTTTTAAATTCAGGGTAAAAAAAAATATCTCTAAGAAGATTCTGAGCCCTTTATTTTCCCCACTACAAGGGTTAGGTGTAGATGTAGGGGTTAGTTTGGATTAAGATTGAAATAAACTGTTAAAATCATTCCTTTTTCAACGTATCAGTTTTTCACATTTGTTTAAAATGGTGTTTTTTTTCATTGAAGACTAAGTGGCAGCAAGTCTCCTCCGGATTCCAAAATTCTTATAAGTCTATAAGTTGACTTTAACATTGCTGTCGTCTAGATAGACTTGGATCTTTCTTTGATCTCCACTTTCTCCAAGTTCTCTAATTACATTTAATATTACAGTCACTGACATTTTCTACAGATTTTTCAGCTCTCAAGCAAGATCAGAGTATATGTTTATGCTTTTGTTTTCTTTCACCCTCGACTAAGTTACCCTTTGAAAGATTCCTCAAGTTGTTGACATTGTTTAAATGGACAGCATTTATGTTGAAATGAAAAAAAAAAACTAAGTCAAGCATCTGAAATCATCCAATTTAGATCAACGTCATTGCTCAAAAATAATTTATTCAACATAATGTATGAACACACCTATGAAAAGGAAAATGATTATCCTATGTTCATGCTTAATCGTAATAATAATTTTGCCCTCAAATTGAGCCTGACCCCAGAGTCATCATTTGATAAAGAAATTGTGGGTTGCACAGTTGTTGTTTGTGAGCAGTACAGCATGTGGACATAATGTGATAGATTTTATGAATTGTGATATACACCTGGAAAAAATTTATTAATAAAAAAGATATATTCTTTCAACTCACCTTAGATATTTTAATCCAGCAAAAGTCAAATTTTAGAAATTTTATGAATACAAATAAAAATATTCCAGACTTTTCCATATAAGTTTCATATAAATCAAATATTTTTACACATACACTCCCACTGATTTTAGATGGTAGAGAATAAACAACAATCAAATATTCTTTATTCTCTTTGTGTAAGAACGACTCTTAATTTCTGTTATAAAATCCTGCTTATATAAAAAGTATTTTTTTATATGGCCCTGGTCTGTCATGCGAAAAAAAAAAAATGGAAAAAATTTGAAAAATACGATCAAAAACTATTTCAATTGTGTAGAAATCTTTGTGTGTGTGTGTTTGTGTGTTGGGGGAGGGGTTATAGTTATATAAAAGGTCTATCTCAGATATTGACCCCTCACCAAAATTACTCTATATATATATATATATATATATAAAGCTCTTCGTAAGAATTGAGCACTCTGGTAGCCGATAGGGTAATAAAAAAATGTAAACAAAGGCTGCTGCTGCTGTTGCTAAAAATAAAAATACCTTAAAATTCACTTAGCCAACGTAGTCCGCTTGTAGCTGTGTGGTCTGAAACCTTAATCTATCGTAATGTTAGACGGGTTTCGATCCCGGCTTCGAGCGTCCTGCGGGTCTAGCCACACTGAAGAGTTCTGATAGAACGAAACAGTCTGTCTGTGGATGACAATATATATATATATATACATATATAAATGTATATAAACTATTAAAAAAATAAAGGCAAATGATATTAAAGAAAAATAATCTAAGAAATATAAAATGAACCTGATAATTTTTAAGAAAAAAAATGGATAATAATAATAATAATAACAACAACAATAATCCAATGAATAATTCAGACAAAACAGGCAAATAAATTTATTTAAATACACATTCAAAGTAGAACAAATAATTTAAGACAAAACAAATTTGTCGAAATAAATCAAATTTTTATTCAGATATTTTCTTTAATTAGATTTTATGGCATCTCAACCACTGAAAGATATTTAATGACAAATCCATTTTTAAATATACTAATAGTTCTACTTTTCAAAATTCAGTTTTTCATATTTTACTAACAGCTTGACTTTTACTATGAACAACTTGAAAACTTTTAGCTTTCAAACAATCTTTATTTCAATTTTGAGATGAGAAGCACTGGATTTTGAAATACACTTATCTGCAGTCTCTCTCTCTCTCTCTTTCCCTCTATACACACACACACACACACACACACACATATATATATATATATATATATATATATATATATATATATATATATATATATATACTTATTCGGGATCAGGCCTAATTAAAGAAATATGAGAGTTATTCTTCCTGAGGAAAAGGAAGGGAGTTGTCTCTCATGAATGGTGCATTGTGGGATTTGGGGAGGCCAGAATAATGGACAAACTTGTAAGGCAGGAGCAGATTGAATTTGTCATTGCACATGGTAGGTGGACATGAACTTCAGGGATGTTTTTATAATTTTCTTGGTAATTTGTTGCAAGGAATTCAGTTTGATGTATTTTTTTTTGTCTGATTGTCATTGTAGGAGACAAATGAAGAAGCCAAACTTCAACAAGAAAGAAAAATAGATGCTTGTAAAACTCTTGCTAGTTTCACAATGTACCTTGTAGCACCCATGAAATAACAAATCAGAGAGTACTGGTTTTGAGACATGAACAATCTAAGATTATTGTCACAACAATCATATAAAGTACAAAGTTTTGATGTGACCAGATGACTGATTGGATAAGCCTTTCAACCGCATGTCTAGCCTGGTAAGAATAGTTAAGTGTTCCAAGTCACATGATCAGTCATTTGCCAAATTGAGTCTCACTTAATCAGCTGCATCTAAAACTTTATAGGTTGGTTTGTAGGGGGTTTGGGTTTTATGGCCTATCAACCTTTGTAGGTTGTAAACAGATTTTTATGCAAATAGTTCTATTTTGAACAATTCACTTTAGTATGAATACACAGTTTAATTGTCAAAAACTTTTCTATTCCTGTTTTAAGTTATTCAGGTTATTCAAACAGTTCTAATTCAGCTTAGTATATGTACATATCTGTTTTCACACAGTTAAATGTCAAAACAGTTCTATATTAAACAATTCAGTTAAGTGTAAGTAGAGTTTCAATGTCAAAAACAGTTCCATTTCAAACAATTCCGTTTAGCGTAATTGCGCAGTTTAAATTTAAGTACAGTTTGATTGGCAAAACATATCTATTTCAACTTATTAAGTTTAGTCAATCAATTCTAATTCAAAACAATTCATTTTAGCATAAGTATGCCATTAGTTCTATCTAACCTATAGATAGGGCCCTATCAGGTGCTACCATTCCATGCCAGAGTGGACTTGGGAGCAATGTCAATGAAGAGGTGCTCTGCATTCCCCAAAGCTCCAGCATCACTCGAACCCCCCTATGAGATTGTTTAGATTCACATCCAGGAAACTCATTGGAGCATGTTACCCGTCTGCAGAGGTGCAGTCAGTGTATTCTACAGCCTGAGCCAACTGGGCAATTCACAGATTTATTGTCAAAACAGTTATACGTAAGAAAATTCAGTTTAGCGTAAGTACACACTTTGGATGTCAAAACAGTTCTATTTTAAGTATTTCTGTTTAGCATAAATACGCACTTTAAATGCAAAACACAGCAGAGTCAAGTAACCACGTTTTTTTCTATTTAAACCATAGATAGGGACATTATTAAGTGCTACTACTCTTGGACAGTTGGGACAAGTGCACCCATACGGCTGGATCTTACCTTTCACTCTACAGAATTACCGCTGGTACATCCCACAGCACCCAATGGAACCTTTCTCTCTATAGAAGTAAACTGGTGTTATATATTGACCCTCGACCGAGCCGTCAATCAATAGATTCACCTTTGTAAATCTGCAGAGGAACAGAGAAAGCCGGTGGACTTTAGAAAATAATATAAGCCGGTGCCAAGGCAGGTCCTGTGAAGATAGAGACAGGATGCCTTAGTGAGAACCAGCTTGCAGATAGGACTTTTTGGCCCTCAGTGACCCATGGTTGAGCAACCAAGCCAAGATGAGAAGGAAGTGCTGCTTTGGTCAAAAGAGGAACTTGGGTCAATATAGCAGTCTGTCCCTGTCTCCTCACATCGCTCACACACAAAAGAACATCACCCTTTCGAAAATAAAGTTTGAGAGATTTATAGTTTTGTAAAGAAGTGTGTTCGTTCGTTTATTGATGTCGTCATTATCAGTTGATTATATTTCCGCAAATATGCATCCATTTGCATAAATGGCTATACAATATATTAAAATTTGGTGCCTAAGGCCAGTTCAAGCCCACATGGTGTGGGATCGAACCTGAGTTGACCTAGATGATCGAAAAAACAGCCGATAAAGATTTTGAACCTTGAAGAAAGTAGAGAAACCAAGAGAAAATTGGAAACAGAATTCAACACATCATGGCAAAACACGAAAACAAAGAAGAAAAACAGAAAAGATGAAAAAAACAAAAGAGAAAAACTTCAAAGTCTGTGTGTAGTTTGCTCATTCATTGTTATTTGTTCTCTCTGTGTTATATTCTGAGTTGTGGGCGAGAAATGCGTATGGTTGCAAAACAAAGAACGTATATATACTCACAATAACACAGTAATGAGGTTATAGAAATTTTTTATAGATAGAGTAAGTACAGAGAGTAGAACGGAGAAATACGTTCACAGTCAAAGAATGAATTCAGTGGTAGTAGTTATAAAGTTCATGTACTGTACTTGTCTCGTGGTGAAGGGATGGTTTTCTCGGAATTAGGATAACGTTGGTAGCTGCGGAAAGCGTTTGATGTATCGGATGACAGGCGCCAGGCGGGGTGAAGAATCCATAACACGGGTTGTGTGAGGGAACAAATCTGTGGTGTAGGAACGCAACTGCCTGATGATTATTCGGTCCGTCTATTTATACGTTTTCTGTAGGCTCAGAAAGGCAATTTTTGTGCCCCGCGGGAAGCGTTCCGATTGGATATTTATTAATATATATTTATTTTTTTGTTAATTTATCGCAAACGGAAGTTCTGCGCGGAGCCCATGCGTGAGCGACTAACTTTTCATTTTGGGTTGGGAACTCGAAGTGTTAACTTCCGTTTTTTTTTTCTTTTCTTCTTTTCTTTCTTTTTGTTTTTTCAAATCAAGGCAAGATCTCGTCTTGTAACATCTGTCTTATATATTAATGTTATTTGACCTTTCAAAAAGTTACATTGAAAATAATTTTAGAAAAAAAAAATTGCTGGAGCCCTACGTATAAAGCATTGAAATATGAGTTGATACAATTACAACGATGTGTAATGTAGAAACGAACTAAGGGAGAAGGAAAGGAAAGAAGGAAGATGGCCCTGTGTTAAAATGATTGATGGGTCATAATGTAAACTTCCACTTGGGTTTTGAGTTTTAATTTTTATGAATGAATTTGAGAGGAAACAAAATTTTTATGAATGAAATTTTGTAGTAACTTGTGAATGCTGTCCTAACGCATCGTAATTTGAAATTCGGATTTTAATCCGAGATCTGGAAGGATTTCGAGGCATCAATGATGTTGTCTGGAGAATGCTCATATACCTTTGGATATGTAGTTAAGGCTGTGGGACGGGTTGTTGTTTAGAAAAGTTGTAGAAATGGGAAGTGTTATACGAAGTCTCCCCTAAGAATGGGTTTGAGATTTTATAGAGGTACTGAGTGTTTAGGGGCCAGACTGAGTTGTGAAGGTCCCACTGGAATGGTGTTTGAGATTTTATTGAAGAGGTTATTTTGAAACAGGGGATGGGAAATAAAGTATATGTGTGAAATCTTGACGATCTCGTTGATGTGCTGGCAAATTTGTGGACTCGGTTTTCGATTGGTCTTGAGGGTTTGGTTTGGTTTGTTGGGTTTTATGGCATATCAACCTCTGTAGATTATTTAACGCCAAATCCATTTTTATGTAAATAATCTGTTCTATTGAAAACAATTCAATTGAGCTTAAGTACACAGTTTGATTGTCAAAAACATTACATTACATGTAACAATTCAGTTAAGTGTAAATACAGTTTTAATGTCAAAAAACAGTTCTATTTCACCTAATTCAGTTAAGCAAAAGCATGCAGTTTAAATGTAAGTACGGTTTAATTGTCAAAAACATTTCTATTTCAAGTGATTCAGTTTACTCAAACAATTCAGTTCAGCATAAGTATTCTGTTAGTCCTACTTAACCCATAGATAGGGCCCTATCAGGTGCTACCACTCCGGACCAGAGTGGACCTGGGAGCAATGGCAATGAAGGGGTATTCCCATTCCCCAAAGCTCCAGTATTGCTGGAACCTCACCATCCGATTGTTTACTGTCATATCAGGACACTCATTGGAGGGGGTTACCCCTCTGCATAGGTTTACTCAGTGTATTCTACAGCCCCAACTAAATGGGCAATGTTCTTGAGGGGGAAATGTGGTTGGCCGAATGGATGAATAAATAAAGTACCCCGTTAACTATTGAAAAAGACAGTAAAAGGTTTGGGTTGCTTAGGAAAGAACCCCCAGGATATTTTAACTCATCTTTAAAAGTAAGCAAGAAACTAGTATTGTATTGTCGTGTTCAGAACAAGTAAAAATGAAGAAATGATGGCTGGATACGAGCCATGCTTTTGTAGAGATACTTGCTGAAAGAAGAAAGAATATTATTAAAAAGTTTGATTAACGAACCATGCTTGTTTTATGGAAATACTTCACGAACCCATAGTTTGTAGCAGAAAGAAAATTGAAATTTTTTTTTTTTTTTTTTGGCGTGTAATTTAATTTGACCGTTAGAGTCGCCGAACGTTATCACCCAATCAGAATGACTTGTCCCATTCATATTTCCTAGCAACACCAAAAATTGAAGAAAGCCCGCCAATCTCTCTCTCGCTCAGAAATCCCCAAAGGGAACGGACGTCTATTCGTCTGTTCCCGAATAGTAGTAGCCTCATCAACCGCTATGAGGAGAGCCATCTAGTTTATGGATCCCTTCGGTCTATTCTTCTAGACCAAAGGATTCTAATTAAAAAACAAATTAGATGATACACTCTAACAACTTCCTCCATTCTTTCTTTACTACGAGACCTCGCAGCATACCAGGGTAAACCCCTATACTTCATGCTGACATTAAAACCTTCCTTCAAAAACCTAACGACGTCTTCGTTCTTCTCCACGACCTTTATTTTCCATCAACATTTAGCGAGGGGATAACTACCAACGAAATACCAACGCCACCAAAGTTATACCAACAAAACCTACAAGTTATTGTGTTAAGGTAAAGACAGAAAGAAACAGATATAAGGTTTTAAAAAAGGTGAAAGAGCAATTTAAAAAGAGAGAGAGAGAGAGAGAGAGAGAGAGAGAGAGAGAGAGAGAGAGAGAGAGGACGACAAGACAATGGGAAAAAGACAAAGAAAAAAAGAGAGAGAGGATGACAAGACAATGGGAAAAAGACAGAGAAAAAAAAGAGAGGGAGGACGACAAGACAATGGGGAAAAGACAAAGAGAAAAAAAAAAGAGAGAGGACGACAAGACAATGGGAAAAAGTCAAAGAAAAAAAAAAGAAAAGAAGAATAGAAACTTGAATACACTTGAACACAGCTTAAAAAAAAAGAAGTAAGATAAAAAAAAAAACCTGAACATTTTTATGAAAATTAGACAGTGCATAGATTGAAAAAAAGAAAAGCTGAACATTTGTGAACTTTGATTGTTGACATATTGTAAACATTGTTTGATTTGTTCAGAATAGTTGAAAAATTGCTGAATAAAAAGAGTTGAGTTTAAAGGCGACATTAGAAATTTTTTTTTTGTTTCATTTTATGAAATTTGACGAAAACCATTAACAGGGAATTTAATATTAGGCTTATGAAGATTTTAAAATTATGTTGATTCTAAACTTCCAACTTCCTACTATTTTTGTCTAGTTTTGCCTGTCAGTAGAATGTCATGAATTCTACTGATTATATTTTCAATGCCCTGCAATATGCTTTCCACTGTTCTTTGAAATATTCCTGGGGCTGATTTCAATCCGAAGCGTAACCTGTTATACATGAAAAGGCCTTTATGAGTATTGATCGTTGTTAATTTTCTTGCTTTTTCATCCAGCAATACTTGTTGGTATGCTTGGCTTAAATCTAACTTGGTTTAGGATTCACCTCCTTCTAATGTTGCCTACAGATCTTTCGTTTTCGGTATCCGATATTCATGCAATTTAGTGATTGGATTTATAGTCACTTTATAATCGACGCAAATACGCTGACTGATCTGCTTTTAAAATGAATACTATTGATGTAGCCCATTCAGAAAATTCAACTGGTGAAATAGTGTTATATGGTCATCTACAGCATCACAACGACACATTAATTAAACAGACGCAAGGACAAAGACGCAAGAAGAAAGGACGCAGGAATGAAGGACGCAGGAAGACTTCTTTGTAAAATATTTTACCTCTCATCTTTATTTATAAGTTTCGAAAGGGTTGTTCAAAGTTTGCATGTGAGGGGGAGCTGGAGACCGAACATTACTGAAATATTTTGACCCCAAAGTTATGGCCGTCAGTGTTGTGTCTTTCTCGTTCTTCCTGGTTGCTCAACCGAGCATTGAGAGTCCACTCTCCGGGGTGCTGGCTTTTCCTACTACAACGCGTCTATGTCCGTCTCCAACTATACTGCTTGCCCTCCTTCTCGCCTATCTCCCACTGTCCTCAATTCGTCGGCCTTATATTACCTTCAAACTCCCACGCAGTAATATAGACACGCCTCAACGCCTACGCAACCTCTTCCGATTTCCAGCGACCGGGATGTGTCACTTCCTTCCGGTGCACCACCTTGAATGGCATTTTTGGCCGGGTCAAAAGGTCAAAAAATAACAATCCTTCATTAATTATTTTCAAAATTCCACATGTGGAATTTTCTTCACGTTCGTCTCCATCACCCTCACACATATTTTACAGAATAATTTACTAGGACAATAGATGGCTAAAAACACAAAAAGAATCACTTGAAATACAGCTAATAATATATTACTTAGAAGGTGACCTTCTCTCTATATAACACTTGCCCGGCTAATTATTATCTAAATTTGTCTTACTATATTTGCGTGGTTGGCCATCTTAGCATGTGTGCATCAAGGTACAGTACGGATGCATGCTTTATCCTCTCAACACAACGGGCCCTCCATAATTCCTTGAAGAAATTTCAAAACCCTAAAAGGACCCTACTCTGGTCCCATATCTTGGTCACAAACTTAGTGACCCTGGTCATTCCAGCAATACATTTCGCCTGGATTCCTCATGACCACACTCCAGTTCTTTGCTCAACAGGTTCCTACCTGGAGTAACCGGAGAATTTCATAAACTAAAACACAATATCTTCAATGCCTAAAGCATTCCCCATAAACTACAAAAATCATGGCCCAAAACAAAGTATCACAATACATCCGAATGTATCACAATCTGGCACGCATGCTGTAAACCCCCTAAACTAGTCCATGCAAAATACTAATTAGCAATGTGTTACCCATTTTTTTCATTAAGTTTCTGTTTCCATGCCCATTGGTTTGCAAGCCCTTGAGGAAACATGCTTTACCTGATCAAACCCACGCCGGGTTTCTTTTGAATTTAATCAGGAACCCTCGTGGCTAACAATATATAGGCACCTCACCTTTCCCTGATTCGTTTCGTTTCGCAAAATCACATACGAATCCAAACATCATCGTGACTGAAAAACTCGGACATCATCCACAAAATATTGGAGTAGGCCACGCCTTTTTTACTTTTATTCCATCCTCGGAACTCCAATCTAAAAAAAATAGAAGCCAAATAGGCCCTCAACAGCTTCATGGGCCGGCGAATTCTTCGATAGAATTGCTTTCTTTGCCGTCTGCCCAACAACAATCTTTAACCAATTAGATGAATGTCTGTCCTATTCTCGCGTCAGCCACCGATTCTCTCAAAAACAGAAAACCCCAACAAAATATTTCCTATTCCACGAAAACCCCAAATTCTAAAAAAAAATTTTAGAATCGATATAATTACAATTATTAGTAAACTTAGTATAAAATCCTCTGTTAATGGTTTTCGTCAAATTTCATAATATGAACAGGAAAATAAATTCTAATGTCGCCTTTAAACTCAAACAAACTCAAAAAGTTTCACTTTACAACAAGTCAAAACAATATTACAATCACAGTTCAAAAATGTTCAGTTTTCTTTTCTTCTTTTTTTTTAATCTAGGTACTGTCTATTTAAAAAAAATGTTCGTTCTTTCTTTCTCTTTTTTTTTTTCATATGCTGCGTTCAACAATATTCAAGTGTCTTTTCTTTCTTTTTTCTTTTTTTTTTTCCATCTTCCATCTTCCTTGTCCTGTAGCTTTTTTTTTCTTTTCGTTTTTTTTCTGTTTTCATTTTTTTTCTTTCTTTTTTTTTTTCGTTTCATAATAAATTACTCATTCAATGTCCCTTTTTTCAACTTTATATCAACCTCTCTCTGTCCTTACCTTAATACTATAACTATAGGTTCGCTTCCCAGTTTATTCAATTTCGATCTATAGTACCATAAATTAAGTCTGATTTATAATAAAACTTTTTCAATAACTTACGAGCATTCTTCTTTTTTTTTCTTTGCGCAAAATATCCCGGGTGTTTTTTTTTTAAGCAACCCAAACTTTTATCAATTTCAGCCAACAATTTTTCCCAATTCAAAATATTTCCTAATCCGAATCTGCAATTTCTTCGCCACACCTGGTTCCGTCAAAATTCTGCGCATCTCTTAATTATATCCAAAACCCTGTTTCAAAATATCTTCCCCAATAACAATCTCAAAACTCCACTCCGGGGGGAACTCACAAAATACCTGTCTGCCACGTCAGGCACAAAAAAACATCTGTCTCTTAGTTACTCTGCCTCCTCGGTGAGACCATTTTCAATGAACACGGACCATGACAAGTCCAATAATTCGTATCAACAACTTCTACAAAAAAAAATCCGGCCTGATTCTACCAGCGCCGAAAATATCGATTCCCCCAACTTCATAAATATCGAAAAAGTATAGGCGCATTATTCAGACAAACCACCAATGTGCGAGATTCTTGAACAATCCCATTAATGCTCCCAAGATTCCATCTCTCGGATTAAAAGTCTCATTTCCAATCCACAAGTTCCAAACATAAAAACCTTCCCAAAAAGTCTTAACTACAGATATGCGGGATTCCAGATCTTGGACTGAAATTCTAATTTTCAATCATCACTTGTCCGGACCACTGATAAGTTACTACAAATTTTTACACACCAAGACCTACTTACTATAAAAAAAAAAATTCCATTCATAAAATTTATCATATTTACTATCAGTTTTTACTCACAAAGACTACGTCTATGGTAACTTTCATTAATGACAATCTTGTTTTTTTATTGCTGTCTATCAAACAACGGACAGCAACTGTCCCAGTCCTCTTTTTTTCTTTTTTCCTCCCTTACTTCGATACAATATTACACATAGCAGTAATCTCAATTTTTATCTAGGGATCAAACATTTTTTTTTAAAAATTACTTCCAATTTTATGCTTCTAGAAAGGCCCTTGTCATTAAAACTAATCTTTCACTATTATAATCAAATTAATCGACAGAGAGGTAGAATTATATGAATGAGGGATGTACTTACTAATTTTCTTTGTTTTCTTTTTTTTTCTTCCTTTTTTTCTTCTTCTTTTCTTCCAGCACGTTGCCTCCCTCTTTTCTTTTTTTTTCTTTTCTTTCTTTCTTTTCGCGTCAGTCTGTTCATCTGTTTGTTGCTCGTTTGTTCTTGTTTTATTTTTATTTTTACTTCTTTCAATTCCAGCGTTTTTCTTTGTCCTTTTCGTTGATGTCGTGTTGTGACTCTTAAAACTGTCGTTTACGGTAACCAGGTTCATTCTGAGTCCTTGAAAAACTCTACTGGCACAGGCACCAAATCGCACATGTTATATGGTCATCTACAGCATCACAACGACACATTAATTAAACAGACGCAAGGACAAAGACGCAAGAAGAAAGGACGCAGGAATGAAGGACGCAGGAAGACTTCTTTGTAAAATATTTTACCTCTCATCTTTATTTATAAGTTTCGAAAGGGTTGTTCAAAGTTTGCATGTGAGGGGGAGCTGGAGACCGAACATTACTGAAATATTTTGACCCCAAAGTTATGGCCGTCAGTGTTGTGTCTTTCTCGTTCTTCCTGGTTGCTCAACCGAGCATTGAGAGTCCACTCTCCGGGGTGCTGGCTTTTCCTACTACAACGCGTCTATGTCCGTCTCCAACTATACTGCTTGCCCTCCTTCTCGCCTATCTCCCACTGTCCTCAATTCGTCGGCCTTATATTACCTTCAAACTCCCACGCAGTAATATAGACACGCCTCAACGCCTACGCAACCTCTTCCGATTTCC
Organism: Sepioteuthis lessoniana; assembly: GCA_963585895.1. NCBI lineage: Eukaryota > Metazoa > Mollusca > Cephalopoda > Myopsida > Loliginidae > Sepioteuthis > Sepioteuthis lessoniana. The sequence continues at coordinate 13,846,467 of OY757908.1, read as the reverse complement.
AGCGACCGGGATGTGTCACTTCCTTCCGGTGCACCACCTTGAATGGCATTTTTGGCCGGGTCAAAAGGTCAAAACATAACAATAGTTCCTTTTCTTTCCTGTCCACCGAATTCATCTTCTATTTTCTTTTTTAAGATATACGGTACTGACCTTGGTTTGAAATATCTGGGTTTTGCCCTGGCGCTATAAAGTAACATACGTTCCTTCCACTTTTCTTAACTTCCCATCGAATACTGCCTCATGCTTAACTAGTATTTCCTTTAATTTATCTTGGTCCACCTCCTTCACCGTCTGCACATTGAAAATCTCCTTCCAAGGCAACATCACGCGTTGCAGCCAATTTCAGTCAAGAAGCCTAGGCGCCTGTCCATCCACCACAATTAGCGGTTAGTATGAAATTCAGTGGAAAAAAGGAACCCCTAAGTGGATTCTGAGCCCCTTATTTTATTCACTACAAGGGTTAGTCGTAATTGTAGAGGTAGGTTTGGATTAAGTTGGAAATTAACTATTAAATCAATTATTTTTGAAAGGTGTGAATTTTTCGCACTAGTTTTAACTGGTAGTTATTCACTGAAGACTCAGTGACAGCAAGTCCCCTCCTTGACACCAATATTCTTTTCAGTCTATAAGTTAGCTTTGACATTGCTGTCATCTAGATTGACTAACTTCTTTCTTTGACCTCAACTTTCTCCATGTGCTCCAATACCAATTAGTATCACAGTCACTTTCATATTCCACAGATTTTTCAGCTCTCTGTTAAGATCCAATTACTTGTTTGTTTTTGTTTTCTTTCACCGTCGATTAAGTTACCCTTTGAAAGATTCCTCAAGTTGTTGACATTGTTTACATGGACAGCATTTGTGTTAAAAATTCAAAAACTACGTCAAGCATCTGCAATCATCCAATTGAGATCATAGTCATTGCAGAAAATTAAATTTCTTCAATATAATCTAACAACCCACCTATGAGAAGGAAAATGGTTACCCTGTGTTTTGGCTTAATGGTAATAATGCTTTGGCTCCAAAATTGAGCCTGACCCCAGAGTCATCATTTGATAAAGAAATTGTTGTTTGCACAGTTGTTGTTTGTGAGCAGTGCAGCATGTGGACATAATGTTACAGATTTTATGAATTGTGATATCCACCTGGAAAGAATTTATTAACAAAATAGATATATTCTTTCTACTGACCTTACATATTCTAATCTAGCAAAAATCATTTTTAGAAATTTTATGAATACAAATAAAAGTATTCCAAACTTTTCCATGTTTCATATAAATCAAATATCTTTATACATACCATCGGACAGATTAAGGTAGAGAATTAAAAACAATCAAATATTGTTTACTCACTTTGCGTAAGAAGGACTCTTAATTTCAGTTATAAAATCCGGCTTATATAAAACTATTTTTTTATATTGCACTGGAATGTCATAGGACAATGTAAACTCAACTGACTTAGAAAGGTAGAAAATAAAAATGAATAAATAACTTGAAACTAAGCAATGAAGAACATTTAATATCAGTGATAAATTCTTCCTTATACTCAACAATTATTTAATACTGCACTGGGATGTGATGTTGGACAGCACTGTATATGTATATATAAAATAATTATAATAATAAAAAAAAATAAATAAATATTTATTAGGTTTACATATTTATTGCCATGGAGTTTTTTCCACGACCTTAGGTTTCATGAAGTTTTACAAACAACAATTATCAGGCAGATAATGAAAAGAAATGAAGAAATCTAAAAATACAATTAAAAACTGTTGGAATTGTGTAGAAATCTTTATGTGTGCTCTTGTGTGTTTATGTGTTTGTGTGTGGGTTATAGTTATGTATTAATGTGTGTGGATGTGTAAGTGGTGTTTAGTGCATATGGGTGTGAAAATATATACGTAAATACATACAAACTTCCATGACATTAAATATATAAATCTAATATATATTTACATATTATCATTATTACTATATAATATTTATTTATTATTATTACATAATAGATACTGACCACTCTCCAAATTATATCACACTTAAAAATATGAATTAGTGAAAACAAACACTGTTACAAAATATAAAGAAAGTTAAGAAATAAAGGCAAATGATGTTGAAAAAAAACAAATAATTTAAGACAAAACAAATTTAGCGAAATAAATTAAATTTTTTATTCAAATATTTTCTTTATAATCTTTTTACATATACATGCTGCAAAATAAACAATTTTATCACTTACCCAGATTAACGCATGAATAAACTTAGAAAAAAAACAAGGACACCAGTAATTAAGTCAATACTAATTAGATACAACCATTTACAAGAACCACTTTACTAAATTGTAATACTTTATGGTAAAGTATGTGTAAACGAAATAATAATGAATGAATAAATATAATTAAAGTCATAAAAAGAGTTAACAAGCAAATTGCATCTCTCCACTGTGTTTTCACATGTGGTATTTTAATGAAGAATTTTTATAAAATGCTAAACTATGTGTAAATAAAATAACAATGAATGAATAAATATAATTATAGTACTAATAAGAATGATAAGTCAGTCTCTACTAATCTGATACAACCATTTACAAGAACCACTTTACTAAATTAAAATGCTTTATGCTAAAGTATGTGTAAATAAAATAACAATGAATGGATATATATATATATATAATTATAGTAATAATAAGAATGATAGGACAGTCTCTACTAATCTGATACAACCATTTACAAGAACCACGTTATTAAATTAAAATGCTTTATTGTAAAGTATGTGTAAAAAAAAATAATAATGAATGAATGAATAAATATAATTTAAGTCATAATAAGAGTTAACAAGAACATGGTTTCTCTCCACTGTGTTTTCGCTTGTGGTATTTTAATGAGGAATTTTTAGAAAATGCTGATGCACACACTTCCTAAGAAAATGGTTTCTCTCAAGTGTGGGTTTGTATGTGACGTTTCAAACAGGAATTCATGGAAAATCTTGATCCACAAACTTCACAAGAAAATGGTTTCTCTCCAGTGTGTGTGTACATGTGCATTTTTAAGATTGACCTTGAAGAAAATGCTGATCCACATACTTCACAAGAAAATGGTTTCTCTCCAGTGTGTGTGCGCATGTGTATTTTTAAGATTGACCTTGTAGAAAATGCTGATCCACACACTTCACAAGAAAATGGTTTCTCTCCAGTGTGTGTTCGCATGTGAACTTTTAAAGAGCTATTCTGAGAAAATCTTAATCCACAAACTTCACAAGAAAATGGTTTCTCTCCAGTGTGTGTTCGTATGTGACGTTTCAAATGGGAATTCATGGAAAATCTTGATCCACAAACTTCACAAGAAAATGGTTTATCTCCAGTGTGTGTGCGCATGTGCATTTTTAAGTTTGACCTTAAAGAAAATGCTGATCCACATACTTCACAAGAAAATGGTTTCTCACCAGTGTGTGTTCGCATGTGCTTTTTTAAAAATGACCTCAAAGAAAATGCTGATCCACATACATCACAAGAAAATGGTTTCTCTCTAGGGTGTGTTTTCATGTGCTCTTTTAAACTGGAATTTGTAGAAAATGATGATCCACAAACTTCACAACAATATGATTTCTCACCAGTGTGGGTTCGCATGTGGCATTTTAAATGTGACCCATTTGAAAATGCTGATCCACAAACTTCACAAGAATATGGTTTTTCGCCAGTGTGGGTTCGTATGTGGCGTTTTAAATCACTCCCATCTGAAAATGCTGATCCACAAACTTCACAAGGAAATGGTTTCTCTCCAGTGTGTGTTCGCATGTGACGTTTCAATTTGGAATTCTGGGAAAACCTTGATCCACAAACTTCACAAGAAAATGGTTTCTCTCCTATGTGTGTTTTCATGTGACTTTTTAAAATTAAACTTGAAGAAAATGCTGATTCAGAGACTTCACAAGTAAATGGTTTCTTACTAGTGTGGGGTAGCATGTGGTAATTCAAGTGTGACCCATTTGAAAATACTAATCCACAGACTTTACAAGAAAATGGTTCGACTACTCTCACGAAGTCTGTGTTTGCATGTGTCTATTTAAACTGGTATGCTGTCAAAATGCTAACCCACAATTTTTACTAGAAAATGACTTCAGTGTGTGCTTCAATATTACTTTCCAAATCTGAATAAAGTGAATACTGATTTACTCAAGGAAACAAAGTTGGCTATCACTTGTAAAAGAAAATTCTTATTGGCGGTCAATATGCATATCCAATGACCTAGCAAAGCACATATCTTACATTTGGTATGTGTTTGAATGTCTCTTTAAAATTTCAAAATTATTCTTCGTCATTATCTGTTGTGACCTGTGAAGGAATAAAAGTTAAATTATTACTTAGACAATAACAATCATGAAATTCATACATTATTTAGAATCAGTTTATATTTCAGTTAATTGCAACAAGTAAGTAAAAGTAAGTCAAGTAGGCAACCAAAAGGCTCCCTTTTCAATAGCTACAACACCGATGTGAACGGATGGGCGCTACTTTCTCTGGATTACAACACTTACCCATGATATGTACCTTATGTTGCTGAGTTTTAAGCAAGGAGGTTTCAAGTACTATTTTTAAAGTCTTTGATATGATACGAAATGGGATTGAACCCGATTCTCCAAGACCAGTGGCAGACACACTACTCACTAGGAAAATGAGACGGTTTTGCAGCATGTCATATATGTTTAATGCAAAGATGTAAATAAAATATATTTTAGTTAATTGCAACAAGAAAAATAAGTAATGTTGGCGACCGTAGTCGAGGGCCAATAGAAGGCTCCCTTTTCAATAGCTACAACACTGGCATGTAAGGTAAAGCGCTACTCCTTTCCCTGGATTGCTCCACGTAACCCTTGATATGTACCTTATATGTGCTCTCATATGAAACTCATCAACTATAGCCAGGAATTTCTTTCTGTTTATATTTCAATGACAATTAATACGTAACAAGAATTTCTCCTTTTATCAATCAATTTCACTATAACATTTAGCAAAGAAACATTAATAAAAAAGCAAAAAAACAAATGGAAAAGAAAATCACCCAAAAACAATTTCTTTCTGTTTGGCATTTTATTTACTATCAACACAGAAGAGAAATTTGTACTTTTCTAAATCTCACTGAATTACTTGCAAGCAATAGAATTAAAGAAACATATTCATACTATTTTTATTAAGAATTGGAAAAAAAGGAAAATAAATTCAAGTCAAAGTTTTTTTTTTGTGCTTATAAGGAAGATACATGTCTGAATTTTTAGAAGAAACTTGATGATGTTTATTATTCAGGGTTTTCAGACTATTATCTTCATCTTTATTGTTATATTCTCAATATTTTGCCTGAAATGTCTTCCAGCCTTCTTCAGGTGTTTGTCAAACTTGGGAGCCTATAGAGAACTTCAAACCTTGTCCTTTATTTAATCCATGGGGGATGCTTTTTTTGATTCTTTTAACCATAAGTGGGTATAAGTACTAAGTATTCTTATATTGTTAATTGCCTGCAGTCAGAATTGAACCCCCATCCTCTAGATTATTGTTTCTTTAGAAGCTTAGGGCGCCAACGCCAATAACCGTTGAGACACTTGTGAATATTGTCGTGATGTCATATAGACTACATATCCTTTGGATCCTTTTGGCTAGGCCTTTGACGTAGGGTAGACATATTGTGGTGAGTTTTCGGGCATCGTTTTCTATCCTCCAATCCAGGTTTCTTGAACTGATGCTATGCACTCTGGGTAGTTGTTACAATGAAGGTTACTTCTTCAACTAATCATTTCTTCTTGATATACATCTATATCACTATTAATGGCTTTTGTTCAGTGTTGTAAGCAATGGATTGCTCCCTTCTTCAGATTATATGATTAATGGCAGTTGAAATTGTGGTGCTGTCCAGAGAAGGTGGGGTTATGTTACACACACGACCTGAAACCTTGTGCTGTGCATGTTACTAATACCTTGATGAAGGGTAATTTATTATCTTTTTCCTTCTTGTGTTCACCTTCAAAGCAGCCTCTGTAAGTTCAGAGAAAATATTTATCCAAAGTTGCCAGGCAGTTGGTCCAGTTATGGGGTTGAATCAGAGTATGAGCAAAACTTCTTTCTCTTTTACATACGCGTCACACTAAGACAATAACCGAATCCAAGGAGCAGCAATGATCTCCACCGATTCTTGTATCGTCGACTTCCTTCCTCAAAGCAACCCGCTTTTATCAAGATGGAGACCACCTCATTTTCCTATGAGCAGTGATAATTTGCGTGACTTTGTGATATCAGATGGTTATAAAAAGTCGCAGGTGCCATCATATTTTCAAGAATCATTACTTGTGTCAAAGGTCATTTAGGTTGACAAACCTTCATTTGTTTATTATACATACTCTGTCTTCCTCAACGCCATTCTGACGTGAGGGGTTGAACATGCTGAACACCAGTGTACATGTATGACCTTTTCTAGGAACTACATTTAAAGTCCATAGCTGACTCAGAATTTTACCAAATAAGCAAAGTAATTAACATTTGCAACGTGTTTCCGAGTGGAAAGAAAAACTAGCTTGCGATCAAAATTAAAAATTGAGCTTACCATTTAATCAGTAAATGAATTAAAAGTTATTTAAAGAATTTACAACAACAAAACTGGGATGAAGTGACAGAAGAGCCAAAGTTACATGTGTATAAATTTGTAATTGATCTTAAAGAGGATGACGTTAATAAATGTGGTATTCTTCCTTTAATACAATACTAAGCAGGTTATTGCTATAAATGTAGTTTGTCAGAAAATTAAATGCAATAATTGCAAAGATTTAATATTTGGAAGAGATAATGTGAAAGAAATATTAGAAATAAACAGATATTTCCAATAGTTTAACAGAGATTATCTCTTATATCCTAAAGATACAACTAAAAAATTTTATTTGATATAATTATGTAGTCATTGGTAAGCTGATAAAAAAAGGAAATTCGTCATGCATAAAACATGGAATGCTTTGGCAGATTAAGAGCTGCTTTTTAGTGTTGACATAAAATTAGGGTCACAATATAGAAAAAAAATACAAAGAAAGTTTGTCTGGAGATCAACAAATGGTCTTTTAAATAATTCAGTTATTGCTGTATTTAATTAAAAATTACTTAAAAATTAAAATATTCTACCATTAAAGAATAATTTTTAACCAAAAAAACAAAAAACAACTAAAGCATACAAATCAAACACTACTGATCATAATTTATTAAAAATTGTTTTCAAATTTGAAACAAATGAAATTATGAACAAATTTTAGTCTTTCAATTTTCTATCAATAACGTATTTTTTAACAAGTATTATTGGATTTTTAAATCTCTTTATTGTTTCTATGAAATTTATTTGTTTATTTGTTTCTTCTTTATATTTTATTCATAATCGTAATTTCTTATTTATTCATAATCGTAATTTCTTTATCTATTAATTTGATTATCGTTTGTTTGTTGCTGCATAAGAGTAATAATTACATAATAATTACGATATTTTAATTTTACGCAATAATCATTGACGTAACATTCTAGACATTTTATTTTCTCATTGTTTTTTTTAAATTAATATGAAATAAAAGTTCTGAATAAAATCCAACCCCGTTTTTATTTTTAAAATGTAATTTTAAAACCTTTTCTAAAAGCATTTTTTGTTTCTTGTAGCACAACAATTCTTCATTACATTATGATTATCGTCTGTTTCACTGATTCACTACTTTTATGACGTCACAATCGAACAGGCCTTCTCTTTCGCTCGTCTCGACCAGAATCATTAAGTTTGCCACTTTCATTGACCATCAAGAGGTGGTGTCAAAAGAAATCAGTTGTTAAAAGAAAAATCAAACAACTAACTATAACATAGATAAATATTTTCAATGCTTTTAAATATTCTTAACATTTCTCTCAATCATTTACTTCAATTCCCATGTGATGGACACGTCTCAACACAAAATTCATCTCAGTTTTTAAAACTCTTTCAAAATTACAATAAACACTCTTACAATTTCTATTTTTACAAAAAATTCCATGAAAGTCTCTTTTCAAATAACGTTTTCTGTTTATCTACTTAAATCATTATTCATAACAACATAGTTTTAAAAAGATTGAGGGAAATTTAATCTACCAACATCTAAGATTTCGGTGGGGGACAAAGCTAAGGTCACCCTAACGATTAACACAATTTGTAGCAAAACTAAAATATCAATTAAATGTTGAAATGAATTAAATTTAAAAAAATAAACATAATCAGTTTACAAAAGATTTCAGATATTTTCATATTTAATGATGATAAAATCACAAATGATAAAAAAAATCCAAGTTCTCCGGCAAATTACATATTTTTGATTTGTAAAGAAAAAAATAACCGAACGTTGTACTTACTTCTTTCTCTTTTCTTTTGTCTGATTTCTTTTCCTTGGGGAAATACAACGTTTGAGAAAAGGGGAAAACTATATTTTAAATAAAATAACTGTAATGAACACTCAAGAGGGATTTTATTATGAAAATCTTGATTTTTTAAAAAAACTACTGCGTCTTCAATATGGCGTCCGTCGTTGCATGCTGGGAAGAAAACCCGGATGTATTCATTTAGTTCCGTGGGTCAAGGGAAACTACTCTGCCGGATCACGCTGTTACATTCCACCCCTTCGCCCATAGTTTAGAATGTTAAGATTGTCTCTGTGGCGTAATCTTTTAAATGATTTGGTTGTTTTTTTATTCTTCTACTACATTTGTTGAGGACTGTCTTTAGAAAAACAAGCTGAATTTAATATTAATAAAATACATTCTGGGCAGAGTAATTTAGTCCCTTAACGAATCGTTCCTAAATTCTATTGGCTGACGACATCAGTGACTCATAATTTTTAGGAATGGGCTTTGTTTTGTTTTTGTTTGGGTTATGAGTAGTCGGTCGACTACGATAGAACAATGTCTTTTATGTGTTCATCCTTATTTCTCCACCCGTGACCTGCATGTCTTATTTGTCTCAAAAAGGTTTGGAGATGAGGGGTCTGTGGTCATACAGCTGTTGTTTTTAGTCATGTTCCTTCCAGAATTCGTCCAGAACAGCACAGAGAATTCTAGCATTGTTTTCATATGATATAGATTGTACCCAATCAGAAGCTAGCAATTTGGGCCAGAGTGGATCTGGAAGTAATTGCAATGAAGGGGTACTCCACATTCCCCAAAACTCAAGCATTACTGCAATCTCACCATCAGATCTAGGACAATTGTTGGGGAAGCCATACCCTTCTGCAGAGATGTAGTCGGTGTATTTTATGATACAACATATATATCTACATATATTGAAAATATTCTAACAGGAGGAGACTTACAAATGACACAATGTTATAGATTTTATGAATTTCAGTTATAAAATCCTGCTTATATAAAACTTTTTTCATATTGCACTGGAATGTCATATGAAAAAGTGAAATGGAAAAAAATTCAAAAATACAATCAAAAACCATTTCAGTTGTGTAGAAATATGTGTGTTGTATTTGGGGGGGGTATAGTTCTATAAAAGGTCTACCTCAGATATTGATCTCTCACCCCAAACACACAAAGTGGATAAGTAAAAACCAACACCACAATTACAATATATATATATATAAATATTTCTGAATTATTATATATATATATATATATATATATATATATATATATATATATATATATATATATAAAATATTTAAGAAATAAAGGCATTTGATGTTAAAAAGAAAAGAACCAAATAATCTCACAAATAAAAGAAATATAAAATAAACTGATAATCTTAAGAGTATAATAATAATAATAACAAAAATAATCCAAGGAATGATTCAGACAAAACAGGCAAATAAATTTATTTCAATACACAACATTCAAAGTATAACAAATAATTTAAGACAAAACAAATTTGTTGAAATAAATCAAATTGTTTATTCAAATATTTTCTCTCATTTGGTTTTATGGCATATCAAACATTAGAAGTTATTTAATGGCAAATCCATTTGTAAATATACAAATAGTTCTATTTCAAACAATTCAGTTCATCATATTTTAGTAACAGCTTGACTTTTACTAAGAAAGGCGTAGAAACGTTTAGGTTTTAAACAATCTTTATTTCAATTTTGTGATGAGAAGCACTGGATTTTGAAATACACTCATCTGCACTCACTCTCTCTCTCTCTCTCTCTCTATATATATATATATATATAAATATATATATATATATATATATATATATATATATATATATATATATATATATATATATATATATATATACTTATTCAGGATGAGATCTAATGAAAAAAATCTGAAAAATATTCTCTCTGAGGAAAAGAAAGGGAGTTGTCACCTGTGAACAGTGCATTGTGGGATTTGAAGAGGTCAGAAAAATGGACAAACTTGTAAGGCAGCAGGAGATTGAATTTGTCATTGCACATGGTAGATGGACATTTGACTGGTGCACACAAGATAAACAGCTACATTTCTTGTGGAATAGACACATATCTCTATCACTGGTTAATAAAACTTGTTTATATATAAATATATATATATATATGTATTTATTGAAAATATAGAGATATTGATTGGTTCATTTTGATGTATTTTTTATGATTGTAATTGTATGAGTCAAATGTAGAAGACAAACTTCAAGAAGAAAAAAAAGAAAAACAGATGCTTGTAAAACTCTTGCTAGTTTCACAATGTACCTTGTAGCACCAATAAAATAAAAAACATAGAGTACTGGTTTTGAGACATGAACAATTTAAGAATATTGTCACAACAATCATATATGGTACAAAGTTTCGATGTGACCAGATGACTGACTGGATAAGCCTTTCAATCACATGTCTAGCCTGGTAAGAATAGTTGAGTGTTCCAAGTTAGTTGACCACTCAGTTGCTAGATCAAGTCTCACTCAATCACCTGCATCTAAATCTTTAGAGGTTTGTTGGTTGATTGTTTGGGCTTTATGGCATATCAACCTTTGTAGGTTATTTAATGCCAAAAGAGATTTTTATACAAATAGTTCTATTTCAAACAATTCAATTTCGCATAAGTACACAGTTCAAGTGTCAAAAACATTTCTTATTCAAGCGATTCGGTTTATTCAAACAGTTCTAATTCAGCTTAGTATAAGTACAGATTTGTTTACACACACTTAAATGTCAAGACAGTTCTATTTCAAACAATTCAGTTTAGTGTACGTAGAGTTTCAATGTCAAAAAGAGTTCCATTTCAAACAATTCACTTTACCTAAAGATACAGTTTAAATTTAAGTACACTTTAATTGTCAAAAACATAACTATTTCAAGTTATTCAGTTTAGTCAAACAATTCTAATTAAATAAATTTAGTTTAGCATAAGTATGCAGTTAGTTCAATTTAACCCACAGATTGGGCCCTATCAGGCGCTACCATTCCAGGCCAGAGTGGACCTTGGAGCAATGCCAATGAAGGAGTACTCTGCATTCCCCAAAGCTCCTGCATTACTGGAACCTCACCATCAGATTGTATAGTTTCATATTTAGGACACTCATTAGTTCATCTTATTCCTCTGAAGAGGTGCAGTCATTTTAATCTACAGCCCCAGCCAACTGGGCAATACACAGAGTTTATGTCAAAACAATTATATTTCAGGTGACTCAGTTCAGCATAAATACACAGTTTAGATGTCAAAACAGTTCTATTTTGAACAATACAGTTTAGCATAAGTACACAGTTTGAATGACAAAAAACAGCAAATTCAAAAACCACAGTTTAGTTCTATTTAACCCATAGATAGGACCCTAACCCTGCCTACACCCCAGGAGAGAGTGGACCGGGGAGTGATAGCAATAAAGGGGTACTTTGCATTCCACAACGCTCTAGCACTACTGGAACCTCACCATCAGATTGTTTAGTCTCATATCAAGGACACTCATTGCAGGGGTCTTACCCCTCTGCAGAGAAGCAGTCGGTGTATTCTACAGACCCAGTCGACAGGGCAATAAAACTTTATAGGTAACAAATCATAGTTAATAGGTGACCTCATTGTGGGTGGGTCTTACCTGTCTCAACAGAGGTGCAGTTGGCATATTACACAGTGCCAACTGACAAGTGACCCCATTCGACTATGTCTTGCCTTTCCCTCTACAGAAGTACAGTTGACATATCCTACAGAACCAAATTACCCAACTTTAACCATATTTACCAGCCCCTCCGCTCGGGCAGGATATGACACAAGGTCAATTTTTAAGTGGAGTTTGACAGGTTTGAAATCAGAGTTTTCCTTCTCCTTGACTTGTTGCAGCACTAAGGCTGAAGAACCCAGTCTGCCCTACAATTTACCCATAGCTGGAGGGAGAATAATTGGATTCATACCTTTCCCAAGGGTATTAGTGCTATGTGAAATGCAGTCTCCTCCAGGATTTGAACTCATGTCGCCATGTCCATTTCCTACGACGATAACCATTACACCACTTTTAACTGCTCCTATCTTTTTCAAAAGAAGCAGATCGTATGATTAGATGTGTTATTATAATATTATTCATGAGAACTAATCCATATCCACTTCTGTACTTGACATTGAACCCAGTTGGGTACATGTGGCAGCATTTTCGTTCTATTTCTTGAATATTGTCATAAAAGACCCAATTTTCATCAACAGTAATGCTATTCTAGACAAACACGTTATATCTCTCTCTTAAAAGAAATGTCACCATGAATAGAAAGTCTTACTAATTCTTCTAAGAGAATGAGGAACGCAAATACCCAGTTTTCCATTGTTCCTATCTTTTTCAAAAGCAGCAATTCATACGATTAGATATGTTATGGTCAAACATTAATTCTCTTAAACCACACAAATGAATATATGAGCGCAATCACTAGATTTATTATTTTATAATCGCATTACAAATACATGCTGCAAAATAAGCAACTTTATCACTAACCCAGATTAAAACAGCAATATATTTACTGATATGACAAGGACAGCAGTAATTCAGTCTCTACAAAATATACAACTATTTACAAGAACCACTTTACTATATTAAAATGCTTTATGGTAAAGTATGTGTAAAAAAATAATGAATGAATGAATAAATCATAATAAGAGTTAATGAAAAAATGGTTTCTCTCCACTGTGTTTTCGCTTGAGGTATTTTAATGAGGATGATTTAAAAAAAACTGATCTGCACACTTCACAAGAAAATGGTTTCTCTCCAGAGTGTGTTTGCTTGTGCATTTCACGAGATGACCAGCTGGAAAATGCTGCTGCAAAAACTTCACGAGAAAATGATTTCTATCCACTGCGTTTTTGCTTGTGGATTTTAAAAGAAGACCTACTTGAAAATGCTGCTGCACAGATTTCACAAGAAAATGGTTTATCTCCAGTGTGTGTTTGCATGTGCTCTTTTAAATAGGCATTTGCAGAAAATGCTAATCCACACAAGAAAATGGTTTCTCTCCAGTGTGTGTGTTCATCTGTGCATTTTAAAAGATGACCGGTTTGAAAATGCTCTTCCGCAGACTTCACAAGAAAACGGTTTCTCTCCACTGTGTTTTTGCTTGTGGATATGAAAAGATGATCGGTTTGCAAATGCTGCTCCACAGACTTCACAAGAAAATGATTTCTCTCCAGTGTGTGTTCGCATGTGTCTTTTCAACTTGGAATTCATTGAATATCTTGATCCACAGACTTTACAAGCAAATGCTTTCTCCTCTGTTTGTGTTTGCATGTGTCTTCAAATTGTTACCTAGATGAAATATCAATCAACAAATTTTACAAAAAAAAATTGTTTCTTACTAGTGTGTGTTTACATGTGTCTTTTTAAACTTGTATGCTGTGAAAATGCTAAGTCACAATTTTTACAAGGAAATGCCAGCTCTTCCTATTGGGTTTTGAATTTTGAATAAAGTGAAAATGCTGATTTGCTCAATGAAACAAAGTTGGCTATCACTTGTAAAAGAAAATTCTTATTGGCTGTGAATATGCATATCCAATGATTTAGCAAAGAACATATTTTACATTTGGTATGTGTTTGAATGTCTCTTTTAAATTTCAAAATTATTCTGATTGCTGCTGTTATCTGTGAAGGAATAAAAGATAAATTATTACTAAGACAATAAAAATCAGGTGATTCATACATTATTTAGAATCAGTTTATATTTCAGTTGATTGCGACATGTCATATATACTTTGCGCAAAGATGTAAATAAAGTTCTTTACAACTGTTCAACAAATTAAGGAATTTCATAGAAATGCAGTAATTTTTCTAATTTTATGAAAGATTTACCCGAATTGAAAGGACATTTTATTAATAATAAGTATTAAAGAAAATTCTTTTAGCTCTAACATTTTGCAAAGTAAGATTTATGGAAAAACCATGGACCGTAAAAGGATTAAGAAGACTGCAGCTGATATCACATTTAAATATACTCTCATATGAATTTATCAACAATAGCCAGAAATTTCTTTGCATTGTAATGAAAATTAATGCATAACAAGAATCTGTCGTTTTATCAATCAATTTCATTGTAATATTTAGCAAAGAAACATTAATAAAAAGCAAAAAAACAAATGGAAAAGAAAATCACCCTAAAAGAATTTCTTTCTGTTTTGCCTTTTATTCATCATCAACACAGAACAGAAATTCATACTTTGCTAAATTTCACTGAATTACTTGCAAGCAATAGAATTAAAGAAACATATTCATACTATTTTTTATTAAGAATAGAAAACAAAAAGGAAAAAAAAATTCAAGTCAAAATTTTTTTTTCTTCATATGAGGAAATAGTTGTCTGAATCTTTTGGATGAAACTTGATGATTTTTATCATTCAGGCTTTTCGAACTATTATCTTCATCTTTATTGTTATATTTTCAATGTTTCACCCAAAATGTCTTTCAGCCTTCTTCAGGTGTTTATCAAACTCAAAATCCTATACAGAACTTATAACCATGTCCTTTTTTTAATCCATGGGGGGGAACGCTTGTTTTAATTCTGTTAACTATCACCGAGTATAAGTGCTAAGTATTCCTGTACTGTTTCTCGCCTGCAGTCAGGATTGAACCTGCAACCTCTAGATAATTGATTCTTTAGAAGCTTAGGGTACCAACGTCAATAACTCCTATGCTATGTGTCCTGCTGGACAGTTCATAGTGTATTTTTTGGACTTATAAAATTAATGTTTCCATATCACGATGATTACTACTATTACATATGATTTTTCACCTGAGCTTATATTCCAAATTTTATACTGTTTTTTTTTATTATTTGTCACCATATTGATTACTGTTTACCATATTGTATTAATCTCTATACTTGCTCTACTCAACAGGTCACTCTTGTCCAACATAGGTGATGATTTTTTAAGGTGTCTAATTCTCCAGTGTTCATCTTGATCAATTATTTTAACTTTATCCCATGAGGGCAGATGATTTCCCTTTTCTTTCCATATATGTATCTTCTCTCCTGTTTTTACGAAGTTGATCTGCTTCAATTTCCTGGTTGATGTTTACTAGCCCTCATAGATTTAGTCACCACATTTGAGTGCTTGATCGTGACGCCAACGGTACCGTCCATCACCCAAAGCTTTTGGGGGGGGTGTCCTCGTGGTGTAATGGTTAAAGCGATGGACTGCGGAATCGTAATACGCGAGTTCGTACTCCAGTCGCGCTATTACGTTCACTTTCGGGCAAATTCCCTTGGGAAAGGTATGAACCCCCTTATCCTCCCAGCTATGGGTTAAATAGTACCACTACTGTTCTTCTCGGAGAATGGCTTTGGCATTAAATAACCTACAAAGAGTTGATATGCCATTAAACAAAGAAATCAAACCAACCAACCAACCAAACCAAAGCTTTTGGGCAACTACTAAGGATACGTTGTAAAGATCCTTTCCTAGCATATAGTTGACAATTGGGGGTCACTAACTTCCCCCATATGTGCAGATTCGTTGGGCTCAGTAACACATCATACACTGATTTAATGAAGAATCGAATCTCGTTGAAATCTGGCCGCCAACAATCTGACCAAGTAACCCTTTTTTTTCTCTACGTCCTCCCACCTTGTCCAGGCTCCTTGCTGACTCAGACCGACCATTTTGCCGTAACGCCCTTCTTCTACGCCCTCTCGGACTTCTTCAAGGATGAGATGGCGTCTTTCCTTGCCTTTGGCACTGATGGTATGCGTCGAAAATAAAAATCCCAATCACGCTCTGCCTTTAGCTATCGATCCTAAGATATCTTTATGCCTAAGCCTCTCCTCCGCCACTTGCAACTCTCTCCTTGCAATCCACTTCCTGCCAGATCTTATCTGAATTCCTGCTGCCGCCACCTTTGGATCTTCAGACTCTGTATACTGCAGCAGACTCTTGTCTTCGTGATTTGGAATTCTTCCACGAGACTGCTGCAGGGGAGGCGCAATGCGTTACTGTTCCCATAGAGAGCTTCACCACTTAAGCATCGCGGCAAGCCCAGCCACCTTCTCAACCGATTACTAATTGCTCTAACGATTCAACGGTGGTAATCGGAATGTCATAGACGAGCAATGGCCACAATATCCGGGGCAAAACTGCATGCTGAATAACCATGCCTTAAATCGACCAGGCAATCCAGATTTGTCGATTTTCGTCAACCATTCCTCAAGGTCTTTTATAGTCTTCTGTTTTGCGGCAGTATCCTTCAGACTACTGTTGAAAGTCTTGCCCAAGCTCTTAATAGGCTTTTCGCTCAGAGTAGGTATTGTTTCTCCTGTGACTGTAAATCGGACGTTCTCCATGACCTTGCCTTTTTTTAATACTAGTGACCTGGATTTTGCTGGCTTGAAATACATTCTAGCACAGGTCATATTTCTCTCGAGACCCTTTAAGAGCCATCTACCTCCCATGACAGATGTCGTCGTCACGGTTAAATCATCCATGTAAGCCCACAATTTTATTGCATATCATTCTTCTAAAGTGTCCTCACATCCAGATTGCATTTTTGAAATTCACCAGCTGTGTCAATCAGACTTTAGTTTGGTGTATTCCAATTACTGCTGTAGCTGTTCATTTGAACTTGAAATCCTAAAAATTAATCAGTCATCTCATAAGATGTATAGCAATAACATAGTGAACTTTAAAGGGTCTATGACAATTTTATATGCCTCTACAAAAAAAGTCTGGAAACTTATTGAAGACACTAGTACATTCACTTCTTAAGATAATGTGACAGAAAACTTGCAGAGAAGCAATCACTGTATTCTACAGCCCAAATGAACTTAGCCACTGTCTTAGAAGACATTAGAAGAATGATGATAGAACTATATATGTATATATATTCAGAGAGAGAGAGAGAGAGATGAAAGTTTTAGAAAGTACTCAATTGAAGCTGTTAATATAAACAAAGCAGTCAGCTAGCAAAATACATTGTCAATTAGTTATTATCATAATCATCAAATTGTGCCGACAGCTCAGATTTCCCTGACTCTCTCTCTCTCTCTCCATCCGTCCCTATCATCCATCATTCCACGCAGGTCCTCCCAACTACATACAGTATCCACACAAAACTGATGAAAAAAATTTTTACTAGTCAGCAAATATTAGCATGGCCCTTTGTAGGGCTCAATAGAACTATGTCATTCATGAGTTCATCCTTATTTCTCCACCCGTGTCCTGCATGTCTTATTTGTCATAAAAATATCTGGAGATGAGTGGTAAGTGGCCATACAGCTGTTGATCTCAGAGACTAATAAAACCTACTTCAGATTAAACACCAACAGCACAAGACTTATCATATTTGTTGGACAATGCCATTTCACTTAATAAATAGTTAATTCTAATTCACTGTGTATCTCTTCCCTACTGCGATACAACATGTTCAAATTCAAAAACTAAGTCAAGCATCTAAAATCATCCATTACAGATCAAAGTCATTGCACAAAAATGTATTTACTCAAGATAATGTAACAACACAACTATGAGAAGGAAAATGCTTACCCTATGTTCTGGCTTAATGGTAATAATGCTTTGACCCTAACATTGAGACAGACCCCAGTGCCATCATTTGATGAAGATGTTGGTTGTACAGCGGTTGTTTGTGAGCAGTACAGCATGTGGACATAATGTTATAGATTTTATGAATTGTGATATACACCTGGAAATAAATTTACTAACAAAATATATATATTCTTTCTACGGACCTTAGATATTTGAATACTTTACTGGCATGTGATGTTCGACAGCACTATATATATATATATATATATAATATTAATAAATAAATATTTATTAGATTTATGTATGTATTGTCAGGGATGTTTGGCAGAGACCTTAGGTTTCATGAAATTTTACAAACAACAATTATCAGGCAGATAACGAAAGGAAATGAAGAAATCTAAATAAAAAAAAACAAAAGTACAGTTAAGCATGTGTAAATAATGTTATAGATTTTACTTTATTAAATTAAAATGATTTATGCTAAAGTATGTGTAACCTAGATAATAATGAATGAATAAATATAATTAAAGTCATAATAAGAGTTAACAAGAAAATGTTTTCTCTCCACTGTGTTTTCGCTTGTGGTATTTTAATGAGAAATTTTTAGAAAATGCTGATCAACATACTTCAAAAGAAAATGTTTTCTCTCCACTGTGTTTTTGCTTGTGGTATTTTAATGAGGAAGTTCTAGAAAATGCTGATACACACAGATCACAAGAATATGCTTTCTCACACTTCATAAGAAAATGGTTTCTCTCCTTAGTGTGTTTGCATATGACGTTAAAAATTGGAATCCAAGAAAAACCTTGCATCACAAACTTCACACTAAAATGGTTTCCCTCCAGTGTGTTCGCATGTGTTCTTTTAAAAACCTATTCCAGGAAAATCTTGATCCACAAACTTCACAAGAATATGGTTTCTATCCTGTGTGTGTTTGCATGTGCCTTTTTAAAGTTAACCTAAAAGAAAATGCTGATCCGCAGACTTCACAAGAATATGGTTTCTCTCCAGTGTGTGTTCGCATGTGCTCTTTTAATGTCCAATTACGAGAAAATCTTGATTCACAAACTTCACAAGAATATGGTTTCTCTCCAGTGTGCGTTCGCATGTGCTTTTTTAAAGTTGACCCATCAGAAAATGCTGATCCACAAACTTCACAACAAAATGGTTTCTCTCCTGTGTGTGTTCGCATGTGCTTTTTTAAAGTTGAACTTTCAGAAAATGCTGATCCACAGACTTCGCAAGAAAATGGTTTCACTCCAGTGTGTGTTCGCATGTGCCGTTTTAAACGGGAATTTGTAGAATGTGCTGATCCACAAACTTCACAAGAATATGGTTTCTCACCAGTGTGGCTTTGTATGTGGCGTTTTAAGCATGACCTATATAAAAATGTTGATCCACAAACTTCACAAGAAAATGGTTTCTCTCCAGTGTGTGTTCGCATGTGGCATTTTAAATGTGACCTATCTGAAAATACTGATCCACAAACTTCGCAAGAAAATGGTTTCTCTCCTCTGTGTGTTCGCATTTGACATCTCACATTGCAACTTTGAGAATATCCTAATCCACAAACTTCACAATAATATGGTTTCTCTCCAGTGTGTGTTCGCATGTGCTTTTTTAAAGTTGACCCAAGAGAAAATGCTGATCCACAAACTTTACAAGAAAATGGTTTTTCTCCAGTGTGTGTTCGCATGTGTTGTTTTAAACTGGAATTTGTAGAAAGTGCTGTTCCACATACTTCACAAGAATATGGTTTCTCTCCAGTGTGTGTTCGCATGTGCACTTTTAATGTCCAATTACGAGAAAATCTTGATTCACAAACTTCACAAGAATATGGTTTCTCTCCAGTGTGTGTTCGCATGTGCTTTTTTAAAGTTGACCCATCAGAAAATGCTGATCCACAAACTTCACAACAAAATGGTTTCTCTCCTGTGTGTGTTCGCATGTGCTTTTTTAAAGTTGAACTTGCAGAAAATGCTGATCCACAGACTTCACAAGAAAATGGTTTCACTCCAGTGTGTGTTCGCATGTGCTGTTTTAAACTGGAATTTGTAGAATGTGCTGATCCACAAACTTCACAAGAATATGGTTTCTCTCCAGTGTGTGTTCCCATGTGCTCTTTTAAACTGGAATTTGTAGAAAGTGCTGATCCACAAACTTCACAAGAATATGGTTTCTCGCCAGTGTGTATTCACATGTGTGATTTTAAACTTGACCTTGAAGAAAATGCTGATCCACAGACGTCACAAGAAAATGGTTTCTTACCAGTGTGGGGTAGCATGTGGTAGTTCAAATGTGACCCATATTAAAATACTAATCCACAGAATTTACAAGAAAATTGTTTGACTACTCTCAACAAGTGTGTGTTTACATGTGCTTTTTAAACTGGTATGGAGAATAAAGTGATAATGCTGATTTGCTCAATGAAACAAAGTTGGCTATCACTTGTCAAAGAAAATTCTTATTGGCTGCCAATATGCATATCCAATGACATAGCAAAGAACATATTTCACATTTGGTATGTGTTTAATGTATCTTTTAAATTTTAAAATTGTTCTTTCCCATCATCCGTTGTGATCTGTGAAGGAATAAAAGTTAAATTATTACTGAGACAACAACAATCACAAAATTCATGCATTATTTAGAATCACTTTATATTTCAGTTAATTGCAAGAAGTAAAATTAAGTCAAGTAGGCAACCAAAAGGCTCCCTTTTCAATAGCTATAACACCGATGTGAAGGGATGGGCGCTACTCCTTTCTCTGGATTACTCCACTTTACCCATGATATGTACCTTATATTGCTGAGTTTTAAGCAAGGCGTAATCAAGTACTATTTTCAAAGTCTTTGATATGATGTGACATGGGATTGAACCCAACTCTCACAGACCATTGGTGAACACTCTATCACAAGTCAAATGAGCCAGTTTTGCAGCATGTCGTATATACTTAATGCAATGGTGTAAATAAAATTATTATACAACTGTTCAACAAATAAAGGAATTTCATAGAAATGCAGTAATTTTTTAAATTTTATGAAAGATTTACCAAAATTAAAAGGATATTTTATAAATAATAGATTCATAGAAAAAACATGGAAAAGAAAATGATCGAAAAAGCATTTTATATATTTTTTTATTTGGATTGACCCAAGTGGAAAACAGCTGATATCACGTTTAAATATGCTCTCATATGAACTTATCAATTATAGACAGAAATTTCTTTTTTTTATATTTTAATGACAATAAATACATAACAAGAATCTGTCATGGTCAGACTATCCTTGGTAATGCTTTTCTCCACTCAAGTTTTAGCATAAGTTTTGGCAGAGTCAGCTGGAATGCCAATTTTGCTAAGTAGCTCTGGCCAATCATCAGATCCTGTTCTCAGTGCCATGACGAATATTGATTGACTCGAGAGTGGTCTGTCATGGTCAGACTATCCTTGGTAATGCTTTTGTCCACTCAAGTTTTAGCATAAGTCTTTGTCAAACTTGGGAGCCTATATAGAACTTCAAACCATGGGAAATGCTTGTTTTGATTCCGCTAACCATAACTGGGTAAAAGTACTAATTATTCTTGTATTGTTACTTGCCTGCAGTCAGGATGGAACCTGCAACCTCTAGAGGATTGTTTCTTTAAAAGCTTCGGGAACCAATGCTAAGAAGTTAGGCTATGTGTCCTGCTTGACAGTTCAAAGTGAATTTTTGGGATTTATATATTATAGTGTTCTTATATCACTATGATTACTACTATTATGTATGATTTTTTACCTGAGCTTGTATTAAGACTATCTTTTTATCATGTATATTTATCTAACTTTTTTGATTATTGGTTCTCCTATTTCTACTCAACATGTCACTGTGGCCCAACATATGTGCTCATTCCTTAAGGTGACTTAGTCTCCAGGGTTCATCTCTATCAATTATTTTAACTTTATCCCATAAGTGTAGATGATTTCCCTTTTCTTTCCACATATGCTCTGCCATACCTGACTTTTCAATTTTACCTCATATTACTGCTTTCTGATGTTCTTGTATTATTATTTTTAGTGGCCGGCATATCTTGCCTCTGTATGTTTTACCACCACTGTAATGAATGAAGTACACACAGTTGTTGATGATGTTGAATTCTGTTGGTGGCTTGACACGGAAGAGATACCTCCAGAGAGTTAAGCCATTTGTGAATATTGTCCTGATGTCATATGGATTACATATCCTTTGGATCCTTTCAGCTAGGCCTTTCACGTAGGGAAGACATATTGTGGTGAGTTATCGAGCATTGTCTTCTATCCTCCAATCCAGGTTTCTTGGAGCCGATGCTATGCACTCTGGGTAGTTGTTACGATGAAGGCTACACCTTGAACTAATCATTTCTTCTTGATATACATCTATATCACTACTAATGGCTTTAGCTCAATGTTGTAAGGAGCAGACTATTCCCTTCTTCAGATTATATATGGATGATGGCAGTTGAAATTGAGGTACTTTCCAGAGAAGGTGGGGTTATGCTATACACACGACCTGATCCTTGTACTGTGCATGTTAGTAATATCTTGATGAAGGGTAATTTATTATCTTGTTCCTTCTCCCTAGTGAACTGTATAGATGGTCGGATTGAGTACATTCAATCAAGTAATTTTTGAACATCTTCCTGATGAGGCCAGAGAACAAATGTGTCATCTATGTATCTGAGACGCATTGATTGCTTTAGTGATGTAGATCCTAATGCCATTTCTTCAAACTATTTCATGTATATGTAGGCTAATACTTGTCGAACAATGGTGAGCCCATAACCAGTCCTTCTTCTTGTTGGTATCTATAAGATCTCACCCTGAACGAAATTATCTCTACACAGAATGTCAATATTTTCATTAGATTATCTATTGGGGTGCAGGTGTCTTCTTCCGACAAGGGATGTGCAGTCAGTTTTTCCCCAATCACAGCAAATGTCTCATCAGTAGTGAACAGACTCACTACATCCAAACTTACCATCTGGTTGGAACGATTGTGAGCATTACTGATTTTCTCCAAGAAGTAGGCAGATTTCTGAACATAGGATGAGGTCTTACCAGTTAGGGAGTACCGACCTTGCATCTCAATGGAATGCGATCGTTATGTATTTTTGGAAGACCATTGGCCAATTCCATTTTAAAAAGTCATTAGCAGTAGCATCTTAAAAGAAAATATTTTTTTGCAGGTGTGAACTGTGTGATTTTGTGAGCTTGGTGTATTTTTTACTGCAGGATTGCTGGCTGGAACAATAGTTTCAGTAGGGTCACGTGAGAGAACAAGGATGATGTTGGAAGACCCTAAACTTGTAAGGACCCCAAGAACATCACTGATGAGGCGATTCTGCGCACTTTTTCATGTGTGTGACTACAATATTTTAGTATAAGATTTTTGTTTTTACGAGGATCTGTGACTGTTTCCTTTCTGGTTTTAATGGTTGGGTCCTTCTTTTTTTTACCATAGCCACCATTACCAATCAACTCCACCAATTTAATGAGTATTCTACCCTGTCAATTACAACAGTATCAGTGCCAATGCCTGCTCGAAGGATTATGATATTATTATTATCTCGCAGTCATTTGATGGCTAGTCTCTCTGATTTTGAGATTATTTGCTTTAGGAGTCTTTGCTTTCTCATGTGCTTGTCTCAATTTCCATCTTAGCTCATCGGCCTGGGTGTTGGGAATTTTCAAGGCTACATCTTCACTAAGTGCAATTACATCTAAGTAAGGGACCTGCTTGATGTTGGTGGCAAAGTTGAGACCTTTGTTTAACTTGACTTTTCACGAGTTGTCGCTTGCTAATGTTGACAATTGCTTTCACTGGTGATTAATGGGTTTAGATTTTCATATTTTCGGTTTTCATCTCCAAATTTGTAATTTGGTGAGTCTTGACCATGTAGAATTCGTGTTCTTATGGTTTATCTAGATATTGTTGGATTCAGGTTCTGTCTTCTATGATTGCTATTCTTTCTAGGAACAGTGCAAGTTTGCATGAGATTTCCGACCATAGTAGATGTTTCTTTCAACAATACAGGAATACTTACACTCATACACAGTTGTGGCAAACAGAATCAAAACAAGCACTCACTGTTGATTAAATAAATAAAGTTTTGAAGTTCCGTGTAGGTTCCCGACTTCGACAAACACCTCAAGAAGGCCAGAAGACATACTGGCCAAAACGTTGTTAATATAACAATAGAAATAAAGACAACAGTCTTTTTTTTTTTTAAATTTTGACACTTGTGATGAGGAAAACTTCAAACATTCAACTAAATTTTCTATCTGTAACTCTGTAATGTTTTTATTTTATTTATTTGTTTCTTATTTATATTTAATTGATTTATTTATTTATCATTTACTTTTCATTTGTCTGTCTGTTTATTTATTTATTGTTTTTTCCTAATTCATGATTTACTTGTTGCTGTATTTGAGTAATAATCACCAAATGATTACAAAATTGTAACTTTATGGAATAAATATTAAAATTATAATAAAAAAAACGCAAATTAAAAAAAAGCTGATAATGATTTATTAAAAATTGTTTTCAAATTTAAAACAATTAAAATTATGAACGAATTTGAGTCTTGAAATTTTCTATCTGTAACCTATTTATCTGTAAGTATTATATTTGAATTTTAAATCTCTTAATTGTCCGTATCAAATTTATTTGCTGGTTTTTATTTAATCTTATTGTTTCTTATTTCTATTTTATTTATCATTTACTTGTTATTTGTTTGTTTATTTATTCAATTATTATTTGTTAGTTTTCCGATTCATAATTCACTTGTTGCTATATAGTGTATAAGAATTATAACTATTTAATAATTACGATATTGTAACTTTATAGAATAATTATGGAAATTCAAATTTAAAAAATGCAAATTAAAACAATGCTTATTGTGATTTATAGAAATTTGTTTTCAAATTTAAAACAATTAAAATTATGAACGAATTTTAGTCTTGAAATTTTTATCTGTAACCTATTTATCTGTAAGTATTAAATGTGAATTTTAAATCTCTTAATTGTCCGTATCAAATTTATTTGCTTGTTTGTATTTAATCTTATTGTCTCTTATTTATATTTTATACATTTACTTTCAACATTACAATAAACACTCTTACAAATTCTATTCAATTTCTACAAAAACCCCAAAACAATCTCTTTTCAAATAATGTTTCATACTTATTTGATTAAATAATTATTCATAAAAAAAAAACAACAGTTTTTAAAAGATTGAGGGAAATTTAATAGACCGACACTGACCTAATATTTCGATGGGGAATTTTGTTTATGTCACCCCAAAGTTTAACACGATTCATAACAAATGTATAAAAATCAATTAAATGTTGAAATGAAATAATTTAAAAAAATAAACCTAATCAGTTTACAAAAGGTTGCAGATATTTTCATATTCAAACATGATCAAGTCACAAATGATAAAAAAAAAAGTTTTCCTGCGCGTATTTTTCCTACGTACTTTTGATTTGTAAAGAAAAATAATAACCGGACGTTATACTTACTTCTTTCTCTTTTCTTTTGTCTGATTTCTTTTCTTTCGGGAGATACAACGTTAGAGAAAAGGGGAAAACTTTATTTTAAATAAAATAACTGTTTTCAGCTTGGAGAAAATTCGAAATTATCGTCCATTTACTTGGAAAACAAAAAAGTTTTTCGAAAGAGCGATAAACAAGGGAGATAATTGCGATATTTTTCTAAGCTAAAATTACGATTCATTCCAGCCTCTCACCAGATGGGATTTAATTCATTTTATTTTCTGAAGCCATCTACGATTCGAGACTGATGAGTGGAGATAAGAAAAAATTCCGGCTAACATCGGCATTCCCCCGTTGTGGCACCTCAGGCGTCAAGTGATGAATTCATTCATGTATAGCAACTATTTCATTGGAGGACGTTCTCTAGCCGAAAGCACTTCAGATCAACGATACCCAGGCAGGCAGCCATTGAAGAAGAATCATTTCATGTAATCAAAAGACAAGACACTTATAAAAGGTTGAAGTTCTATAATTAATGATAAGTAGATTCATGCATTTACAATGTGTATTCGTTCAAAAGTGGAAAATCAATAATATGAATAGAAATATTTTTAAAAATTTAAAGACAGAAAAAGATTAATCTATGATTCATATTTGTTGTTTTATATTTGTAATATCCTAACTAACAAAAGGGAAATAACCTATGGGGCCAAAGGGGTCACGGCCCCTACTACATCCGAAGATTTCGGTAATAAAAGAGATACTAGGAATAGGAGCAAGTGTTCGTCTTCCCTCTGTCTTTAATCATCATCCATCCTGTTGATTCCCCTGGGTAGTAATCAATACCTAACGAGTATCTATTACTTCAAATACAAAACATTATATAGGCGACGAGGAAAGAGTTGTTTACTCACCAAAAACAACAAAAAAAAAGACAAAAAAAGGAGCAAATCTCACAACGTACCGAAAAAAAAAAAACTAACATGGCTGTCTTACCACATTACCCTGAATTCGATTGCAAATCGGAAAACAAAGCAGCTAAATGGACAAAATATCTCAACAGACTGAAAAATTATTTCACTGCATACAAGATAGATGATGAAAGACAAATAGCTATTCTGATAACTTTTGTAGGGAAACAGACGAATGATCTTATCCTATTTACCAACCCCTCTGCTCGGGCAGGATATGACACAAGGTCAATTTTTAAGCGGAGTTTAACAGGTTTTAATTCAATGTTTTCCTTCTCCTAGACTAGTTGCCTAACCAAGGCTAAATAACCTAGTCTGTCCTACTATTTACCCATAGCTGGAGGGAGAATAAATGGAATCATACCTTTCCCAAGGGTATTAGTGCTATGTGAAATGCAATCAGTCTCGTCCAGGATTTGAACTCGTGTCGCCGTGTTCATTTCCTACGACGATAACAATTTTACCACGGGCACCTCCAAATGATCTTATTGACGAATTGTCGTCTGAAAAAACCACACCAGAAAAAAAATCAAACACACTTCAAAAAGCTCGTCCTGGCTGTGCAAACCACTTCAACCCAGAGGACAACACCGAATATAACCGATTTGTATTCTGAAAAAAAAAACAAACAACACCCCCAAACATAAAGGACTTTTATCGGGCATTTAAAGAGGCAGCAGCTATGTGCCACCTCACAGATGCAAATGCGGAAATAAAATCCCAGTTAATAACAAGCTGTTTATCAGAAAAAGTTTGCCAAAAGGGACTGATTAACTCAAATATGCTTTTAGGTGATTTAATAAACAACGCCAAAACGACGGAAACTATAACCAAACACCTGGAACAGATACGCTTAGAAGACGCCAACTACATCACAAGACCTACTACATCTATTAATGCACTAGTCAACAAAGTTGCGCATGAACAGCAACGGCCACGCAAACGTTTCCAGCAAAACCGGTGCAAAAATTGCAATGGGAAATACCCACATGAACGGGGACAGACATCTTGGCCTGCATTCCAGAACCAGTGTGCTTATTGCCAGAGATGGGGATATTTCACCTCTGTCTGTTTCAGAAAACTAAACGACGGGGATAGACAACGGAGAACAAACTGCCCCACCCCACTCCCACTGAAGTTAGTCATCCCCAACAAGCTGATGCGTTTTTAGGGTCGGGTAGTCCAAGGAATTGCTTTTATTTTGAGGTTACTTGGGCTGATGCCTTCATTACCAAAGGTATGTCCCAGGAATTCCAGTTACCTCTTGTTGTACTCACATTTCTTGCCATTTAGGGGGAGCCCTTTTTCGCAAAGTCGTCTGAATATCGCATAGAGGTTTTGGTTGTTGTCTTGCTGGTCTGATCCGAAGCAAAGGATGTCGTCACTAATGTTGATGGCTCCCTTAATCACTGCAAGTGCTTGACTGATTTCTTCCGGGAATATCTCACTGGCAGAGTTGACACCAAAAAACAGTCTTTTATACCTGTACGTTCAGGCGTCCAGGCTTAACAAAACGGCCACCCGAAAGATTTGATTACTGACAAAAAAAAAAAAAAAAAAAAAAAACATACCCGTACGCAATAGTCATCTTTTTTCTTTCATTGAGGTTAACAGACGTTTCCTCCTGCATAAAGTCCGTGCTATCCGTTCAAGCACCCCAACCACTTCACAGTCTGAATGAACTCCCCCCCCCCACCAGATAATTATTATTATTACGATTGTCCTCGTTGTTATCCTTATTGAATAAAAAAGAAAGAAAGCATTGTAATATCCTAACAAAAGGGAAATAACCTTTGGTGCCAAAGTGGTCACGGCCCCTACTACATCCGGGGATTTGGTTAATAAAAGGGATACAAGGCATAGGAGCAAGTGTTCGTCATCAATCTGTCTTTAATCATCATCCATCCTGTTGATTCACCTTGGTAGTAATCAATACCTAGCAAATATCGATTACTTCAAATACAAAACATTATATTTGAAAACTTTTCACAACTTTTTTCATTAATAACATAGATATGAAAGTTTTGTTTAAGGTTAGCATTAAATTGTTTGGAAAAAAGGATCCCTAAGCAGATCTCGAGGTCTTTATTTTCTTTACAACAAGGGTTAGGTGTAGATGTAGGGGTAGGTTTGGATTAAGTTTGAAATAAACTCTTAAAATCATTTATTTTTAAACGTGTGAGTTTTTCATACTAGTTTTAAATGGTGGTTTATCACTGAAGACTTTGTGACAGCGAGTCTCTTCCAGATTCCAGGATTATTTAAGTCTATAAGTCAGCTTTGAAATTGCTGTCTTCAAGATAGACTCGCTTCTTTCTTTGATCTCCACTTTCTCCTTGTGCTCCAATTACAATAAGTATCACAGTCACTTACATATTCCATAGATCTTTAAGCTCTCAGGCAAGATCCAAGTATTACTTTAGGTTTTTGCTTTCGTTCACCGTCAACTGAGTTACCTTTTAAAAGATACTTCAAGTTGTTGATGTTATGTAAATGGACAGCATTTGTATTCAAATTAAAAAACCAAGTGTACTATGTTTGTCTGCCCTTGGCATTTTGTATTATAAGTTACCGCCCTTGCTTGCAATCGTTAGTTGGCGAATTTGCTTAGTCAGGGAAGGTTTTTGTAGAATAAAGCCTTATTAAGGAAACCCGTCGTGTCAACTCATTTCAATTTATTCTACAAAACCAATTCAACAGTATGGAGAAATACTTGAAGCCGGAACGTTTGGACACTCGTCCTAATACACCATTATCAAGTAAGAATTTTAACCACTGGTTTAGAAGCTTCTCATCGTTTCTACGAAAAATTATTGATCCTAACATCCATTCTGACTTAGATAAACTTGATACCCTGATTAATTGTGTTTCCCCTGATGTATATGAATACATTGCTGAGTGTGATACTTTCGACACTGCTGTTAACTGTTTAAAAGAACTGTACATAAAACCCCCGAACTAAATTTTTGCTCGACATTTACTTGCTACTCGCTGTCAAAAAGAAGAGGAAAACATCGACGAATACGTCCAAAGACTTCAGTTACTGGCGAAAGAATGTAACTTTAAACCTGTTGATGCAGTTCAAAACCGCGACGACTGTGTTAGAGATGCTTTTATTTCGGGTTTACGTTCAAATGTTATTCGACAACGGCTACTCGAAAACAAAACACTGCAGTTAAATGTAGCAATTGACCAAGCTAGAGCACTACATACAGCTCAGAAAAATTCAGAAGCATACACACATACTCAAACACCTATTGTAGGTGCTGTTTCTCAGGAAAATACTACTAACAGTTTCCAGCCAACAGACCTCGTCAACACTTGTTGTGCGACTACTGCTAAAAATTCGTGTTTCTTCTGTGGAGGACCTCGTCATAATAGAAGCGTGTGTGCAGCAAGAAATGCTATTTGTTTTAAATGCAAAAGAGAAGGTCATTTCTCAAAAATGTGTCGTTCGAACCCAAAAATAACATCTGCTGCAACGTGCTCTCACAGACTCGCGACAATGTTGATAACGAATACTACTACTGCTTCGTTAGGACCTCTAAAACAGGCGGCATTATACGTGTTAGTCGGAAAATATGGCGCCGGAACAGCACTAATGGATACAGGGAGCTCTGGGTCTTTTATCTCTCTCGGTTATGTGAGGAAACACAGACTATATATGAAACCAGCTGCTGGTAATGTATCCATGGCGTCATCTTCACTGAGAGCCTCTATCAAGGGACAATGTACAGTGGATTTGAACCTTCTAGGTGAGTGGTATCCAGATGTAAAACTTTCAGTTCTACCTAACCTCTGCTCTGATATTATCCTTGGCCAAGATTTTATGTCACAACATTCCACCATATCTTTTGCATTTGGCGGTTCTAAGAAAGATCTTGTAATCTCTCATCCTATCTCTTGTAGTGTACCCTCTGCTTTAGTGGACACACCATCTTTATTTTCCAATATTGATCCGGACTGTAAACCTATTACAACTAAATCTAAGAGAAGTGGAGAAGGTGACAGGCTCTTCATACAGACAGAGATTGAAAAAATGATCAAGGAGGGTGTAATTGAGGAAAGTACTTCCCCTTGGAGGGCTCAGGTCTTAATAGTAACAAATGAACGTCAAAGAAAGAGACTAGTAGTCGATTATAGTAGAACAATTAACAGATTTACAAGATTAGATGCTTATCCATTACCGAGAATGGATGACTTAGCTCAGGAAATATCAAAATTTAAAATTTATAGCTCATTGGATTTGAAGAGTGCATATCACCAGATACCAATAAAAGAAGAAGATAAGCCCTATACAGCATTTGAAGCTAATGGTAAACTCTACCAATTCTGTAGAATTCCTTTTGGTGTTACTAATGGTGTTGCATGCTTCCAAAGGGTAATAGATAAGATTATTGAAGAAAATAATCTAAAGGGTGTGTATGCCTATGTAGACAATATAGTCGTAGTTGGCAAAAATCAACAAGACCATGATGAGAACTTAGAAAAATTTAAAAGGATTACTACACAGTATAACCTCACTCTCAATGAAGATAAGTCCGTGTTCTCTAAAACATCCATTGATTTTCTGGGTTATAATATATCACAGGGCTTACTTAGACCTGATGCAGAACGTCTACGACCACTAAGAGAACTACCTGTTCCTCAGAACAAAACCTCGCTGCGTCGAGTGCTTACTATTCCCAGTGGATACCCAAGTTCTCTGACAAAATTAGACCCTTAATAACAGCTAACTCATTCCCCTTGGATCCAGAATCGATAAAAACATTCGAAAACTTCAAGGAGGAAATTGAGAAGGCCTTATTGCACTCAGTCGACGAAAAAATACCTCTCGTGGTAGAAACTGATGCCTCTGATACTGCTATTGCAGCCACTCTGAATCAAGCAGGCCGTCCAGTGGCATTCTTTTCACACACACTTACGACTACAGAACAAAAACATTCTTCCGTAGAAAAGGAGGCTTGTGCAATAGTAGAATCAGTCAAAAAGTGGTCACATTACCTATCAGCGCGACGTTTTGTGATAGTCACAGATCAACAAGCTGTGAATTTCATGTTCGATGCAAGAAGACATGGAAAAATCAAGAATAGCAAAATCGAAAGATGGAGAATGGAGTTGGGATGTTACGAGTATGACATCATGTACCGACCAGGAAAAAACAATATCCCAGCCGATACACTCTCACGTGCCCAGTGCAATGCACTCAACAGTATGGGAAGACTACATGAAATACATGAAAATCTTTGTCATCCGGGTATAACCAGGTTGGCTCATTTTGTTAAAGTAAGGAATCTTCCATACTCTATTGAAGATGTTAAGAGAGTGTGTACAGCATGTGCCGTGTGTGCTAGATGGAAACCACGCTTCTATACACCCGAAGCAGGACGTCTAGTCAAAGCAACACAACCCATGGAACGACTCAGCATTGACTTTAAGGGGCCCCTCCCTTCAACTTCGAAAAACCGTTACCTACTAACAGTTATAGATGAATATTCGCGCTTTCCTTTCGCTTTTGCATGCACAAGCACAAATACAGATTCTGTAATACAGAGTCTAACGCAAATATTCATAGTATTTGGCATGCCGTCCTATATCCATTCAGACAGGGGTACATCCTTCTTATCAAAGGAAGTGCGTGAATATCTCACCAATCTTGGGATTGCTACTAGCCGGACAACACCTTATCACCCTCAAGGAAATGGTCAGTGTGAACGGTATAATGGAATTATATGGAAACACACATCATTGGCCCTAGCCTCAAGAAATCTTAGGGAATCCCAATGGGAAACCGTTTTGCTTGAAGTGCTACACTCCATAAGATCTCTTCTTTGTACTGCTACTAATGCCACACCACACGAAAGACTCCTTTCATATCAACGGCGAACTCCCAGTGGTCATTCCTTACCTACTTGTTTATCTACTCCAGGGCCTGTTCTTTTGCGTCGTCATGTCCGAACCAGTAAGTATGAACCATTAGTTGACGAAGTAGAATTACTTGAAGCAAACCCCCAATATGCTCACATAAAATTCACTAATGGTCGTGAATCTACAGTCTCTGTAAGTGACCTAGCACCAGCAAGGAACATATTACAAAGTAAGGATGTTCTAAATGATAACATCCAGGAAGAATTAAAAGATTCTACAGACACTAATGAAAATCCCAAGGAAAAAGAAGTAGATGGTAACGACTCACAAACTAGTGTTAACCCAGAAATTGTATCTTCTCCAAGTGATCTAAGTATTACTCGCCCTCATGTAATGTTAAGAACTCCTGATATACCCAGACGATCCCAACGAGAAATTCGTAAGCCAAAGAGGTATGAAGAACTGTAAAAAAAAAAAAAAAAAAAAAATTTTAAATGGGAGGGGGAGAATGTACTATGTTTGTCTGCCCTTGGCATTTTGTATTATAAGTTACCTCCCTTGCTTGCAATCGTTAGTTGGCGAATTTGCTTAGTCAGGGAAGGTTTTTGTAGAATAAAGCCTTATTAAGGAAACCCGTCGTGTCAACTCATTTCACCAAGTCTATCATCTAAAATCATCCAATTTTGATCATAGTCATTGTACAAAAATTATTTATTCAAGATAATGTAAGAACACACCTATGAGAAGGAAAATGCTAATCAATGTTCTGGCTTCATGGTAAAAATACTTTGGCCCCAAAATTGAGCCTGACCCAAAGTCAACATTTGATGAAGACGTTTTGGGTTGCACAGTTGTTGTTTGTGAGCAGTACAGCATGTGTGCAAAATGTTATAGATTTTATGAATTGTGACATCCACCTGGAAAAAAATTCATTAACAAAAAATATATATTCTTTCTACTGACATTAGATATTTTAATCCAACAAAAATCCTTTATAGAAATTTTAGGAATACAAATAAAAATATTTCAAACTTTTCCATATAAGTTTCATACAAATCAAATATTTTTATACATACACTCCCACTGATTTTGAAAGGTAGAGAATTAAAAACAATCAAATATTGTTTACTCTCTTTGCGTAAGAAGGACAATTAATTTCAGTAATAAAATCCTGCTTATATAAAACTATTTTTTTTATTACACTGGGATGTCATACAACAATGGACACTCAACTGAAAATAAAAAAAATATCTAATATAACTTTATACTTGGCAATGGAGAACGTGTAATTTCAGTGATAAATTCCTCTTCACACACAATAATTATTTAATACTGTACTGGGATGTGATGTTGGAGAGCACAGTATATATATATATATATATATATATATATATATATATATATATATATAGGGTTATATATTTATTGCCATGGAGTTTTGTCTATGACCTTAGGTTTCATGAAATTTCTCAAACAACAATAATCAGGCAGATAATGAAAAAAATGAAGAAATCGAAAAATACAATTAAAAATAGTTGGAATTGTGTAGAAATCTTTGTGTGCTAGTGTGTGTGTGTGTGTGTGTGTATGTGTGTGGATGTGTAAGTGGTGTTTAATGTTTATGGATGTGAAAATACATACGTAGATACATACAAACTTTCTTGGCATTACCTAAATAAATATATATTTATTATTATCACATAATATTTACTTATTATTATTACATCATAGCTCTATCTTAGATATTGACCACTCTCCTAATTATTTAATACTGTACTGCGATGTGATGTTGGAGAGCACTCTATATATATATATATATATATATATATATGTATATATATTGTGGGTTGCACAGTTGTTGTTTGTGAACAGTACATCATGTGTGCAAAATGTTAAAGATTTTATGACTTGAGATATCCAACTGGAAAAAATTCATGAACATAATATATATATTCTTTCTACTGACCTTGGATATTTTAATCCAGCAAAAATCCGTTATAGAAATTCGAGGAATAAAATAAAGATATTCCAAACATTTCCATATAAGTTTCATACAATAATTATTTAATAATGTACTGGGATGTGATGTTGGAGAGCACAGTATATATATATATATATATATATATATATATATATATATATATATATATATATATATATATATATATATATATATATAATATATAAAAAAATATTTATTAGGTTTATATATTTATTTCCATGGAGTTTTGTCAACGACCTTAGGTTTCATGAAATTTTTCAAACAATAATCAGGCAGATAATGAAAAGAAATGAAGAAATCGAAAAATACAATTTAAAACTGTTGGAATTGTGTAGAAATCTTTGTGTGTGTTTGTGTGTGTGTGGGTTATAGTTACGTATTAATGTGTGTGGATGTGTAAGTGGTGTTTAGTGCATATCGGTGTGAAGATAAACATGTAGATACATACAAACTTCCATATATAAATACGTAGGTAAATAAATAAAAATTGAATATATAAATCTAATATATATTTATTTATTATTATTATATAATATTTATTTATTATTATTACATAATTGCTCTATCTTAGATATTGACCACTCTTCAAATTATATCACACTTGAAAATATGAATTAGTGAAAACTAACACTGTTACAAAATATTGGAGGTGCACTTGGTGTAATGGGTATCGTCGTAGGAAATGGACACAGGGACACGAGTTCAAATCCTGAACGAGACTGATTGCATTTCACATAGCACTAAAACCCTTGGGAAAGGTATGAATCCAATTATTCTCCCTCAAGCTATGAGTAAATAGAAGGGCAAACTGGGTTCTTCAGCCTTGATAAAGTAACTAGTCTTAGAGAAGGAAAACTCTGAGTTCAAACCTCTTAAACTCCGCTTAAACATTGACCCAGTGTCATATCATCCCCGAGCGGAGTGATTGGTAAATATGGTTACAAAATATTAAGAAAGTTAAGAAATAAAGGCTAATGATGTCAAAAAAACAAATAATTTGAGACAAAACAAATTTGTTGAAATAAATTGTTTATTCAAATATTTTCTTTAATTTGGATTTATAGAATATCAACCATTGAAAGATATTTAATGACAAATCAATTTTTAAATATACAAATACTTCTATTTCAGACAATTCAGTTTATCATATTTTAGTAACAGATTGACTTTTACAATGAACAACTTGAAAACTTTTAGGTTTCAAACAATCTCTATTTCAATTTTAGATGAGAAGCACTGGATTTTGAAATACACTTATCTGCAGTCTCTGTTTCTCTCTATATATACATACTTATTCAGGATCAGACTTAATGAAAAAAATATGAAAAATATTCTCTCTGAGAAAAACAAAGGAAGTTGATACTTGGGAAAAGTGCATGGTGGGATTTAGAAAGGCCAGAAAAATGGATAATCTTGTAAGGCAAGAGGAGATTGAATTTGTCATTGCACATGGTAGATGGACATTTGACTGGTGTACACAATATAAACAGATATTTTCTTGGGGAATAGACACATATCTTTATTGGTGGTCAATGAAACCTCTTTATATACAGATAAATATATATATAAATACATATATATATGCATTAACAGAGAGAGAGACTGACAGTTTTTGATCTATTGATTCAGTTTG
The DNA here is from genome assembly GCA_963585895.1 of Sepioteuthis lessoniana. Classification (NCBI taxonomy): domain Eukaryota; kingdom Metazoa; phylum Mollusca; class Cephalopoda; order Myopsida; family Loliginidae; genus Sepioteuthis; species Sepioteuthis lessoniana. The sequence continues at coordinate 13,810,531 of OY757908.1, read as the reverse complement.
ACATATTTTTTTAATCTGACTGTCAATGAAGGAGTCATATGTAGAAGTTTAGTCAAACAATTCTAATTCAAAACAATTCAGTTTAGCATATGTATGCAGTTAGTTCTATTTAACCCATAGATAGGGCCTGATCAGGTGCTACTACCCTTGGACAGAGTGGAACTGGGATCGATAGCAATGACGGAGTACTCCACATTCCCCAAAGCTCGAGCATTACGGAACCTCACCATCAGATTTTTTAGAATCATATCCAGGACACTCGAGAAGCGGTTAGTGTATTCTATAGCCCAAGCTGACTGGGCAATAATATTTTATAGGTAGCAAGCCAGAGTTGATAGGTGACCCCATTGTGGGTGAGTGTCTCACAGCCCCAAATGATAAGTGGCCACATTCGATGGGTTTTTACTTTTCTCTCAACAGAAGTATAGTCGGCATGTCCTACAGAACCCAAATACCCCATTTTAACTGTTCCTTTCTTTTTCAAAAGTAGCAGATCATAGGATTACATATGTTAAGGTCAATTGTGAATTTTCTTAACACACCCAAATGAATATATGTGGGCAATCATTGCATCTCTTCATTTATACTCTTATTACATATACATGCTGCAAAATAAGCAATTTTATCACTTACCCATATCAACACAGCAATAAACTAACAGAAATAACAAGGACACCATTAATTAAGTCAGTACTAATTAGATACAACCATTTACAAGAACCACTTTATTAAATTGAAATGCTTAATGCAAAATGATGTGTAAACCAAATGATAATGAATGAATAAATATAATTAAAGTAATAATAAGTGTTAATAAGAAAATGTTTTCTCTACACTGTATTTTCGCATGTGACATTTTAATGAGGAATTTCTAGAAAATGCTGATCCTCACAATTCCCAAGAAAATTGTTTCTCTCCAGTGTGCATTCGCATGTGACATTTCAAATGGGAATTCTGGGAAAATCTTGATCCACAAACTTCACAAGAAAATGGTTTCTCTCCAGTGTGTATTTGAATGTAACGTTTAAAAATTGACTTTGAAGAAAATGCTGATCCACAAACTTCACAAAAAATGGTTTCTCTCCAGTGTGTGTTCGCATGTGACATATCAAATGATAATTCCGGGAAAATCTTGATCCACAATCTTCACAAGAAAGTGGTTTCTCTCCAGTGTGTGTTCGCATGTGACATTATAAAATCGAACTTGAAGAAAATGCTGATCCACAGACTTCACAGAAAAAAACGTTTTTTGCCAGTGTGTGTTCGCATGTACGATGTTCGCGTGTGAGGCCACTGTGTCGAGAGCCTCAGCTATGCATCGAGAGAAGATTTGTCCAGCGGATATAGACCGAAGGCCAGACGGGTGTATTGGAAACAGCGTCCTTTCCAAGTAAAGGCCGTTTTATGGCGGTCACGTTCATCAATAACGATTTGCCAATAGCCATTGCGGAGGTCGAGTGTTGAGAAGTACTTGTTACCTTCGCCAATCTTGTTGAATGTCGAGTCAATGGTAGGTATTGGGTATGGGTCGAGATCGACTAACACCTTGTTGGGGGTTCTTTTGAAATTTGCGACCACTCGAATCTTTCCGTTTTTCTTGCGGACGGCAAAAACGGGACTGTTAAATCCTTTAGGGTCGTTGCAAGGTTCGATAACACCCTCACTTGCCATGCGGGCAATTTCCGCGTCAACGTCACCCTCCAGTGCTTGGGCTATAGGGTGCTGTTTTTGGCTCCTGGACTGGCCGTTGGTTGGTATGCGTATGGGCTTGATGAAAGTGCCCCTTCTATTGTCGTCGGTGCCGAGAATGTCCGCATAGCTGATGAGTAAATCGGCGGTAGCTTCTAATTAACTACGGGTATGATGGTCTGGAAGCGATAGGCCTACGGTTTGCTTAAGCCAATGGAGTTTTTGGTTGAGCGTCAACCCGTTAGGCGATGATCTGGCTGTGGCTCGTGGTTCCTCGTTGGAAACGGTTAGGGCGCCGTGTGAAAGGTTGTGGGTCGGTTTTATCCTTGGATGGACGGTTGTAGAGAGCGGGACAGTATGTTTTAGCTTGCCAGATGGGAGTGTGCGCGCAAGTTCTACAGTCGCCTTCTGGTTATCGATAGTATAGGATAACAGTGTGTGGTGGCCGAGTATGTACTGACCGATCAAGATGGGAATGTCTGATGTCGTGATCAGTGTGTCGACGTTGCAGAAAGCGGGGGAAGTATCGTCACCCAAGGTAATGTCGCAGGTGAGCTTGCCCAGAATAGAGATGTTCTCTCCGATTCCTTTGACTCGGATGTTGGATTTGGACATGTGTCTTCTTGCATCTTCAGGTAAGCGAGAAATGGGAATGATGCAAGTCGTGCATCCGGAATCCAACATGCCTACACCGGAGAATGTGATGCCGTTGTTGCGGAGGTTGATCTGAACAAGGGGCGATCGGAGATCAGGTCGGATTTGAACGTTAAATGTTTGATGATGCTGAATGGATACATGGACCTGGGAACGAGTCATCACATCTCGTTCGGTCCCAACCGAAAATCCAGTTCGTCGAAGCGCGTCGCGTGTTCATGGTTGTGCTGATCGCTATCTATTCCAGGTAAACCGGTGTCAGTGGTCGTTATGTGTGCTTGAGCATGAGGTGGGTGAAAATATGGGCACCTGTTGCCCTTAAAGCATGCGCGGCCTCGTAAAAAGTTTTTGCACATTGCTTGTTGGCTGGGTTGGCCAGCGCTTCTTTGTGCCCGGTTGTGCTTCATGTTCCAGTCAACAATGGATGGGTTCCGCCTGTGGGTTTGCCGCAGTTGCTTGTTCAGATCCAGCAACTGTAGCTGTACGTCGGCTAGTATCTTATCACTTTCAAGGCTACGAGGTTTGTCAGAGTGTGTAGGTTGGCTCACCATCAGTGCAGTGGTTTCAGCGGCGGTGGTGATGTCCGTTTTGATACCACGATCAAGATAGCGTTGCGCATCGCTGGCTATACCACCCGCTGAGTAGTGTCTGTCCATAGTTTTGACGAGGTGTGGATAGATGTTAGGTGTCCATGCCTTGATCTTTTCACTCATGAGCATGGCCCCCATTAGGGAAAACACAGTTTCGGCCGTCATCTCAGCATTTTGTCCGTCCGACTTGAATTTTGCCGTGATGTGGACTGTGGCCTCTCGGATTGTGTTTTCAAGTCGGCCTGCAAAATCAGTGAGTTTCTCTCCCTCGTGTCGCTGAAGGTCCCATGCTCGGCTTAGGTACTGAAAGTTTGTCATTTGGCTCCCGTGGGTGGATATAAGGTAAGCCTTTAGTTCCTCGAACGTGGACGTGGGCTGTCTTGAGTCCTCCATCTGCTGGAAGATGCCTTCGTTCAGTAGTTGCTTTGCCAGCTTGACAAACTCCTTCTCCATTGCAGGATATTCCCTTAATTCTGGCTTAACATGTATGGTGTAAGCCTTATTAAGGTCGGTAATGAAGCGGTTTACATCGCTGCCCGGTTCGAAGGTCCGGATGGATTTTGTGGCGTCCCGAAGTGACTGCTGTCGCAATAGAAGCTCATAGTTTGTGGTGTGTTGTTGCAATGTGTGCGATCGATCGTGCGCGGTAGTTTGCAGAGCAGTTAAAAGTTCGTGGAGGTCTGTTTTCAGTTCACTAATGATTAATTGTGCTTGCGGGTTATCTGCCGGCTCCATGTCAATTTTCGTTTGGAGAATCGCTGCTTTTTGCTGTTTTATAAGTTCCAAGATTTCTGATCGAGAAAGGCCGGAGTATTCCATACTTGTTTTGCTGCACGCTTGACACCAGTGTTATATTCTGAGTTGTGGGCGAGAAATGCGTATGGTTGCAAAACAAAGAACGTATAGATACTCACAGTAACACAGTAATGATGTTATAGAAAATTTTTTATAAATAGATTAAGTACAGAGAGTAGAATGGAGAAATATGTTCACAGTTAAAGAATGAATTCAGTGGTAGTAGTTACAAAGTTCATGTACTGTACTTGTCTCGTGGTGAAGGGATGGTTTTCTCGGAATTAGGACAGCGTTGGTAGCGGCGGCGATCGTTTGATGTATGGGATGACAGGCGCCGGACGATGGCGAAGAATCTTTAACACGGGTCGTGTGAAAGAACAAGTCTGGCTGATGATTATTTGGTCCGTCTATTTATATATTTTTTGTAGGCTCACAAACGGCAATTTTGTGTACCGCGGGAAGCGTTCCGATTGGATATTTATTAATGTATTTTTTTTTGTTAATTTATCGCAAACGGAAGTTTTGCGCGGAGCCCATGCGTGAGCGACTAACTTTTCATTTTGAGTTGAGAACTCGAAGTGTTAACTTCCGTTTTTTTTTCTTTTCTTCTTTTCTTTCTTTTTGTTTTTTCAAATCAAGGCAAGATCTCGTCTTGTAACAGTGTTTATTCAAAATCTTTCATGCCAAATTAGCAAAAAACCGTTGAAGATTCAGATCTAATTTTTGTTATGAGTATTTAATAGGTATATACACAACTTACAGTGCATTATTCTTTTTGATATTTAAAAAAAAGTGAAAAATCAACCTACCCTTGTATCCAATGACTTAGTCTAGCACATCTTTTACATTTGGTATGTGTTTGAATGTCTCTTTTAAATTTCAAAATTGTTCTTTCCCATTATCCTTTGTGATCTGTGATGGAATAAAAGTGAAATTATTACATAGACAATAACAAGAACGAAATTCATACATTATTTAGAATCAGTTTATATATCAGTTAATTGCAACAAGTAAGTAAAAGTAAGCCAAGTAGGCAACCAAAAGGCTCCCTTTTCAATAGCTACAACACCGATGTGAAGGGATGGGCACTACTCCCTTCTCTGGATTACTCCACTTTACCCGTGATATGTACTTTATATTGCTGAGTTTTATGCAAGGAGGTATCAAGTACTATTTTTAAAGTCTTTGATATGATGCAACATGGGATTGAACCCAACTCTCCCAGACGATTGGCGAACACTCTACCCACTCGGCAAATGACCCGGTTTTGCAGCATGTCATATATACTTAATACAAAAATGTAAATAAAATCCTCAATTGCTATTGAAGAAATAAAGGAATTTCCTAGAAAAACTGTAAATTTTTAAATTTTATGAAAATTTACCAAAATTTAAAGGATATTTTTTAAATAATAGATTCATAGAAAAAACATGGAAAAGAAAATGATCGAGAAATCATTTTATATATATGCTTATTTTGATTGTCCCAAGTGGAGAACAGCTGATATCACGTTTAAATATGCTCTCATATGAACTTATCAATTATAGACAGAAATTTCTTTTTTTATATTTTAATGTCAATTAATACATAACAAGAATCTGTCGTTTTATCAATCAATTTCCCTGTAATATTTAGCAAAGAAACATTAATAAAAAAGAAAAAAAAAAAAAAAAAAAGCAAATGGAAAAGAAAATCACCCTAAAAGAATTTCTTTTTCTTTTGCATTTCATTTACTATCAACACAGAAGAGAAATTTGTACTTTTCTAAATCTCACTGAATTACTTGCAAGCAATAGAATTAAAGAAACATATTCATACTATTTTTTATCAAGAATAGAAAAAAAAAGAAAATAAATTCAAGTCAATGCTTTTTTTTTGTGCCTATGAGGAAGATACAGGTCTGAATTTTTTAGATGAAAATAGATGATTTTTATAATTCAGTGTTTTCAGACTATTATCTTCATCTTTATTGTTTCTATGAAATTTATTTGCTTATCATTTCTCATTTATATTTTATACATTTATTTATAATTGTAATTTCTTTACCAATTAATTTGATTATTATTTGTTTGTCGCTGTATAAGAGTAATAAATACTGAATAATTACGATATTTTAATTTTACTGAATAATTATTGGGTTTATTAACTTTGAAGTAAGATTCAAGACATTTTATTTTCTCATCAATTATTTTTTTTAAATTAATATCAATCGAACAGGTTGGTAGGAGGTTTGGGTTTTATGGCCTATCAACCTTTGTAGGTTGTAAAGAGATTTTTATGCAAATAGTTCTATTTCAAACAATTCACTTTAGTAGGAGTACACAGTTTAATTGTCAAAAACATTTCTATTCCAGTTTTAAGCTATTCAGCTTATTCAAACAGTTCTAATTCAGCTTAGTATTTGTACATATTTGTTTACACACAGCTAAATGTCAAAACAGTTCTATATTAAACAATTCACTTTAGTGTAAGTAGAGTTTCAATGTCAAAAACAGTTCCATTTCAAACAATTCAGTTATGCCTAACTATGCAGTTTAAATGTAAGTACAATTTGATTGTCAAAACCATATCTATTTCAACTTATTCAGTTTAGTCAAACAATTCTAATTCAAAACAATTCATTTTAGCTTAAGTATGCAATTAGTTTTTTAACCCATTGATAGGGCCCTATCAGGTGCTACCATTCTGGGCCAGAGTGGACTTGGGAGCAATGCCAATGAAGGGGTGCTCCGCATTCTCCAAAGCTCCAGCATCACTGGAACCCCACCATGAGATTGTTTAGATTCATCTCCAGGACACACATTGGGGCATTTTACCCCGCTGCAAAGGTGCAGTCAGTGTAATCTACAACCTGAGCCAACTGGGCAATACACCGAGTTAATGTCAAAACAGTCATATTTAAGAAAATTCAGTTCAGCATAAGTACACAGTTTAGATGTTAAAACAGTTCTATTTCAAGCAATTCAGTTGAGCATCAATACGCAGTTTAAATGTCAAAACAGTTCTATTTTAAACATTTCTGTTTAGCATAATTACGCACTTTAAATGCAAAAAACCACAGAGTCAAGTAACCAGAGTTTAGTTCTATTTAAACCATAGATAGGGACCTTATCAGGTGCTACCACTCCAGGACAGGTGGGACAAGTGCACCCATACGGCTGGATCTAATCTTTCACTCTACAGAAGTACAGTTGCTACATCCCACAGCCCCCAATGGACCCTTTCTCTCTATAGAAGTAAACTGGTGTTATATACTGACTCTCGACCGGGCCGTCAATCAATAGATGCACTTGTGTAAATATGCGTAAGAACAGCAGAAGCAGGTACGCGTTGGAAAATAATATAAGCAGATGCCCGGGCGGGTCGAGTGCAGTCAGAGACAGGATGCCTAAGTGAGAACCAGCTTGCAGACTGGGCTTTGTGGCCATCAGTGACCCATGGTTGAGCAACCCAGCCAAGATGAGAAGAAGTGCTGCAATGGTCAAGAGAAGAACTTGGGTCAATATAGCAGTCAGTCCCTCTCTCCACTCATCTCTCACACACAAAAGAACATCACTCTTTCGAAAATAAAGTGTGAGAAATTTATAGTTTTGTAAAGAAGTGTGTTTGTTCGTTTATTGAAGTTGTCATTAGCAGTTGATTATGTTTCCGCATATATGCATACATTTGCATAAATGGCTATACAATATATTAAAATTTGGTGCCTAAGGCCAGTTCATGCCCACATGGCGTGGGATCAAACCTGATTTGACCTAGATGATCAAACAAACAGCTGATAAAGATCTTGAATCTTGAAGAAAGAAGAGAAACCAAGAGAAAATTGGAAACAGAATTCAACACATCATGGCGAAACACGAAAACAAAGAAGAAAAACAGAAAAGATGAAAAAAACAAAAGAGAAAAACTTCAGAGTCTGTTTGTAGATTGCTCATTCATTGTTATTTGTTCTCTCTGTCTTATATATTAATGTTATTTGGCCTTTTTAAAAGATACAATGAAAATAATTTTAGAAAAAAAAACTGATTGAGCCCTATATATAAAGCTTTGAAATATGAGTTGATACAATTACTACGATGTGTAATGTAGAAACGAACTAAGGAAGAAGGAAAGGAAAGAAGGAAGATGGCCCTGTGTTAAAATGATTGACGGGTCATAATGTAAACTTCCACTTGTGTTTTGAGTTTTAATTTTTATGAATGAATTTGAGAGTAAACAAAATTTTTATGAATGAAATTTTGTAGTAACTTGTGAACGCTGTCCTAACGCATCGTAATTTGAAATTCGGATTTTAATCCGAGATCTGGAAGGATTTCGGGGTATCAATGATGTTGTCTGGAGAATGCTCATATACCTTTGGATCTGTAGTTAAAGCTGTGGGACGGGTTGGAGTTTAGAAAAGTTGTGGGGGGTAACCCCTCTGCAGAGGTGCAGTCAGTGTATTCTACAGCCCCAACCAAATGGGCAATGTTCTTGAGGGGGAAAATAGGTTGGCCGAATGGATGAATAAATAAAGTTCCCCGTTAACTATTGAAAAAGACAGTAAAATGTTTGGGTTCCTTAGGAAAGAACCCCCGGGATATTTTAACTCATCTTTGGAAGTAAGTAAGGAACTAGTATTGTGCTGTGGGTCTTACCTGTCTCAAAAGAGGTGCAGTTGGAATATTACACAGCCCCAACTTACAAGTGACCCCATTCGGCTCAATCTTTGTATGTCCTACAGAACCCAAATACCCCACTTTTAACTGTTCCTTTCTTTTTCAAAAGCAGCTGATCATAGGATTAGATGTGTTAAGGTCAAGTGTGAATTTTCTTAACACACACAAATGAATATCTGTGGACAATCACTGGATTTCTTCTTTTATAATCTTATTACATATAAATAAAAAGTAAAGTTGGTGACCATAGTCGAGGGTGACCCAAAGGCTCCCTTTTCGATAGCTACTACACCAAGGTGTAGGGGAGGGCTCTACTCCTTCCCAGGATTGCTGTACTTTACCCTTGATCCGTACCTTATAATGCTGAGTGTTAAGCAAGGAGGCATCAAGTACCATTTTTTGAGTCTTTGGTATGACTCGACCTGGGATTGAACCCAGGTCTCCCGGGCCATTGGCGAACACTCTAACTGCTCGGCCAATGTCCGTTATTACATATACATGCTAGAAAATAAGCACGTACCCAGATTAACACAGCAATATATTTACAGAAATAACAAGGACAGCAGTAAGTCAGTCTGTACCAATCAGATAATTCCATTTACAAGGAATACTTTACTAAATTAAAATGATTTATGCTAGAGTATGTGTAAACAAAATAATAATCAATGAATAAATATACCTAAAGTAAAAATAAGTGTTAACAAGGAAATCTTTCTCTCCACTGTGTTTTCGCATGTGGTATTTTAATGGGGAATTTTTTTGAAAATGCTGATCCACACACTTCATAAGAAAATGGTTTCTCTCCAGTGTGTGTTTGCCAGTGGATTTAAAAAAAAGGCTTGACAAGAAAATGGTTTCACTCTAGTGTGTATTCGCATGTAGCATATCAAATAGTTTCTCTCCTGTGTGTGTTCGTATGTGATGTTTAAAATGGTAATTTGTTGAAAACGTTGATTTACAAACTTCACAAAAAAATGGTTTCTATCCAGTCTACGTTTGCATGTGAACATTCAGGTGGGAATTCGTAGAAAATGTTGGTCCATGAACTTCTCAAGAAAATGTTTTCTCACCTCTGTGTGTTTGCATGTGGCGTTTCAAATGTGACCTCTCTGAAAATGCTGTTCCACATACTTCAAAAGAAAATGGTTTCTCTCCAGTGTGTGTTCGCATGTGACTTTTCAAATGGGAACTCAGGGAAAATCTTGCTCCACACACTTCACAAGACAATGGTTTCTCTCCTGTGTGTGTTTGAATATGACTTTTCATATTACAGTTTCAGGAAAATGCTGATCCACAAACTTCACAAAAAAATGGTTTCTCTCCAGTGAGTGTTTGCATGTGAACTTTCAAGTTGGAATTCTTAGAAAATGTTGCTCCACAGACTTCACAAGAAAATGGTTTCTTACTAGTGTGTTTTTGCATGTGGTATTTTAATGAGGAATTTTCAGAAAATGCTGATTCACACACATCACAAGAAAATGGTTTCTCTCAAGTGTGTGTTTGCATGTGGATTTTACAATATGATCGGTTTGAAAATGCTGCTCCACACACTTCACAAGGAAATGGTTTCTCTCCTCTGTGTGTTCGCATGTGCGCTTTTAAATGGGAACTACAAGAAAATACTGATCCACATACTTCACAAGCAAATGGTTTCTCACCAGTGTGTGTTCGCATGTGACTTTTTACATTGGATCTTTGGGAGAATGTTGATCCGCAAACTTCACAAGAAAATGGTTTCTTTCCAGTGTGTGTTTGCATGTGCACTTTTAAATAGGAACTAAAAGAAAATACTGATCCACAAATTTCACAAGAAAATGGTTTCTCACCAGTGTGGTTTCGCATCTTGTAAAACGCTACACCCTCACCCCACCACACACGTTAACTTTCTTCTAACCATGTCACTTCTTACGCCGGCCGGTGATCAACTAGTGGTTTGAGGGGGTAACGCACATTTCTTTACCTACACAAGAATACGATCGAGGGAACGGAGAAAATAGGACAAACGAACAAACACGAACAAAGCTTGGGGTTAACCAAGAGCAGAGGAAGGTATGCAACACTTTGCATTCCCGATAGCAGATATGGACTAACGCTAGCGTGGGTTACTAGCGAAAATTCCACAATGCTACTGGAATCAGACTCATCTTGACTCACTCTCGCTGGACCCTATCCCATGCAGCCTCGCCTCTCTGCTCCGGTGTCCGGTGTTGACTGCCCCTCTCTGCTGTCCAGCCGCCAACTGCCCTCTGCTGGGTCACGTCGTCAACTCTCATTCGCGTCCCCTTACCACTTCCGGATACGGCGAGATTTCATGTCCAAGAATCCTTTGTCTGGTTTCGCGCCAAAACAGACTCGTCTGCTTTGGCGGCCTACCCACATAGTGCTACATATGTGACGTTTCAAATATGACTTATCTGAAAATACTGATCCACACACTTCACAATAAAATGGTTTTTCGCCTGTGTGTGTTCGCATGTGACTTTTTAAACGGGAATTCCTGGAAAATGCTGATCCACAAACTTCACAAGAAAACGGTTTTTCTCCAGTGTGTGTTTGCATATGTCTTTTCAAATCGATATTTATGGAAAATCTTGATCCACAAACTTCACAAGAAAATGGTTTCTCTCCAGTGTGTGTTTGCATGTGACATTTCAAATGAGAATTTGTGGAAAATGCTGATCCACAAACTACACAAGAAAATGGTTTCTCCTCCCTGTGTGATTGCATGTGTCCTTTTAAATTGTAACTTAGGTAAAATACTGATCCACAAATTTTACAAAAAAGTTGTTTGTTAGTACGTGTTTTTTAAAACTGGAATGTCGCGAAAATGCTAACCCACAATTTTTACAATAAAATGCCTTCAATATCTGTTTGAATATTGGTTTTTAATTGTGAATAAAGTGAAAATACTGATTTGATCAATGAAACAAAGTTGGCTATCACTTGTAAAAGAAAATTCTTATTGGCTGTCAATATGCATATCCAATGACTTAGCAAGGCATATATTTTATATTTGGTATGTGATTGAATGTCTCTTTCAAATTTCAAAATTATTCTTTCTCATTTGCGACCTGTGGAGGAATAAAAGTTGAATTATTACTTAGACAATAACAATCACAAAATTACTACATTATTTAGAATCAGTTTATATTTCAGTTAATTGCAAAAAGTAAGTAAAAGTAAGAAAAATTGGCGACCGTAGTCGAGGGCCAATTGAAGGCTTCCTTTTCAATCGCTACTACACTGGCATGTAAGGTAAAGAGCTACTCCTTTCCCTGGATTGCTCCACGTAACCCTTGATATGTACCTTATATGTGCTCTCATATGAAACTCATCAACTATAGCCAGAAATTTCTTTCTGTTTGTATTTCAATGACAATTAATACATAAAAAGAATTTGTCTTTTTATCAATCAATTTCACTTAGCAAAGAAACATTAATAAAAAAAAGGAAAAAACAAATGGAAAAGAAAATCACCCAAAAACAATTTCTTTCTGTTTGGCATTTTATTTACTATCAACACAGAAGAGAAATTCCTACTTTTCTAAATCTCACTGAATTACTTGCAAGGAATAGAATTAAAGAAACATATTCATACTTTTTTTATTAGGAATAGAAAAAAAATTGAAGTCAAAGTTTTTTTTTGTGCCTATGAGGAAGATATATGTCTGAATTTTTTAGATCGATCTTGACGCTTTTTATTATTCAGGGATTTCAGACTATGATTACTTCAAGTATGAATGATTTTTTTACTTGAGCTTATATTGCAATTTTTTTTTATGCTGTCTAACCTTTTCGATTATTGGTCACCATTTGTATTCATCACTATAATTTCTCTACTCAACAGGTCACTGTGGCCGCACATATCTGCTCATTCCTTAAGGTGACTAATTCTCCAGGGTTCATCTCTATCAATTATTTTAACTTTATCCCATAAGGACAGATGGTTTCCTTTTTCTTTCCATATATGGTCAGCCATACCTGACTTTTCAATTTCACCTCGTATTACTGCTTTCCGATGTTCTAACATTATTTTTAGTGGCCGGCATATCTCATCTCTGTATGCTTTACCACAACTGTAATGGATGAAGTACACACAGTTCTTGATCATGGAAGAGATACCTCCAGAGAGTTAGGCCAATTGTGAATATTGTCCTGATGTCTTATGGACTACATATCCTTTGGATCCTTTTGGTTATGCCTTTCTCATAGGGAAGACATATTGTGGCGAATTTTCAAGCATTGTCTTCTATCCTCCGATCCAGGTTTCTTGGAGCCGATGTTATGCACTCTGGGTAGTTGTTATGTCTTAAACTAATCATTTCTTCTTGATATACCTCAATATCAGTACTGATGGCTTTTGCTCAAAGTTGTAAGCAACAGACTATTTCTTTCTTTACATTACATAGATGATGGGAGTAAAAATTGAGGTACGGTCCCCTGAAGGTGGGCTTATGATACACACGACTTGAATCCTTGCTCTGTGAATGTTACTAATACCTTGAGAAAGGGTAATGTATAATCTTGCTCTTTCTCCATCATGAACTGTATAGAGAGCTCATTTACCAAGTGGATAGAGTGTTCGCCAGTGGTGAGGGAGACCTGGGTTCAATCCCAGGTCGTGTCATACCAAAGACTTTAAAAATGGTAGTTCATACCTACTTGCTTAACACTCAGCAATGAAGAGTCCATATGAAGGCTGAAGTGGACCTATCCAAGGAAAGGAGTAGGGCCTTCTCCTACACCTCGGTGTAGTAGCTATTTAAAAGGGAGCCTTCCGGTCGTCCTTTAATACGGTCACCAGCTTTACTTACCATTAAAAAATAATTATTAACAAAAAATAAAAACATCCAAATCAAAACAATGCTGATCATAATTTATTAAAAAATGTTTTCAAATTTTAAACAATTGAAATAATGAACGAATTTTAGTCTTTCAATTTACTATCTATAACGTATTTTTCTATAAGTATTATTGGATTTTTAAATCTCTTTATTGTTTCTATGAAATTTATTTGCTTATTCGTATCTATTTGTTTCTTGTTTATATTTTATACATTTATTCATAATTTACTTATAATTTCTTTGTCTATTGATTTAATTATTTTTTGTTTGTTGCTGTATAAGAGTAATAATTACATGATAATTACGATATTTTAACTTTACGTTACAATTATTGGGTTTATTTACTTTAACTTAACATTCAAGAACATTTTTCTAATCAATTATTTTTTTAAAATTAATATCAAATGAAGTTTTGTATATAATCCGAGCCTGTTTTTATTTTTAAAATCTAATTTTAAAACCTTTTCTAAAAGCATTTTTGTTTCTTGTAGCACAACAATTCATTACATTATGATTATCGTCTGTTTCACTGATTCACTACTTTTGTGACGTCACAATCGAACAGGCCTTCTCTTTCGCTCGTCTCCACCAGAATCATTAAATTTGACACTTTCATTGACCATCAAGAGGTGGTGTCAAAAGAAATCAGTTGATAAAAGAAAAATCAAACAACTAACTATAACATAGATAAATATTTTCAATGCTTTCAAATATTCTTAACATTTCTCTAAATAATTTACTTGATAGACCTATATATATTTAGAGAGAGAGAGAGAGAGAGAGAGAGAGAGATGAAAGTTTTAGAAAGTATTCATGTGAATACACACTTGAGAGAAGCTGTTAATAAAACAAAGCAGTCAGCAAGTAAAATACATTGTCAATTAGTTATTATCATTATCATCAAATCGTGCCAACAGTGCAGATTTCCCTGACTCTCTCTCTCTCAATCTGTCCCTATCATCCATCATTCCACGCAAGTCCTCCCAACTACATCCAGTATCCACACAAAACTGATGAAAAAAATGTTTACTAGTCAGCAAATATTAGCATGTACCTTTGTAGGGCTTAATACAACAATGTCATTCATGTGTTCATCCTTATTTCTCCACCCGTCTCCTACACGTCTTATTTGTCATAAAAAGGTTTGGAGATGAGTGGTAAGTGGCCATACAGCTGTTGATCTCAGAGAGTAATAAAACCTACTTCAGATTAAACACCAACAGCGCAAGCCTTATAATATTTGTTGGACTATGCCACTAGGAAGGTAGAGAATAAAAAACAATCAAATATTCTTTACTCTAAGGACTTTTAATTTCAGTTGTAAAATCCTGCTTATATAAAACTATTTTTTTATATTGCACTGGGATGTCATACGACAACGTACACTCGACTGACTTCGAAAGGTAGAAAATAAAAAAACATACATAACTTTATACTTAGCAAAGAAGAACATGTAATTTCAGTGAAAAATTCCTCTTAATACAAAACAATTATTTAATACTCTACTGGGATGTGATGTTGGACAGCACCGTGTATATATATATATATATATATATATTAAATGGACAGCATTTCTATTCTGTTGTATAGTGGTTGGTACCACGAGACTTCCTGTATTTTGGAGAAATAAAAGATGTTGTGTTTCTTAAAAACGAACAGTAAAAAAATAGAACATTTTTACTAGTAAGCAAATATTAGCATGTCCCTTTGTAGGGCTCAATAGGACTATGTCATTCGTGAGTTCATCCTTATTTCTTCACCGGTGTCCTGCATGTCTTATTTGTCATAAAAATGTCTGGAGATGAGTGGTAAGTGGCCATACAGCTGTTGATATCAGAGAGTAATAAAACCTACTTCAGATGAAACACCAACAGCGCAAGACTTGTAATATTTGTTGGACAATGCCATTTCACTTAATAAATAGTTAATTCTTTTTCACTGTGTATCTCTTCCCTACTACAATACAACATGTTCAAATTCAAAAACTAAGTCAAACATCTAAAATCATCCATTACAGATCAAAGTCATTGCACAAAATTTATTCATTCAATATAATGTATGAACACACCTATGAGAAGGAAAATGCTTACCCTAGGTTCTGGCTTAATGGTAATAATGCTTTTGCCCTCAAATTGAGCCTGACCCCAGAGTCATCATTTGATAAAGAAATTGTGGGTTGCACAGTTGTTGTTTGTGAGCAGTACAGAATGTGGACATAATATTATAGATTTTATGAATTGTGATATCCACCTGGAAAAAATTTATTAACAAAATATATATATTCTTTCTACTGACCTTAGATATTTGAATCCAGTAAAAATCATTTTTAGAAATTTTATGAATACAAATAAAGATATTCCAAACTTTTCCATACAAGTTTCATGCAAATCAAATATTTTAATACATAGAATTCCACTGAATTAGAAAAGTAGAGGATTAAAAACAATCAAATATTCTTTACTTCTTTGCCTAAGAAGGACTCTTAATTTCAGTTATAAAATCCTGCTTATATAAAAATATTTTTTATGTTACACTGGGATGTCATACGACAATGTACACACTCAACTGACATTGAAAGGTAGAAAATAAAATACATAAATAACTTTATATATGGCAATGAAGAACATGTAATTTCAGAGATAAATTCCTCTTTAAACACAACAATTATTAAATACTCAACTGGGATGTGATGTTCAACAGCACCATATATATATATATATATATATATATATATATGTGTGTGTTTGTGTGTTAACATATAATAATAATATTAATAAATAGATATTTATTAGATTTATATATGTATTGCTATGGAAGTTTGACTGTGACCTTAGGTTTCATGAAATTTTACAAATAACAATTATCAGGCAGATAACGAAAGGAAATGAAGAAATAAAAAAAAAGCAAAGTACAAAGAAAAACCTTTGGAATTGTGTAGAAATGTTTATGTGTGTTGTGAGTGTGTGTATGGATGTGTAAGTGGTGTTTAGTGTATATGGGTGAGAAGATACATACATAAATACATACAAACTTCCATGGCATAAAATATATAAATCCATTATATTATATATATATATATATATATATATATATATATATATATATATATATATATATATATTATTATTATATATTGATTTATTACTATTATTATATAATAGCTCTATCTCAGATAAAGAGCACTCTACAAATTATATCATACTTGGTTAACCACAAACCCACGTGAATGAGTGACAACCTACACTATTACAATATATATATATATATATATATATATATATATATATATATATATATATTATAAAATACAAAAGATATAAAGGTAAATGATGTTAAAAAGCCAACAAAATAGTCAAAAAATAAAAGAAATATAAAATGAAACTGGTAATCTTATAAGTAAAATAACAATAATATTAATAATCAAATGAATAATTCAGACAAAACAGGAAAATAAATTTATTTCAATACAAAACATTCAAAGTAGAACAAATAATTTCAGACAAAAGAAATTTCTAGAAATAAATCAAATCTTTATTCAAATGTTTTCTTTCATGTGGTTTTATGGCATATCAAACATTTAAGGTTATTTAATGCCAAATCGTTTTTAAATATACAAATAGTTCTATTTCAAACAATTCAGTTTATCATATTGTAGAAACAGCTTGACTTTTACAATGAACAACTTGAAAACTTTTAGGTTTCAAACAATTTCTATTTGAATTTTGAGATGAAGAGCACTTGATTTAGAAATACAGTTATATGCACTCTCTGTCTCTATATATATTTGTATACATATACTTATTCTGGATTAGGCCTAATGAAAAAAATATGAAAAATACTCTTTCTGAGGAAAAATAAAGGGACTTGCCACCCATGAACAGAACATTATGGGATTTTGAGAGGACAGAAAAATGGACAACCTTGGAAGGCAGGTGGAGATTGAATTTGTCATTGCACATAGTAGATGTAGATTTGAATGGTTTACACAAGATAAATAGCTTTTTTTCTGGGGAAAAGACACATATCTCTATTGGTGGTTAATGAAACCTCTTATATATATATATATATATATATAGGTATGTATTAAACGAGAGAGAGAGTCACAGTTTTTGATCAATTTATTCAGTTTGACATATTTTTTTATCTGACTGTCAATGGAGAAGTCTAATGTAGAATTTAATTTAAAACAATTCAGTTTAGCATATGTATGCAGTTAGTTCTGTTTAACCCATAGATAGGGCCCTTAACAAGTTCTACCACACCGGGACATTGGACCTGGGATCAATAGCAATGATGGAGTACTCCACATTCCCCAAAGCTCTAGCATTACTGGAACCTCACTATCAGATTGTTTAGCATCATATCCAAGACTCTCATCATGGGGAAGGCTTACCATTGTATTCTAAAGCCCAAGCCGACAGGGCAATAAAACTTTAGAGGTAACAAGCCATAGTTGTTAGGTAACTTTATTGTGCAAAGGTCTTCCCTTTCTCAACAGAGGTGCAGTTGGTATATCACACGGCCCCAAATGACAAGTGGTCACATTCAACTGGATTTGACTGTTCTCTCTAGAGAAGTACAGTTGGCATGTCCTACAGAACCCAAATACTTCATTTTAACTGGTCCTATTCATTCAAAAGCAGCAGATCATTGGATTAGATGTGTTGAGATCAAGGTTGAGGATGTGTGAATTTTCTTAACACACACAAATGAATAGATGTGGACAATCACTGGATTTCTTCATTTATGTGGAAACAAAATAAGAATGAATGAATAGATATAATTAAAGTCATAATAAGAGTTAACGAGAAAATGTTTTCTCTCCACTGCGTTTTCGCTTCTGGTATTTTAATGAGGAAATTTTAGAAAAGGCTGATCCAACACATCACAAGAAAATGGTTTCTCTCCAGTGTGTGTTTGCATGTGAACTTTTAAATGGCTATTCTGAGAGAATCCTGATCCACAAACTTCACAAGAAAATGTTTTCTCTCCACTGTGTTTTTGCTTGTGGTATTTTAATGAGGAATTTTTAGAAAATGTTGATGCACACTCTTCACAAGAAAATGGTTTTTCTCCAGTGTGTGTTCGCATGTGACGTTTCAATTGGGAATTTTGGGAAAATCTTGATCCACAAACTTCACAAGAAAATGGCTTCTCTCCAGTGTGTGTTTGCATGTGACGTTTCAAATGGAAAATCCTGGAAAATCTTGATCCACAAACTTCACAAGGAAATGGTTTCTCACCAGTGTGTATTCGCATGTGCTTTTTTAAAATTGACCGTGAAGAAAATGCTGATCCACACACTTCACAAGAAAATGGTTTCTCTCCAGTGTGTATTCGCATGTGCTCTTTTAAACTGGAATTTTGAGAAAATGATGATCCACAAACTTCACAAGAATATGGTTTCTCACCAGTGTGTGTTCGCATGTGACGTATCAAATGGAAATTCTCAGAAAATCTTGATCCACACACTTCACAAGAAATTTCTTTCTCACCAGTGTGGGTTCGCATGTGGCGTTTTAAATATGACCCGTCTGAAAATGCTGATCCACAAACTTCACAAGAAAATGGTTTTTCTCCAGTGTGTGTTTGCATGTGAACTTTTAAATTGCTATTCCTGGAAAATCTTGATCCACATACTTTACAGGAAAATGGTTTCTCTCCAGTGTGTATTCGCATGTGCTCTTTTAAACTGGAATTTTGAGAAAATGATGATCCACAAACTTCACAAGAATATGGTTTCTCACCAGTGTGTGTTCGCATGTGACGTTTCAAATGGGAATTCTCGGAAAATCTTGATCCACAAACTTCACAAGACAACGGTTTCTCAATAGCGTGGGTTTGCATGTGGCATTTTAAATCTGACCCATCTGAAAATGCTGATCCAAAAACTTCACAAGAAAATGGTTTCAATCCAGTGTGTGTTCGCATGTGAACTTTCAAGTTGGAATTCTTAGATTCACAAATTTCACAACAAAATGGTTTCTCTTCAATGTGTGTTTTCATGTGACTTTTTAAAATTGAACCTGAAGAAAATACTGATCCACAGACTTCACAAGTAAATGGTTTCTTACTAGTGTGGGGGGTCGCATGTGGTAGTTCAAATTTTACCCATATGAAAATACTAATCCACAGACTTTACAAGAATATGGTTCGACTACTCTCACAAAGTGTGTGTTTGCATGTGTCTTTTTAAACTTGTATGCTGTGAAAATGCTAACCCACAATTTTTACAAGAAAATGACTTCAGTGTGTGCATCAATATTACTTTGCAATTCTGAATAAAGTGAAAATGCTGATTTGCTCAATGAAATAAAGTTGGCTATCACTTGTTAAAGAAAATTCTTATTGGGTGCCAATATGCATACATTGGATATTATCCAATGACTTAGCTGAGCACATATTTTACATTTGGTATGTGTTTGTATGTCTCTTTTAAATTTCAAAATAGTTCTTTCCCATTATCCGTTGTGATCTGTGAAGGAATAAAAGTTAAATTATTACTTAGACAATAACAATAACGAAATTCATACATTATTTAGAATCAGTTTATAAATCAGTTAACGGCAACAAGTAAGTAAAAGTAAGTCAAGTAGGCAACCAAAAGGCTCCCTTTTCAATAGCTACAACAACGATGGGAAGGGATGGATGCTGCTCCATTCTCTGGATTACTCCACTTTACCCATGATATGTACCTTATATTGCTGAGTCTTAAGCAAGGAGATATCAAGTACTATTTTTAAAGTCTTTGATATGATGCGATATGAGATTGAACCCGATTCTCCCAGTCCAGTGGTAGACACTCTACCAACGAGGCAAATCAGCCGGTTTTGCAGCATGTCATATATACTTAATGCAAAGGAGTAAATAAAATGCTTATACAACTGTTCAACAAATAAAGGAATTTCCTAGAAATGCAGAAAATTTTTGAATTTTATAAAATATTTCCCAAAATTAAAAGGATATTTTATAAATAATAGATTCGTAGAAAAAACATGGAAAAGAAAATGATCAAAAAAACATTTGTTCATTTGGATTGTCCCAAGTGGACAACAGCTGATATCACGTTTAAATATGCTCTCATATGAACGCATCAATTATAGCCAGAAATTTCATTTTTTATATTTTATATTTTTATATTTTAATGACAATTTATACATAAACTGAATCTGTCGTTTTATCGATCAATTTCACTTGAACATTTAGCAAAGAAACATTAATAAAAATGCAAAATAACAAATATGAAGAATATTGGTAGACTTGAGTGTGGTCTGTCATGGTGAGACTATCCTTGGTAATGCTTATCTCCACTAAAGTTTTAGCATAAGTCCTGGCAGAGTCAGCTGGAATGCCAATTTCGCTAAGAAGCTCTGGCCAATCATCAGATCCTGTTCTCAGTGCCATGAAGAATATTGGTAGACTTGAGAGTGGTCTGACACACAAGTAGCAAATGATCCGACATTGCATTTACTGAATGAATATATGGGTGAATAGACATCACTTATGCAAATGTGTTGGGCATGTCATCCTGGCACCACAGATACAACCCACCTGCCGCATTAAGAGCTCTCTTATAAAATGAGGTAAGTTTAGCTGGCTTGCTTTCATCAAGGAGATTCAAGAAGGCAGCCATGTTAGAAGGTGGGTCATTTTACTTCTACAATCACAAAGAAATTACTCTAAAAGAATTTCTTTCTGTTTTTCATTTCATTTACTATCAACAGAGAACTGAAATTTGTACTTTTCTAAATCTCACTAAATTACTTGCAAGCAATAGAATTAAAGAAACATATTCATACTATTTTTATTAAGAACAGAAAAAAAAGGAAAATAAATTCAAGTCAAATTTTCTTTTTGTGCCTATGTGGAAGATACATGTCTGAATTTTGTAGAAGAAACTTGATGATTTTTATTATTCAGGGTTTTCAGACTGTTATCTTTATCTTTATTGTTATATTCTCAATGTTTTGCCCGAAATGACTTCCAGCCTTCTTCAGGTGTTTGTCAAACTTGGGAGCCTATACAGAACTTTGAACCATGTCCTTTATTTAATCCATGGGGATTGTTGGTTCTGACTCTGTTAACCATAACTGGGTATAAGTACTAAGTATTCTTGCATTGTTACTTGCGTGCAGTCAGGATGGAACCTGCAACCTCTAGAGGATTGTTTCTTTAAAAGTTTCGGGAACCAACGCTAAGAAGTTAGGCTATGTGTCCTACTTGACAGTTCAAAGTGAATTTTTGGGATTTATATATTATAGTGTTCTTATATCACTATGATTACTACTATTATGTATGATTTTTTTTACCTGAGCTTGTATTAAGACTACTTTTTTACCATGTATATTTATCTAACTTTTTTGATTATTGATTCTCCTATTTCTACCCAACATGTCACTGTGGCCCAACATATGTGCTCATTCCTTAAGGTGACTTAGTCTCCAGGGTTCATCTCTATCAATTATTTTAACTTTATCCCATAAGGGCAGATGATTTCCCTTTTCTTTCCGTATATGGTCTGCCATACCTGACTTTTCAATTTCACCTGGTATAACTGCTTTCTGATGTCCTTGTAACATTATTTTTAGTGGCCAGCGTATCTTACCTTTGTATGTTTTACCACCACTGTAATGAATGAAGTACACACAGTTGTTGATCATGTTGAATTCTTTTGGTGGCTTGACACCGAAGAGATATCTCCAGAGAGTTGAGCCATTTGTGAATATTATCCTGATGTCATATGGATTAAATATCCTTTGGATCCTTTCAGCTAGGCCTTTGATGTAGGGCAGACATATTGTGGTGAGTTTTCAGGCATCATTTTATATCCTCCAATCCAGGTTTCTGGGAATTGATGATATGCACTCTGGGTAGTTGTTACGATGAAGGTTACATCTTGAACTAATCATTTCTTCTTGATATACATCTATATCACTACTAATGGCTTTAGCTCAATGTTGTAAGCAACAGACTATTCCCTTTATCAGATTATATATGGATGATGGCAGTTGAAATTGGGGTACTGTCCAAAGAAGGTGGGCTTATGTTACACATACCACCTGAATCCTTGCATTGTGCTTGTTACTAATACCTTGATGAAGGGTAATTTATTATCTTTTTCCTTCTCCATAGTGAACTGTATAGATAGTCGGATTGAGTACATGTTATCAAGTAATTTTTGAATATCTTCCTGAAGAGGCCAGAAAACAAATGTGTCATCTATGTATCTGAGATGCATTGATTGCTTTTGTGATGTAGATCCAAAATGCCATTTCTTCAAACTATTTTATGTATATGTAGGCTAATACTGGTTGAACAATGGTGAGCCCATAGCCAGTCATTTTTCTTGTCGGTGTCCATCAGATCTTATCCTGAAGTCAGTAGTCTCTACACATAACGTCGACATTTTCATTAGATTATCTATTGGGGTGCAGGTGTGTTCTTCCAACAAGGGATGTGCAGTCAGTTTTTCCCCAATCACAGCAAATGTCTCCTCAGTAGTGAACAGATTCACTACGTGAGACTTACCATCTGCTTGGAACTAATGTGAGCATTACTAATTCTCTCCAAGAAGTGGGCAGATTCAACATATGATGAGGACTTACCAGTTAGGGAACTGATGATCTTCACAAGGAAGTCGATCAATGGGTGACATGCTGACCTCCGTGACTGACCATACATCTCAATGGAATACCATTGTTATGTATTTTTGGAAGACCATATATGACAGAGGAGCCAAAGTGACATGTATAAATTTGGAATTGATCTTAAAGAGGATGATGTTAATAAATGTGAAGTTCTTCCTTTAATACAATACTAAGCAGGTTATTGCTATCATGTAGTTTGTCAGAAAATTAAAGGAAATAGTTGCAAAGATGTAATATTTGGAAGAGATAATGTGAAAGAAATACTAGAAATAAACAGATATTTCCAAGAGTTTAACAGAGGTTATCTCTTATATTCTAAAGATACAAATACAAATTTTTTATACATAAAACATTGAATGCTTTGGCAGATTATGAGCTTCTTGTTAGAGTTGACATTTGTGATGAGGGTCACAATATAGAAAAAAATACAAAAAAAACTTTGTCGGGAGATCCACAAAGGTTCTTTTAAATAATTTTAAATAATTCAGTAATTGCTGTATTTAAGCAATAATTACTTAATAATATAAATATTCTACCATTGAAGAGTAATTATTAACAAAAATATAAAACAACAAAAAAACATACAAATCAAAACAATGCTGATTATAATCTATTGAAAATTGTTTTCAAATTTGAAACAACTGAAATTAGGAAAGAATTTTAATCTTTCAATTTTCTATCTATAAAGTATTTTTCTATTAGCATTATTGGATTTTTAAATCTCTTTATTATTTCTATGAAATTTATTTGCTTATTCGATTTTTATTCATATTTTATACATTTATTCATAATTTAATTGTAATTTCTTTGTCTATAGATTTGATTATTGTTTGTTTGTTGCTGTATAAGAGTAATAATTATATAATAATTAGGATATTTTAATTTTACACGATAATTGTGTTCATTAACTTTGACGTAACATTCAAGAACATTTTATTTTCTCATCAATTTTTTTTAAATTAATATCAAATAAGGTTCTGTCTAAAATCCAACCCTGTTTTTATTTTTAAATGTAATTTCAAAACCTTTTCTAAAAGCATTTTTTGTTTCTTTTATCACAACAATTCTTCATTACATTATGATTATCGTCTGTTTCACTGATTCACTACTTTTGTGACGTCACAATCGAACAGACCTTCTCTTTCGCTCGTCTCGACCAGAATCATTAAGTTTGCCACTTTCATTGACCATCAAGAAAAATCAAACAACTAACTATAACATAGATAAATATTTTCAATGCTTTCAAATATTCTTAACATTTCTCTCAATCATTTACTTCAATTCCCATGTGATGGACAAGTCTCAACACACAAAATTCATCTCCGTTTTTAAAACTCTTTCAAAATTACAATAAATACTCTTACCAATTCAATTTCCACAAAAACTTAAAAGAAAATCTCTTTTAAAATAACGTTTTAGATTTATCTAATTAAATGATGATTTACAACAAAATAGTTTTAAAAAGTCTACGGGAAATTTAATAGGCCAACCCTGTGGGGGTGACTTTGTTTATGTCACCCCAACGATTAACACTGTTCGTCGCAAAAATAAAATATCAATTAAATGTTGAAATGAACTAAATTTTAAAAAAACATAATCACTTTAAAAAAAATTTCATATATTCTAGTATTCAATGAGGATAAAATCACAAATGATAAAAAAATCAAAGTTTTTTTAGCAAATTACGTATTTTTGATTTGTAAAGAAAAATAATAACCGAACGTTATACTTACTTCTTTCTCTTTTCTTTTGTGTGATTTCTTTTCTTTGGGGAAATACAACGTTAGAGAAAAGGGGAAAACTAAATTTTCAATAAAATAACTGTTTTCAGCTCGGAGAAAATTAGAAATTATCGTCCATTTACAAGGAAAACAGGTTTTTCAAAAGAGTGATAAACAAGGGAGATAACTGCGATATTTTCCCAAGCAGTAATTACGATTCATCCAATATCTCAGCAGGTAGAATTTGACACAAGGCTATCCACTATTCGAGACTGATCAGATAACATCGGTAACATCGGCATCCCTCTGGTGTCAAGTGATGAATTCAGTCATGTATAGCAAGAATTTCACGGAGGGACGTTCCCTATGGCAAAGCTCCTCTAATCACCCAGGCAGGCAGCCGTTGAATAAGAATCTTTCAATGTAAAAGACAAGACATTTATAAAAAGTTCAAGTTCTATAATTAATGATAAGTAGGTTCATGCCTTTACGATATGTATTTGTTCAAAAGTGATAAATCAATAATATGAAAAGAAATATTATAAAAACTTTAAAGCCAGGAAAATATTAATCTATGATTCACGTTTGTTGTTTTATATTTAAAAACTTTTAGGAACATGTTTCATTGATAACATATATGAAAGTATTGTTTAAGGTAAGTTTTAAATTCAGGGTAAAAAAAATATCTCTAAGAAGATTCTGAGCCCTTTATTTTCTTCACTACAAGAGTTAGGTTTGGATTAAGATTAAAATAAACTGTTAAAATCATTCCTTTTTGAACGTATCATTTTTTCACATTCGTTTTAAATGGTGGTTTTTCATTAAAGACTAAGGGACAGCAAGTCTCCTCCGGATTCCAAATTTTTTTAAGTCTATAAGTTGACTTTGACACTGCTGTCGTCTAGATAGACTTGGATCTTTCTTTGATCTCCACTCTCTCCAAGTGCTCTAATTACATTTAAGATCACAGTCACTTACATTTTCTGCAGATTATTCAGCTCTCGGGCAAGATCAGAGTATATGTTTATGTTTTTGTTTTCTTTCACCCTCAACTATGTTACCCTTTGAAAGATTCCTCAAGTTGTTGACATTGTTTAAATGGACAGCATTTGTGTTGGAAAAAAAAAAAACGAAGTCAAGCATCTGAAATCATCCAATTTAGATCAACGTCATTGCTCAAAAATTATTTATTCAATATAATGTATGAACACACCTATGAGAAGGAAAATGCTCATCCTATGTTCTTGCGTAATGGTAATTATGCTTTTGCCCTCAAATTGAGCCTGACCCTGGAATCATCATTTGATAAAGAAATTGTGGGTTGCACAGTTGTTGTTGGTGAGCAGTACAGCATGTGGACATAATGTTATAGATTTTATGAATTGTGATATACACCTGGAAAAAATTTATTAACAAAATAGATATATTCTTTCTACACACCTAAGATATTTTAATCCAGCAAAAATCAATTTTAGAAATTTTATGAATACAAATAAAAATATTGCAGACTTTGCTATATAAGTTTCATATAAATCAAGTATTTTTTTACATACCATGTTTTGGAAGGTAGAGAATAAACAACAATCAAATATTCTTTACTCTCTTTGCATGAGAAGGACACTTAATTTCAGTTATAAAATCCTGCTTATATAAAACTATTTTTTTATATTGAACTGGGCTGTCATGTGAAAAAAGAAATGGAAAAAATTTGAAAAATACAATCAAAATCCATTTCAATTGTGTAGAAATCTTTGTGTGTGTGTGTGTGTGTGTGTGTGTGTGTGTGTGTGTGTGTGTGTGTGTGTGTGTGTGTGTGTGTGTTGGGGGAGGGGTTATAGTTATATAAAAGGTCAATCTCAGATATTGATCACTCAGCACAAACCGACAAAGTAAATAAGTGAAAACCAAGACAATTACAATATATATATATATATATATATATATATATATATATATATATATATATATACACATGTATATAAACTATTCAAAAAATATAGGCAAATGATGTTAAAGAAAAATAATCTAACAAATAAAAGAAATATCAAATGAAACTGATAATCCTTTGAGGAAAAACAACAACAACAATAATAATAATTAATAATTCAGACAAAATAGGCAAATAAATTTATTTCAATGCACAACATTCAAAGTAGAACAAATAATTTAAGACAAAACAAATTTGTCGAAATAAATCAAATTTTTATTCAGATATTTTCTTTAATTGGATTTTATGGCATCTCAACCACTGAAAGATATTTAATGACAAATCCATTTTTAAATATACTAATAGTTCTACTTTAAACAATTCGGTTTTTCATATTTTACTAACAGCTTGACTTTTACTATGAACAACTTGAAAACTTTTAGCTTTCAAACAATCTCTATTTCAATTTTGAGATGAGAAGCACTGGATTTTGAAATACACTTATCTGCAGTCTCTCTCTCTTTTCCATCTATACATATATATATATATATATATATATATATATATATATATATATATATATATACTTATTCGGAATCAGGCCTAATTAGAATAAAATATGAAAGGGAGTTGTCTCTCATGAACGGTGCATTGTGGTATTTGGGGAGGCCAGAAAAATGGACAAACTTGTAAGGCAGGAGGAGATTAAATTTGTCATTGCACATGGTAGGTGGACATGAACTGCAGGGATGTTTTTATAATTTTCTTGCAAACTTGTTGCAAGGAATTCAGTTTGATGTATTTTTTTTTTTGTCTGATTGTCATTGTAGGAGTCAAATGAAGAAGCCAAACTTCAACAAGAAAGAAAAACAGATCCTTGTAAAACTCTTGCTAGTTTCACAATGTACCTTGTAGCACCCATGAAATAACAAATCAGAGAGTACTGGTTTGGAGACATGAACAATCTAAGAATATTGTCACAACAATCATAAAAAGTACAAAGTTTTGATGTGACCAGATGACTGATTGGATAAGCCTTTCAACCGCATGTCTAGCCTGGTAAGAATAGTTAAGTGATCCAAGTCCCATGATCACTCAGTTGCCAAATTGAGTTTCACTCAATCAGCTGCATCTAAAACTTTATAGGTTGGTTGGTAGGTGGTTTGGGTTTTATGGCCAATCAACCTTTTTAGGTTGTAAATATATTTTTATGCAAATAGTTCTCTTTCGAACAATTCACTTTAGTAGGAGTACACAGATTAATTGTCAAAAACATTTCTATTCCTGTTTTAAGCTATTCAGCTTATTCAAACAGTTTTAATTCAGCTTTGTATATGTACATATTTGTTTTCAGACAGTTAAATGTCAAAACAGTTCAATATTAAAAAATTCAGTTTACAGTTTCAATGTCAAAAACAGTTCCATTTCAATTAAGTCAATTTAGCATAAGTGCGCAGTTTAAATTTAAGTACAGTTTGATTGTCAAAAACATATCAATTTCAACTTATTAAGTTTAGTCAAACAATTCTAATTCAAAACAATTCATTTTAGCATAAGTATGCAGTTAGTTCTATTTAACCTATTGATAGGGCCCTATCAGGTGCTACCATTCCGTGCCAAAGTAGACTAGGGAGCAATGCCAATGAAGGGGTGCTCTGCATTCCCCAAAACTCCAGCATCACATGAACCCCACCATGAGATTGTTTAGATTCTTATCCAGGAAAATCATTGGGGCATCTTACCCCTCTGCAGAGGTGCAGTCAGTGTATTCTACAGCCTGAGCCAACTGGGCAACACAGAGTTAATATCAAAACAGTTATACTTAAGAAAATTCAGTTTAGCATGAGTACACAGTTTGGATGTCAAAACAGTTCTATTTCAACCAATTCAGTTGAGCATTAATACACAGTTTAAATGTCAAACAGTTCTATTTTAAATATTTCTGTTTAGCATAAATACGGACTTTAAATACAAAAAACAGCAGAGTCAAGAACCCACAGTTTGTTCTATTTAAACCATAGATAGGGACATTATCAAGTGCTACCACTCCAGGACAGGTGGGACAAGTGGACCCATTCCGCTGGATCTTACCTTTCACTCTACAGAAGTACAGTTGCTACATCCCACAGCCCCCAATGGACCCTTTCTCTCTATAGAAGTAAACTGGTGTTATATATTGACCCTCGACCGAGCCGTCAATCAACTGATGCACTTTTGTTAATATGCAGAGGAGTAGCAGAAGCAGGTGGACGTTAGAAAATAATATAAGCCGGTGCCCAGGCAGGTCATTAGCAGATGGAGACAGGATGCCTAAGTGAGAACCAGCTTGCAGATAGGACTTTGTGGTCCTCAGTGACCCATGGTTGAGCAACCCAGCCAAGATTAGAAGGAAGTGCTGCTATGATCAAGAGAGGAACTTGGGTCAATATAGCAGTCTGTCCCTGTCTCCACACATCTCTCACACGCAAAAGAACATCACTCTTTCGAAAATAAAGTGTGAGAGATTTATATTTTTATAAAGAAGTGTGTTTGTTCGTTTATTGAAGTCATCATTATCAGTTGATTATGTTTCCGCATATATGCATACATTTACGTAAATGGCTATATAATATATTAAAATTTGGTGCCTAAGGCCAGTTCATGCCCACATGGCGTGGGATCGAACCTGAGTTGACCTAGATGATCAAACAAACAGCCGATAAAGATTTTGAACCTTGAAGAAAGTAGAGAAACCAAGAGAAAATTGGAAACAGTATTCAACACATCATGGCGAAACACGAAAACAAAGAAGAAAAACAGAAAAGATGAAAAAAACCAAAGAGAAAAACTTCAAAGTCTGTGTGTAGATTGCTCATTCATTGTTATTTGTTCTCTCTGTCTTATATATTAATGTTATTTGGCCTTTTTAAAAGACACAATGAAAATAATTTTAGAAAAAAAAACTGATTGAGCCCTACATATAAAGCATTGAAATATGAGTTGATACAATTACTACGATGTGTAATGTAGAAACGAACTAAGGGAGAAGGAAAGGAAAGAAGGAAGATGGCCCTGTGTTAAAATGATTGATGGGTCATAATGTAAACTTCCACTTGGGTTTTGAGTTTTAATTTTTATGAATGAATTTGAGAGGAAACAAAATTTTTATGAATGAAATTTTGTAGTAACTTGTGAATGCTGTCCTAACGATTCGTAATTTGAAATTCGGATTTTAATCCGAGATCTGGAAGGATTTCAGGGCATCATTGATGTTGTCTGAAGAATGCTCATATACCTTTGGATCTGTAGTTAAGGCTGGGGGACGGGTTGGAGTTTAGAAATGTTGTAGAAAAGAGAA
Source organism: Sepioteuthis lessoniana (assembly GCA_963585895.1). Classification (NCBI taxonomy): domain Eukaryota; kingdom Metazoa; phylum Mollusca; class Cephalopoda; order Myopsida; family Loliginidae; genus Sepioteuthis; species Sepioteuthis lessoniana. The sequence goes on along the minus strand of OY757908.1, from coordinate 13,780,672 downwards.
GTGTTATACGAAGTTTCCCCTAAGAATGGGTTTGAGATTTTATAGAGGTACTGAGTGTTTAGGGGCCAGACTGAGTTGTGAAGGTCCCACTGGAATGGTGTTTGAGATTTTATTGAGGTACTGAGTGTTTAGGGGCCAGACTGAGTTGTGAAGGTCCCACTGGAATGGTGTTTGAGATTTTATTGAGGTACTGAGTGTTTAGGGGCCAGACTGAGTTGTGAAGGTCCCACTGGAATGGTGTTTGATATTTTATAGAGGTACTGAGTGTGTAGGGGCCAGACTGAGTTGTGAAGGTCCCACTGGAATGGTGTTTGAGATTTTATTGAGGTACTGAGTGTTTAGGGGCCAGACTGAGTTGTGAAGGTCCCACTGGAATGGTGTTTGAGATTTTATTGAGGTACTGAGTGTTTAGGGGCCAGACTGAGTTGTGAAGTTCCCACTGGAATGGTGTTTGAGATTTTATTGAGGTACTGAGTGTTTAGGGGCCAGACTGAGTTGTGAAGGTCCCACTGGAATGGTGTTTGAGATTTTATTGAGGTACTGAGTGTTTAGGGGCCAGACTGAGTTGTGAAGGTCCCACTGGAATGGTGTTTGAGATTTTATTGAAGAGGTTATTTTGAAACAGGAAATGGGAAATAAAAAAGTATATGTGTGAAATCTTGACGATCTCGTTGATGTGCTGGAAAATTTGTGGACTCGGTTTTGGATTGGTCTTGAGGGTTTGGTTTGGTTTGTTGGGTTTTATGGCATACCAACCTTTGTAGATTATCTAACGCCAAATCCATTTTTATGTAAATAATCTGTTCTATTGAAAACAATTCAGTTGAGCATAAGTACACAGTTTGATTGTCAAAAACATTTCTATTTCAAACTATTCAAGCAGTTACATGTAACAATTCAGTTAAGTGTAAATACAGTTTTAATGTCAAAAAACAGTTCTATTTCAAATAATTCAGTTAAGCATAAGTACGCAGTTCAAATGTAAGTATGGTTTAATTGGCAAAAACATTTCTATTTCAAGCAATTCAGTTTACTCAAACAATTCAGTTCAGCATAAATATGCAGTTAGTTCTACTTAACCCATAGATAGGGCCCTATCAGGTGCTACCACTCCGGGCCAGAGTGGACCTGGAAGCAATATTCCCATTCCCCAAAGCTCCAGTATTGCTGGAACCTCACCCTCCAATTGTTTAGTGTCGTATCGAGGACACTCATTGGGCAGGGGTTATCCCTTTACAGAGTTTTAGTCAGTGTATTCTACAGCCCCAATTAAATGGGCAATGTTCTTGAGGGTGAAATGTGGTTAGCTGAATGGATGAATAAATAAAGTACCCCGTTAACTATTGAAAAAGACAGTAAAAGGTTTGGGTTTCTTAGGAAAGAACACCTGGGATGTTTTAATTCATCTTTAAAAGTAAGCAAGAAACTTGTATTGTATTGTCGTGTTCAGAACAAGTAAAAATGAAGAAATGATGGCTGGATACGAGCCATGCTTTTGTAGAGATACTTGCTGAAAGAAGAAAGAATATTATTAAAAAAGTTTGATTAATGAACCATGTTTGTTTTTTGGAAAAAAAAAAACCCATACTTTGTAGCAGAAAGAAAATTGAAATTTTTGTTTGGCGCGTAATTTAATTTGACCGTTAGAGTCACCGAACATTTTCACCCAGGCAGGATGACTTGTCCTATTCAGTCCGAACCATATTTCCTAGCAACGCCAAAAATTGAAGAAAGCCCGCCAATCTCTCTCTCGCTCAGAAATCCCCAAAGGGAACGGTCATTTATTCATCTTTTCCCGAATAGTAGTAGCCTCATCAACTGCTATGAGGAGAGCCATCTAGTTTATGGATCCCTTTATTAGTATTGATCGTTGTTAATTTTCTTGATTTTTCATCCAGCAATACTTGTTAGTATGCTTGGCTTAAATCTAGCTTGGTGTTGGATTCACCTCCTTCCAATGTTGCATACAGATCTTTCGTTTTCGTTATCGGATAATTATCCAATTTAGTGACTGGATTTATAGTCACTTTATAATCGATACAAATACGCAGACTGATCTGCTTTTAAAATGGGTACTATTGGTGTAGCCCATTCAGAAAATTCAACAGGTGAAATAGTTCTTTTTCTTTCCAGTCCACCTAATTCATCTTCTATTTTCTTTTTTAAGATATACGGTACTGACCTTGGTTTGAAATATCTGGGTTTTGCCTCTGGCGCAACAGACAATGTGACATATGTTCCTTCCACTTTTCTTAACTTCCCATCGAATACTGCCTCATGCTTAGCTAGTATTTCCTTTAATTTATCTAGACCCACATCCTTCACCGTCTGCACCTTGAAAATCTCCTTCCATGGCAACTTCACGCGTTGCAGCCAACTTCTGTCAAGAAGTGTAGGCACCTGTCCATCCACCATAATTAACGGTTAGTATGAAATTCAGTGGAAAAAAGGGACCCCTAAGCAGATTCTGAGCCCCTTATTTTTCTTCACTACAAGGGGTGGTGGTAATTGTAGAGGTAGGTTTGGATTAAGTTGGAAATGAACTATTAAAATCTTTAATTTTTGAACGTGTGAGTTTTTCGCACTAGTTTTAACTGGTAGTTATTCACTGAAGACTAAGTGACAGCAAGTCCCCTCCCAGATACCAATATTCTTTTAAGTCTATAAATTAGCTTTGACATTGCTGTCATCTAGATTGACTAACTTCTTTCTTTGACCTCAAGTTTCTCCATGTGCTCCAATTACTATTAGTATCACAGTCACTTTCATATTCCACAGATTTTTCAGCTCTCTGTTAAGATCCAATTACTTGTTTATGTTTTTTCTTTCACCCTCGACTAAGTTACCCTTTGAAAGATTCCTCAAGTTGTTGATGTTGTTTAAATGGACAGCATTTGTGTTAAAAATTCAAAAACTACGTCAAGCATCTACAATCATCGAATTTAGATCATAGTCATTGCACAAAATTACATTGGAAAAAATTTATTAACAAAATAGATATATTCTTTCTACTGACCTCAGATATTTTAACCAGCAAAAACTATTTGTAGAAATTTTATGAATACAAATAAAAATATTCCAAACTTTTCCATATAAGTTTCATACAAATCAAATATTTTTGTACATACACTCCCACTGATTTTGTAGGTAGAGAATGAAAAACAATCAAATATTGTTTACTCTCTTTGCGTAAGAAGGACTTTTGATTTCAGTTATAAAATCCTGCTTATGTAAAACTATTTTTTATATTGCACTGGAATGTCATACGACAATGTACACTCAACTGACTTTGAAAGGTGGAAAATAAAAATAAATAAATAACTTGAAACTAATCAATGAAGAACATGTAATTTCAGTGATAAATTCCTCCTTATACACAACAATTGTTTAATACTCTACTGGGATGTGATGTTGGACAATACTGTATATGTATATAATAATAATAATAATAATAATAATAATAATAATAATAATAATAATAAATAAATATTTATTAGGATTATACATTTATTGCCATGGAGTTTTGTCTACGACCTTAGGTTTCATGAAGTTTTACAAACAACAATTATCAGGCAGATAATGAAAAGAAATGAAGAAATCGAAAAATACAATTAAAAACTGTTGGAATTGTGTAGAAATCTTTGTGTGCTTGTGTGTGTTTGGGTGGGTTATAGTTATGTATTAATGTGTGTGGATGTGTAAGTGGTGTTTAGTGAATATGGGTGTGAAAATACGTAGGTAAATAAATAAAAATTTCCATGATATTGAATATATAAATCTAATATATATTTATTTATTATTATTATATAATATTTATTTATTATTATTACATAATTGCTCTATCTTGGATATTGACCACTCTTCAAATTATATCACACTTGAAAATATCAATTATTGAAAACCAACACTGTTACAAAATATGAAAAAAGTTAAGAAATAAAGGCAAAATATGTTTAAAAAAATAAATAATTTAAGACAAAACACGTTTGTCGAATTAAATCAAATTGTTTCTTCAAAGATTTTGCTTGTTTTGGTTTTATGGCATATCAACCATTGAAAGTTATTTAATGCCAAATCCATTTTTAGATATACAAATAGTTCTTTTTCAAGCAATTCAGTTCATCATATTTTAGTAACAGCTTGACTTTTACTATGAACAACTTAAAAACTTTTAGGTTTCGAAAAATCTTTATTTCATTTTTGAGATGAGGAGAACTGGATTTTCAAATACAGTCATCTGCAGTGTCTCTCCATATATATATATATATATATATACTTATTCGGGGTCAGGCCTCATGAAAAAAATTATGAAAGTTATACTCCCTGATGCACACACATAATAACATAGTTACTTTACATGGCGAATAGACACCTGTCTTTGACTGTGTTTCATAAAACCTGTTTATATAGCCAATTTCACAAGGTAGCTTGTAGCACTAATAAAATAACAAAACATAGAGTACTGGTTTTGAGATGAGAACAACTTAAGAATAATCTCATAACAATCATATTAGAAAGTAGAAAGGTTTGATGTGACCAGAAGACTGATTGGATGAGCCTTTCAACTGCCTGTCTAGCCTGGTAAAAAAAGTTGAGTGTTCCAAGTCACTTACTTAAGATAAAACAAATATGTCAAAATAAATTGACCAGGAATAATAAGAATGATAAGCCAGTCTATACAAGTCTGATACAAGGAATAACGCAAACGACTTCTTTAAATTGCATCATTATTACTAGTAAGAGTCATCATTTGTCGAATTAAATCAAATTGTTTATTCAAAGATTTTGTTTGATTTGGTTTTATGGCCTATCAACCATTTAAGGTTATTTCATGCCAAATCCATTTTTAAATATACAAATAGTTCTATTTCAAACAATTCAGTTTATCATATTTTAGTAACAGCTTCACTTTTACTATGAACAACTTGGAAACCTTTAGGTTTCAAACAATCTCTATTTCAATTTTGAGATGAATAGCTCTGGATTTTGAAATACACTTATCTGCAGTCTCTCTCCCTCTCTCTCTCTCTCTATATATATATATATATATATATATATATATATATATATATTTTTTTTTTCGGGATCACGCCTAATGAAAAAAATATTAAAAGTATTCTCACTGAGAAAAACCAAGGAAGATGACACCTGGGAACAGTGCATTGTGGGATTTGGATAGGCCTGAAAAATGGACAACATTAGAAGGCAGGAGGAGACTGAATTTGTCATTGCACATGGTAGATGGACATTTGACTGGTGCACACAAGATAGTAAAAGTAAAGTTAGCGACCATAGTCGAGGGTGACCCGAAGGCTCCCTTTTCGATAGCTACTACACCAAGGTGTAGGGGAGGGCGCTACTCCATTCAGGGAATGGAGCACACAAGATAAACAGCTATTTTCTTGGGGAATAGACACATATCTGTATTGATGGTCAATGAAACCTCTTTATATACAAATGTATATATATATATATATATATATATATATATATATATACATATATATGTGTGTGTGTGTGTGTGTGTGTATTAAAAGACAGAAAGAGACAGTTTTTGATTGATTGATTCAGTTTGACATATTTTTTTTATCTGACTGTCAATGTAGGTGTAAAATGTAGAAGTTTAGTCAAACAATTCTAATTCAAAACAATTCAGTTTAGCATATGTATGCAGTTAGTTCTCTTTAACCCATAGATTGGGCCCTTTCAGATGCTACCATTCCGGGCCAGAGTGGACCTGGGAGCAATGCCAATGAAGGGGTACTCTGCATTCCCCAAAGCTCCAGCATCACTGGAACCCCACCATCAGATTGTTTAGTGTCATATCCAGGACACTCAAGAAGCGGTTAGTGTATTCTATAGCCCAAGCTGACTGGCCAATAAAACTTTATCGGTAGCAAGCCAAATTTGATAGGTGACCCCATTGTGGCTGGGTGTTACCTGTCTCAACAGAAGTGCAGTTGGCATATCTCACAGCCCCAAATGACAAGAGGCCCAATTCGATGGGTTTTTACCTTTTTCTCTACAGAAGTACAGTTGGCATGTCCTACAGAACCCAAATACCCCATTTTAACTGTTCCTTTGTTTTTCAAAACCAGCAGATCATAGGATTACATATGTTAATGTCAATTGTGACTTTTCTTAACACACACGAATGAATATATGTGGACAATCACTGGATTTCCCCATTTATAATCTTATTACATATACATACTGCAAAATAAGCAATTTTATCACTTACCCAGATTAACGCATGAATAAACTTAGAAAAATAACAATGAAACCAGTAATTAAGTCAGTACTAATAAGATACAATCATTTACAAGAACCACTTTACTAAATTGTAATGCTTTAGGCTAAAGTAACAAAATAATAATGAATGAAATACTTTACTTGATTGAAATACTTTATGCTAAAGAATGAGTAACAAAATAATAATGAATGAATAAATATAATTAAAGTCATAATAAGAGTTAACGAGAAAATGACATCTCTCCACTGTGTTTTTGCATGCGGTATTTTAATGAGGAATTTTTAGAAAATGCTAAACTATGTGTAAATAAAATAACAATGAATGGATATATATAATTATAGTAATAATAATAATGATAAGTCAGTCTCCAGTAATCAGATACAACCATTTACAAATTAAATTAAATTAAAATGCTTTATGTTAAAGTAAGTATGAACAAAATAATAATGGATGAATAAATATACTTCAAGTAATAATAAGAGTCATCATTTGATGGAAAAGGTGTTGGTTACAAAGTTGCTGTTTGTGACCAGTGCAGCAAGTGTACATAATGTTATAGATTTTACTTTAGTAAATTGAAATGTTTCATGCTAAAGTATGTGTGAACAAAATAATAATGAATAAGTAAATATAATTAAAGTAATAATAAAAGTTAACAAGAAAATGTTTTCTCTCCACTGTGTTTTCACTTGTGCTATTTTAATGAGGATTTTCTAGAAAATACTGATCCACAAACTTTACAAGAAAAAGGGTTTCTATTCAGTGTGTGTTCGCATGTGCCTTTTTAAAATTGACCTAGAACAAAATGCTGATCCACAGACTTCACAAGAAAATGGTTTCTCTCCAGTGTGTGTTCGCATGTGCTGTTTTAAAATGGAATTTCTAGAAAATGCTGATCCACAGACTTCACAAGAAAATGGTTTCTCTCCAGTGTGTGTTCGCATGTGACGTTTCAAATGGGAATTCTTGGAAAATCTTGATCCACAATCTTCACAAGAAAATGGTTTCTCTCCAGTGTGTGTTCGTATATGACTTTTTAAAATAGAACTTGAAGAAAATGCTGATCCACATATTTCACAAGAATATGGTTTCTCTCCAGTGTGTGTTCGCATGTGCGATTTTAAACTGGAATTTGAAGAAAATGCTGATCCACAAACTTCACAAGAATATGGTTTCTCACCAGTGTGAGTTTGCATGTGGCGTTTTAAATATGACACATATGAAAATGCTGATCCACACACTTCACAAGAAATTTCTTTCTCTCCAGTGTGTATTTGCATTTGGTGTTCAAAATATGACCCATCTGAAAATGCTGATTTAGACACTTCAGAAGGAAATGGTTTCTCTCCTCTGTGTGTTCGCATGTGACGTTTCAAATGGGAATTCTGGGAAAATCTTGATCCACAATCTTCACAACAAAATGGTTTTTCTCCAGTGTGTGTTCGCATGTGACTTTTTAAAATTGAACTTGAAGAAAATGTTGAACCACAGACTTCACAAAAATATGGTTTCTCTCCAGTGTGTGTTTGCATGTGCCTTTTCAAAATTAACCTTGAGGAAAATGCTGATCCACAGACTTCACAAGAAAATGGCTTCTCTCCAGTGTGTGTTCGCATGTGCTCTTTTAAACTGGAATTTCTAGAAAATGCTGATCCACAGACTTCACAAGAAAATGGTTTCTCTCCAGTGTGTGTTCGCATGTGACGTTTCAAATGGGAATTCTTGGAAAATCTTGATCCACAATCTTCACAAGAAAATGGTTTCTCTCCAGTGTGTGTTCGTATATGACTTTTTAAAATAGAACTTGAAGAAAATGCTGATCCACATATTTCACAAGAATATGGTTTATCTCCAATGTGTGCTCGCATGTGCAATTTTAAAATGGAATTTGAAGAAAATGCTGATCCACAAACTTCACAAGAATATGGTTTCTCACCAGTGTGGGTTCGCATGTGGCGTTTTAAATATGACACATATGAAAATGCTGATCCACACACTTCACAAGAAATTTCTTTCTCTCCAGTGTGTGTTTGCATGTGGTGTTCTAAATATGACCAATCTGAAAATGCTGATTCAGAGACTTCAGAAGAAAATGGTTTATCTCCTCTATGTGTTCGCATGTGATGTTTCAAATGGGAATTCTTGTAAAATCTTGATCCAAAATCTTCACAACAAAATTGTTTTTCTCCTCTGTGTGTTCGCATATGATGTTTCAAATTGGAATCCCAGGAAAATCTTGCCTCACACACTTCACATGCAAATGGTTTCTCTCCAGTGTGTGTTCGCATGTGACTTTTTAAAATTGAACTTGAAGAAAATGCCGATCCACATATTTCACAAGAAAATCATTTCTTAGTAGAGTGGGCTAGCTTTTGGTATTTCAAATTTGACCCAAGTGAAAATACTAAACCAAAGACTTTACTAGAAATTTGTTCGATTTCTCTCACCAAGTGTGTGTTTGCATGTGTCTTTTTAAACTGGTATGCTGTGAAAATGCTAACCCACAATTTTTACAAGAAAGCATCTTCAGTTTGTGTTTCAATATTACTTTTCAATTCTGAATAAAGTTAAAATGCTGATTTGCTCCATGAAACAAAGTTGGTTATCACTTGTAAAAGAAAATTCTTATTGGCTGTCAATATGCATATCCAATGACTTAGCAAAGAATATATTTTACATTTGGTAAATGTTTGAATGTCTCTTTTAAATTTCGAAATAGTTCTTTCCCATTATCCGTTGTGATCTGTGAAGGAATAAAAGTTAAATTATTACACAGACAATAAGAATCACGAAATTCATAAATTATTTAGAATCAGTTTATATATCAGTTAACTGCAACAAGTAAGTAAAAGTAAGTCGAGTAGGCAACCAAGCACGAAATTCATACATTATTTAGAATCAGTTTATATTTCAGTTAACCGCAACAAGTAAAAGTAAGTAACGTTGGCAACCAGAATGCTCCCTTTTCAAGAGCTACTACACCAAGGTGTATGGGAGGGTGCAACTCCTTTCCCTTGATTGCGCCACTTTACCCTTGATATATATCTTATATTGCTGTGCTAAGCAAGGAGGTATCAAGTAGCATTTTTTAAGTCTTTGGTATGAAGCAACCTAGGATTGAACCCCTCTCTCCCAGACCATTGGTGAACATTCCACCCACTTGGCCAATGAGCCGGTTCTGCAACATGTCATAAATACTTAATGCAAAGATGTAAATAAAATTTTTATTCTACTGTTCAAGAAATTTAAGAAATTCATAGAAATTCAGAAAAATTTCAAAATTTATGAAAGATTTACCAGAATTAAAACGATAAATAATTTAAAAAAATTAAGTACTAAATATTCCTGTATTGTTAAATAATCCAGTTATTGCTGTATTTAAGTAATAATTACTAAATAATTAAAATATTCCACCTTTAAAGAATAATTTTTAACAAAAAATAAAAACATCCAAATCAAGATAATGCTGATGATAATTTATTAAAAATTGTTTTCAAATTTGAAACAATTGAAGTTATGAACGAATTTTAGTCTTTCAATTTTCTGTCAATAACATATTTTTCTATAAGTATTATTGGATTTTTAAATCTCTTTATTGTTTCTATGAAATTAATTTGTTTATTCGTTTCTTATTTATATTTTATACATGTATTCATATGCCTTGAATACGCGGGCTTAAACCAGTGCCAGTAGGTGTCGTCAGTGATGTTTTAATCTTCTGGGTCATTGGGGAGTTTCGGGTCTTTCAACATCATACTCCCCTCACCAGAACGACCCCCTCAGAGATGACCAATTTCTGAGCCACCTACCTTATACAATGCTTGAGAAAATTATGGCTTGGACGGCTCGAAATAAATAATCCCTTAGACCAGACTGAGTATTCGATTGGCTGTTCAAACCAGCCAATTGTACGCTCGGTCAATTCTATTTAAAGGTGAGTTTGCGACTTTTCACTTTTTTAACAAAAAATCTTTTGAGGACTATGATGTTTGGCGTGGAAGGTACGTTAATTTATTTTTTTAACATTGTTTTAATTGCCATTTATCTCTCTCATCCATATTTCCCCCTCCTTTTTATTTCCCATATATTTCTCCTTTTCCCCTCTTCCTTTTTTCCGTACATATCTACATGGTTATGTTGTGTAAAAAAAACAAAAAGGAAATTTAAAATTGCATATGCACGACGTAATAAAAAATTTAAAAAAAACTATGCACATTAAAAGAATATCGACACGTGAAATGATAAGCAGTATTACGACTAACGTTTAAAATTTTGCATGTGCGCGTTTAAAATAAAAACCGCCATTCAAACCACGTATTAAAAGTATGTCAAATGAAAGGTATTCTGTAGACTTCCTTATAAATGCGTTTTAAAAATAGTTTAAAATAATGTATGTACCACATCGAAAAACAACATAGACTGTCTACATTAACAGACAAGTTAACACTCGAAAGAAAGATAAAAAAACAGCATGTTGAATGGTGTTCCGTTAATTCATTGGCATTACCTTTAAAATTACATATACATAACATCGAAAAGACAAAAAAAACGTTAACAGCGACTGTTACCATTCGGAAATATTAATAACTCGCCAAATGATGGACAAGTTTACTAATTACCTTTAAAATTACATATACATAACATCGAAAAGAAAAAAAGAAACGTTGACAGCGACTGTTACCATTCGGAAATATTAATAACTCGCCAAATGATGGACAAATTTACTAATTACCTTTAAAATTACATATACATAACATCGAAAAGAAAAAAAAAAACGTTAACAGCGACTGTTACCATTCGGAAATATTAATAACTCGCCAAATGATGGACAAGTTTACTAATTACCTTTAAAATTACATATACATAACATCGAAAAGAAAAAAAAAACGTTAACAGCGACTGTTACAATTAGGAAATATTAATAACTCGCCAAATGATGGACAAATTTACTAATTTCCTTTAAAATTACATATACATAACATCGAAAAGAAAAGAAAAACGTTAACAGCGACTGTTACCATTAGGAAATATTAATAACTCGCCAGATGATGGACAAGTTTACTAATTACCTTTAAAATTACATATACATAACATCGAAAAGAAAAAAAAGAAACGTTAACAGCGACTGTTACCATTAGGAAATATTAATAACTCGCCAAATGATGGACAAATTTACTAATTTCCTTTAAAATTACATATACATAACATCGAAAAGAAAAAAAAAACGTTAACAGCGACTGTTACAATTAGGAAATATTAATAACTCGCCAAATGATGGACAAATTTACTAATTTCCTTTAAAATTACATATACATAACATCGAAAAGAAAAGAAAAACGTTAACAGCGACTGTTACCATTAGGAAATATTAATAACTCGCCAGATGATGGACAAGTTTACTAATTACCTTTAAAATTACATATACATAACATCGAAAAGAAAAAAAAGAAACGTTAACAGCGACTGTTACCATTAGGAAATATTAATAACTCGCCAAATGATGGACAAATTTACTAATTTCCTTTAAAATTACATATACATAACATCGAAAAGAAAAGAAAAACGTTAACAGCGACTGTTACCATTAGGAAATATTAATAACTCGCCAAATGATGGACAAATTTACTAATTTCCTTTAAAATTACATATACATAACATCGAAAAGAAAAGAAAAACGTTAACAGCGACTGTTACCATTAGGAAATATTAATAACTCGCCAGATGATGGACAAGTTTACTAATTACCTTTAAAATTACATATACATAACATCGAAAAGAAAAAAAAGAAACGTTAACAGCGACTGTTACCATTAGGAAATATTAATAACTCGCCAAATGATGGACAAATTTACTAATTTCCTTTAAAATTACATATACATAACATCGAAAAGAAAAGAAAAACGTTAACAGCGACTGTTACCATTAGGAAATATTAATAACTCGCCAAATGATGGACAAATTTACTAATTTCCTTTAAAATTACATATACATAACATCGAAAAGAAAAGAAAAACGTTAACAGCGACTGTTACCATTAGGAAATATTAATAACTCGCCAGATGATGGACAAGTTTACTAATTACCTTTAAAATTACATATACATAACATCGAAAAGAAAAAAAAGAAACGTTAACAGCGACTGTTACCATTAGGAAATATTAATAACTCGCCAAATGATGGACAAATTTACTAATTTCCTTTAAAATTACATATACATAACATCGAAAAGAAAAGAAAAACGTTAACAGCGACTGTTACCATTAGGAAATATTAATAACTCGCCAGATGATGGACAAGTTTACTAATTACCTTTAAAATTACATATACATAACATCGAAAAGAAAAAAAAAAACGTTAACAGCGACTGTTACCATTAGGAAATATTAATAACTCGCCAAATGATGGACAAATTTACTAATTTCCTTTAAAATTACATATACATAACATCGAAAAGAAAAGAAAAACGTTAACAGCGACTGTTACCATTAGGAAATATTAATAACTCGCCAGATGATGGACAAGTTTACTAATTACCTTTAAAATTACATATACATAACATCGAAAAGAAAAAAAAAACGTTAACAGCGACTGTTACTCTTAGGAAATATTAATAACTCGCCAAATGATGGACAAGCTTACCAATTACGTTTAAAACGGTATATCTTAATGACTTTAAGCGGCACAAAAAAGAAAAAAGAAAAAAAGGCTAGTAATCTATAAAAATTACGTTGTACCTTACTAGAAATATCAGCCATATGCGAAATGGACAAAATTACGAAATTACATTTATCTGTCGTGTGCATGTCTAAACACTGCGTTATATAAACTAAAAAAAATTTTAATGAGTGGCGAACTATCAAATTCCTTAGAATAACGTTTAAAAAATAAATAAATAATAAAATGAGAAAAAATAAATGAATAAATAAAATAAAATTAAGGAATTTAAAAAGTAAGAAATAAAATAGACCTTCCTTCCTAACGATTAAACTGGAAGAGAGGAATATAATTAAAATATACATATACACATACATACACCTATATATATATATAACACCCACACACCTGCATAAACGTATACATACATATATAAAATGAAATAGAATTAAACGGAAGTCCTCTTAAAACCTAGGATTGAACAACTCTCTCTGAAACCATTGGCGAACATTCCACCCACTCGGCCAATGAGCCGGTTCTGCAACATGTCATAAATACTTAATGCAAAGATGTAAATAAATTTTTTTTCTACTGTTCAACAAATATAAGAAATTCATAGAAATTCAGAAAATTTCAAAATTTATGAAAGATTTACCAGAATTAAAACGATGAATAATTTAAGAAAATTAAGTACTAAATATTCCTGTATTGTTAAATAATCCAGTTATTGCTGTATTTAAGTAATAATTACTAAATAATTAAAATATTCCACCTTTAAAGAATAATTTTTAACAAAAAATAAAACATCCAAATCAGAACAATGGTGATGATAATTTATTAAAAATTGTTTTCAAATTTGAAACAATTGAAATAATGAACGAATTTTAGTCTTTCAATTTTCTAACTATAACGTATTTTTCTATAAGTATTATTGGATTTTTAAATCTCTTCGTTGTTTCCATGAAATTTATTTGTTTATTTGTATCTTATTTATATTTTATACATTTATTCATAACTTACTTGTAATTTCTTTGTCTATTAATTTCATTATTGTTTGTTTGTACAAGACTAATAATTACTAAATAATTACGATGTTTTAACTTATATTTCTAAATTAATATCTTTCTAAAATCCAACCCTATTTTAAAACCTTTTCTAAAAGCATTTTTTGTTTCTTGTAACACAACAATTCTTCATTACATTATGATTATCGTCTGTTTCACTGATTCACTACTTTTGTGACGTCACAATCGAACAGACCTTCTCTTTCGCTCGTCTCGACCAGAATCATTAAGTTTGCCACTTTCATTGACCATCAAGAGGTGGTGTCAAAAGAAATCACTTGGTAAAAGAAAAATCAAACAACTAACAATAACATAGATAAATATTTTCAATGCTTTCAAATATTCTTAACATTTCTCTCAATCATTTACTTTGATTCCCATGTGATGGACACGTCTCAACACAAAATTCATCTCAGTTTTTAAAACTCTTTCAAAATTACAATAAACACTCTTGGAAATTCAATTTCCACAAAAACTCCAAAAAAGTCTCTTGACAAATAACGTTTTGTATTCATTTAATTAAATCGTAATTTATAATAACATAGTTTTAAAAAGATTTAAGGATATTTCATCGGCCAACACTGACTCTAGATTTTGATGGGCGACTTTTTTTTTATGTCACTCCAACGATTTACACGGTTCGTAGCAAATGTATAATATCAAATAAATGTTGAAATGAAATAATTTAAAAAAAAAACATATCAGTTTAAAATTGATTTCATATATTTTCATATTCTATGTGGATAAAATCACAATGATAAAAAACACAAGTTTTCCAACTAATTACGTATTTTTGATTTGTAAAGAAAAATAACTGAACGTTATACTTACTTCTTTCTCTTTTCTTTTGTCTGATTTCTATTCCTTGGGGAGATACAACGTTAGAGAAAAGGGGAAAACTATATTTTCAATTAAATAACTGTTTTCAGCTTGGAGAAAATTAGAAATTATCGTCCATTTACAAGCAAAAAGGAAAGGTTTTTCGTAAGAAGGATAAACAAGGGAGATAATTGCGATATTTTCCTAAGCTAAAATTACTATTTATCCAACATCTCACCAGGTAGAATTTGACTCAAGGTGATTTTATCGTGGGAAGGCATCCATGATTCGAGACTGATGAGTGGAAATAAGAAAAATGTCTGCTAACACTGACATTCCCCTGTTGTGGCTCCTTAAGCGTCAAGTGATGAATTCCGTAAAACATAGCAAGAATTTCATTAAGGGACGTTCCCTTTGGGGGGAAGGGGAAGGGTGCGGTCTTGCATTGACTATGTTTTACTCAGGGGACCTAGCTAGCCATATTCGCCGACCCATTCAACAATACAATATATAACCATTCATCCATCGCCATGCGTGCTGCTACCACCAAAATACCACATTTGCTCTATGCAGAAAGACCTACTTAAAACACCGAAAGTGATGTATGTTTTTATTTACAATTTTGTGATATTTTTACAATGAATGATGGGAATGGGAGAAAAACCCCGAAATATGTACAGACGAAAAACAAGGAAAAATTCCCCGTTTGGTTGCCCTCCTATCTCCCCGTCTACGAAAATGGAGGCCGACTGTTTTCCGGTGTCCGAAAACTCCGAAAACAAGCCGGACCTACCCTAGGTGGGACTGGGATCCTATTCTAGAGGGGTAAAGAAATACAGTGTTCGGCGCGGAATGGGGCAATAAAAGAAGGCAGGTAATATAATGTTTTATATGATTTTTTATATACATATGAATTTTTCAAGGTCTTCAGTAAAAGTGGGCTGGAATATGGGCAGAGGCACAAAAATAATGGGATGGGGAAGATCTTGGGGACTAACGACTAGATGACGGGGACAATGACTGACAACATACTGCTAACTAGGTTCCAAGGGGGAAAAAGCTTTCCCTACTTACCGGGGGTGGGGTCCCGAAGGACCCGTACCGTAGACACCATGGGCCGGCAGAGGAGGGAAGGATGACTCCAACATTGCCCCCTTTCTTACGACCAGGCTCGCTGCATTCACCCACCTCCTGCTGAATGTAATGCGATCCAAGCGTTTTCTATCGCATCTGATTTTGACCCTAAGCGAATGCCTAAAATACAAAACCAGATCACGATGAGAAAAGTTTGCATCGTCATACAATCCTCTCTTTCGCGTAGTCCAAATCACCATTCGAGCTACAGCTAGGATCGCGAGAAACACCACACGCTTCTCCCCCCGAAACGGAGGAAGAACGTGGTCCACGACGTAACCAACGTCGAGCAGCACGAGCTGCTTAGGTTCGATGCGAGCCGTCCACTCCCCGACGTGATCCCAAAACGGGCGAACTCGCTTGCAGTAGTAGAAAGCGTGCTCGGCCGTTTCTTCTAATCCACAGCCGCAGCGAGGACAATCAGGCATGTCTGCCAGGCCTGCTTTGTAGTTCAAACCAAGAAGGGGTAACGCATTCCGTGCAAGTCACCAGGTGAGCGAGAACTCGGAGTTGTTCAAGAAGCTCGATCCTGGCGCCCAATTCCAGTGAGAGCGGATCTCCTCCGCCGTCCAGCCTCGCCGCTCGCTAAGAGGATCAGAAGCGGAACCCACCACTAACTCCCGATATAGCTCTTTCCGAGGCCGTGAAAGGTCACTGGACCCAAGAAGGTTACGAAGGGCCTTTTGGCACTTGCGGACAAACAGTGTTTCGCCCAAAGGCTTACGTCGACCTTTAGCCTTTGGGTCTGAAATTATCGTCCATTTACAAGCAAAAAGGAAAGGTTTTTCGTAAGAAGGATAAACAAGGGAGATAATTGCGATATTTTCCTAAGCTAAAATTACTATTTATCCAACATCTCACCAGGTAGAATTTGACTCAAGGTGATTTTATCGTGGGAAGGCATCCATGATTCGAGACTGATGAGTGGAAATAAGAAAAATGTCTGCTAACACTGACATTCCCCTGTTGTGGCTCCTTAAGCGTCAAGTGATGAATTCCGTAAAACATAGCAAGAATTTCATTAAGGGACGTTCCCTTTGGGGGGAAGGGGAAGGGTGCGGTCTTGCATTGACTATGTTTTACTCAGGGGACCTAGCTAGCCATATTCGCCGAGGAGGCGAGGAAAAGTCCGACTCGCCTTTCGTCTCCACACTGAGTCCCCCGTCAAGGACCGACCCAGGTATGAAAGTCTTTCAGCAAGCCAGTGGCTCTCCCGATCAGGCATACCCAGAGGGACGTTCCCTATTGCAAAGCGCATCAGATCAACGACACCCAGTCAGACAGCCGTTAAAGAAGAATCATTCGATGTCATCAAAAGACAAGGCATTAATAAAAAGTGCATGTTCTATAATTAATGATAAGTAGATTCATGCCTTTACAATGTGTATTCCTTTAAAAGTGATAAATCAATAATATGAATAGAAATATTTAAAAAAACTTTAAAGCCATGCAAAGATTAATCTATGATGCATACTTGTTGTTTTATATAGAAAAAAATAACCCTAACCAGATCCTGACGCCTTTATAATCTTCAGTACAAGGGTTAGGCGTAGATGTAGGGGGAGGTTTGGATTAAGTTTGAAATAAACTGTTAAATCTTTCATTTTTGAACTTGTGATTTTTTTACATTAGGTTTAAATGGTGGTTTTTCATTGAAGACTAAGTGACAGCAAGTCTCCTCCGGATTGCAATATTCTTTGAAGTTTGCTTTAATATTGCTGTCATCTAGATAGATTCAGTTCTATCTTTGATCTCCACTTCTCCAAGTCCTTCAATTATAATTAGTATCAGTCACTTTCATATTCCACAGATTTTTCAGTTCTCAGGCAAGATCGAAGTATTTGTTTATGTTTTTTCATTCTTTTATTTTCACTCTACGTGTGATCCATTAAAATGTCAAAATCCTCCAGTTGACAAGTTCTTTTCTTCTTGTTAATTAATATTAGATCTTCTCTTCTGGCCTTTTTCAACTACAGATGCAGTCACTTGCAGGAATAGATGCTTCTTTCTACGAATTTTACATTTTAGAAAGCACCCATGTCAATACACACTAGAGAGAATCTGTTAGTAAAATAAATCAGTTTTTGCTTTCTTTTATTTTCACTCTTCGTATGATCCATTGAAATGGCAAAAAAAGCTCTCAGCTGGCAAAATACAAGGAGCACACAATAAGTTTCCAGACTTTTTTCGTATGAGAACTTTTATTGATAGTACACACATGAAACTCTAGTCCCCTTCGAAGTAATCTCCTCTGGCTTCAATGCACTTGTTGTACCGTTCAAAAAACTTCTGGAAGGCCCAATGGAAGTCCTCTCTTGTGTGAACGTGTCAATGACCGTCGTCACAGCCTCTTTCATCTCCTCATTTGTCTCATAAAGACAATCTCTATGGTTAGGGAATAATCAAAAGTCACAGGGGGCAAGGTGTGGACTGTAGGGAGACTGAGGAACTGTTTGATGCCCATCTTGCTCAAATAGACTGTGACATGGATGGATTTGTGGACTGGTGCATTGTCCAGGTGGAAATGCCACAGAGCCGATTTGAAGAGTGCTGGCCTCTTCCGACGGAATCTCTTCCTGAACTCCCTTAAAGCCTCAACATCGTATTCCTTGCTGACTCTACAGTGGGAACCAAGCTCTGGTGTCCTGACTTCATTACTCCTTCCACACCTCTCATCATCCCTCACAGACTCCCTGCCTTCCTTGAATCTCTTATGCCACTCAGAAACTGACGCTCTATTGATGCAAGATAGTCGAAAAGCAGCCTGACGCATTCAATACGTTTTTGTGGCATTTTTTCTAAGTTTAAAACTGAATTTTATTGCATATCCTTCTTCTAAAGTGTCCTCACATCCAGATTGCATTTTTGAAATTCACCAGCTGTGATAATTAGGCTTTAGTTCGGTGTATTCCAATTGCAGCTGTAGCTGTTGATTTGAACCTCGTATCATAAAAAGTGGTCAGTCATCTCATAAGATGTATAGCAATAACATAGTGAACTTTAAAGGGTCTATGACAATTTGAAATGCCTGTACAAAATAAGTCTGGAAACTTATTTAAGGTTCTACAGCATTCATTTCTTAACATAATATGACAGAAAACTTGCAAAGAAGCAGTCGGTGTATTCTACAGCCCCAATGAACTTAGCCATTTTCTTAGAAGACATTACAAGAATGATTAGAGAACTATATATTTCAGAGAGAGAGAGAGAGTGTGGGTGTGTGTGTGTGTGAGAGAGAGAGAGAGAGAGAGAGAGAGAGATGAAAGTTTTAGAAAGTACTCATGTGAATACACAATTGAAAGATGCTGTTAATATAACAAAGTGAAATAGTGACAACCTACACTATTATAATATATATATATATATATATATATATATATATATATATATGAAATACTAAAGAAATAAAGGTAAATGATGTTAAAAACCAACAAAATAGTCTAATAAATAAAGGAAATATATAATGAAATCGATAATCTTATGAGTAAAATAATAATAATCCAATGAATAATTCAGACAAAAAAGGCAAATAAATTTATTTCAATGCACAACATTCAAAGTAGAACAAATGATTTAAGACAAAAGAAATTTCTAGAAATAAATCAAATTTTTATTCAAATGTTTTCTTTAATGTGGTTTTATGGCATATCAACCATTTAATGTTATTTAATGCGCCAAATCCATTTTTAAATATACACATAGATCTATTTGAAACAATTCAGTTTATCATATTTTAGTAACAGCTTGATTTTACTATGAACAACTTGAAAACTTTTAGGTTTCAAACAATCTCTATTTCAATTTTGAGAAGAGGAGCACTTGATTTAGAAATACAAGTATATGCAGTCTCTGTCTATATATATATATATATATATATACACACACATATATATATTCTGGATAAGGCCTAATGAAAAAAATATGAAAAATATTCTTTCTGAGGAAAAGAAAGGGACTTGTCACCCATGAATAATGCATAGTGGGATTCTGAGAGGACAGAAAAATGGATAACCCTGGAAGGCAGGTGGAGATTGAATTTGTCATTGCACATAGTAGATGGACATTTGAATGGTTTGCACAAGATAAACAGCTTTTTTCTTGGGGAATAGACACATATCTCTATCAGTGGTCAATGAAACCTCTTATATATATATATATATATATATATATATAGGTATGTATTAAACGAGAGAGAGAGAGAGAGAGAGTGACAGTTTTTGATCAATTGATTCAGTTTGACATATTTTTTTTATCCAACTGTCAATGTCGGAGTCAAATGTAGAATTTAAGTCAAACAATTCTAATTTAAAACAATTCAGTTTAGCACATGTATGCAGTTAGTTCTGTTTAACCTATAGACAGGGCACTTATCAAGTTCAACCACACCAAGACAGTGGACCTGGGATCAATAGCAATGATGGAGTACTCCACATTCCCCAAAGCTCTAGCATTTCAGGAACCTCACCATCGGAGTGTTTAGTGTTGTTTCGAGGACTCTCGTCATGGGGGGGGGTTACCACTCTGCAGAAAAGCAGTTGGTGTATTCTACAGCCCAAGCCGACTGGGCTATAAAATTTTACAGGTAGCAAACCATAATTGATAGGTGATTTCATTGTGCAAAGGTCTTACCTGTCTCAACAGAGGTGCAGTTGGTATATAACACAGCCCCAAATGATAAGTGGCCACATTCAACTGGATTTGATCGTTCTCTCTACAGAAGTACATTAGGCATGTCCTACAGAACCCAAATACTGCATGTTAAGTGTTCCTTTCTTTTTCAACTGCAGCAGATTTGTAAAAAAAAATAAAAACCAAACGTTATACTTACTTCTTTCTTGCTATGCCTTTATTTCTTAACTTTCTTGATATTTTGTAACAGTTTCGGTTTTCACTAATTCATATTTTCAAGTGTGATATAATTTAGAGAGTGGTTAATATCTATTATGTAATAATAATAAATAAATATTATATAGTAATAATAATAATAATAGATATATATATATTAGATTTATATATTTAATGCCATGGAAGTTTGTATCTACGTATGTATTTTCACACCCATATACACTAAACACCACTTACACATCTACACCCATTAATAAATAACTATAACACAAACACACATAAAGATTTCTACACAATTCCAACTGTTTTTAATTGTATTTTTCGATTTCTTCATTTCTTTTCATTATCTGCCAGATAATTGTTGTTTGCAAAACTTCATGAAACCTAATGTTGTAGAAAAAACTCCATGGCAATAAATATGAAACCCTAAAAAATATTTATTCATTTATTTATTATTATTATTATAATATATATATATATATATATATACACAGTGCTGTCCAACATCACATTCCACTACAGTATAAAACAATTGTTGTGTATAAGGAGGAATTTATCACTGAAATTACATGTTCTTCATTGCTTAGTTTCAAGTTATTTATTTCTTTTTATTTTCTACCTGTCAAAGTCAGTTGAGTGTACATTGTCATATGAAATCCCAGTGCAATATAAACAATTTTCTAATGACCTCGGATGACTATGTCATTAATATATACATTTCAATGTTTCGACAGCACATGTATTTTCTAGAATTCCTATTCTAAATTTCGACTTTGGGAGTGGGAGAAGTCTTAGACGTTAATCTTTTCGTTTTTTGTTTTTTTTAACAATTAAAATTCACTTGGGTTTTAGTTTTTAAATAGTTTGTCTTTGGCTGCCGAGTTGTTGTTGTTGCGGGGGGGGGGTCTTAGAAAATTTTAGAAGGAACACGTCTGTTGCTATGAAGTCCTGCTTAAAGGTAAGTCTTTGGTAACTGTCTATTTAAATCACTGATTTTCGTGTCTTGTAAAATCATCTGCTTAACATTTGCATTTAAATGTAGACTTTCTACTTGGCCAAAGTTTATTCCAGGTGAATATTTTTGAGACGACAAAATAGATTTGTTTTAAAATTTAGCCCCCTATCTCCATGTCTAGCACTTTTCACTTTTCTATAACTGAGGAAATCTGTGTTAGATCTGAACTGAAAGTATCAAAATGTCTCCATTCGCATATTAGGAAGTATTAAAAGCTTTACTTTCATAGCACCGGTTCAATAGAAAATCAACAATCTGGCAACAGGAAATCTACGGAGGGGGGAAATATTATGATATAAGAATAGTCAATTGGACTTTAAGTAAGTTAAAACTTAAAAGAAATGGAAGAACCTTTTTTTTTTTTCATGTGCACATGGGAAGCAGCATGATGGACATGTGAACCCCGCAGCTTAACACTCAGGATTGACAGTTCAATTGGGGAACTCCTACTGCTTATCTATAAGAGTGGCTTCTATGGATGAGAATAAAAACAGCCATCAAAAGATAACCATGACCCACACTCAAACCTCTAGATGGAATCTCTCTGAAACTGGTTGACAAATTCACCTAACTAGGAAGCAGCGTCTCATCAACCGAAAAAGACATCGACACACGGCTAACAAAGGCATGGACAGCTATTGATAGGCTTTCGATCATATGGAAATCAAACCTGACCAATAAAATGAAACAGTTTCTTCCAGGCTGCGGTTGTGTCGATACTGCTATATTGATGAACTACTTGGATGCTGACTAAACGGTTGGAGAAGAAGCTAGATGGCAATTACGCAAGAATGTTAAGAGCAATATTGAACAAGTCCTGGCAGCAACTATACGGTCACCTACCACCTATCATGAAAACTATACAAGCTAGATGAACCAGACATGCCGGACACTGCTGGAGAAGCAAGGACGAGATCGTAAGTGATGTACTCCTGTGGACCCCCGCATATGGCCAATCAAAAGCAGGACAGCCAGCTTGAACATACTTACAGCAGCTATGTGATGATATGGGATGTAACCCTGAAGACCTGCCAGAGGCGATGAATGATAGGGAGACATGGAGAGAGAGGGTCAAGGATATCCGTGCTAGCCGCACGACATGATGATAATGAACAATTGCTTCAACCAACACCTTGCCATGACGTCATATCCTCAAATGATTGCATGATATTTTCTAGAATCATTTCGACACGAGGGGTTAAACCTGCTTAACACCTGTGTACATGTATGACCTTTGCAAGGGACTTCACTTATATTTAAAGTCAATAGCTAACATAATATGTTACCAAATAAGCAAAGTAATTAACATTTGAAAAGTGTTTCAGAGTGGAAAGAAAAATTAGATTGCGATCAGTTTTTAAAACTGAGCTTAGCATTTAATCAGCAAATGAATTAAAAGTTATTTGTCATTGCACATATTAGATAGACATTTGACTGGTGCACACAAGATGAACACCTATCTTCTGGGGGAATAGACACATATCTCTATTGGTGGACAAGGAAACCCCTTCATATATATATATATATATATATATATATATATATATATAAACGTATGTATTAAAAGAAACAGAGTGACATTTTCTGATCAATTGATTCAGCTTGACAAATGACTAGTGGACCCATTTGACGGGTCATTACATTTCTCTCTACAGAAGTACAGTTGGCATGTCCTACAGAAACAAAATACCGCAGGTTAAGTGTTCCTTTCTTTTTCAAATGCAGCAGATCATAGGATTAGATGTGTTAAGGTCAAGTGTGAATTTTCTTAACACACACAAATAAATATATATGGACAATCACTGGATTTCCTCATTTATAAGCTTATTACACATACATACTACAAAATAAGCAATTTTACCACTTACCCAGATTAACACAGCAATAAACTTACAGAAATAACAAGGACACCAGTAATTAAGTCAATACTAATTAGATACAACCATTTACAAGAAACACTTTACTAAATTGAAATGCTTTATGCTAAAGTATGTGAAAACAAAATAACAACGAATGGTTTTATATAATTGTAGTAATAATAAGAATAATAATACAACCATTTACAAAAACCACTTTCTAAATTAAAATGCTTTATGTCAAAGTAAGTATGAGCATTTACATGTGGTATTTTAATGAGGAATTTTTAGAAAATGCTGATCCACACAATTCACAAGAAAAATTGTTTCTCTTAAGTGTGTGTTCGCATGTGACATTTCAGATGGGAATTCTGGGAAAATCTTGAACAACAAACTTCACAAGAAAATGGTTTCTCTCCTGTGTGTGTTCGCATGTGACATTTCAGATGGGAATTCTGGGAAAATCTTGAACAACAAACTTCACAAGAAAATGGTTTCTCTCCTGTGTGTGTTCGCATGTGACATTTCAGATGGGAATTCTGGGAAAATCTTGAACAACAAACTTCACATGAAAATGGTTTCTCTCCAGTGTGTGTTCGCATGTGTTTTTTCAAAAAGGAATTCTTGGAAAATCTTGCCCCACACACTTCACACACAAAGGGTTTCTCTCCTGTGTGAGTTCGCATGTGACGTAGCAGATGAAAATTCTGGGAAAATCTAGATCCACAATCTTCACAAGAAAATGGTTTCTCTCCTGTGTGTGTTCGCATGTGACATTTCAGATGGGAATTCACGGAAAATCTTGATCCACAAACTTCACAAGAAAATGGTTTCTCTCCAGTATGTGTTCGCATGTGCCGTTTCATATCAGAATTCCGGGAAAATCTTGCCCCACACACTTCACATGAAAAGGGTTTCTCTCCAGTATGTGTTCGCATGTGACATTTTAAATAAGAATTTCTTGAAAATACTGAGCCACAAACGTCACAAGAATATGGTTTCTCACCAGTGTGGCTTTGCATGTGGTATTTTAAATATGTCCCATCTGAAAATCTTGATCCACAAACTTCACAATAAAATGGTTTCTCCCCAGTGTGTGTTTGCATGTGATATTTCAAATAGGAATTCCGGGAAAATCTTACCCCACACACTTCACACGCAAAGGGTTTCTCTCCTGTGTGTGATCGCATGTGACATTTCAAATTGGAATTCAGGGAAAATCTTGCCCCACACACTTCACACGTAAAGGGTTTCACTCCTGTGTGTGTTCGCATATGAGATATCAAATGGGAATTCCGGGAAAATCTTGCCTTACAAACTTCACACTCAAAGGGTTTCTCTCCTGTGTGTGATCGCCTGTGATATTTCAAATGGGAATTCCAGGAAAATCTTGCCCCACAAACTTCACATGAAAAGGGTTTCTCTCCAGTGTGTGAACGCATGTGGAATTTTAAAGATGACCCATCTGAAAATGCTGATCCACACACATTACAAGAAAATGATTTCTCTCCACTGTGTGTTTGCATGTGCATTTTTAAAATCGAAGTTCAAGAAAATGCTGATCTACAGACTTTACAGGAAAATGTTTTTTTATCAGTGTGGAGTAGTATGTGGTAGTTCAAATGTGACCCATATGAAAATACTAATCCATAGAGTTTACAAGAAAATGGTTTGACTACTTTCACCAAGTGGGTGATTACATGTGTCTTTTTAAACTGGTATGCTGTGAAAATTCTAATCCATAATTTTTAAAAGAAAATGCCTTCAGTGTGTGTTTCAATACTGACTTTCAATTCTGAATGAAATGAAATGCTGATTAGCTCAATGAAAAAAAGTTGGCAATCACTTGTAAAGGAAAATTCTTCTTGGCTGTCAATATGCATATCCAATGACTTAGCAAAGCACATATTTTACATTTGGTATGTGTTTGAATGTCTCTTTAAAATTTCCAAATTGTACTTTCCTATTATCCATTGTGATCTGCGAAGAAATAAAAGTTAAATTATTACTTGGACAATAACAAGCACAAAATTCATACATTATTTCGAATCAGTTTATATTTTAGTTAATTGCAACATGTAAGTAAAAGTACAAAAGACTCCCTTTTCAATAGCTACTACACCTAGGTGTAGGGGAGGGTGCTACTCCTTTCCCTGGATTGCTCCACTTTACCATTGATATGAACGCTATATTGCTGAGTGTTAAGCAAGGGGGTATCAAGTACCATTTTTAAAGTCTTTGGTATGACGCAACCTAGGACTGAACCCACGTCTCTCAGATGGTTGGTGAACACTCTAACCATCAGGCCAATGAGCCGGGTTCGCAACATGTCATATATACTTAATGCAAAGATGTAAATAAAATTTTTTATTCTACTGTTCAAAAAATAAATGATTTTCATAGAAATGCAGAAATTTTTCAAATTTTATGAAAGATTTACCAGAATTAAAAGGATATTTAATTACTAATTAAAGAAAAATTTTTACGAAAAAACATGGAAAAGAAATTGATCCTAAAAGCATTTAATATGTTTGTTCATTTTGATTGTCCAAAGAGGACTGCAGCCGATATCACATTTAAATGTGATAACATTTAGCAATGAAACATTAATAAAAAAGCAAAAAACACATTGAAAAGAAAATCACCCAAAAAGAATTTCTTTCTGTTTTTCATTTCATTTACTATCAACACAGAAGAGAAATTTGTACTTTTCTAAATCTCACTGAATTACTTGCAAGCAATAGAATTAAAGAAACATATTCATACTATTTTTATAAAGAATAGAAAAAAAAGGAAAATAGATTCAAGTCAAAGTTTTTTGGGGGGCTTATAAGGAAGATACATGTCTGAATTTTTTAAAAGAAACTTGATGATTTGTATTATTTAGGGTTTTCAGACTATTATCTTCATCTTTATTGTTATATTCAAATGTTTCACCTGAAATGTCTTCCAGCCTTCTTCAGGTGTTTGTCAAACTTGGAATCCGATACAGAACTTCAAACCATGTCCTTTATTTAATCCATAGCGGACGCTATTTGATTCCGTTAACCATAACTGGGTATAAGTGATAAGTATTCCTGTACTGTTACTCGCCTGCAGTCAGGATTGAACCTGCAACCTTTAGATAATTGATTCTTTAGAATCTTAGGGTACCAACGCCAATAACTGCTATGCTATGTGTCTTGCTGGACAGTTCAGAGTGAATTTGTGGGACTTATGAATTTAATGTTCCCACATTTGTGCTATTACAATATCTTTCAGACATATTCCCTTGGGAAAGGCATGAACACTTTCATTCCCTTCCTATGGGTTAAAATACTATCACTGCTGTTCTTCTACAAGAATAGATTTACCATTAAATATGCCCACAAGTCTGAATGCCAGTCACACAATTACATTATATTTCAAACGAATACATTTGTATACTTTTGTGTTTTTATGAGAAAGAATTGTTTTCTCTTTGTGATTTTCCAGGAAATAATATTATTCAATGTGAATTAATATTTGGAATTTGAAACGTTAATGAGAAAATCAATTTGTCTTTATAATTCAAAACACATTAAAACAAACGTTTCCATTAAAAAGCAATTAAATTCAAATGAAACATTAATCTAACATCTTTTTAATTAACAACACATTAAAAAGAAAGTTGTAAAATGTTTTAAATGTTAAAATCTTATTTATAAAAAAATAAACTTAACTGTCAACTCTCTGAATGTTCATCAAAGATAAATCTTTTTTATATATAATGTAAATTAACTGACAATTGCATCAACCAACACATTGCCGTGACGTCATAACCTCAAATGATTGCATGATATTTTCTAGAATCATTTTGACATGAGGAGTTAAACCTGCTTAACACCTGTGTATATGTATGACCTTTGCAAGGAACTACACTTATATTTAAAGTCCATAGCTAACTTATAATTTTACCAAATAAGCAAAGTAATTAACATTTGAAAAGTGTTTCAGAGTGAAAAGAAAAATTAGATTGAGATCAGTTTTAAAATTGAGCTTAGCATCTAATCAGCAAATGAATTAAAAGTTATTTAAAGAATTTACAATAACAAAACTGGGATGAAGTGACAGAGGAGCCAAAATTACATGTTTATAAATTTGGAATTGATCTTAAAGAGGATGACGTTAATAAATGTGGAGTCCTTCCTTTAATACAATATTAAGCAGGTTATTGCTATCATGTAGTTTGTCAGAAAATTAAATGCAATAGTTGCAAAGATTTAATATTTGGAAGAGATAATGTGAAAGAAATTCTAGAAATAAAAAGATATTTCCAAGGGTTTAACAGGGGTTATCTCTTATATCCTAAAGATACAGCTACAAATTTTTATTGTTGACATTTGTGATGAGGGTCACAATATAGAAAAAATACAAAGAAAGTTTGTCTGGAGATCGACAAATGGTCTTTTAAATAATTCATTTATTGCTGTACTTAAGTAATACTAACTTAACAAATAAAATATGATATCAACCGGCTTATTGGCTTAGTGGGTAGAATGTTTGCCAATGGTCTGTGAGACCTACATTCAATCCCAGGTGGCATCATACCTAAGACATTAAAAATGTACCCAATACCTCCTTGCTTAACACACAGCAATAAAAGGTATATATCAAGGGTAAAGTGGAGTAATCCAGGGAAAGAAGTAGCGCCCTCCCCTACTCCTCGGTGTAGTAGCTATGGAAAAGGGAGCCTTCAGGTCGTCTTTGACTAAGGTGGCCAGCTTTACTTTAACTTACCCTTAAGGAATAATTATTAAGAAAAAAAAGCATAAAAATCAAAACAATGCAGATCATAATTTATCAAAAATTGTTTTCAAATTTGAAACAATTAAAATTATGAACGAATTTTAATCTTTCAATTTTCTATCTATAACGTATTTTTCTATAAGTATTATTGGATTTTTAAATCTCTTTATTGTTTCAATGATATTATTTGCTTATTTGTATTTATTTGTTTCTTATTCATATTTTATACATTTATTCATAATTTACTTATAATTTCTTTGTCTATTGATTTAATTATGGTTTGTTTGTTGCTGTATAAGAGTAATAATTACATAATAATTACGATATTTCAACTTTACAGAATAATTATTCTGTTTATTAACTTCGACGTAACATTCAAGACATTTTATTTTCTCATCAATTATTTTTTTTAAATTAAAATCAAATAAAGTACTGTCTAAAATGCAACTCTGTTTTTATTTTTAAAATGTAATGATAAAACGTTTTCTAAAAGCATTTTTTGTTTCTTGTAGCACAACAATTCTTCATTACATTATGATTATCGTCTGTTTCACTGATTCACTACTTTTGTGACGTCACAATCGAACAGGCCTTCTCTTTCGCTCGTCTCGACCAGAATCATTAAGTTTGCCACTTTCATTGACCATCAAGAGGTGGTGTCATAAGAAATCAGTTGTTAAAAGAAAAATCAAACAACTAACTATAACATAGATAAATATTTTTAATGCTTTCAAATATTCTTAACATTTCTCTCAATCATTTACTTCAATTCCCATGTGATGGACACGTCTCAACACACAAAATTCAGCTCCGTTTTTAAAACTCTTTCAAAATTACAATTAACACTCTTACAAGTTCAATTTCCCCCAAAACTTAAAAGAAAATCTCTTTTAAAATAACGTTTTAGATTTATTTAATTAAATAATGATGTACAACAAAATAGTTTTAAAAAGACTACGGGAAATTTAATAGGCCAACACTGACCTAATATTTCGATGTGGGGACTGGACTTTGTTATGTCACCCACAACGATTAACACGTTTAGTAGCAAAAATAAAATATCAATTAAATGTTGAAACGAATTAAATTTGAAAAAAAAAAAAAAAAAAAAAAACTGAATCAGTTTTAAAAGGATTTCAGATATTTTCATATTTAATGCAGATAAAATCACAAATGATGAAAAAAAAAATCAAAGTTTTCCAGCAAATTTTTTTGATTTGTAAAGAAAATTATAACCGAACGTTATACTTCTTTCTCTTTTGTTTGGTTTGATTTCTTTTCCTTGTTAAAAGAAAAATCAAACAACTAACAATAATATAGATAAATATTTTCAATGCTTTCAAATATTCTTAAAAAGTCAATTTCGACAAAAACTCCGAAAAAGTCTCTTTTCAAATAACATTTTATGTTTATCCAATTAAATCATTATTCATAACAAAATAGTTTTAAAAAGATTGAGGGTATTTTAAACTACTAACACTTATCTAAGATTTCGGTGGGGGACTTAGCTTATGTCACCCCAACGATTAACACAATTTGTAGCAAAAATAAAATAGCAATTAAATGTTGAAAAGAATTTAAATTGAAAAAAAATCAGTTTGCAAAAGATTTCAGATATTTTTATATTCAATGAGGATAAAATTACAAATAATAAAAAAAATCAAAGTTTTCCTGCAAATTACGTATTTTTGATTTGTAAGAAAAATAATGTCCAAACGTTATACTCACTTCTTTCTCTTTTCTTTTGTCTGATTTCTTTTCCTTGGGGAAATACAACGTTAGAGAAAAGGGGAAAACTATATTTTAAATAAAATAACTTTTCAGCTTGGAGAAAATTAGAAATTATCGTCCATTTACAAGGAAAACAGAAAGGTTTTTAGAAAAAGTGATAAACAAGGGAGATAATTGTGATATTTTCCTAAGCGAAAATTACGATTTATCCAACATCTCAGCAGGTAGGATTTAACACAAGGTCATTTTATTGTGGGAAGCCATCCACGATTCGAGACTGATGAGTGGAGATAAGAAAAAATGCCTGCTAACATCAGCATTCCTCTGTTGTGGCACCTCAGGCGTCAAGTGATGAATTTAATCAAGTATAGCAACTATTTCATTGGAGGGACGTTCCCTATGGCAAAGCGCTTCCGATCAACAACACCCAGGAAGGCAGCCATTGAATAAGAATCATTCAATGTCACCAAAAGACAAGACATTTATAAAAAGTTTAAGTTCTATAATTAATGATAAGTAGATTCATGCCTTTACGATGTGTATTCGTTCAAAAGTGATAAATCAATAATATGAAAAGAAATATTTTAAAAACTTTAAAGCCAGGAAGATATTAATCTATGATTCATGTTTGTTGTTTTATATTTGAAAACTTTTAGGAACATGTTTCATTAATAACACAGATTTTAAATTTTAAATAAATAAAGTTTTAAATTCAGAGTAAAAGAATATCTCTAACAAGATTCTGAGCCCTTTATTTTCTTCACTACAAGGGTTAGGTGTAGGGGTAGGGGTAGATTTGGATTAAGATTGAAATAAACTGTTAAAATCATTCTTTTTTGAGCGTATGAGTTTTTAACATTAATGAAAAACAACCATTTAAAACTAAAGATAAAGTGACAGCAAGTCTCCTCCGGATTGCAATGTTCTTTTAAGTCTATCCGTTGACTTTGACATTGCTGTCGTCTAGATAGACTTAGATCTTTCTTTGATCTCCACTTTCTCCTAGTGCTCCAATTACAATTAGTATAACAGTCACTTACATATTCCACAGATTTAAGTTACCTTTTGAAAGATTCCTCAATTTGTTGACGTTGTTTAAATGGACAGCGTTAGTGTTAAAATTAGAAATACTAAGTCTAGCATCTAAAATCGTCCAATATAGATCAAAGTCATAGCACAAAAATCATTTATTAATCATAATGTATGAACACACCTATGAGAAGGAAAATGCTTACCCGACGTTCTGGGTTAATGGTAATGATGGTTTGGCCCTCAAATCGAGCCTGAACCCAGAGTCATCATTTGATAAAGAAATTGTGGGTTGCACAGTTGTTGTTTGTGAGCAGTACAGCATGTAGACATAATGTTATACATTTTATGAATTATGAAATACACCGGGAAAAAAATTATTAGCCAAATAGATATATTCTTTCTACTCACCTTAGATATTTGAATTAGGAAATTTTAGGAATACAAATAAAAATATTCCAAACTTTTCCATATAAGTTTCATACAAATCAAATATTTTTTTAGATACACTCCCACTGATTTTGGAAGGTAAAGAATTAAAAACAATCAAATATTTTTTACTCTCTTTGCGTAAGAAGGATTCTTAATTTCAGTTATAAAATCCTGCTTATATAAAACTATTTTTTCACATCGCACTGGAATGTCATAAGAAAAAATGAAATGGAAAAAAATTGAAAAATACAATCAAAAACCATATCAATTGTTTAGAAATCTTTGTGTGTGTGTTGTGTGTGTTGGGGGGGGGGTTATAGTTATATAAAAGGTCTATCTTAGATATTGACTTCTTGCCACAGACCCACAAAGTGAATATGTGAAAACCAACACAATTACAATACATATATATATATATATAAAATACTTCAAAAATATATATATATATATATATATATATATATATATATTTCTGAAGTATTTTATATATATATATATATATATATATATATATATATATATATATATATATAATATTTAAGAAATAAAGGCATATGATGTTAAAAAAAAGAACAAAATAATCTAACAAATAAAAGAAATATAAAGTAAAACTGATTATCTTTTGAGTATTATAATAATAATAATAATAATAATAATAATCCAATGAATAATTCAGACAAAACTGGCAAATATATTTATTTCAATACACAACATTCAAAGTAGAACAAATAATTTAAGACAAAACAAATTTCTAGAAATAAATCAAATTGTTTATTCAAATATTTTCTTTAATTTGGATATATATCAACCATTGAAAGTTATTTAATGCCAAATCCATTTTTAAATATACAAATAGTTCTATTTCAAACAATTCAGTTCGTCATATTTTAGTAACAGCTTGACTTTTATTTTGAAAGGCTTAAAAACTTTTAGGTTTGAAACAATCTTTATTTCGATTTTTGATGAGAAGCACTGGATTTTGAAACACACTTATCTGCAGTCTCTCTCTCTCTCTATATATATATATATACATACTTATTCACAGATCAGACCTAATGGAAAAAATATGAAAAATTATTTTATCTGAGGAAAAGAAAAGGAGTTGGCAACCTGGGATTGAATGTAGGTCTCCCAGAGCATTGTAGGATTTGAAGAGGTCAGAAAAATGGACAAACTTGTAATGCAGGAGGAGGTTGAATTTGTAATTGCACATGGTAGATGGACATTTGACTGCTGCACACGATAAATGTAACTGTTTATCTCCCTTTCTTTTCCTTTATGGCATATCAACCTTTGTCGGTTATTTAAAACCAAAAGAGATTCTTATACAAATAGTTCTATTTCAAACAATTCAGTTTAGCTTTAATACACAGTTTATGTGTCAAAAACATTTCTATTTCAAGCGATTCGGTTTATTCAAACAGTTCTAATTCAGCTTACTATAAGTACATATTTGTTTACACACAGTTAAATGTCAAAACAGTTCTATATTAAACAATTCAGTTTAGTGTAAGTAGAGTTTCAATGTCAAAAACAGTTCCATTTCAAACAATTGAGTAAAGCATAAACATGCCGTTTAAATATAAGTACACTTTAATTGTCAAAAACATATCTATTTCAAGTTATTCAGTTTAGTCAAACAATTCTAATTCAAAACAATTCAGTTTAGCATAAGTATGCAGTTAGTTCTATTTAACCCATAAATTGGGCCCTGTTGTTATATAGTCACATATGCAGATTCACATCTACATACATGCACATATATATGTAGAATAATTCACAATGACAAAATGAAAACGACAGATGCAGGAAGACTTCTATAACAAAATATTTACCTCTGACTTTATTTGTAAGGATACAAAAGGATTGTTCAAGGCTTGCATGTGAGAGGGAGCTGGAGACCGAACATAAACTGTAATATTTTGACCCCACTATTATGACCGTCATGTTGTGTCTTTCTTGTTCTCTAGGGCTGCTCACTGGATGCTGACTTTCTTTACTGCATCTTATCAGCATCTTCTCTGGACCCCAAACTCCATCGGGGTTCCCGAGGGTCCCCTCGGTCGGGTGTGGCTTTCCCTACCACATATCGTCTCCAAATGTCTGGAACTCTACTGGCAACTCCACTGGCTCATCAAACTCAACTGAATTATATAATCGTTCGACGCCCACTCGATGTTTGAAATCGAATGTTTAATCGTCATCAAGCGGAAATAACTGTCATGCAGTTCAGAGGTCACTCTCTTCCAGTGCATCAGTCTATGAGTGTACCATGGGAATTTTTTTAGCTAGTCCCATTTCAACAACCAATTTCCGCCCACGCGATTTCCTCACATAACAGCCATTGGAATGTGTCACTTCCTTCCAGTGCATCACCTTGAATGGCATTTTGCACTGTCAGGTGCTAACATTCCGGGCCTGGGTGGACCTGGGAGCAATGCCAATGAAGGGGTACTCTGCATTCCTCAAAGCTTCTGCATCACAGGAACCTCACCATCAAATTGTATAGTTTCATATTTAGGACACTCATTGGGTCATCTTACCCCTCTGCAGAGGTGCAGTCAGTTTATTCTACAGCCCCAGCCAACTGGGCAATACACAGAGCTAATGTCAAAACAGCTATATTTCAGATGATTCAGTTCAGCATAAATACACAGTTTAGATGTCAAAACAATTCTATTTTGAGGAATACAGTTTAGTATATGTACGCAAATACATGCAGCAAAATAAGCAACTTTATCACTAACCCAGATTAACACAGCAATATATTTACAGAAATAACAAGGACAGCAGTAATTCAGTCTCTACAAAAGATACAACTATTTACAAGAACCACTTTACTATATTAAAATGCTTTATGGTAAAGTATGTGTAAACAAAATAATAATGAATGAATGAATATAATTAAAGTCATAATAAGGGTTAACGAAAAAATGGTTTCTCTTCACTGTGTTTTCGCATGTGGTATTTTAATGAGGAATTTTTAGAAAAAACTGATCTGCACACTTCACAAAAAAATGGTTTCTCTCCAGAGTGTGTTTGCATGTGCATTTCATAAGATGACTGGCTTGAAAATGCTGCAGCGCAGACTTCACAAGAAAATGGTTTCTCTCCACTGTGTTTTTGCTTGTGGATTTTAAAAGATGACCTGCTTGAAAATGCTGCAGCACAGACTTCACAAGAAAATGGTTTCTCTCCAGTGTGTGTTCGCATGTGCTCTTTTAAATAGGCACTTGCACAAAATGCTGATCCACACACTTCACAAGAAAATGGTTTCTCTCCACTGTGTTTTTGCTTGTGGATTTTAAAAGATGACCTGCTTGAAAATGCTGCAGCACAGACTTCACAAGAAAATGGTTTCTCTCCAGTGTGTGTTCGCATGTGCTCTTTTAAATAGGCACTTGCACAAAATGCTGATCCACACACTTCACAAGAAAATGGTTTCTCGCCAGTGTGTTTTCGCCTGTGGATTTGAAAAAATGACCTGCTTGAAAATGCTGCTCCACAGACTTCACAAGAAAATGGTTTATCTCCAGTGTGTGTTCGCATGTGCTCTTTTAAATAGGAATTTCTGGCAAATGCTGATCCGCACACTTCACAAGAAAATGGTTTCTCTCCAGTGTGTTTTCGCCTGTGCATTTTAAAAGATGACCGGTTTGAAAATGCTACTCCACAGACTTCACAAGAAAATGGCTTCTCTCCAGTGTGTGTTCGCATGTGCTCTTTTAAATTGGAACTTGCAGAAAATGCTAATCCACACACTTCACAATAAAATGGTTTCTCTCCAGTGTGTTTTCGCTTGTGGATATGAAAAGATGATCGATTTGAAAATGCTGCTTTACAGACTTCACAAGAAAATGGTTTCTCTCCAGTGTGTGTTCGCAAGTGCTGTTTTAAGCTGGAATTTCTGGAAAATGCTGATCCACAGACCACACAAGAAAATGGTTTCTCTCCAGTGTGTTTTCGCTTGTGGATTTGAAAAGATGATCGATTTGAAAATGCTGCTTTACAGACTTCACAAGAAAATGGTTTCTCTCCAGTGTGTGTTCGGAAGTGCTGTTTTAAGCTGGAATTTCTGGAAAATGCTGATCCACAGACCTCACAAGAAAATGGTTTCTCTCCAGTGTGTTTTCGCTTGTGGATATGAAAAGATGATCGATTTGAAAATGCTGCTCCACAGACTTCACAAGAAAATGGTTTCTCTCCAGTGTGTGTTCGCAAGTGCTGTTTTAAGCTGGAATTACTGGAAAATGCTGATCCACAGATCTCACAAGAAAATGGTTTCTCTCCAGTGTGTGTTCGCATGTGTCTTTTCAAATTCGAATTCATTGAATATCTTGATCCACAGACTTTACAAACAAATGGTTTCTCCTCTGTTTGTGTTTGCATGTGTCTTTTCAAATTGTTACCTAGATGAAATATTGATCAACAAATTTTACAAAAAAAATTGTTTCTTACAAGTGCGTGTTTGCATGTGTCTTTTTAAACTTGTATACTGTGAAAATGCTAAGTCACAATTTTTACAAGGAAATGCCAGCTCTTCATATTGGGTTTTGAATTTTGAATAAAGTGAAAATGCTGATTTGCTCAAGAAAACCAAGTTCGCTATCACTTGTCAAAGAAAATTCTTATTGGCTGTCAATATGCATATCCAATGATTTAGCAAAGCACATATTTTACATTTCGTATCTATTTGAATGTCTCTTTTAAATTTCAAAATTATTTTCTTCCTGATTGCTGCTGTTATCTGTGAAGGAATAAAAGTTAAATTATTACAAAGACAATAAAAATCAGGTGATTCATACATTATTTAGAATCAGTTTATATTTCAGTTAATTGCGACATGTCCTATATACTTTGTGCAATGATGTAAACAAAATTTTTTACAACTGTTCAACAAATAAAGGAATTTCATAGAAATGCAGTAATTTTTCTAATTTTATGAAAGATTTAGCAGAATTAAAAGGATATTTTATTAATAATAAGTATTAAAGAAAATTCTTTTTGCTCTAACATTTTGCAAAGAAAGATTTATAAATAAAACATGGACCGTAAAAGGATTAAGAAGACTGTAGCTAATATCACATTTAAATATACTCTCGTATGATCTTATCAACAATAACCAGAAATTTCTTTGCATTGTAATGAAAATTAATACATAACAAGAATCTGTCGTTTTATCAATCAATTTCAATGTAACATTTAGCAAAGAAACATTAATAAAAAAGAAATGGAAAAGAAAATCACCCAAAAACAATTTCTTTCTGTTTTGCCTTTCATTTACTGTCAACACAGAAGAGAAATTTGTACTTTTCTAAATCTCACTAAATTACTTGCAAGCAATAGAATAAAAGAAACATATTCATACTATTTTCATTAAGAATAGAAAAAAAAAAGGAAAATAAATTCAAGTCAAAGTTTTTTTGTCGTGCCTATGAGGAAGATACATGTCTGAATATTTTAGATGAAACTTGATGATTTTTATTATTCAGGGTTTTCAGACTATTATCTTCATCTTTATTGTTATATTCTCAATGTTTTGCCCAAAATATCTTCCATCCTTTTTCAGGTTTATGTCAAACTTGGGAGCCTATACAGAACTTCAAAACATGTCCTTTTTTTAATCCATGGGAGGGGGACGCTTGTTTTGATTCCGTTAACCATCACCGAGTACAAGTGCTAAGTATTCCTGTACTGTTTCTCACCTGCAGTCGGGATTGAACATGCAACCTCTAGATAATAGATTCTTTAGAAGCTTAGGGTACTAACGCCAATAACTGCTATGCTATGCGTCCTGCTGGACAGTTCAGAGTGAATTTTTGGGACTTATAAAATTAATGTTCCCACATCACGATGATTACTACAACTATGTATGATTTTTCTTACCAGAGCTTATATTCCAATTTTTTTTAATGATCTTTTTTTTATTATTGATTACCATATTGTATTAATCTCTATACTTGCTCGACTCAACAGGTCATTCTAGTCCAACATAGGTGATCCTTCTTTAAGGTGTCTAATTCTCCAGTGTTCATCTCGATCAATTATTTTTAACTTTATCCCATAAGGGCACATGATTTCCCTTTTTTTCCATATATGGTCTGCCATACCCGACTTTTCAATTTCACCTCGTATTACTGCTTTCCTGTTTTCTTCTAACCTTATTTTTAGTGGGCGGCATATCTCACCTTTGTATGCGTTACCACCACTGTAATGGATGATGTACAAACAAACGAATAACTTAGTATACTTTTGTGTTTGTATGAGAAAGAATTGTTTTCTTTTGTGATTTTCGAGGAAATAATATTATTCAATGAGAATTAATATTTGAAAGTTGAAACGTTAATGAATAAATCAATTTCATGTCTTTGTAATTCAAAACCCATTAAAACAAAGATTTCCATTAAAAAGCAATTAAATTCAAATGAAACTTTAATTTAACGTCTTTGTAATTAACAACACATTAAAAAGAAAATTACATTTTTTTTTCATTCAATTTGAACAAAAACTCAAAGGAAGTCCGTTTTAAAATGACGTTTTGTATTCATGTAATTAAATTATTATTTATAATAAAATAGTTTTAAAAAGATTGAGGGAAATTTAATTGGTAAACACTGAACAAATATTTCGATGGGGGATTTTGTTTATATCACCCGAACGATTAAAACGATTCGTAGCAAATGTATAATATCAATTGAATGTTAAAATTAATTAAATTTTTTTAATAAGCCAAATCAGTTTACTAACGATTTCAGATATTTTTATGTTCAAAAATAATAAAGTCACAAATTATATATAAAAAAAAAAAAGTTTTCCTGCAAATTAACTATTTTTGATTTGTAAAGAAAAATAATAACCGAACGTTATACTTACTTCTTTCTCTTTTTTCTTTTTTTTTTTTTTTATCTGATTTCTTTTCCTTGGGGAGAGATGACGTTAGAGAAAAGGGGAAAACTAAATTTTAAATAAAATAACTGTAATGAACACTCAAGACGGATTATATGATAAAAAACTTTTTTTTTTTTGTTATGAAACTACTACTATTTCAATATGGCGTCCGGCTTCGCATGGTGGGAAGGAAACCCGGATGTTTTGTTTTTTTTCTTCGGTCAAGGGATACTACTCTGTCTGATCATGCTTCTACATAGTTTCCACCCCTTCACCCAGAGTTCAGAATATAATGATTGTCTATGTGACATAATCTTTTAAATGATTTGGTCGTTTTTTTCATTTTTTTACTGCATCGCATGCTTTCTCTCAGCAGGGACTCCGGTTGGGTATCCCCCGTTCCATTCGACATTTCTGTGCTTGGACTCAAGCTAATTGGCCCACTTTCGTGAAGGGGTCAGTGTAACAATCCAGTCTGTGTCCCAATTCTGATTTCTTTTATGTGTGTTTGTTCTTTCCCATTCCAGAACTCTGATTGAATCTGGTCCTATCCGTTTCTTTACATGGTCCACATGTCGCCTGACCACCGTCCCAGACACTTGTTCTATTTCATACGTGGGGTCCTTCAATAAGTTTCCAGACTTTTTTGTACAGGCATTTAAATTTGTCATAGACTCTTGAAAATTCAGTATGTTATTGCTATACATCTTATGAGATGAATGACCAATTTTCCTGGTTTCACCTTCAAAGGAACAGCTACAGCAGGAATTGGAATACACCTTACTAAAGCCTGATTGTTACAGCTGGTGAATTTCAAAAATGGAATCTGACATTTCAAAAGAATGATATGCAATAAAATTCTGTTTTAAGCTTGGAAAAAATGCCACAGAAACGTATGGAATGCTTCAGACTGCTTTGGACCATCTTGCATGAACCGAGCATCAGTTTTTGAGTGGTATAAGATATTCAAGGGAAACTACTTGTCTGAGCATACTTCTACATACTTTACAATAACTGTTTTCAGTTTGGGGAAAATTAGAAATTATCGTCCATGTGCAATCAATATAAAAAGGTTATCACAAGAGCGATAAACAAGGAAGGTAATTCAGATATTTTCCTAAGCTAAAATTACGATTCATCCAACCTCTCAGCAGGTAAGATTTGACACAAGGTCATTTTATTGCGGGAAAGCCGTCTATGATTCGAGACAGATGAGTGAAGATAAGAAAATCCCTGCTCCCACCTGTATTACCCAGAGGTGGTACACAAGGCGTTAAGTGATGAATTCGGTCATGTATAGCAAAGATTTCATGGGAAGACGTTCCCTAGGACAAGGCGTGTCAGATTAACGACATCCAGGCAGGCAGCCGCTGAATAAGAATAATTCATGTAATCAATAGACAATGCACTTATAAAAGGTTTAAGTTCTATAATTAATGATAAGTAGATTCATGCCTTTACACTGTGTATTCGTTCAAAACAGATAAGTGGTGGTTTTTCAGCAAGTCTCCTCCCGGATACCAATATTCTTTTAAGTCTATAAGATAGCTTTGACATTGCTGATCTTCAGTTTCTCCATGTGCTCCAATTACTACAAGTATCTCAGTCACTTTCATATTCCACAGATTTTTCAGCTCTTGGGCAAGATCCAATTATTTGTTTATGTTATTGTTTTCTTTCACCCTTGACTAAGAGTCACTTTGAAAGATTCCTCAAGTTGTTCACGTTGTTTAAATGGACAGCATTTGTATTAAAAATTCAAAAACTAAGTCAAGCATCTACAATCATCCAATTTAGATCATAGTCATTGCACATAATTACATTTCTTGAACAACACACCTATGAGAAGGAAAATGCTTATCCTATGTTCTGGCTTAATGGTAATAATGCTTTGACCCTAACATTGAGACAGACCCCAGTCTCATTATTTGATGAAGATGTTGGTTGCACAGCGGTTGTTTGTGAGCGGTACAGCATGTGGACGTAATGTTATAGATTTTATGAATTGTGATATTCACCTGGAAAAAAATTCATCAACAAAATGGATATCCTATTTACCCAACCCCTCCGCTCAGGCAGGATATGACACAAGGTCAATTTTTAAGCGGAGTTTAACAGGTTTGAATTCAGAGTTTTCCTTCTCCTAGACTAGTTGCCTCACCAAGGCTGAAGAACCTAGTCTGTTCTACTATTTACCCATAGCTGGAGGGAGAATAATTGGATTCATACCTTTCCCAAGGGTATTAGTGCTATGTAAAATGCAGTCTCATCCAGGATTTGAACTCGTGTCGCCGAGTTCATTTTCTACGACGATAACCATTACACCACGGGCACCTCCATGGATATATTCTTTCTACTGACCTTAGTTATTTTAATCTAGCAAAAATCCTTTTTAGGAAATTTTATGAATATAAATAAAAATATTCCAGACTTTTCCATATAAGTTTCATACAAATCAAATATTTTTATACATACACTCCCACTGGTTTTGGAAGGTAGAGAATTAAAAACAATCAAATATTCTTTACTCTCTTTGCGTATGAAGGACTCTTAATTTCAGTTATAAAATCCTGCTTATAGAAAACTATTTTTTTTATATTGCACTGGGATGTCATACGACAACGTACACTCAACTGACTTCGAAAGGTAGAAAAAAAACATTAAGAAATTTATACTTGGCAAAGGAAAAGACATAAATTCAGTGATAAATTCCTCTTCCTACACAACAATTATTTAATATTCTACAGGGATGTGATGTTGGACAGCACTGTATATGTATATACATATATATAATAACAATAATAATAATAATAAATAAATATTCATTAGATTTATGTATTTAATGCCTGGGAAGTTTGTCTGCGACCTTAATTTTCATGAAATTTTACCAACAACAATTATCAGGCAGATAACAAAAGGAAATTAAAAAAATCAAAAAATACAATCAAAAACAGTTGGATTTGTGTAGAAATCTTTATGTGTATTGTGTAGATACATACAAACTTCCATGGCATTAAATATATAAATCTAATATATATTTATTTATCATTTTTATATAATATTTATTTATTATTATCATTATTATTATTATATAATAGCTCTATCTCAGATAGTGACCACTCTCCAAATTATAATGGATTTGGTTCGCCATAAACCCACCAAGTGAATCAGTGACAACCAACACTATTACAATATATATATATATATATATATATATAAATTAAATTACCATGACTAATTAAATTTTCATGACTAGAAAATTCGCCAAACAACTACATGTGACATACAAAACACCGAACAGCTGTTTCGACCTTATTCGGTCTCATCAGCAGTGCATTCCGCGATCATGTGGTCGAGCATTCTTACCATGATTGGTTGATTTGGCATCGCTTATGTGTTGCATGGACTGGTGCCCCAGTGGTAGAATTTTGGTTTCTGCATTCTGGCATTGTTGGTTCGATCTCTAGTGGTGAAGATCACGGTATGCACTGCTGATGAGACATGATAAGGTCGAAACAGCTGTTCAGTGTTCCGTATATCGCATGTAGGTGTTTGCCGAATTTTCTAGTCATGGAAATTTAATTAATACATTATCAATTCCTCTCTCTCTCTATATATATATATATATATATAAGTATACCTTTAAGAAAAACAAAAACCGGTCATATTAGGATTATAAATTTATTTCCATCCTGTTATGGGTATTGATATGAATCAGTAACATAAGAAATTACAGGACTTCTTCAGATCTAATGGATAAAATAATTACAGTCAGAATAGACACTGGAGAGATGGGGGGGTAGAAGAGGGGTGAAGAGTTCCCCCCCCCATTTACCCTCTTCCGGTTTTTCTTTTTTATTACTACCATTAGAATCACAATAATATAAGTGGACTTATATTCAAAACTCCCTATCTACAGTAAATTAAATTTTTTAATTTTTAAATTCTAAATACATTGCAATATAAAACTCCATATTTAATAATAATTTAGGGAAGTATAACATTTCTTTATAAACTTACATAAAGATTACAGTAATACTTATCTTAAATTAAATTAGTTAGCGGTCTGTATTTTATGTGAGGTATAAGATCTTTGTTTTTACCGAGGATCTGTGAGTGTTTCCTTTCTGTTTTTAGGGTCAGGTCCTTCTTTACTTTACAAGAGCCACTATTGCAAATCAATCTGTCAATTTGTTGAGTATTCCACCCAATCAATTACCACAGTTGCAATGCCTGTGTCTGCTGGGAGGATTAAGATATTATTATCATCCTGTAGAAATTTCA
Source organism: Sepioteuthis lessoniana (assembly GCA_963585895.1). NCBI lineage: Eukaryota > Metazoa > Mollusca > Cephalopoda > Myopsida > Loliginidae > Sepioteuthis > Sepioteuthis lessoniana. Next base: position 13,737,901 of record OY757908.1, on the reverse strand, counting down.
TGGCTAGTCTCTCCAATTTGGAGATGTTTGGTTTAGAAGGCATTGATTTCTCATGTGCTTGTCTCACTTTCTATCTTAGCTCATCAGTCTAGGTGATGGGAATTTATTATTATTATATATTTATTTATTACTATAATTACATAATAGCTCTATCAAATTATATAATACTTAGTCCACCAAAAAACCACAAATTGAAATAGTGATAACCTACACTATTACAATATATATATATATATATATATACAAAATACTAAAGAAATAAAGGTAAATGATGTTAAAAAAACCAACAAAATAGTCTAACAAATAAAAGAAGAGTAAAATAATAATAACAATAATAATAATAATAATCCAATCAATAATTCAGACAAAACAAGCAAATAAATTTATTTCAATACACGACATTCGAAGTAGAACAAATAATTGAAACAAATTTGTTGAAATAAATCAAATTTTTATTCAAATATTTTCTTTAATTTTGTTTTATGGCATATCAACTATTGAAAGTTATTTAAAGCCAAATCCATTTTTAAATATACAAATAATTCTATTACAAACAATTCAGTTTATCATATTTTACTAACAGCTTGACTTTTACTATGAACAACTTAAAAACTTTTAGGTTTCAAACAATCTCTACTTCAATTTTGAGATGAGGAGAACTTGATTTAGAAATAGTTATATGCATTCTCTGTAAATACATATATAAATATATATATATATATATATACACACTTATTCTGGATTAGGCCTAATGAAAAAAATATGAAAAATCTTTCTGAGGAAAAGAAAGGGACTTGCCACCCATGAACAGTGCATTGTGAGATTTTGAGAGGACAGAAAAATGGACAACCTTGGAAGGCAGGTGGAGATTGAATTTGTCATTGCACATAGTAGATGGATATTTGAATGGTTCACACAAGATAAACAGCTTTTTTCTGGGGAATAGACACATATCTCTATTGGTGTTCAATGAAACCTCTTATATATATATATATATATATATATATATATATATATATATATATATATAAGTATGTATGTATTAAAAGAGAGAGAGTGACAGTTTTTGATCAATAGATTCAGTTGGACATATTTTTTTTTATCTGACTGGCAATGTAGGAATCAAATGTAGAATTCAAATCAAACAATTCTAATAAAAACAATTCAGTTTAGCATATGTATGCAGTTAGTTCTGTTTAAACCATAGATAGGGGCCTTATCAAGTGCTACCACACCAGGACAGTAAACCTGGAATCAATAGCAATGATGGAGTACTCCACATTCCCCAATTTTACCACTTACCCATATTAACACATGAATAAACTTACAGAAATACCAAGGAGAACAGTAATTCATTCACTGCTAATTAGATACAACCATTTACAAGAACCACTTTACTAAATTGAAATGCTTTATGCTAAAGTATAAGTAACAAAATAATAATGAATGAATAAATATAATTAAAGTCATAACAAGAGTTAAGGAGAAAATGGCTTCTCTCTACTGTGTCTTCGCATGTGGTATTTTAATGAGGAATTTATAGAAAATGCTGATCCACACACTTCACAAGAAAATGGTTTCTCTCCGGTGTGTGTTCGCATATGACGTTTCAAATTGGAATCCCAGGAAAATCTTGCCCCACACACTTCACAAGAAAGTGGTTTCTCTCCAGTGTGTGTTCGCATGTGAGTTTTTAAAATTGAACTTGTAGAAAATGCAGATCCACAAACTTCACAAGAAAATTTTTTCTCTCCAGTGTGTGTTTGCAGGTGAACATTTAAATGGCTATTCTGGGAAAATCTTGATCCGCAAATGTTACAAGAAAATGGTTTCTCTCCAGTGTGTGTTCGCACATGCTTTTTTAAAATTGACCTTGAAGAAAATGCTGATCCACAGAGTTCACAAGAAAATGGTTTCTCTCCAGTGTGTATTCGCATGTGCTCTTTTAAACTGGAATTTGTAGAAAGTGCTGATCCACAAACTCCGCAAGAATATGGTTTCTCACCAGTGTGGGTTCGCATGTGGTGTTTTAAATATGACCCATCTGAAAATGCTGATCCACACACTTCACAAGAAAATGGTTTCTCTCCTGTGTGTGTTCGCATATGACATTTCAAACTCCAATTGAGAGAAAATCCTAATCCACAAACTTCACAAGAAAATGGTTTCTCTCCCGTGTGTGTTTGCATGTGACGTTTCAAATGGGAATTCTGGAAAAATCTTGATCCACAAACTTCACAAGAATATGGCTTCTCTCCCGTGTGTGTTCGCATGTGCCTATTTAAAATTGACCTCGAAGAAAATGCTGATCCACAGACTTGACAAGAAAATGGTTTTTCTCCAGTCTGTGTTCGCATGTGATGTTTTGAATGGGATTTCTTGGAAAATCTTAATCCACTAACTTCACAAGAAAATAGTTTCTCTCCAGTGTGTTTTTGCATATGAACTTTTAAATTGCAATTCTGGGAAAATCTTGATCCACAAACATCACAAGAAAATGGTTTCTCTCCAGTGTGGGTTCGCATGTGAACTTCCAAGCCAGAATTTCCAGAAAATGTTGATCCACACACTTCACAAGAAAATGGTTTTTCTCCAGTGTGTGTTCGCATGTGGTATTTAAAAGTAGACATGTTTGAAAATGCCGATCCACAAACTTCACAAGAAAATGGTTTCTCTCCTGTGTGTGTTCGCATGTGACATTTCAAATTGGAATTCTGGGAAAATCTTAATCCACAATCTTCACAAGAAAATGGTTTCTCTCCTGTGTGTGTTCGCATGTGCCTTTTTAAAATTGAACTTAAAGAAAATGCTGATCCACAGACTTCACAAGAAAATGGTTTTTCTCCAGTCTGTGTTTGCATGTGATGTTTAATATGGGAATTTTTGGAAAATCTTAATCCATTAACTTCACAAAAAAATAGTTTCTCTTCAGTGTGTTTTTGCATGGGAACGTTTAAATAGGAATTCTGAGAAAATCTTGATCTACCAACTTTGCCAGAAAATGGTTTCTCCCCAATGTGTGTTTGTACGTGACTTTTTAAATGTGAACTTGAAGAAAATGCTGATCCACAGACTTCACAAGAAAATGGTTTCTTACCAGTGTGGGTTAGCATGTGGTAGTTCAAATGTGACCCATATAAATATACTAATCCACAGACTTTACAAGAAAATGGTTTGACAACTCTCACCAAGTGTGTGTTTGCAAGTGTCTTTTTTAACTGGTATGCTGTGAAAATGCTAACCCACAATTTTACAAGAAAATGCCTTCAGTGTGTCTGTTTCGATATTGACTTTCACTTCTAAATAAAGTGAAAATACTGACTTGCTCAATGAAACAAAGTTGTCTATCACTTGTAAAAGAAAATTCTTATTGGGTGTCAATATGCATATCCGATGACTTAGGAAAGCATATATTTTACATTTGGTATGCGTTTAATGTCTCTTTTAAATATCCAAATAGTTCTTTCCCATGATCCGTTGTGATCTGTGAAGGAAAAAAGTTAAATTATTACTGAGACAATAACAATCACGAAATTCATACATTATTTAGAATCTGTTTATATTTCAGTTAATTGCAACAAGTAAGTAAAAGTAAGTCAAGTAGGTAACCAAAAGGCTCCCTTTTCAATAGCTACAACACCGATGAGAAGGGATGGGCACTACTCCTTTCTCTGGATTACTCCACTTTACCCTTGATATGTACCTTATATTGCTGAGTTTTAAGCAAGGAGGTATCAAGTACTATTTTTAAAGTCTTTGATATGATGTAACATGGGATTGAACCCAGGTCTCCCAGACCAGTGGCGAACACTCTACCCACTAGGCAAATGAGCCGGTTTTGCAGAATGTCATATATACTTAATACAAAGATGTAAATAAAATTCTTATACTACTGTTCAACAAATAAAGGAATTTCATAGAAATGCAGTAATTTTTTAAATTTTATGAAAGATTTACCAAAATTAAAAGGATATTTTATAAATAATAGATTCATAGAAAAAACATGGAAAAGAAAATGATCGAAAAAGCATTTTATATATTTGTTCATTTTGATTGTCCCAATTGGACAACAGCTGATATCACATTTAAATATGCTCTCATATGAACTTCTCTATTATAGCAAGAAATTTCTTCTTTTATATTTTAATGACAATTAATACATAACAAGAATCTGTTGTTTTATCAATTAATTTCACTGAAACATTCAGCAAAGAAACATTAATAAAAAGGCAAAAAACAAATCGAAAAGAAAATCACTCTAAAAAAATTTCTTTTTGCATTTCATTTACAATCAACACAGAACAGAAATTTGTACTTTTCTAAATCTCACTGAATTACTCGCAAGCAATAGAATTAAAGGAACATATTCATACTAGTTTTATAAAGAATAGAAAAAAAAGGAAAATAAATTCAAGTCAAAGTTGTTTTTTTTGTGCCTATGAGGAAGATATGTGTCTGAATATTTAAGATGAAACTTGATGATTTTTATTATTCAGGGTTTTCGGACTATTATCTTCATCTTTATTGTTATATTGTCAATGTTTCACCTAAAATGTTATCTAGCCTTCTTCAGGAGTTTGTTAAACTTGGGAGCCTATACAGAACATCAAACCATGTCCTTTATGTAATCAATGGTTAATTGATTCCGTTAACCATAATTGGGTATAAGTACTAATTACTTTTGTACTGTTTCTCACTTGCAGTCGGGATTGAACCTGCAACCTCTAGATAATTGATTCTTTAGAAGCTTAGGGTACCAACACCAATAACTGATGGACAGTTCAAAGTGAGTTTTTGGGACTTATACACTATAATGTCCTCACATCACTATGATTACTACTATTATGTATGATTTTTTAGCTGAGCTTATATTCAAACTTTTTTTTAACTTGTATTTTTTCTAACTTTTTTGATTATTGGTTCTCCTATTTCTACCCAACAGGTCACTGTGGCCCAACATATGTGCTCATTCCTTAAGGTGACTTTGTCTCCAAAGTTTATCTCTATCAATTATTTTAACTTTATCCCATAAGGGCAGATGGTTTCCTTTTTCTTTCCATATATGGTCTGCCATACCTGACTTTTCAATTTCACCTTGTATTACTGCTTTCCGATGTTCTAACATAATTCTTAGTGGCCAGCCTATCTTGCCTTTGTATGTTTTACCACCACTGTAATGAATGAAGTACACACAGTTGTTGATCATGTTGAATTCTGTTGGTGGCTTGACACAGAAGAGATACCTCCAGGGAGTTGAGCCATTTGTGAATATTGTCCTGATGTCATATGGTCTACATATACTTTGGATCCTTTTGGCAAGGCCTTTGATGTAGGGCAGACATTTTGTGATCAAATATTTTTATACATACACTCCCATTGATTTTGGAAGGTAGAGAATTAAAAATAATCAAATATTCTTTACTCTCTTTACACAAGAAGGACTCCTAATTTCAGTTATAAAATCCTGCTTATATACAACTATTTTTCATATTACACTGGGATGTCATATGACAATGTACACTGAACTGACTTCGAAAGGTAGAAAATAAAACACATAAATAACTTGGTAAGGGTTACATATTATTAAGTGTGGATGTGGATGAGGTTTTTAGTGTATATGGGTGTGAAGATACATACATAGATATATGCAAACTTCTATGGCATTAAATATATAAATCCAATGTCTATATATATATATATATGTTCATTATTATAATATATTTATTTATTTCAATTATTATATAATAGCTCTATCTCAGATATTGAGCACTCTCCAAATTATATCGCACTTAGTACAATACAAACCCACAAATTGAATTAGTGACAACCAGCACTATTACTATATATATATATATGATTTTTAAGTATTATATATATATATATATATATATATATATATATGTGTCCTATTCAATACTTTTAAAAATTCAATACAGTATTGCTATACATCTTATGAGATGACAGACCAATTTTTATGATTTCACGTTCAAATGAACAGCTACAGCAGCAATTGGAATACACCGAACTATACAACAGCACAAATAGGTAGACGAAAACCTCATTGTCACAGCTGGTGATTTTCAAAAATGCAATCTGTACGTCAGGACACTTTAGAAGAATGATATGCAATAAAATTCTGTTTTAAACTTGGAAAAAATGCCACAGAAATGTATGGGATACTTCAGACTGCTTTTGGACCATGTTGCATGAATGCAGCAACATTTTTCGAGTGGCATAAGAGTTTCAAGGAAGGCAGGGAGTCTGTGAGGGATGATGAGAGGTGTGGGAAGAATAAAGAAGTCTGAACATCAGAGTTGATGAAGTAGAGGGTTAGGGGTACCATGTTGAGGTTTTTAGGGAGTTCAGGAAGAAATTCCGTCAGAAAAGGCAAGAACTCTTCAAATCGGCTCAGTGACATTTCCACCAGGACAATGCACCAGTCCACAACTCCATCCTTGTCACAGACTATTTGACCAAGATGGGCATCAAGACAGTTCATCACCCTCCCTATAGTTCAGACCTTGATCTCTGTGACGTTTGGTTATTCCCTGAGCTCAGAGGCTGTCATTATGAGACAATTGAGGAGATGAAAGAGGCTGTGATGAAGGTCATTGACACGCTCACACAATAGGACTTTCATGGGGCTTTGCAGATGTTGTTGGAACGATATAACAAGTGCACTGCAGCCGGAGGAGATTACTTCAAAGGGGACTAGAGTTTCATGAGTGTACTATCAAGAAAAGTGCCCATACGAAAAAAGTCTGGAAACTTATTTAATGATCCTCGTATTTAAAATACTCAAGAAATAAAGGTAAATAATGTTTAAAAAAACAACAAAATAATCTAACAAATAAAAGAAATATAAAACGGAACTGATAATCTTATGAGTATAATAATCATAATAATCCAATGAATAATTCAGACATAACAGGCAAATAAGTTTATTTCAATATGTAACGTGATGTTTAGTTTAGTTACTTTAAAGCGGCATTCAGGACAAACATTTTTTTCCATTTTTATTTAAAAATTAATATCAAATAAAGTTCCTTATAAAATGCAACCCCGTTTTTATTTTTAAAATGTAATTTTAAAACCTTTTCTAAAAGCATTTTTTGTTTCTTGTAGCACAACAATTTTTCATTACATTATGATTATCGTCTGTTTCACTGATTCACTACTTTTGTGACGTCACAATCGAACAGGCCTTCTCTTTCGCTCGTCTCGACCAGAATCATTAAGTTTGCCACAAAAACTCAAAAAAGTACATTTTCAAATAAAATGTATTTATCTAAAAAAAAAACAAAAAAAAACATAGTTCATAATAATATCGTTTTAAAAAAATTGAGGGAAATTTAATCTACGAACACTTATCTAAGATTTCGGTGGGGGACTTAGCTTATGTCACCCCAACGATTAACAGAATTTGTAGCTGAAATAAAATATCAATTAAATGTTGAAACGAACTGAATAAAAAAAAAAACGTGGATAAAATCACAAATCATAAAAAATCAAAGTTTTCCTGCAAATTACGTATTTTTGATTTGTAAAGAAAAAAATAACCGAACGTTATACTTACTTATTTCTCTTTTCTTTTGTCTGATTTCTTTTCCTTGGAGAAATACAACGTTAGAGAAAAGGGGAAAACTATATTTTAAATAAAATAACTGTAATAAACACTCAAGATGGATTAGATTACGAAAATCTTGATTTTTGTTTAAAAACTACTGCGTCTTCAATATGGCGTCCGTCGTCGCTTACGAAGAAAAAACCCGGATGTATTCCTTTAGTTCCGTGGTCAAGGGAAACTACTCTGTCTACATACATTATACACCTTCACCCATAGCGTAAAATATCATGATTGTCTCTGTGACAAATTTTTAAAAATGATTTGGTGTTTTTTATTATTCTTGTACTACATCCGTTTGGGTGTCCCCAGTTTCATTCGACATTTCTGTGCTTGGACTCAAGCTAACTAGTCTACTTATATGACTCTGATTTCTTTTATGTGTATTTATTCTTACCAATTCCAGAACTCTGTTTGAGTCTGGTCCTATCCGTTTCCTTACATGGTCCACATGTCACCTTACCACCGTCCCAGACTCTTCTTCTATTTCATACGTGGATCCTTCAATAAGTTTACCGACTTTTTTTGTTAGGGATTTAAAATTGTCGTAGTCTCTTGAAAATTCAGTATGTTATTGCTTTACATCTTATGAGATGACTGACCAATTTTTATGATTTCACGTTCAAATGAACGGCCACAGCAGCAATTGGAATACACCCTACAAAAGCCCGATTGTCACTGATGGTGAATTTCAAAAATGAATGCAATCTGGACGTGAGGACACTTTAGAAGAACGATATGCAATAAAATTCTGTTTTAAACTTTGAAAAAATGCCATGCGATGAAAGCTGGATCTACAGCAGCAATTATATAGTATATACTTTCCACCACTTCACCCATAGTTCAGAATATAACGATTGTCTATGTGACAATTGTCATGTCTTTTAAATGATTTGGTTGTTTTTTCATTTTTTACTGCATAGCATGCTTTCTCTCAGCAGGGACTCCGGTTGGGTATCCCCAGTTCCATTCGACATTTCTGTGCTTGGACTCAAGCTAACTTGCATACTTTCGTGAAGAGGTCAGTGTAACCATTTAGTCTGTGTCCAGACTCTGATTTTTTTATGTGTGTTTGTTCTTTCCAATTCCAGAACTCTGTTTGAGTCTGGTCCTATCCGTTTCTTTACATGGTCCACATGTCACCTACCACCGTCCAAGACTCTAGTCCTATTTCATACGTGGGGTCCTCCAATAAGTTTCCAGACTTTTTTGTACAGGCATTTATATTTGTCATAGACGCTTGAAAATTCAATATGTTATTGCTATACATCTTATGAAATGAATGACCAATTTTTATGATTTCACGTTCAAAGGAACAGCTACAGCACCAATTGGAATACACCCTACGCCAGATTGTCACAGCTGGTGAATTTCAAAAATGCAATCTGACACTTAAGAAGAACGATATGCAATAAAATTTTGTTTTAAACTTGGAAAAAATGCCACAGAAACGTATGGAATGATTCAGACTGCTTTTGGACCATCTTGCATGAATAGAGCATCAGGTTTTGAGTGGCATAAGAGATTCAAGGATGGCAGGGAGTCTGTGAGGGGTGATAAGAGGTGTGGGAGGAATAAGGAAGTCAGGACACCAGAGTTGATTGGGCAAAGTGTTAGGGTTAGGTTTACTGTGTTAAGGTTTTAAGGGAGTTCAAGAACAGATTCCTAGGGAAGAGGCCAGCACTCTTCAAATCGGGTCAGTGGCATTTCCACCAGGACAATGCACCAGTCTACAACTCCATCCTTGTCACAGACTATTTGACCAAGATGGGCATCAAGACAGTTCCTCACCCTTCCTATAGTCCAGACCCTGCTCCCTGTGACTTTTTCTTATTCCCTAAGCTCAGAGGCTGTCGTTATGAGACAAATGAGGATATGAAAGAGGCTGTGACGAAGGTCATTGACACCCAAACACATGAGGACTTCTTTGAGGCCTTCCAGAAGTTGTTGGAACGGTACAACAGGTGCATTGCAGCCAGAAGAGATTACTTTGAAGGTGACTAGAGTTTCATGTGTGTACAATCAATAAAAGTGCCCATACGAAAAAAGTCTGGAAACTTATTTAATGATCCTCTTATGACACTGGACCTGTCTGTCGCTTGACTACCCCGCCCTTCCATCTTGGTCCACATGTCACCTTACAACTGTCCCAGACTCTACATCTGTTTCATATGACATAAGACCTGTCTGTCTCTTGACTACCCCGCCCTTCCATCTTCATCCATATGTCGCCTTACCACCGTCCCAGACTCTACTTCGATTTCATATGACACTGGATCTGTCTGTTTTTTGACTACCCCGCCCTTCCATCTTGGTCCTGTAGAGAAATTTTTTGCAAATACCAATACACCTTCCCTAAATTCTCGTGTAATGAGTGAGTTGTCATCGTATTTCTCAAAATTTCTTGCTGTCTTCTCATGCTCTCCTTCACTGTAGTCTTCCGTGGAATTATCCAATCGAAAACCGTCTTTATTTTCCGGTTCATTAAAAATTAGCCGGTGATATACTTGTGACTGTATGTGGTGTAGAGTTATAGGACAGCAAGAAACCGCTTAGTTTTGAGCTCAAGGAACATTTCTCATAACTCATTTTCTTCATCCTTTCCTTAAAAATACGCACACATCTTTCGGCCAATCTGTTTGAAGAGGGATGTTTCAGTGATGTTGTAAAATGTTGGATTACTTATCTTGACATAAAAGCTTGGAATTCTTCACCTACAAAAACAGCAGCACTGTTAGTTACTATTTTTTTTTTTTTTTTGGTAATCCATGAGTTGCAAAAGATCTCTGTAGGTTTTCTCGAGTGGCATTTGTTGCCTACTTTTTCGGATGTTTTCGACCCAAGCTTACACGAGGGGAACACTCATCAGGCTTTTAACGACTACATCGAAGCCTGGGAAATGTCTTACGATGTTGCTTGTATTGGTGAACTAAAAGAAGTTGCTTCTGAACTCGTCCAACAACAACAACAACAACAACAACACAAAACCAAAGTTTTCAGAATATGCGTTTTCCAAGGCGAGCGGCTAAAAACGGACCTAAAAAGCGAATTAAACCAGGACTTAGCCCAACTCAAACAAGCGGATTTTAACACTATGGTGCAAAGATTCTGCATTAGGCACTGGCCTACACAGAACCAGGTACTACACCATTACCAGTTTTATGGCCTCCGCCAAGAGCCAGGAAAGAAAATCGACTCCTTTATTAGTAAGATAAGACAACATACCGACAAATGCTCATTTAAAACAAGACGCGGAAAAAGAATCCACTGCACTTACAGCTGGCCTTAACGAAATCCAGGTTTATGACTCAGAATCAGACTCTGACAGCCAGGAAGTCTCAATGAATAAAATCGGCAAAAAGGGGGAAAATACTCCTTACGCAGCCAACAAAAAACAAACAATTTCAACAGCTAGAAACAACATCCAAAAGGCGATGCTTAGGCTGTGGCGACCCAAAATGTGATCGTGGACCAACATGCCGAGCACGAGGCAGATTCTGCAACAGCTGTGGCAGGAGAAACCACTTCTTCTCGGTATGCCTGACACATCACAAGGATCCCTCCACATTAACAGTCATTGGTGCAACCACAGTAAAAGACGCATGAACACAACAACAAAAAAATCAAATTTCACCATCACACTTGAAGGATGTCAGATCCGTGCCATGATTGACACAGGTGCGGAATCTAATCTAATCCTGGAAAGCCAAGTACCCAACAAGATCAGACTTCTCACAAAAACGCACATCAAACTTCAACCATATGGTAGTAAACTGATCACCTCCAAAAGTGAATTCACAGCACATACACACTGAAAAGACAAAAAATGCAAATCAACGTTGATTGTTGTTGATGATGATGACCTGCCGGAAAAACCCATCAACTTGGTGTCATGCAACCGAGCAGAATCACTGGGTATAATCACCTTCAATACACCCAGTATGGAGATAAAAGGAAGCCTCATCAACTCTATGGGAACCAAAATGGCATTAACCGATGATGCTACAGAACTAACAAAATCTGTTAGACCTCCCATTTCCCGCATCATCTCAGAACACCCATCAGTATTGCACGGTTTAGGAAAGATGAAGGCCGAAACCATCCAACTGCATGTAAAGCCTATTGTATCACGTGTCATACAGCCCCAAGACCCATCCCATTCTACTTAAAAGACATATCTGATGATGTGATCCGTAAAATGGAATCAGATGATGTCATCGAACCTCATCATGGGCCAGTAACATGGCTATTCAACCCAGTACTCGTACCAAATCAGATGATTCCATGCGAGATCTAAGGAACCTCAACAAAGTAATACAAGATACCCACATCCCTATACCCAGGGTCGATGACATCATGCCCATATTTACTGGAAAATCTATATTCAGTTAACTAGACCTGAAAACAGCCTTCCATCTTCTTGAGATTTAGAAGATTCCCAAATCTTGACTATATTCCGCGCAGGAGACCGCCTAATGCGGTATAAAAGACTCACCATGGGAACTCTACCAGAATCAGGTGAGCTCAACTTCCGGCTCTGCCCCATCATCGCCAACATTCCGAACGCTGCAGTCATCCAAGACGACATTGTAGTAGCAACAGCTGACAAGGAAACACACTATCAAACGTTAAAAGTAGTCATTACAGCTTTTGAAAAAGCAGGACTAACAATCAGCCCCAGCAAATGCATCCTTGGTCAGCCAGAAATCCCTTTCTGGGGATTTAAAATCGACAAGAATGGGATAAAACCAGACCCAAATAAAGTCCAAGCAGTACAAGAAGCTAAGAGACCAACATCCAAAGCTGAACTGCGATCATTTCTCTGTTTGATCAGATCAAATGGCACCTTCATCCCCGATCTTGCTGCTGCCACAGCAAATCTACGTGAAGTGACAAAACAAAATGCTGTTTTCAAATAGACAGAAACTAATGAAAAAGAGTTTCAAAATATAAGAGACACATTTACCACCGATGTGCTCGCAGACACTACGACAAAAACAAAAACACCTTCATCTTTGTCGACACTCACTTCACAGGTGTCTGCGCAATCCTTGCTCAATGCCAGTCCATAGAACAGACAAAAACTGTCACATTGGCTTCACGAACCACCACAGCCGCCGAAAAAAAAACTACTCTCAACTAGACCTGGAGGCAACAGCAATTGACGTTGGTCTCCACCAAATCCTAGCTGGTGGTCCACAAGTTACTGGGGTCACTGACCAACAACGACTCCAATCACCATGGAGATCCAAAAGGAAACCATCTGCTAGAATTGAATCCTCCTACATCACCAAGACATCAACCACTGTGTCGTATAAAAAAAAAAGGGAAAGATAAACCGGCGGACTTCATAAGCCGACATGCAAGTTACCACAACGTATTACCGAAGAAACAAAAGAACTCTAAAAACTACTGTTCCTATTACACAACACACCGCTCTTTTCAACTGCTATCACCCGAGAACGCTTACGTGAAGCACAACTGAACGATACAGATCTAACACGACTACGTCACTTCATAGCTATCAACCAGCCTCCACAGCGAGCTGTCAATTAAAAATGACGTCATCAATAAAGGCGTGCAAATGCTCTTTCCAAAGAGCCTACAGCAGGAAGCCATCTCCCTAACCCATGAGGGATTACATTGTGACAGTGAACGAGAGCAAAATGAAGATTCTAGCAGAAAGAGGGCAAGACTTTGACTTGTAGAGCAGAGAAATAAGAAGACTTACCTTAAAGTCGGTGAAAATCGAGAAAATGTAGAATAGTAGTGAGCGGAATATGTTGAAACAAGGCCTACATCGTATGCAAATTTTTATTGCATAAAAGTAGGCTTTGAGACAAACACGAGAGAGACGAACATCAGAGAGCAAGCGCTTAATTGGAGAGAAGAGGGCAAGAACAGACCGGAAGAACGAGAAGCAAAGTTGGAAGATAGATACTCTCCCCGTAAAACGGCGGACAAGTATTACTGACCCCACTCAAAGGCGAAAAATTTTTTTTATTGAAAGGCGAATATCGTAATCAATTTCTACACAAGCTATTTTGGCTTTCACCATTCATCAACCATGTCGGACAAGGTATTCGATATTAAGTTAATTCCGGAGATCAGTGGCGCTGTGACAGATATGCCTATTGTTGAATGGCTTGAACACGTGGAGATGGTCTGTGAACTATGTGCTATGAACAGGGTGGAGCCCGTACTACCGTTACGACTGATCTAACGCGACTACGTCACTTCATAGCTCTCAACCAGTCCCCACATAATAACCTCACCCTATGGGGATATTACAGATTCTTCAACGAGCTCTCAATTGAAAATGACGTCACCCACAAAGGCAACCAAATGCTCCTTCCAAAGAGTCTGTAGCTGAAAGAACTTCGTATTTTTGTTTGGCGCGTTAATTTGACCGTTAGGGTCGACACATTTTCACCCAATCAGGATGACTTATCCTATTCATCCCGGACCATTTTTCCGAGCAGCACCAAATTGGAGAAAAGCCGCCAAACACTCTCTTCCTTAGAAATTTTTCGAACAGGACAGACGTATTTACTGTCCACTCTCTTCATTAGCAGCAGCATCACTACACCACGAGGAAAGCCATCTAATTTATGGACCTCTTAAGTCTATTCTTTTAGACCAAGGGTTCCCAGTTGAATATGAATTAGATGAATTCAATACGCCACACACAGGAACACCTTTAAGTCGCCTTCCAACTTTGGCTATGTCGACTGCGACGCAAAATTCCGCTCAGACACCAAGCTTATTCATCCCTGGGCAACATTTTCTGGAGACATTCGCGCTTCTCTCCCCAGACAACCAGGACCACACATCCATGGGTGACTACATCATTCCTGTCCTTAACCAGCAAACACGACTTTTGGTACACCTATGGCGACCATATCTCACTCACACATTCAACAATGCCTTAACCTAACGATGCACATTTCACTCAGGCATTAAGCTGCTAAAATTCTTTCTCAACTCTATAACTATTTCCTTCCTTCCTTCCGACGAGACTTGCAGCATAAACGTAAACCCATTATTCCACGCTGCCATTAAAACCTTAATATAAAAACCTTACGGCATCTTCGTTTTTCTCTCTCCTTTATTTTCCAACATTTAGCAAGGAAATAACAACAACGTAACAACGATATATTTCTTCGCTAAAAGCCTACGGCAGAAAGCCATCTCCCAAGCCCATAAGGGATCACACCCCGGACAGTATGCCATTAAGCGCTCCTAAAAGCACATTTCTGGTTTCCCGGGATGGATAATGCCATAAAACTCCAGGTGGAAAACTGCCATGAATGCTAAAAAGCACTTCTTACATCCACCCCAATCCCCAAGAAAGCCTGGCAAAACATATCAATTGACTTGTTCGGCCCCATCCCCGACTAAAGGCACATACTGGCGGTACACTGCAACCTCAGTCGATTTCCAGATGCAAAAATTGTTCGCTCAACCGGGACCCAATATGTCCTCCCAGCATAGGGAGAAATATACCAGAACTTTGGCAACCAAGAATGTCATAAATGAGACACTGGACCACCATTCAATGGACAAGATTGCCACGACTGGTCCATAAAACGAGGTATAATGCCTCATGAAACCATTAAAAAAAAGCAATTCAAATCAGATTCGAAAATCGACACCCAATCCAGGAAATCATCTATAAGCTCTTCTGTAACTGTAATATTATCGCTCAATGATAGTCAATACATTGGGAATAAAACATAAACAAGTCAGGATACGATGTGTGAATAGCCGTGTCGGCTATCACGTTTTATTATCAAAACTGGGGGGGGGCGGAAGTACCTATTATTATCTTTATTTTGTGAGGGTGCATCTAGCGGGAATAACTCAAACTATGACATCCCTCTTTTTCCAAAACAACAAAAATAACTAACACATCAAAGAACCACGACATATGTATGGACGTAGCCTGATGGTTCGACAAGGAACTGTTCTCATCATAATTAAACTTTCTAGGTGGTCTTATTACAAGACTGAATCTGGATGTTTTTTGAGTTCCATGATGAGTGTAGGGTGTCTTGTGGGGTGTATCTGGAACAGGTTTGCCCTTGGTTGTGGCGGTGCTAGTTTGTTCCAGATGTGAGTGATTTGTGGTTATACCAACTGCTGATTCTCCATTGGATTCTGGGGATATCGTGGGTGTGGATGCAAATACTATTTACTTAACCCCTCCGCTCGGGCAGGATATGACACAAGGTCAATTTTTAAGCAGAGTTTAACAGGTTTGAATTCAGAGTTTTCCTTCTCCTAGACTAGTTGCCTAACCAAGGTTGAAGAACCTAGTCCGTCCTACAATTTACCCATAGCTGGAGGGAGAATAATCTGATTCATACCTTCCCCAAGGGTATTAGTGCTATGTGAAATGCAATCAGTCTCGTCCAGGATTTGAACTTGGGTGTGGATGCAGATGCTTCTGGGTTCAGCGATGCTGCGGCCTTATCTTCCCTCAGATGCCTGCGGTTTCTGCGGAGTGATTTTCCGGATGAAGTCTCCACTATATATGATCTGGGTTCAACACATCTCTGTGTAACAACTGCTGGAGACCATTTACTTGAATCCGGATCATATACTCGAACACGTTGCCCTTCAAGTATGTTTGGGAGGTCTCGGATGTGCCGGTCATGTTGAGACTTTTGGTCTGACTGCCTTTGATACATTTTATTTTTTCTTTTTGGGTTGCATTGTTGGGTCACTTTACTGGTAAGTTTCCCCACAAGTTTTCGGTTGAACAGAAGTTCGCCAGATGATGAAATTACATGGTTGATAGGAGTGGTCCGTAAGCATAGCAACATCATATCTAAGTCGTGGTTACTCGAGACAGCCTTTTACATAGCAGATTTTATAGCTTGTACACACCGCTCTACTAGACCATTTGATTGAGGGTATCTAGGAGATGATGTGTAGAGTTCGAATCCCCATTCCCTTGAAAATTGCTTGAACATGGTAGAACTATAGTGAGGATCGTTGTCACTGATCAATCTCTCCGGAATTCCTTGTTCTCCGAAGATCTGCTCCGTGAGGTTGATTATCTCTTGGCTGCTGAAGTCCTTCAATTTTCTCACCAGGAGATATTTTCAATAGTAGTCAACCACCAGCATGTAATGCGATCTGCCGACTTAAAACAAATCTGTGGCTACTATTTGCCATGGTCTCAGTGAAATTTCGTACGGCTTTAAGGATACTGCGCATTAGGCTTTCTGTTGTTCTTGACAGATAATACATCCTTGCCCAATTTTGTTGATATCCTAATCAATGTTGTTAAAAAACGCAGCTTTTGGCTCGCAACTTACATTTTTCCATTCCCTGATGACCATAAAGAAGTTTTTGTAATATTTCTGGCTGCCTCACCTTAGGTATAATTATCCAGCCACTCTTCATTAGGATACCATTTTCAATGGCTGGCTCGACCCGATAGGACCAGTATGGCTGCAAGTTTTTGCTGATTTCTCTGAATGTATTGGGCCAGCATTGCAGGATGGTTTCTCCAAATTCGCAATGTATGAGGTCAGCTTTTGTTGCCAGATATATTTGTGTCAACTTTTCTGTGGAAAATTGCCCAGTCGGCTGGGGCTGTAGAATACTCCAACTGCTTCTTTGCAGAGGGGTAAGACCCCCCCCCAACGAGTGTCCTGGATATGACACTAAACAATCTGATGGTGAGGTTCCAGCAATGCTGGAGCTTTGGGGAATGTGGAGTACCCCTTCATTGCCATCGCTCCCAGGTCCACTCTGGCCCGGAGTGATAGCACCTGATAGGGCCCTATCTATGGGTTAAATAAAACTAACAGCATACTCATGCTAAAATGAATTGAGTAAACAAATAGCTTGAAATAGAAACGTTTTGACAATTAAACCATACTTACACTTAAACTGCGTGTTTATGCTTAACTGAATTTTTTCTAATAGAACTGTTTTTTCAACATTAAAACTATATTTACACTTAACTGAATTATTACATATAACGGCTTGAATAGTTTGAAATGGAAATGTTTTTGACAATTAAACTGTGTACTTATGCTAAACTGAACTGTTTTCAATAGAACAGATTATTTACATAAAAATGGATTTGGCGTTAAATGACCTACAAAGGT
Organism: Sepioteuthis lessoniana; assembly: GCA_963585895.1. Classification (NCBI taxonomy): domain Eukaryota; kingdom Metazoa; phylum Mollusca; class Cephalopoda; order Myopsida; family Loliginidae; genus Sepioteuthis; species Sepioteuthis lessoniana. Next base: position 13,720,150 of record OY757908.1, on the reverse strand, counting down.
TGATATGCCATAAAACCAAACAAACCAAACCAACCTGTGGAAAATTAAACAAAATCCACTCTTATATTGAGGTTTATCTCTTCTTTGGTTTTCTTGTTTGGTAACCAGGAGAATCCGTCTGCCAGGGTCATCTATTTGCTTAGACGATAGATGATGCTAGATCATATTTTTCTAGGCGAAGCAACACTCCCAAAAGGTATCACCCCCACCCAGTACATACACAAACATATATCTCTAAACAATACCCCTGCCAACCCTGCTTTTAAGGACACTGCTAGCCCATACGCTACCCCATTTGGTCCGGAACATACCACTTACAACAAAATCGCAACTACCCCTATATCAAGACCACCCAATACCAACACACAACAAACGAGAGAGAGAGAGAGGTGGACATAATACGCAGAACGCTACCCTACCTGCAAAATATTCTGACTTCATCGTTAATATACCAGGGAATAGTGATTAATTCAAAGTTATCTCCCCTACACCGAGGAAATTGGGGAAAAGAAAAAAAGGGGGCTTCTGGATAGGGACAGTAGCCATTTTCGTACTGGCAGCTTCTTACCCAATAAAAATACAAAAAAAAAAACCAAAAAAAAACAAAAACACATTCACTGTCAGGCCTATTTATTTCAAATAGGACCCAATCAAGAGCTACCACTTTGGGCCAGAGTGGACCTGGAAGTAATTGCAATGAAGGGGTACTCCACATTCCCCAAAGCTCTAATATTTCTGGAATCTCATCATCAGATCAAGGACACTCGTTGGAGGAGTTATATCCCTCTGTAGAGATGCAGTCAGTGTATTTTATGATATAACTTATATATTAATGTATATATTGAAAATATTCTACCAGGCTGATATCAACACATGGGTACGAGTCATATACGTACTTCATATTTCAAAAATGGCTGCCTCAATAACATTTCAACTGGACTAATAACAACCTTGACTGAGTTCAAAGAACAAAATTATGGTTCAATCAACTGAATTTTATAAAGTACTAGTATTGACTAAAAATTAGAACCAAAAATAGGGCCATTGACCTAATGAGTAGAGAGTTTGCCAATGCTCCGGGAGACTGAAGTTCAATTGAACGTTGATTCATATGAAAGACTCAAAAAAAATGGTATTTGATCCAGCCTTGCTTAATACTCAGTATTACAAGGTAAGGATCAAGGGTGAAGTGGAGCAATCAAGGGAATGGAGTAGCACCCTTCCCTACACCTGTGTGTAGTAGCAATTGAAAAGGAAGCCTTTGGGTCACCCTCGACTAAGGTATCCTTTGAAAGATTCATCAAGTTGTTAACATTGTTTAAATGGACAGCATTTATGTTCTGATTCAAAAACTTAAGTCGAGCATCTAAAATAATCCAATTCTGATAAGAGTATACATAAAATACTTTGAAGAAATGGCATTAGGATCTACATCACTAAAGCAATCAATGTGGCTTAGTTACGTAGATGATACATTCGTTCTCTGGCCTCATCAGAAAGATGTTAAAAAATGATATGGTCATGTGAACTCAATCTGACCATCTATAAAGTTCACTATGGAGAAAGAACAAGAGAATAAATTACCCTTCATCAATGTATTATAACATGCACAGAGCAAGGATTCAGGTTGTGTGTGTATCATAAGCTCAACTTCACTGGAGAATTTCAACTGCCATCATCCATATAATGTAAAGAAGGGAATATACTATTGCTTACAACATTGAGCAAAAGCCATTAGTAGTGATATAGATGTATATCAAGAAGAAATGAATAGTTTAACACGTAACCTCCATCTTAACAACTACTTGTAACAACTACGTAGAGTGCATATCATAGGCTCCAAGAAACCCGGATAATTGATAGAGATAAACCCTGGAGACTTAGTCACCTTAAGGAATTAGCACTTATGTTGGGCCACAGTGACCTGTTGGGTAGAAACAGGAGAACCAATAATCAAAAAAGTTAGATAAAAATACAAGTTAAAAAAAAGTTTGAATACAAGCTCAGGTAAAAAATCATACATAATAGTAGTAATCATAGTGATATAAGAACACTATAATATATAAATCCCAAATATAATATATAAATCCCATGCACAGAACAAGGATTCAGGTTGTGTGTGTATCATAAGCTCACCTTCACTGGACAGTACCTCAATTTCAACTGCCATCATCCATATAATGTAAAGAAGGGAATAGTCTCTTGCTTACAACATTGAGCAAAAGCCATTAGTAGTGATATAGATGTATATCAAGAAGAAATGATTAGTTTTACACATAACAAGAAACCAGGATAGGAGGATAGAAGACGATGCCTGAAAAGTCATCACAATAAGTCTGCCCTATGTCAAAAGCCTTGTTAAAAGGATCCAAAGGATATGTAGTCCATATGACATCAGGACAATATTCACAAATGCCTCAACTCTCTGGCGGTGTCTCTTCAGTGTCAAGCCACCATCAGAATTGAACGTGATGACACATTCGTTCTCTGGCCTCATCAAGCAGATGTTAAAAAATTATATGGTCATGTGAACACAACCTGATCATCTATATAGTTCACTATGGAGAAAGAACAAGATAATAAATTACCCTTCTTCAATGTATTATAACATGCACAGAACAAGGATTCAGGTTGTGTGTGTATCATAATCTCACCTTCACTGGATAGTACCTCAATTTCTACTCCCGTCATCCATATAATGTAAAGAAAGGAATAGTCTGTTCCTTACAACATTGAGCAAAAGCCATTAGTAGTGATATAGGTGTATATCAAGAAGAAATGATTAGTTTAACATGTAACAAGGAACCCAGATAGGAGAATAGAAGACGGTGCCCAAAAAGTCATCACAGTATGTCTGCGCTATGTCAAAGGCCCTGCCAAAAGAATCCAAAGGATATGTAGTCCATATGACATCAGGACAATATTTACAAGTGGCTCAACTCTCAGGAAGTATCTTTTCTGTGTCGAGCCACCATCAGAACTGAACGTGGTCAAGAACTGTGTGTACATCATCCATTACATCCAAAACAAGGGTCCCTCATGGATTAAATAAAGGACATATTTGAAGTTCTGTATAGGCTTCGAAGTTTGACAAACACCTGAAGAAGGCTGGAATACATTTTGGGCGAAACACTGAGAATATAACAATAAAGATGAAGATAACAGTCTGAAAACCCTGAATAATAAAAATCATCAAGTTTCTTCTAAAAAATTCAGACATGTATCTTTTTCATAGGTACCACAAAAAAAACTTTGACTTTAATTTATTTTCCATTTTTTCCAATTCTTAATAAAAATAGTATGAATATGTTTCTTTAATTCTATTGCTTGCAAGTAATTCAGTGAGATTTAGAAAAGTACAAATTTCTCTTCTGTGTTGATAGTAAATAAAATGCAAAACAGAAATAAATTCTTTTAGGGAGAATTTCTTTTCCATTTGTTTTTTTGCTTTTTTATTAATGTTTCTTTGCTAAATGTTATAGTGAAATTGATTAATAAAACGACAGATTCTTATTATATATTAATTGTCATTAAAATATAAAAAAGAAATTTCTGGCTATAATTGATAAGTTCATATGAGAGCATATTTAAACGTGATATCAGTTGTTGTCCAATTGGGACAATCAAAATGAACAAATATATAAAATGCTTTTTTGATCATTTTCTTTTCCATGTTTTTTCTATGAATCTATTATTTATAAAATATCCTTTTAATTTTGGTAAATCTTTCATAAAATTTGAAAATTTACTGCATTTCCCTGAAATTCATTTATTTGATACAATAAGAATTTTATTTATATCTTTGCATTAAGTATACATGCTATGTTGCAAAACCGGCTCATTGGCCTCGTGGGTAGAGTGTTTGCCAACAGTCTGGGAGACCTGGGTTCAATCCTAGGTTGCATCATACCAAAGACTTTAAAAATGGTACTTGATACCTCCTTGCTTAACACTCAGCAATATAAGGTACATATCAAGGGTATATTGGAGCAATCCAAGAAAAGGAGTAGCACCCTCTCATACACCTCAGTGTTGTAGCTATTGAAAAGGGAGCCTTCTGGTCACCAACGTTACTTATTTTGCTTGTTGCAATTAACCGAAATAAAAACTGATTCAAAATGATGTATAAATTTCGTGCTTGTTATTGTCAATAATTTAACTTATTTCTTCACAGATCACAATGGATGATGGGAAAGAACAATTTTGAAATTTAAAAGAGACATTCAAACACATACCAAATGTAAAATATGTGCTTTGCTAAGTCAGTGGATATGCATATTGACAGCCAATAAGAATTTTCTTTTACAAGTGATAGACAACTTTGTTTCATTGAGCAAATCAGCATTTTCACTTTATTTAGAAGTGAAAGTCAATATCAAAACAGACACACTGAAGGCATTTTCTTGTAAAAAATTGTGGGTTAGCATTTTCACAGCATACCAGTTCCAAAAGACACATGCAAACGCACACATGCTGAGAATAGTCGAACCATATTCTTGTAAAAAATGCAACCCCACACTGGTAAGAAACAATTCTTTTGTAAAGTCTGTGGATCAGCATTTTCTTCAAGTTCGATTTTAAAAAGTCACATGCGAACACACACTGGAGAGAAAACATTTTCTTTTGAAGTTTGTGGATCAACATTTTCCCAGAATTCCAATTTAAAAGTTCACATGCAAAAACATACTGGACGGAAACCATTTCATTGTGAAGTTTGTGGATCAGCATTGTTTTCAAGTTCGATTTTAAAAAGTCACATGCGAACACCCATAGGAGAGAAACCATTTTATTGTGAAGTTTGTGGATCAAGATTTTCCCTGAATTCCAATTTAAAATTTCACATGCAAAAAACACTGGACAGAAACCATTTTCTTGCGAAGGTTATGGATCAAGATTTTCTCTAAATTCCAGATCGAAATGTCACATGCGAACACCCACAGGAGAGAGACATTTTTCATGCGAAGTGTGTGGGGCAGGATTTTCCCAGAATTCCTATTTGAAACGTTACATGCGAACACACACTGGAGAGAAACCATTTTCCTGTGAAGTGTGTGGACCAGCATTTTCACATGGGTCATATCTGAAATGTCACATGTGAACCCACACTGGAGAGAAACCATTTTCTTGAGAAGTGTGTGGATCAGCATTTTTACATGGGTCATATTTTAAATGTCACATGTGAACCCACACTGGAGAGAAAGCATTTTCTCATGAAGTTTGTAAATCAGCATTTTCTAGAAATTCCAGTTTAAAAGAGCACATATGAACACATACAGGAGACAAACCATTTGTGAAGACTGTGGACCAGCATTTCCATTAGGTTCGATTTTATAAAGTTACATGCGAACACACACAGGAGAGAAAACATTTTCTTGTGAAGGTTGTGGATCAAGATTTTCCCTGAATTCCAATTTAAAATTTCACATGCAAAAAACACTGGACAGAAACCATTTTCTTGCGAAGGTTATGGATCAAGATTTTCCCAAAATTTCAGTTTAAAAGTTCACATGAAAAAACGCACAGGACGGAAACCATTTTCTTGTGAAGTTTGTGGATCAAGATTTTCTCTAAATTCCAGGTTGAAATGTCACATGTGAACACACAGTGGAGAGAAACCATTTTCGTGTGAAGTGTGTGGGGCAAGATTTTCCTGGGATTCCAATTTGAAACGTCACATGCGAACACACACTGGAGAGAAAAAATTTTCCTGTGAAGTTTGTTGATCAAGATTTTCAGATGGGTCATGTTTAAATGCCACTTGTGAACCCACACTGGTGAGACCATATTCCTGTGAAATTTGTAGATCAGCATTTTCTAGAAATTCCTATTTAATAGAGCACATGTGAACACACAGTGGAGAGAAACATTTTCTTGCACAGAGTTAATGTCAAAACAGTTATATTTCAGTTAATTCAAGTACACAGTTTAGATGTCTAAACAGTTTTTTTTTTAGCAATTCAATTTAGCAGAAGTATGCAGTTCAAATGTCAAAACAGTTCTATCTTAAATGATATAGTTTAGCATAAATATGCAGGTTAAATGCAAAAAACCAGCAACGTCAAGTAACCACACATTGTTGGTGGCTCTTAGCTTTATGCAGAGAAGCAGTCAGTGTATTCTACAACACCAGCCAACTGGGCAATAAAACTTTAGAGGTAGCAAGCCATAGTTAATAGGTGACCTCACTGTAGGTGGGTCTTACCTGTCTCAACAGCGGTGCAGTTGGCATATACCACAGACCCAAATGAAAAGTGGCCCAATTCAGGTGGATCTTACTTTTCTCTCAACAGAAGTACAGTTGGCATATACTACAGAACCCAAATACCCCACTTTTATCTGTCACTATCTTTTTCAAAAGCAGCAGATCATAGGATTAAATAAGTTAAGGTCAAGTGTGAATTTTCTTAATACAAACACAAATGGAATATATGAGGACAATCACTGGATTTTTCATTTATAATGTTATTACATAAACATACTGCAAAATAAGCAACATTACCACTCACCCAGATTAACACAGCAATAAACTTACAGCAGTAATTCAGTCAGTACTAATCAGATAAAACTATTTACAAGAACCACTTTACAATATTAAAATGCTTTCAGCTAAAGTATGTGAAAACAAAATAATAATAGATGAATAAATATACTTAAAGTAATAATAAGAGTTAACAAAAAAATGATTTCTCTCCACTGTGTGTTCGTATGTGGTATTTTAATTAGGAGTTTTTAGAAAATGCTGATCCACAAACTTCACAAGAATATGGTTTCTCACCAGTGTGGGTTCGCATGTGGCATTTAAAATATGACTCATCTGAAAATGCTGATCCATAGACTTCACAAGAAAATGCTCTCTCTCCAGTATGTGTTTGCGTGTGATATTTCAAACTGGAATTTTGAGAAAATCTTGATCAACAAACTTCACAAGAAAATGGTTTCTCTCCAGTGCGTTTTCATGTGAACTTTTAAACTGGTATTATGGGAAAATCTTGATCCACAAACTTCACAAGAAAATGCTTACTCTCCATTGACATTTTAAAATCCAACTTAAAGAAAATACTGATCCACAGACTTCACAAGAAAAGGGTTTCTCACCAGTATGGGTTTGCATGTGGCGTTTAAAAGATGACCCACCTGAAAATGCTGATCCACACACTTCACAAGAAAATGGTTTGTCTTCAGTTTGGGTTTGCATCTGCTCTTTTAAATAGGAATTTGTAGAAAATGCTGATTCACAAACTTCATAAGAATATGGTTTCTCACCAGTGTGGGATCGCATGTGGCTTTTCAAAGATGAACCATATGAAAATGCTGATCCACACACTTCACAAGAAAATGGTTTCTCTACAGTGTGCATTCCCATGTGATGTTTCAAATGGGAATTCTGGAAAAATCTTGCCTCAAACATTTCACACGAAAATGGTTTCTCTCCTCTGTGTGTTTGCATGGGACATTTCAAAATGGAATTGATAGAAAATCTTGATCCACAAACATCACAAGAAAACGGTTTCAGTCCAGTGTGTTTTTGCATGTGAACTTTTAAACTGGAATTATGAGAAAGTCTTGATCCACAAACTTCACAAGAAAATGATTTCTCTCCAATGTGTGTTTGCATGTTACTTTTTAAAATTAAACTTGAAGAAAGTGCTGATCCACAGACTTCACAAGAAAATGGTTTCTTACAAGTGTGGGGTAGCATGTGGTAGTTCAAATGTGACCCATATGAAAATCCTAATCCGCAGAGTTTACAAGAAGATGGTTCAACTACAGTCACCAAGTGTTTGTGTGTGTCTTTTTAAACTGGTATGCTGTGAAAAATCTAACCCACAATTTTTACAAGAAAATGTGTATTTTTTTTTCAGTAAAAGAAAATTCTTATTGACAGTCAATATGCATATCCAATGACTTCCAGCAAGAAATGTATCGTCAGTTTATCCCATACCACAGCAAGTGTCTCATCAGTCGGTACCTTAGTGAACAGACTCACTACATCCAAACTCACCATCTAGTTGGAACAAATGGAAGTATAACTGATTCTCTCCATGAAGTTCTCAACATATGATGAGGACTTATCGGTTAGGGGGCTGATGATCTTCACAAGGTAACAGCTCATTGGGTTACATGCTGGACCTTAGTTGCTGACAGCGGGTCTCAATGGAATACCATCCTTATGTACTTTTGGAAGACCGTATATGTGTGGTAAGTTGCTGAAATGTTGAGTTAGCAGTCTGTATTTTATTTGTGGTATCAGATCTTTGTTTTTACTGAGGATCTGTGAGTGTTTCCTTTCCGTTTTTAGGGTTGGGTCCTTCTTTACTTTACAATAGCCACCATTGCAAATCAAGTCTGCCAATTTGTTGAGTATTCCATCCTATCAATTACCACAGTTGCATTGCTTTTGTCTGCTGGGAGGATTAAGATATTATTATCATCCTGTCGCAAATTTCATGGCAAGTCTCTCAAATTTTGAAATATTTGGTTTAGAAGGCTTTGATTTCTCATGTGCTTGTCTCTATTTCAATTATAGCTCATCAGCCTGGGTATCGGGAATTTTCAAGGCTGCATCCTCAATAGGTGCAATTACGTCTAAGTAAGGCATCCACTTCATGCTGGTGTCGAAGTTGAAACTTTTGTTTAACACAACTTTTCAAGAGTCGATTGCCCAAGTTGATAATGGCTTTCATTGGTTAGTAATGGGCTTGGATTTTCATATTTTCAGTTTTCATCTTCTCCAACTTTGTCATTTGCTGCGTCTTGACCATGTGGAATTCCCGTTCATATGATTTATCCAGATATTGTTGGATTCAAGTTCTGTCTTCTATAATTGTTATTCTTTCCAGGAAGAGAGTAAGTTTGCATGAGAGTTCCGACCATATTTGATGTTTCTTCAGTTGGTTGTTGTGAAATCTGTCTTGGACCAATTCACATGCTCAAATCTTTTTCTAACTTTCTGCAACCTCCAGGAATTAACTGGAATATTCCATGTTAAACTTGGTGGAACTAGCTTGAAGTCTCGGCATCTGTATAGGAATGTATGATGGTTGGATGTTTGAGCCAATTCTTGATTTAGTCATTCTCTTTCCATTGATGTAATGTATCGGGTCCATACCGACAAGATATGAGTTGTCAGAAGGGAAAGCGTCTGCACTTATAGGATAAAGTTGAAATAGACGATAGAGATTAGCACTGGAGTATTAGACGTCATAAGGAATCAGCACGTATGTTGGACTACAGTGACCTGTTGAGTAGAGCATATACAGAGCTGAATACAATATGGGAACTAATAATGAAAACTTCTTAGATAAAAAACGAATTCAGAAAAAAATTATTTTCAGTTGGAATATGAGCTCACGTAAGAAAATCATACATAGTAGAGTAATCACAGTGTGAATATAACAATAAAAATAAAGTAAATAGTCCAAAAACCCTGAATGATAAAAGGAAAAATAATTATTTCCTACGGAAGTAATTAATAAAAACAATAGTAATAATGATAGCAATCTTGAAAGAGAATAAGTTATTTGTGCTTTTCTAAATTTCACTGAACTTGTTGTAAACAACAGAATTTAAAAAATTAAACTACAGTTGGCGCTATTACAATATCTTTCAGACTAATTCCCTTGGGAAAGGCATGAACACTTTCATTCCTTTCCTATAGGTTAAAATAGTATCACTGCTGTTCTTCTACAAGGATAGATTTACTATTAAATATACCCACAAGACTGAATGCCAGACTAATTCCCTTGGGAAAGGCATGAACACTTTCATTCCTTTCCTATAGGTTAAAATAGTATCACTGCTGTTCTTCTACAAGGATAGATTTACTATTAAATATACCCACAAGTCTGAATGCCAGATTAACTACCTTAGAAAAGGCATGAACACTTTCATTCCTTTCCTATAGGTTAAAATAGTATCACTGCTGTTCTTCTACAAGGATAGATTTACTATTAAATATACCCACAAGTCTGAATGCCAGATTAACTACCTTAGAAAAGGCATGAACACTTTCATTCCTTTCCTATAGGTTAAAATAGTATCACTGCTGTTCTTCTACAAGGATAGATTTACTATTAAATATACCCACAAGTCTGAACGCCAGTCTCACAATTACATTTGTATCCTTTTTCTGTTTTAGCTTTGCACTTTTCCTGGAAATAATATTATTCAATGTGAATTAATATTTTCAAAGTATATTCTTATATTTTGTAACAATATAAAAACACTAACTTAAATAGACGATAGAGATTAGCATTGGAGTATTAGACGATATTTCTTTAATTTTATTACTCGCAATTATTTACCAAGTGAATTATCATATTTACCCAACCCCTCCGCTCGGGTAGGATATGATACAAGGTCAATTTTTTAAGCGGAGTTTAACAGGTTTGAATTCAGAGTTTTCCTTCTCCTAGACTAGTTGCCTCACCAAGGCTGAAGAACCTAGTCTGCCCTACTATTTACCCATAGCTAAAGGGAGAATAATTGGATTCAAGTGAATTATAAAAACATCCCTGAAGTTCATGTATTTTCTTTAAGATAAAGAATTATCTGATGTTTGGATTCTTACGATCATTTTTTAATTAAAAAATAAGTAAATTTAATTGAAACGTTAATGAATAAATCAATTTCATGTCTTTGTAATTCAAAACACATTGAAACAAACGTTTCCATTAAAAATCAAATTAAATTTAAATGAAACTTTAATTTAACATCTTTTTAATTAACAACCCATTAAAAATAAAGTTGCAAAATGTTTTAAATGTTAAAATCTCATTTATCTTATAAAATAAACTTAACTGTCAACTCTCTGAATGCTCATCAAAGATAAATCTTTTTTATATATAATGTAAATTAATTAACAATTCCATCAACCAACACCTTGCCATGAAGTCATATCCTCAAATGATTGCATCTTATTTTCTAGAATCATTCAATGTCTTTGTGATTAACAACACATTAAAAAGAAAGTTGCAAAATGTTTTAAAAGTTAAAATTTTATTTATCTTAAGAAGAAAAAAAAAAAAAAAAAAAAAAAAAAAAAAAATCGGTTGCCAAGTCTATGAACATGCATTGAAAACCCATTTTTTTTCATATTTAATCTAAATTAATTAACAATTGCATCATCCAACACCTTGCAGAGACGTCATATCCTAAAATTATTGCATCATATTTTCTAGATTTATCACGTGTGTCAAAGGTCATTTCGGTTGACAAGACTTCATTTGTTTATTTTACATATCTTGTCTTCCCCAACGCTATTTCAACATGAGGGGTTAAACCTGCTTAACACCTTTGTACATGTATGACCTTTGCAAGGAACTAAACTTATATTTAAAGTCCATAGCTAACTTACAATTTTACCAAAAAAGCAAAGTAATTATCATTCCACTCTGAAAAGTGTTTCAGAGTGAAAAGAAAAATTAGATTATGATCAGTTTTTAAAATTGAGCTTAGCATTTAATCAGCAAATGAATTAAAAGTTATTTAAAGAATTTACAACAACAAAACTGGGATGAAGTGACAGAGGAGCCAAAGTTACATGTGTATAAATTTGGAATTGATCTTAAAGAGGATGACGTTAATAAATGTGAAGTTCTTCCTTTAATACAATACTAAGTAGGTTTTTGCTATCATGTTGTTTGTCAGAAAATTAAATACAATATTTGCAAAGATTTAATATTTGGAAGAGATAATGTGAAAGAAATACTAGAATTAAAGATATTTCCAAGGGTTTAACAGAAGTTCTCTCTTATATCCTAAAGATACAACTACAAATTTTTATTTGATATAATTATGTAGTCATTGGTAAGCTGATGAAAAAAGGAAATTAGTCAGGCATAAAACATGGAATGCTTTGGCAGATTAAGAGCTTCTTTTTCATTTTCACCTTTCTGATGTGGGTTACAATATAGAAAAAAATACAAAGAAATTTTGTCTGGAGATCAACAAATGCTCTTTTAAATAATTCAGTTATTGTTGTATTTAAGTAATAGTTAATTAATAATTAAAATATTTTAATTATCAAGTAAGAATTCGGTGGGGGACCCACCGAATTCTTAGGTCAGTGTTAGCAGATTAAATTTCCCTCAAACTATGAAAATTAAAAATTAAGAATAATGATTTAATTAAATAAACATAAAACATTATCAAGTGATTTCTTTTGACACCACCTCTTGATGGTCAATGAAAGTGGCAAACTTAATGATTCTGGTCAAGACGAGCGAAAGAGAAGGTCTGTTCGATTGTGACGTCACAAAAGTAGTGAATCAGTGAAACAGACGATAATCATAATGTAATGAAGAATTGTTGCGTTACAAGAAATAAAAAAGGCTTTTAGAAAAGATTTTAAAATTACATTTTAAAAATAAAAACAGGGTTGCATTTTAAACAGGACTTTATTTTATAATATAAAAATTATGTTATTATAAACAATGATTTAATTAGATTAATAGAAAACGTTATTTGAAAAGAGACTTTCTTGGAGTTTTTGTTGAAATTGAACTTGTAAGAGTAATTATTGTAATTTTGAAAGAGTTCTAAAAACGGAGATGAATTTTGTGTTTTGAGACGTGTCCATCACATGGGAATTGAAGTAAATGATTGAGAGAAATGTTAAGAATATTTGAAAGCATTGAAAATATTTATCTATGTTATAGTTAGTTTGATTTTTCTTTTACCAACTGATTTGGATGTTTTCATTTTTTTGTTAATAATTATTCTTTAAAGAATAATTAACACGGTAAGTAGCAAAAATATCAATTAAACGTTGAAATGAATAAAATTTACATAAATTAGTTAATTAGCTTACCAAATTAAGTATTCAGGTAAATTTTTACCCTTTAACCCATCGGATATTAGCGAAAGGTATCAATCAGGTTCTACTGACGAGCAGAGAATCTATTTTTCAAGGCTGTTTACATGTATTCGGCAATAATAATAAATATAATAAAATAGTCTTAAAAAGATTGCAGGAAATTTAATAGGCCAACACTGACCGAATATTTCGAGGGGGGATTTTGTTTATGTCACCCCCAACGATTAACACAGTTAGTAGCAAATGTATAATATCAATTAAATGTTGAAATATAATTTTTTCATATAAACCAAATCAGTTTACAAAAGATTTCAGATAGTTTTATATTCAATGAGGATAAATTCAAAAATCATAAAAAAAAAAAAAAAAATACGCAGAGCTTTCCTGCAAATTAAGTATTTTTGATTTGTAATATTTCAATGTGGGGAGGGGATTTTATTTAGGTCACCCCAACGATTAACACGTTTAGTAGCAAAAATAAAATATCAATTAAATGTTGAAACGAATAAATTAAAAAAAACTAAATCAGTTTACACAAGATTTCATATATTTTCATATTCAAACATGATAAAATCACAAATGATAAAAAAAATCAGTTTTCCTGCAAATTACGTATTTTTTATTTGTAAAGAAAAATAATAACCGAACGTTATACTTACTTTTTCTTTTGTCTGATTTCTTTTCCTTAGGGAGATACAACGTTAGAGAAAAGGGGAAAACTATATTTTAAATAAAATAACTGTGATGAACACTGAAGAGGGATTATATGATGAAAATTTTGATTTTTGTTTTAAAACTACTACTATTTCAATATGGCGTCAGGCTTCGCATGCTGGGAAGAAAACCCGGGTCAAGGGAAATTACTCTGTCTGATCATGCTTCTCCATAGTTTATACCCCTTCACCCATTGTTCAGAATAGTAATTTACAAAGCTCTTTGCTTCGATGTGGCACAAGGTCGAATGAATGGAGCACCCAATGAGAATCGAACTCACTCGTGTAGGTTTGCTAGTCAAGCTTGCTAACCGTTACACCACCAAAGGTGCCCCCCCCATTGTTCAGAATATTATGATTGTCTCTGTGACAAATCTTTTAAATCATTTGGTTGTTTTTTTATTCTTGTACTACATCAGGTGTTTTCTCTCAACAGGGACTCCGTTTGGGTAACCTCAGTTCCATTCAACATTTCTGTGCTTGGAGTCAAGCTAACTGGTCTACTTTCATGAGGGGTCAGTGTGACCATCCAGTCTGTGTCCCGATTTCTTTTAGTGTGTTTGCTCTTTCCATTACCCGAACTGTGTTTGAGTCTGGTCCTATCCGTTTCTTTACATGGTCCACATGTCGCCTTACCACTGTCGCAGACTCTACTTCTATTTCATATGACACTGGACCTGTCTGTCTATTGACTACCCTACCCTTCCATCTTGGTCCACATGTCGCCATACCACCGTCCCAGACTCTACTTCTGTTTCATAAGACACTGGACCTTGGTTTAAAATATCTGGGTTTTACCTTTGGGGGTACATACAAAGTGGCGTACATTCCTTTATAGGAGTCAACTGGCTACTCATAAACCAAACAAAACAAAAGAAACAAGCCCCATTTACAAGAAGGGATAAGATACTGATGTCATCAGCCAGTGGTATTTAGGAACGAATCATTAAGGAAACAAATCACTCCGCACAGGATGTCTTTTAAAAATATTAAATTCAGCCTGATTCCAGCTAGCAGACGATGCAGGAATACAACCAACTGCAGACGACTCAGGAACATTGCCCGCCTCTCTGCTTGAAAGCCCTTTTCATGGCTATTCAGAAAGTCTATTCAAATACCCCCTGAGACGGCACAATGCAGTAGACTCGACAACCAGCCTTTCAATCTAACAGCCCTTTTCAAGGCTAATTCAGAAAGTCTAACCTAATACCCCTGAAACGGCACCAGCTGCTACCTTCTTGCACCGGCGACCACTTCCCTGCAGAAGCAGCTACCACCCTGCTCTAGCAATCACCCTCCTGCACCAGTAGCTACCAGTTCTTCACCAGCAGCTACCAGTCCTCAATCAGCGACCACCTTCCTGCAGCAGCGATCACATTCCTCCATCAGAAGATACCAATTCTGCACCAGCAGCTACCAGTCTTGCATTAGCGACCACCTTCCCTGCAGAAGCAGCTACCAGCCCTGCTCCAGCAACTACCTTCCTGCAGCAGCGATCACCTTCTTGCACCAGCAACTACCAGTTCTGCACCAGCAGCAACCAGTCCTGAACCAGCGACCGCCTTTCTGCTGCAGCATTTGCTTTTCTGCACCATCAACTACTAACAGCTACCAGTCCTGAACCAGCGACCACCATCCTGCACCAGCCGATCGCAGTCCTGAATCAGCAACCACCTTCCTGCATCAGCAGATCGTAGTCCTGAACCAGCGACCACCTATCCAACGGATACCAGTCTTGTAACAGCTATCCAGACCTGCACCAGCTACTAGATCCTGCTCCAGCGATCACCATCCGGCCGTAGCGACTGTTCGCCGTACGCTATTCCGATTTACGATTCGCCATAATAAAGTTTGGCCTTTCGAAGCAACACCCTTATTTTGTCATTCTTCCCTAGTTCGTTGTCAATCACTTATATTTCTAAAGTTTACGGTGACCGGTATATTTATCGGCCTCTGCAAAAAGTGGTGACCCCAACGTGAGTTGACACAACCTGGAAGAATGGCATCGAGCGAGAACAACATAAACATGACTGCATCATTCGTGCCATTAACAGCTTTCAATGAACACAATATAAAAATGTGGTTTGTATAACTCGAAGCCATTTTCGTCACACAGAAAATCACCTCTCATGCTGCCAAATTCGCGACCTTAGTTCCAGTACTACCTCCCTCAATAGTGGAAGAAGTAGCAGATATCCTGGAATCTGTACCAGAGCACGAGCCGTACACACACCTCAAAGAGGCCATATTGAAACGTACCGGCCGCTCTGACGAAGAAGCCCTTCGAAGACTATTTAGAAACGTCACCCTTGGAGACAGACCTCCACCCTAGCTGTTACGCCATATGAAGACGACCCTGGGACAACTCAAATGGCAGAACCTATCCTTCAAGGATTTTGGATGGAGAAATTGACATCCATTATCATTCAAATCCTCGCCCCAATTGTTGGACATCTATCATTAGACCAACTAGCCGATTCGGCTCATAAAATATTCTCAAACGGGGAGAATAACATAAACCAGGTCCATACACCGACGGACAGAGAGGAACCCTGGATGAAGGCGATAGCCGCCCTTCAAAAACAAATTGAACAACTGCCGCTTACCATGCGCAGTCGACCCAGAAGCCCATGTCCTTTCTAACGGAACAACAAAGTCGACCTCGCAACTCTAGCCGAAGAAGACACGGAGACCGAGACATGTTATTTCCATACCAAATTCGGATCCAGAGTCCGTAAATGTCAGCTACACTGCAAATATCGACAGAACCAGGAAAAACGACACAGTCAGCAGGTAATGGCGACAAACTCTGCTGGTAATAACCATCCTTGTCGCTTATTTTACGTGTGGGATCGCAAAAATGAATCGAAGTTCCTTGTCGACACGGGAGCACCAATCAGCGTCATCCCATACAAGAATGAACCCTCAGCCAAGCCCACCCTATTTAGATTCCAAGCCGCAAACGGTTCGCCCATCGAAATCTACGGAAACAAGGCTATCACGCTGAACATTGACATGCATCGCGATTACACCTGGTCATTCATCATAGCGAACGTTTAAATGCCCATCCTTGGCACAGATTTCTAGGCACACTATGATCTGGCAGTCCACATGAACTCCGGAAGCCAGTCGGAAAATACAACAAACATCAAAACGACAGGAACTCGGACACATCACAACACCACCGGGATCACTGTGGCAACCTACCATAGGTTTGGTTTGGTTTCTTTGTTTTAATGGCATATCAACTCTTTTTAGGTTGGCTAGAGAAAAACGTGCACTTGTGAAGACTGCCTCCAAAAACTATCAACAGAACCCAACAAATACAAATGCACGAGAACTAGAAAAGGCGCAACATCAATTAACAAGAATATACCTAAAAGAACAGGCAGAATACGTACAAAATCAGATAGATAAGATTAGAGACTCGGTGGAAGATAGGCAATCCAGGATAGCCTGGCAAACAATAAACGAAGTAAGTGGAAGGAAGAGCACAGCCAAAGCAAAATTGAAAGCTGCAAGCCAACAAGAAAGAATAAAACTGTGGGAACAGCATTTCAAAAATCTACTAGGAAACCCACCGGAAATAACGGATGAACCGATCACCAGAATTATTAGTAAGCAATTAGACGTAAAACTAGGTCCTTTCACCAAAGAAGAACTCGACACGGTTCTCAGAAGAATTAAAAATAGGAAAGCGGCGGGGCTAGACGAGATCCCCCCAGAAGTGTGGAAGACGAGACAATTCGACGATATACTGCTCCGGCAATGCAACGCAGTCTATAGTCAAAATAGGATAGAACGATGGACGAAGGGATGCATCCTTCCATTCCCTAAAAAAGGCGACCTCGGACTAGCCAAGAACTACCGAGGGATAACACTTACATCCATAGCAGCCAAAATCTACAATGCCCTACTACGAAACCGCATAGAACCCAAAATGGAAAACATCCTTAGGAAAAACCAAAATGGCTTCCGGAGAAATAGATCCACAACCTCACAAATACTGACCATTCGTAGAATCCTGGAAGGCGTTCAGGCAAAAAACTTACAGGCGACATTACTATTTGTCGACTTTACCAAGGCCTTCGATTCCATACACAGAGGGAAGATGGAGCAAATCCTACTAGCTTACGGCCTACCAAAAGAAACCGTAGCAGCGATAATGATTCTCTACAGAAACACCAAAGTAAAAGTACGTTCACCAGATGGAGACACGGAATACTTCGACATTGTTGCAGGAGTACTACAAGGAGACACACTAGCCCCGTACCTCTTTATCATCTGTCTAGACTATGTGCTTAGGACTTCGATCGACAAAATCAGAGAAAATGGCTTTGAGCTGACTAAGAGAAGAAGCAAAAGGTACCCCGCAAAAACAATCACGGACGCCGACTACGCTGATGACTTGGCGTTACTAGCGAATACGCCTAATCAAGCAGAGACACTACTACATAGTCTGGAACGAGCTGCAGCTGGCATTGGCCTACATGTCAATGCAAACAAAACCGAATATATGTGTTACAACCAAACAGGCAACATTGCCACACTAGACGGAGCCTCTCTGAAACTAGTCGACAAATTCACCTACCTAGGAAGTAGCGTCTCATCAACCGAGAAGGACATCGACACACGACTGACGAAGGCATGGACAGCTATCGATAGGCTCTCGATCATATGGAAGTCGGACCTAACAGATAAAATGAAACGCAGTTTCTTCCAGGCAGCGGTTGTGTCGATACTGCTATATGGATGCACCACATGGACGCTTACGAAGCGGCTGGAGAGGAGGCTGGACGGAAATTACACAAGAATGCTGAGAGCAGTATTAAACAAGTCCTGGCGACAACACCCCACGAGACTCCAACTATACGGACACTTGCCCCCCATCACAAAAACTATACAAGTTCGACGAACCAGACACGCAGGACACTGCTGGAGAAGCAAGGACGAGCTCATAAGCGATGTACTCCTGTGGACCCCCACTCATGGTTGTGCAAGAGTGGGACGACCAGCACGAACTTACATACAGCAGCTATGTGAGGACACGGGTTGTAATCCTGAAGACCTGCCGGAGGCGATGAATGATAGGGAGAAATGGCGAGAGACGGTCAGGGATATCCGCGCAGGCGGCGCGACATGATGATGATGATGAATGCCAAAGCCATTCTTCTCCTAGAAGAACAGTGGTGATACTATTTATCCCATAGCTGGGAGGATAAGGGGGTTCATACCTTTCTCAAGGGTATTTGCCCGAAAGTGAACGTAATAGCGCGACTGGAGTACGAACTCGCGTACTACGATTCCGCAACCTACCATAGTCGAGAATATCTGGACATACTGAATCAGCATTCGGATCTATTATGACCAATGAAATATACTGGTTCAAACACACACTAGATAAAACACTATATAAGAACGTCTGAACAACCAGCATACTTCCACCCTCGACGACTACCGCCACAGAAATTACAATCCGCCAAGAAGGAATTTGACCAGATTCTACGCAATGGTATAATCCGACCGTGAGACAGTCCATATGCTTCTCCGTTACACCTGGTTCCCTAACCTGGGAGCACTGATTTACGAATCGACACGATTACAGACGCCTAAATGCGTCAACCATCCTGGACCGATACCCCGTACCTCACATCCACGACTTCGCGTCCGGATTACAAGGCGCAACCGTCTCCTCAAAAATAGACCTAACTAAGGCCTACAATCAGATTCCAGTAACACCAGAGGACCTACCAAAAACTGCTGTCACAATACCATTTGGCTCGTACGAATTTTGGTTTGCGTAATGCAGCGCAAACATTTCAGAGGCTAATGGACGAAGTATTGCGTAGACTATCATTTGAGTACACGCATACATCGATGACATCCAAATAGCCAACACGGATGCTACCTCACATAAACAGCACTTGAATGAAGTTCTGCGACACCTAACACACTACGGCTTCCAAATTAACCTAGACAAATGTGTATTTGGATCTACACACATAGACTTCCAGGCCATCACACCGATGTGTAGTGGAAAGAAAATTTCGTATTTTGGTTTGGCGCGCAATTTAATTCGACACTTAATTTCACCCAATCAGAATGACCTATCCTATTCATCCCGGACCTCCTTTTTCCGGGCAGCTGCAAATTGGGTAAGCTGCCAAACACACTATCTTTGGCTGGAGAACGCCGGCCAGTGCAGACGTCACACTGGCCGTTTCTTCAATAGCAGCAGCAGCATGGACACATGAGGGAACCTATCTAATTTATGGATTCTTCGCAAGGAATCCCAGTTGAATATAAATTAGATACATTCAACATGCCTTGCACAGGCACAACTTTATGTCACCCCCAAAATTGGCTATGTCGATGCGATGCTTTTATTCCACTCTCGACACCTAGCTCTCAATTCACCTCTGGGCCACTTTAATGGAAACAACGCACGCCTTCTCCCCAATTTACCAGACACACAAAAACTGGTGACTCCAATTCCTCCAACGGCAACATGTTTTTCGCTAAACTACGGCGAACACAATCCCTTGCACGTCCGACGACACACGCTGCCATCTCAACCTTCTCATAAATCCATTTCGTCTCCCTACTGTATCTTTACTCACAACCTTTCCACGAGTCCTGCATCACAAACCCAAACTACATTTTCCAGGCTGCAAATAAAACTTATTCCTAAAAACGCATTTCGACTATCGGCATCTTACTTCTTTATCCTTTCTTTTATTTACTTTACAAACTCAGCGAGGAAGTAACTAAACGCGCACGTTACACCATCTTCCTCGCTAAACACAAACAAAACTTCCCCCTCGTTAAAAATAACAACAAATTTTAAGGCTAAAGATGATAATGGAATCGCCCCACAACCAGAGATCAAAGCCATTCAAGAGTTCTCTGTCCCAATCGGGGGATGCAATTCCAGTCACCCCTTTTCACAGAATTCAATCATTTTCTGGAGGTAAAACACATACGCACAACGGCTTATCATCCTTGCGCCAATAGCCTTGTGGAGAAATTTCATAGATCTCTAAAAACCTCTGTAGCAACGAGAAACGACACAAGAAATTGGGTTGACGATCTCCCGTTAATCCTGCTATCGCTGAGAAATACGACAAAGGAAGGCTTAGGGTGCTCAGCAGGTGAACATGTCTTTGGCGCCCCCCTTTCACTAACAGGGCAGTATTTCTCACCTGGTAGGGACCTAAAACCAACGACAGATTTCGCCCAAGAGTTACTTTGCAAAATGGCTAAACTAGCATACACTCCACCGAGACACAAATCTTCAGATGTATACGTTCCTCACCACTTACAAGAATACGAATTCGTCTTTGGGAGGAACGATACAATTAGACGCCCTCTCACTCCAACATATTCGGGGCCATTGAAGGTACTCAACTGCCCTGACAAACACATTTACAATTAGGCGCGGTAATAAAAAGGACACCGTCTCTATTGATCAGGTTAAAACCGCTTTTATTGAGAAGGCAGACCCTTCAACCAACACTCCATCAGACACATCTGCAGATTCATCCGAACCTTCATCCGAAGTGCAACCTGATGCAGCAGCACCCACAGACACAAACCAAGTCTGGATGGAAGGTAACCTTCCCAAGAAAATTTAAATCATATATTTACTTCTCAACATTCTTGTGTAGTTGCCGTCTAGTTTCTTCTCCAGCCGTTTAGTTAGCGTCCATGTAGTGCATCCATATAGCAGTATCGATACAACCGCTGCCTGGAAGAAACTGCGTTTCATTTTATCGGTCAGGTCTGATTTCCATATAATCGAGAGCCTATCGATAGCCGTCCATGCTTTCGCCAGTCGCGTGTCGATGTCTTTTTCGGTTGATGAGACGCTAGCAATATTGAACAAGTCCTGACGACAACACCCCACGAGACACCAACTATACGGCCACCTGCCTCCCATCACGAAAACTATACAAGTTAGACGAAGCAGACACGCAGGACACTGCTGGAGAAGCAAGGACGAGCTCATATGGACCCCACATATGGCCAAGCAAAAGCAGGACGACCAGCTCGAACTTACATATAGCAGCTATGTGAGGACATAGGATGTAACCCTGAAGACCTGCCGGAGGCGATGAATGATAGGGAGAAGTGGCGAGAGAGGGTCAAGGACATCCGTGCTGGCGGCACGACATGAGGATGATGATGATGATTACTTCTAATTGATATGATCAGTTATCTCAGAGGAAGGCCTTATCGTAGTCAACCGGCTACTCATAAACCAAACCAAACAAAAATAAACCCCACTTCCAAGAAGGGATGAGTCACTGATGTCGTCAGCCAATAGAATTTAGGAAGGAGTCATTAAGGAACCGAATTGCTCCGCACAGGATGTCTTTTTTAAATATTAAATTTAACCGGTATTTCTAAGGACAGTCCTCGACTAATGGATAAAATAAATAGTAATAAAAGAAACATCGTCCAAGTAGAATGAAGTTTTTTCACTAGTATTTAGTAATAATAAGCAAACTCATTCTACTTTGACCACAGAGAGTTGTAGCGCACTTTAGATATAAAAGCGGCGGTATCAACCAGGTCATTTCAGTTTTGGCTGGACGTCAGCCAAGGGTGTAGGAGAAATCCGATTCTCTCCTGGTCGCTCTACGACCGAAGTCTAATCAGCAGCAGCTGCCCATGAAGCACAGCTAAATGCTTCCCCCAAAGCCGACGTCCTGATTTCAGCAGGAATACAACCAGCCGCAGACGACGCAGGAACATTGCCAGACTCTCAGCTTAAAAGCTCTTTTCAGGGCTATTCAGAAAGTCTATTCAAATACCCGCTGAGACAACACAATGCAGCAGACTCGACTACCAGCCTTTCAATCTAACAGCCCTTTTCAAGTCTAATTCAGAAAGTCTAACCTAATAACCGCTGAGACGACCCCAACAGCTACTTCTCTACATCGACGACCACTTCCCTGCAGCAGCAACTTCCAGTCCTGCACCGGTGACCACGTCCCTGCAGAAGCAGCTTCCAGCCCTGCTCCAGCAACTACCTTCCTGCAGCAGCGATCACCTTCTTGCACCAGCAACCACCAGTTATGCACCAGCAGCTACCAGTCTTGCACCAGTGACCACCTTCCTACAGCAGCGATCACCTCCCTGCACCAGCAACTACCAGTTCTGCACCAGCAGCTACCAGTCCTGAACCAGCGACTACCTTCCTCCACCAGCAACTACTAGCAGCTACCAGTCCTGAACCAGTAACCACATTCCGGCACCTGCAACTATGAGCAGCTACCAGTCCTGAACCAGTGACCACCTTCCTGCACCAGCAGCTACCAGTCCTGAACCAACGACTAGATCCTGCTCCAGCGATCACCATCTGGCTGCAGCGACTGTTCGCTGTACGCTATTCCGATTCACGATTCGCCATAATAAAGTTTGGCCTTTTGAAGCAACAACCTTGTTTTGTCATTCTCCCCTAGTTCATTGTCAATCACAATATTTAAAAAGTTTCCAGTGACCGGTATATTTATCGGTCTCCACAACAGGTTTGTAAAATGTGAATTGCTGATTCCTTGTCATAAACACGACTTGAAAGCATAAGGCGATTCATCCTTAACGAAAACGTCCGAAATAAATCTAATGAAGAGGGAAGTTATGGTTGACCCAATTACCGACCGCTGGAGCATTTTTTTTTCAACTAACTTTTCATTAGTGAAGATGCTCTTCTGCAAAAGATCCCAAAATATTTTTTATTCAATCAGTCAAATTGATCCATTCAATCTTTTTAACCAGTTACAAGTCAAATCTACGCAGTCAGTTTTAAATCTCTCAAAACTAGGGCTCCTCCAGGGGTATTGTTATATTTAGCGTATGGTAGCAAGGAAAAGACAAACACAGGTTGAAAGTTTTTAAACAATCATATTAATAAAAAGGGAAAACATGGTGATAAAACAAAGAATCAACTGTACAAATTTGTAGCGTACAATATCAAGTGAAAGAGTGAAACGTGGTGTGTGTGTGTGAAACCAGAGTTCATGGACGGTCAGGTCTGTTATAAATTAAGAAACTCACTTGGTGGTATGGTTGTATAAGGGTGGTAAGGGTATCAGATTATCTTGGTAGTTGTAGGAGTCGTGGACGGGGTGGCGTCGTAGCTAAGTCAGCAGTGGTTCACAGCAGGTGGTGTGTCAAAATCTGTCAGAGTTCAGATGAGTTCTTATGGCCATGGCGTGTTCTTCCCTTCATCTCTCGGTAGGCCAGCCTGACGGCTTTAAAGATTTTCGCTGCTTAAGTAGTTACCTTTTGGATCAAGTCGGTTCTGGGAATTTTTTTAGGGGGAAGATTTATGATTGGCTGAAAAAGGGTATTTTATTAATGTGAATTAATTTCTTGCATTCTCGCCCGGAAACTCTGTGCAGAGCCTCTTGCGCAAAGATACATTTTATTCATTGTCTCGGCAGCAGCCGTCAGCGTAACATCCGGTCGAATGCTACACTTCTCCAGCCCCGTGTACGTTTTTGAATGAAATCGTAAATTGGGAGACATCTGAATCTTGCTATATAACAGTATATTTTTTTTATTACAAATGATCCAAAAATATTTTTTATACAATCAGCCATATTTATCCATTTAGTCTTTTTAACCTGTTTTGAGTCAAATCTGCATCGTCAATTTTAAATCTCTAAAACGTAGGCCGCCTCCTTTGGTATGATCACTAGCAAACTCTTACGAATGAGTTCGACTCTCGTTGGGGGTCTTATTCATGAAGCCTCGTATCACATCTAAACAAAAAAGCTTACTAAATTACTAAACACAACAGCAAAAACTCAAAACAAGATAAACAGTTATTAAAAAATGTAAATAAAATCTAATTCTTCATGGAATTATCTTTAAAAAATGTAAAAATAATTTACGTACGTTTATTTTCTGAGTTGAATGAACTGATGGAAATGGAGGTTGATTTAAAAAAAAAAAAAATTTATTGTCGTCAAAATTTCGACGTAGTATATCTTTAAAAAGAAACTTCATCTTTCGTTGCTTTAAAATTTCGTTGTATGAAGAAAAGAAAAAATAAAAGCAATCCGATTTATCTCCCTTTGGTTTTTCTCCTTGGAAAATATTTTTTGCATCTTTTGTTATTGAATGGCGGTTTTTGTATTTTTTAGTTTAATCCAACCAAATGAATAAGTTTTAGTTTTATTTCAAATTTTACACTTTTTCTCTTTTCTCTAATGTTGCATTGTCGAAAGGAAAAGAAATCAGACGGAAGTAAGTATAACGTTTTATTATTTTATTTCATTAATCATTTGTAAGAAAGTCTTGTTTTTATTCACAAAGAAAAATTAAGAGAAAATATTTTTAAATATGGGAAACTATTTTCTTATTTGTGAATCTAAAAAAACTGAAAATTATTTTTGCCAAATGTAAAACTAAAGAGAAGATTTTTTAAAAATAAAATGATGGCTACTTATCTATGAATAAATATATGAAAATAACAATGTTTGTAAAATATTTCATATTAAAATCACTCAGTTCGTTTATTTAATTTTAGCAAATGTTGAGGTAAATCTAAAAAGTATTTAAGAATCATTATAAAACAGGATTCAAATTTGCAAAGTAATTTTCTTTTTTTTATGATAAACTTTGTGCGATTATCGTTTAATTAAAATGATACGAAATAAACGTTTTGAAGGTTGTTAGTTTTTTTTATTTTAATAAAATATACGGCAGACGGTATCAAGTACTGAGAAAAATGTCTGTTAAAAAAAGATCTTTTTTTTTTTTTTCAGTCATTTTTATTTTTAAGTAAAAATTATTAAAGGTTTTACATGTTACAAAATCATTTATATTGCTGCAATCAACTCCCTTTTTTTTCAAGGGATTTAGTGAAGAAAACTTTTTTAAAGGATTACTTTTGTTTTTAACTAAAATATACTTATTGTTTTAAATGTGTTAAAATTCTAAATTGCCCGACTGCTTCTGTGCACAGGGATAAGCCCCCACGTCCAGGATATGACACTAAACAATTTAATGATGAGGTTCCAGTTTTGCTAGAGCTTTGGGGAATTGCCATCACTCCCAGGGCCACTCTGGGCTGGAGTGATAGCACCTGAGAGGGTCCTATCTATGGGTCTAATACAAGCAAACTGTCTTGAGACTTTGTTCTAATGCAAAACTGAATTGCTTGAAATAGATCTGTTTTGACATTTAACTGAATGTAATATTGTTTATATCTATAAAAACGGATTTGGCATTAATAACCTACAGTGGTTGATATGCCATAATTTTGTGTTGTATCTAATAAATACCATCTACATTGTCATAGAAATTATCTTGGCAAATATTTCAAGCTTTCTTTTAACTAACTTTATTTGGGTCTTCTGAAAATACATAATATTTTTAATTGAAATAAGTCTTTTTTCTCAAAGGTAATTTTTTCATTAATGGTGAAGAATATTTTTCTTTCTTTTTGTGACCTAATAAAACATATCTTTTTTTACATAATATTGTTTGGTTTGTTTTTTTATGGCACATCAAATATTGTAGGTTATTTAATGCCAAATGAATTTTTATACATATAAACAGTTCTATTTAAAACCATTCAGTTTGTGGTCCTATAAGTTCATGTGACCTAATAAAGACATATCTTTCTTTACATAATATAGTTTGGTTTTTATGGCACATCAACTATTGTTGGTTATTTACTGCCAAATTAATTTTTATACATATAAACAGTTCTATTTGAAACCATTCAGTTTAGTATAAGTACACAGTTTAGTTCTATTTGACCCATTGATAGGACCTTACCAGTTCCTACTACTTTGATCCAGAGCGGACCCTGGAGTGATGACATTGAAGGAGTACTCCACATTCCTCAAAACTCCAGCATTACCGAAGCCTCACCATCAGATGTTTAGGGCCATATACAGGACACTCTTTGGGGGAAGTCTTAGCTCTCTGCAGAGATGCAGTTTATTTTCAGCAACATTAAATGACTGGGCCATTTTTATAATATGCAAATCATATGCATCGGCAGATATAAGGTATTGTTCTGTCAGCTACGATCGCAGAACATTGCTGTGGGCTAGGAAGTTCAAACTTCTCTGTGGCTCAGATTGATAGCCTTACACCAGACTAACTTTTACTTATCAAGTCTAAATTATAGTGATCTGTTTTTTGTATATTACACTGTAAAAAACTTAAATCTTATCTCTACACTTGGGAAAGGCATGAACTCACCTCTACATCTATTCATGGGTAAGAGAGAGTAGATTGAGCTCTGTAGCCTTGGTAGACAACTGATCTAGAAGAACACCAACTCCTAATTTAAATTTTATTCATGTACTGGGTAAAATTAGTGTATCAAAAGAAAAATATATTTACCTATCTTTTTTAATATAAGTATATGTCCATTTAATCGGTCCACTGGCATAATGGTTCAAGTGTTTACCAATGACCCGTGAGACCAGTGTTCAATCCCAGGTTGAGTCATACCAAAGACTCTAAAATAGAGCGTTAGAGCCTGCAAGGACAGCCCCTTGAGGCTCAATGAGCACTGGTTTGTGCATGTGTCACATGAATGCAGGCTTCCATGTCAGATGGTGTCGACTGACCGTCACTGGAACTAAGACACACACCAACCTGATCCACGTATCAGTGAGTGTGGCCAGCCAAAATGTGTCCGAACCCAGTCAGTGGGCCAGGACTACAAGTCAAAAAGACAATAGAGACCCTGCACTGCAATTAAATTGCAACCGGTAATTATACAGAAATACCTCCGCTTATAGGCCAGCACCCAATCACAACCCAGGAAGTGGACTTGCCCATGTGCACACAATAGGATACTCCAGTATACCATAGATTACTCTCCTTTTGGAGTTCAGCTCATTGCTCAACTGAGTGCTATTAAAAACTTGCTAAACTCCATATTAGTTAATTAGATTAATTTTCTCTGTTGAGATCCATCAAATTGAAATCTAAGTAAATCATTAACAGAAATGATCACTATATTTCTAATTATTCAAAATATTTATATAAAACTTTTTCTGTGAACAATTTTGTTTTATTATTTTAATCAAAATCAAAACTAAAATGTCAAAGAAGATATTTAAAATGTTGTAATAAGTTTTAAGTAAATTGAAGTGATTTAAAAGGAAACAATACACCATGGAATTTCCTATATTTTAACTATCAGAATGATTAAGTCAATTTATGAAATCCTAATAGAATTTAAGAACAACAGATTCTCGAAAATCTTGGCTTCATTGATATTTGTGAATGAACGTAAATTTTCAGCTGAGTGTACAAAACAAATTATATTTGGTACTTGTTCACTTTGGTAGTCCCAAGAAAATTATGATTGTTATGATAGGTGGAGTTTTTAGTACTTTTTCTGTTTTTACCGAAATTATTTGAAGCAACAATTCAGGTAAGAAAAGAATCAGTAAATATTTAGTTCAGTGATTATTAAATTTTGGTTGAAATCTTTTTTTTTTTTTAACAAAGCAATTTAATGTGTTTATTTAAAAGTGTCTTTTTCATGAGTGGAAAATGACTTCATTTTCCTTAAAAATGATGAGACTCAAAGTTGAGGGTTCAATTTGCAATGATTGTATTATGCCAAACCGAACTTTGTCTTTATGACACAAGATATTCAATTTCATTTAAATTTATTCACCAGCGGTACTAATGTACAGCTTAACTGGACCCTGACTTTGTGTCCTCTATCAAAGATAATTTCTACAATGATTGTATAATGCCAAACTGGACCCTGACTTTGTAAACTCTATCAAAGATAATTTCTACAATGATTGTATAATGCCAAAGTGGACCCTGACTTTTTGTCCTCTATCAAAGATAATTTCTACAATGATTGTATAATGCCAAACTGGACCCTGACTTTGTGTCCTCTATCAAAGATAATTTCTACAATGATTGTATAATGTCAAAGTGGACCCTGACTTTGTGTCCTCTATCAAAGATAATTTCTACAATGATTGTATAATGCCAAAGTGGACCCTGACATTTTGTCCTCTATCAAAGATAATTTCTACAATGATTGTATAATGCCAAACTGGACCCTGACTTTTTGTCCTCTATCAAAGATAATTTCTACAATGATTGTATAATGCCAAACTGGACCCTGACTTTTTGTCCTCTATCAAAAATAATTTCTACAATAATTGTATAATGCCAAACTGGACCCTGACTTTGTGTACTCTCTCAAAGATAATTTCTACAATGATTGTATAATGTCAAAGTGGACCCTGACTTTGTGTCCTCTATCAAAGATAATTTCTACAATGATTGTATAATGCCAAACTGGACCCTGACTTTGTGTCCGATATCAAAGATAATTCCTACAATGATTCTCTAATGCCAAACTGGACTTTGTCTTTGTGTCTATTATTATGACACTAGACATTCAATTTAATTTTATTTTCCTGACCAACTGAATAAACAATTTGATTTATTTTGATAAAAGAAATTTCTTTAAATTATTTGTTTCCTTAAAATGTTTTGTACTGAAATAAATTAATTTCTTTCATCATAAAATCCAAATTATTCCTTGCACTGATTATTATTATTATCCTCATTATTTGTAGTAGTAGTAGTAGTACTACTACTACTACTGTTAAAAAACTATTTTGATTGTTGAAATATTTTAAAAGCAAAGAAAAAAATAACTTGTATTTTAATTTATTTTCATTCTACTGCTTGAAATAAATTCAGTGAAATAAAAGTACACATACCACATCCGTGTTGGGTGTTGATTGTCAGTGAATTACAAAATCAAAATCTGCTGGTTCTTATTGATGAGTGCCTAATTAAGAACATTGATCTATGGCATCAACTGCATTTCTCTTGGGACCCTCAAAGTGAACAAATATTCTAAATCTTTTTAAGGGGATTTCTTTCTCTATTTTATCAATAAATCTTTCATTACATACATTCTGCTGTTGTGCAGGAGAAAAGGTATTTTTATTTTTCATTCAATTGAAGATGATAAAATGTCTATCAGAAGTTTTTTGTTTTCTTTGTAAAATGTGGAAAGAATTTTCTCTTCTATTTATCGTTAATAGAGTATGCTTTTAATTCTGATAAATCTTTTGCTAAATTAGAAAAATTACTGTATTTCTATTACATTCTATTAAATATGCTTCCTTATTTGTTGAACACACAACAATTCTATTTACAATTTATCATAAACTAAATATACGATGTGCTGCAGTTGAAATAAAAACTAATTGTATTCGTATAATTACAAATAATGTGTAAAGCTTTTGTTTTTTATTTGTTTCAATAATATTTAATTTTTCTTCATTTACAGACATCATCTGTATTGGTAAAGGATAATTTAGAAACTGAAGATCCATTCCAACACATACATATAATTCAGAATTGAAAACAAATATAAAAAAGACACACTGAAGAGGATGCAATTTTTCAAATGCTGGTTCGCAGTGACCCACTAGGAAGTAATTTTGTGAATTCTGTGATTAAAGATTTCCCAGGAGTTCTGATTTGAAAAAATACATGCAAACACACATAGGAGGAAAAGCAATTTCATATGAAGTCAGCATTTTAATTGGTCAATAGTTAAAAAAAAAACACATGGAAATTCACACTGGGGAGAAAGCATTTTCTTGTGACATCTGTAGATCAGCATTTTCCACAAGTTCCTGCTTAAAAAGGCACATGCGAATTCACACAGGAGAGAAACCATTTTCTTGTGAGGTATGTGGATCCAAATTTTCTAGAAATGGTATTTTAAAAATCCACATGCGAACACACACTGGGGAGAAACCATATTCTTGTAAAGTCTGTGGATCAGCATTTTCTAGAAATGATCGTTTGAAAACACACATGCGAACACACTCTGGAGAGAAACCATTTTCTTGTGAAATCTGTGGGTCAGCATTTTCACATCTCAACAGTTTGAAAAGTCACATACTTACACACACAAGAGAAAAACCATTCTCCTGTGAAGTGTGTAGATCAGCATTTTCTTCAAATTCTTATTTGAAAAAGCACATGCGAACACACACTGGAGAAAAACCATTTTCCTGTGAAATATGTGGATCAGCATTTTCTTTCAGTTCTTATTTGAAAAAACACATGCTAACACACACTGGAGAGAAACCATTTTCTTGTGAAGTGTGTGGATCAGCATTTTCTAGAAATAGTTCTTTGAAAAGCCATATGCGCACCCACACAGGAGAGAAACCATTTTCTTGTGAAGTCTGTGGATCAGCATTTACTAGAAGTTCTCAGTTGAAAAACCACTTGCAGACACACACTGAAGATAAAACATTTTTCTGTAAAGTCTGTGCATCAGTATTTTCTACAACTTCTAATTTGAAAAAACACATGCGAATGCACACTAGAGATAAACCATTTTCTTGTAAAGTCTGTGGGTCAGCATTTTTTACAAATTCCTGCTTAAAAAGACATATGCGAACACACACAGGAGAGAAACCATTTTCTTGTGAAGTGTGTGGATCTGCATTTGCCGCAAGTTGTATTTTAAAAGCCCACATGCGAACACACACTGGAGAGAAACCATTTTCTTGTGAGGTGTGTGGATCAGCATTTTCTATGATGGGTACTTTGAAAGTCCACGTGCGAACACACACTGGAGAGAAACCATTTTCTTGTGACATGTGTGGATCAGCATTTTCCAGGAATTCCCATCTGAAAATCCATATGCAAACACACACTGGAGAGAAACCATGTTCTTGTAAATTCTGTGGATTAGCATTTTCTACAAGTTTCTGTTTAAAAAAACACATGCTAACACACACAGGAGAGAAACCATTTTCTTGTAAAGTTTGTGGAACAGCATTTTCTACAAGTTCCTCCTTAAAAAAACATATGCGTATACACACAGGAGAGAAACCATATTCTTGTCAAGTTTGTGGATCAGCATTTTCTAGAAGTGATCATTTAAAAACACACATGAGAACCCACACTGGGGAGAAACCATTTTCTTGTGAAGTCTGTCCATCAGCATTTTCACATATCAACAGTTTGAAAAATCACATGCTAACACATACTGGAGAGAAAGCATTTTCTTATGAAACTTCCTGATCTGTATTTTCTACAAGATCCTACATAAAATAAACCCATGTGAACCCATATGGGAGAGAAACCATTTTTGTGACATGTGATATTCTCTTTTCTTTCCATGTCAAATTAATGTTTAATAAAGAGGACTGTAATCCACATTTTGATTTTGGCTTCCTTTCTCTGCTGCTTGAATCTATTGATGACCTGGCAAGTCTGTTTGTCAATCTCGCAGGACTTCAGTTTGAATCCGCACTTAACACATTTCTAATTTAAAATATTCATGCAAAGTTTCACAGGAGAGAAACCATTTATTGTTAAGTCTGTGAATCAATATTTTCCGTGAATTCTAGATTAAAAACATATCTGTTAGCACAAAAATGAAGACAAACCATTTTGTTGTCAAGTGTGTGAATGAGCATTTTCAGAGTATTTAAAATTATATAAAAAACGCAAATACATACAAGAGAGAAACCATTTTCTTGATAAGTGTGTGGATAAGCATTTTCAAATCATTCAAATATTAAAAAAAAAAAACACATGAGAATACACACAGAAGTGAAACAATTTTCTTGTTAAATCTGTGGATCAGCATTTGCACAAAAATCTCATTTAAAAAGGAAATTTCTTCTCCCTACTTACACCATGCAGTCATTTTTGCATCGTTGAAGGAATATGGAATATTCATTCGTCATTCTTTGTTTATTCTATTTGCCTGCTTCATCTAAAGATCGTGTGTGTGTGTGTTGAAACTTGGTCTTTAGATTGATGTGAAGGTTTTATCCTATTATGAAGGCCAGTATTTAAGCACTTTTTTTTCAATTATATGATTTTGTCATTTGATTATATGCATATAGTCATTATAATCCACAGGCAGACTGTTTCATTGTATCACAACTTATCAGTGTGGCTAGACACGCAAGATGGTTCAAGCTGGAATTTAAATCCTTCTGACTTTACACCAGTGTGATATCTTACCATACAGCCATCAGCAATCTCAGCGTAAGAGAATGGATTTTAACACATACGTACCCTTTTACTTTTGTTTACATATACGCTGAGCATATTCTACAAGTGATGGTTTAAAAGCATATGCGAACACACTCTGGAGAGAAACCATTTTCTTGTCAAATCTGTGGGTCAGCATTTTCACATGTCAACACTTTGAAAGGTCACATGCGAACACACTCTAGAGAAAAACCATTTTCCTGTGAAGTGTGTGTATCAGCATTTTCTTTTAATTCTTACTTAAAAAACACATGCAAAGACAGACTGGAAAGAAAAAATTTTCCTGTGAAGTGTGTGGATCAGAATTTTCACATGTCAAAAGTTTAGAAAACCACAAGTTAAAACACACATGAGAGAAAGCAATTTTTATGAGACTTGAGGATCAGCATATTCTACAAGTTCCTGCTTAAAATAAACACCTGGAATAGAAACCATTTTCTTGTGAAGTGTGTGGGTCAGCATTTTCTAGAAGTGGTAATTTGCAAAACTTTTGTGCATTTCTTAATTTTGTTGATTTTTTAGTGAGTTTATATTTGAAAACTACATGCAAACACACACTAGAGAGAAACCATTTTTAATGAAACTTGTGGATAAGCATTTTCTCAAAGTTCCAATTTGAAAAGACATATGTGAACACACACTGGAGAAAAACCTTTGTGAAATCTGTGGGTCAACATTTGTTGACAAGTTTGAAAAACCACATGCAAATCGTATCCCTAACTTTCAGTCTCTTAATATTTCCAGAAAATTAAGTCATTTTCCACCATATAATCATTTTCATCCACTGGCAGACATTTTCCAAGCTTGGATCAAAATCATTTTTTTTTATCAATAATAAATGGATCCAGCTGCTTAGTTTTTAATTTTCTAAGATTACTAGTTTTACATATAACTGCTTGAATAGTTTGAAATAGAAATGTTTTTGACAATTAAACTGTGTACTTATACTAAACTGAATTGTTTTAAATAGAACAGATTATTTAGATAAAAATGGATTTGGCATTAAATAACCTACAAAGGTTGATATGCCATAAAACCCACCAAACCAAACCTATGCATTATGAACATTCTATGAACATATGTACATTTCACGTATTCGTAG
The DNA here is from genome assembly GCA_963585895.1 of Sepioteuthis lessoniana. Lineage (NCBI taxonomy): Eukaryota > Metazoa > Mollusca > Cephalopoda > Myopsida > Loliginidae > Sepioteuthis > Sepioteuthis lessoniana. Next base: position 13,686,456 of record OY757908.1, on the reverse strand, counting down.
ATTATGGCCATGTAACGTTTCAAGTCAGCAGTTTCTGACGATGCTAACTCACCTGCTTTGGTGGCCATTTCCAATTTCCAAACTGAATGTGGGTTCTTCCGGTCACCTGGCATTCATGAATCCAGCTGCTTCGTTTTTAATTTTCTAAGATGACGACTTTTAAGATATCAAAGTCCAACTTGCTTACAATGATGTCACTGTCCAGCGCATTAACCAATGCACCATGGAGACTAACAATAATCTACAATGTACAGTTATATTTTCAGTACTGACTCACATTGCATATGGTTTTTGAAATTACTCAGAGCGCGTCACCTGTGGGTACAAACTTGAAGGAAGGGGAAGTTAAGAAAGCCTTGAATGTTGCTGACCAAGCTATCAGCAAGCCAAGAAACTTTGTAATGGAGATAAAAGAAAGAAAGGTTGTAAAAAAACTTGTATACAAATTAGGGAAGGTGAGGAGTAATACCACTTTTAATATACAAAAAGCAATAACTATATTTCAGAGACAAACAACATTTACACCACTACAGAGAATTAAATTTAACAAATACGTTGAAAATATCATTGTGCAGATATTGCACAAATTTAGCTGTGTGTAATCGAGCCAAATAATTTGATGCACTATTCATTTTTTCCTATCAGAGACTTCTGAGAAATGTTACTTTTTCTGAATTTATTTGATGCTTTTATTTTCACAGATCCTCTTGCAACTTGTATCAGAATTCTCTGGTATATGGACTTCTTGGTCACCAATGTTATCAGCAAATGAAATTTTTCACTTCAAACCAAAATCTTTTGCTGTGACCATTGATTCTGTGAGTCGTTTTGGAGATATTTTCCAACAGCTACTTATAGCCATTATATTTGCTACCTTCTCTTGGATATATAATGACTAGTTTATAATGAATAACGGAAATTAAACATAAGCATTCAAGCCCTAATGTGAAATTTTCTAAGTCGGCAGAGAAACGACGAACTTTACTATAAATTCAGCAATGAAAGACAACAGCAGAGTGTAAAAGGAGTGGACATGGTCTGAAGAAAAAAAATTTAAGTAGGTAGCCCACTTAGTTGCTTTCACTAGGATGATCTTCTGAATGCCAGACAACTAGACACCAGCATCTAGGTTTCCTAGCAACACCTATGGACTCAGCAGTCTTAACTAGCCTTTTCAGAGCAAGAAAGTCTTTCTTGCCAATCCAGCTTAGAGGACCAGCCAATTCTGGACCAGCCCATTCAATGAAACGACACCCAGCATTACAGACTAACCAAGTCAGTGAGGCAAGCAATCCAGCTACTTAAAACTAGCCTTTTCAGTGCAAGAAGGTCTTTCTGGCCTCTCTGGCTTTGAGGATGAGCCAGCCAGATACAGTGACTGTAGCAGATCAACCAAACAGCTTCAGTGACATGCAGAGTAACAGTTCAATCAGCTCAGTGTAGTGACACCTATTTGTAAGCTCTTCTCATCACTATAAAGATGTATTTTATTATTACTCATAGTCAAAAAGAGACTTCAATTTTTGACAACAGAGATGTTTTCCCCATTTATGTACGTGGTAGACCATCGTATATGCTGCTCTTATCTGCTATATAAAATAAACAGTTTCTGACAATGCCAACTGACTCACCTGCTTTGTCGACCAATTCCAATTTCCAAACTGGATGTGGTTTCTTCCAGTCACCTGGCATTAGCACTGACCAGCCGCACATGAGTCTCAGCTTGTATGCCCAACTTCCCCCTCCCCTTTTGTCCACTATAAAAAATATCTTGTATCAAATTCTGCCTGGTGGTAGGCACGTTTAAATATATCAACTCAGTTGGTCGCTAACTGGCCCTAAGACGAGAGGCTTACATGTTTCTCTGGTCATTGCACATCAACCAAAACTTTACCCACAGCAGTTGACACATTATCCTGCTTGAATCAATGGAGTCCTTGTCCACAGCTTCCGGCAGACCCAGGAACAAATGCCCAACCTGCAGTCAGCATTTGATGCAGGATCCAACCAATCAACAACTGCAGTATCAAACAGCTCTTTTCAGAACTAAATTTCTGAAAGTCAATCAACAGCCTTTTTTAAAGTTAACTCAACAGCCTTTTTCAAGGGTAAATTATGAAAGTTAGCAGCAGCTTTTTACGAACGAACTAGTTCTTCTCAGAGTTTTTCAGAATGTTACCTGAGGACAACACACTGGTGCACTTACTTACACCCCATTTCAAATACCACTGGACACACGGAGCAGCAGTGACAGAGCAGCACACCCAGAACCATAGCTGCAGCAGCAGCAGTACCAACATCCAAGTCTGCAGACATTTCCAGACTTCAGTTTCTCTACCTCAGCTCATTGACCTCTACATCCACTCTGAAAGCTGACTAGTTGTGCGCTGCAATTCAAACGGCACCTTGGTCCACCAGTAGACCAACCATCTCTTTTCGTGTACGATTCACCGAATAAAAGCTTGGTATTTTAAATTCACCCTCTTGTCTTTGTCTTCCCTGCCTTGTTCGTTGTTAATCAGATTATTTATAAAATGTTTGCCTGATCAACGTATTTATCGACCCAGCGACAAGTCTAGGCTTTTGACAGGAATTCCCCTCAAATGCTTCTCTTGTTATTTCTGGCCAAATAAAAAATGGATCTTTTAACATAATGTCTTGCCTTTGTCATTTATACCTTAGAAATTTTTATTTCATTTCAAATGTCTGCGGGATTGACATATTCTTCAATTCCGCAACATTTATGCCTTCCTCTAATTAATTAGAATTCTGCAACAATAAGCTCATTGAAAACTTCCTTTACACAGTGAATATATAAGATTCAAATCTTATTAAAAAATATCCAGAATTCTAGTGAAAAATTCTCAAGAGAAAAATAAGATCAAATTGACTTTCTTATTATGAAAGAAAAACTTTAATAAAAAAAATAACAAAGTGATGAAAGTCGAAGACAACTTTTTATTTAACAAATTATTTTATATGCAATATTTATGTTTTTATTCTGTCTAGGCTAGTTAACAACTTGTATCAATAAACGAACTATTTGTAGAAAGGGAAGAATTCTGCTGCCCATTGAGAAACGGTCTGAAACTTTAGTGTTTCGGGAAATGGTTAATTTCTCTAACACTATATTTTTAGGCAACACAAATGAATAACGAAACTTCTTTTTAAACAACACAACAAAGAACGGTTTATTATCTTAGTAGGCGTAAAGGAGTGAGAGTACGAAAGTATCCCTTTGGTGTCGCTGGTCAGTATGTTGGTGATATTTGCCAACGTCTCCCACCAGACAAGGCTTGACACAAGGTCAAAAGCCCGAAGGCCGATTAAAGTGGGGATAAAGGGGAGGGGGAGGAATGAGCCAAGACTCGGTCTATGCTGCTCATTGGCTCACTTAGTGCAATGTGAGCCTGATGAGGCAAGCAGTTTCATGAACCCAAATGGGGGTCTGGACACGTATGCTGGGTTATAGCTTAAACTAGAGCGCAAGAGTCACGCTCCCGACCGAATTCCAGAGCATGGGCCATGGTACCGCCTCTGCGCAAACAGCTGGTCAGTATGTTGGTCCTTGGTTTGTAGGAAGCGTGTGCGAAGCTACCAGCAGCGTTTTCTTCAGTGAAGGGTTCCAAGTGGAATCAGTGGCAGTCATGTGAGAGAGATGTGTTTCTGCTGCTGGCTCATTGCTCTCTCACTTTGTCCGTTCTACCAAAAGGGACTAGAAAAATAGTTCCCGAGAGGGAGAAGGAATTAATGCGCTCTGCCAGTTGATTGGTTAGTGAGTGACCGAATCTCTTGGCGGGGTCATTGATTCGCAAAAGGAAATAGATCTGTGGCTGTTACAAAACCGCAGGATAAAATACATCATATTTAAAAGCTCCTCATCAAAGATCAATGAAGTATTTCATTATTATTTATATCTGATAAAGGAACTTCCTGTACACAGAAGCTCCTTCCTGTGGCTCAGAAAAAAAAGCAGTGGCTGCATCCATATAAATTATAGCAGCAGCCAGCACCTACTGTATACCTGTTGCAGCTTCACCGTGCAGAAGACAGATGCATCACCACACAGCAGGCATTTGCATCACCCTAGATCACAAGCGATCACTCTGCCCTGAATGCCAAGCACATCAAGGCCGTAATGACCCCACCCTGGTTAAGCAAGGATTGAATAAACAGGGACATCAATCATACACCCTCTGCAATCAGTACGTGCATGACCAGATCATGCAATGTACCCGAGTTCACAAGCCACCACATTGCTCAAAGTTGAACAAACACTTGTAGGCCACATTGACACCTTTTTTCCCTGGTTAACTAAGGACTGCATAAACGGGGAAATTGACCATACAGCCTCTGCAAACAATGCCTCAACATCTTCAACTATCTCCAGCTACATGTACAAATTGACCATACAGCTACACCTACTCTCTGCACCAAGAACCGAAACCATCCTTATCTTCTAGGCACTTTGTTGCAAACAACTTATTGACTTTCTACAGCACCTATTTTCCGCACACAGTAGTCTTCACTGACATGATACAACAACTGCAATTCTGCACCCATATACATATCATATACGATTCGCTCAATAAAGACCTGATATTTAAACTTGTACACTTGTCACTGTCATTTGTCCAGTTCTCTGTCAATCTATCACACTGTTCACGGGATGGACACATTTATCGGGGTTCAGCTATAAACGATGACGTTGATTGTGAGTTGACTTGTGACAAGATAATTTCATTATCTTACATGAATAAAATAAAAAATTTGGTTTTGACTAAGAAAAGAATTTACTGAAGTTTTTTTTATATTTGTCTGTGATATGTTTTCTTTTTACATATTAATACATTTATGTGTTTGTATAATTAAGATATCGGGCCATTGGTGTGCCGCGACCTGCCTACAAACATAAACAGATCGAATTACTCATTCACCCTAGAAAAATTACATCCGGGTACGGCCAGAAATAACAAAGCCCTTTGTTGACTCTAACCGGCCGTTACAGCTAAGAAAGGGATAAATTAACATCACCATTTGCAAAACACTTCTGCCAGAAATAATTCTATAAAAATGGAATTAATTATCTTCGTTAGCCTATACCAGGCTAAAGAAGAACTGATTTTCTACGTCCATTTTTTATAGAAGAACTTTCTACTTACATGGCGCAGTTGAAGTGGCGTTGCCTTTCTTTCATATGAAAAAGGCATCAGCAGAGAAAAATTCAGAGGTCTACGCAGACGCTCTCAGGGGACACTTGACTCCACGAGGTCAAATCCTACGTTATCGTGGTTGTATTCACCTCACCGCCACTTCTAGTGGTAGATTCACCCCTCTTTTTTTTCTTTCTACAAATCACCTTGCTACAAGGCTGAATCCCACTTCTAGTGGTTGATTCACTCTCCCTTTTTTTTTATCGCATTGATATGCACTAAAGGTTTCGCTTATCCATTTGGCTGTGCAGTGCTAAAGGCACGGGTTAGCCTTTAGCTACTGTTTCGCTACCTGCGCAGTGCTAAGATAACACCATTCTTAGCCAGGGCCTCCTGGCCTGTTCGCTCGACAGTGCAGAACTTTGGCGTGCAAAGTCTTAGCTATCATCCGATACGCTCGCATGGCTTAAGCGCGCAAAGCCTTAGCTACCGTCCGATACGCCCACACAGCTTTGGCGCGCAAGCCTTAGCTACCGTCCGATACGTCCGCACAGCTTTGGCACAACACAACCTCAGCTACCGTCTGATACACCCGCACAGCTTTGGCACGACACAACCTTAGCTAACGTTTGATACGCCCGCACAGCTTTGGTGCACAAGCCTTAACTACCATCCGATACACCCACACAGCTTTGGCACAACACAACCTTAGCTACCGTCTGATACACCTGCACAGCTTTGGCGCACAAGCCTTAGCTACCATCCGATACGTCCACACAGCTTTTGTACGACATAGCCATAGCTACTGTCTGATACGTCTGCACAGCTTTGGCGTGACACAGCCATAGCTACCTTCCTGATTTGTTCGCACGACTTTGATACAGCAAAGCCCCAGCCATCGTTCTCGATACGCCCGCACAGCTAGAAGCATGACAAAGCCCAAGCTTTACCGATTCACTCACTCAACTTCGTATGTGTTAAGGCCTGGCAAACCTTAGCCACGGTTTCGTAGTTCGTAGTACTAAGACATGACTCAGTCTTTGTCACCAACTCTCGCGACTCGACACGACCAAGCTGCCAACACTAATTTCGACCTCGACGCTCCCACAATGTAGCATGCAGTCCACATAACGACTCGCTGTTACGGACTACCCTGGTATTGCAACATCTGGCCCATGTACGACTCGCTGTACGGGCTAGCAACCAGATAAACACCCCCCCGGTTAACTCAACCTACTGTCAAAACCGAGATATCGATTTACCAACCACGATGCTCCAGCAATGCAGCGTCCAGTCTACGTAACGACTCGCTGTTACGGACTGCCCTAGCAATGCAACAACTAGCCTATGTATGACTCTCTGTACGGGCTAGCAACCCGATCAATACCCCCCCCCGGTTAACCCACAATGTACTGTCAAAACGGAGACATCGATTTACCAAACTCAACCGACCACAGCTTCCCGCAACGATCGACCAGCTGCATTCAATGACTCAACCGACCTCAGCTACCAGCAACGATCATCCAGGAGCACATCTACGACTCGACTATACCAGCTATCGACATCACCCATCTAGGTGAAGACTAATTACAACTGCCACGGACGTTACATAACACGTTTGTAATCCCGGCAATAAATTTTCACTTTTGTTGTATCTGTTATCTTGCCTTTGTTTTCTTTCATTGTCTTTGGCTGCCACTACTCACACGCATTAAACTTAATTCATTTGCGGGGTTGACATGCTTATTGGCTCTGCAATAAGTGTAATGAGTAGACTGTTTGCTAATGGTCCGGGAGACCGGGGTTCAATCCCAGGTCGTATCATACGAAAGACTAAAAGATTTGTACTTGATGCCGCCTTCCTTAGCACTCATCATTATAAGGTTAAGATCAAAGGTAAAGTATTGCAGTCCTGGGAATGGTATAGCGCCCTCCCCTACACCTCGGTGTAGTAGCTATTGAAAAGGGAGCCTTCAGGTCTTCCTCGCCAACTTTACTTTACTTATAATTTGGACGTTTAAAAACACACTTTTGTTTTTATCGGCAAAATTACGATTTATAAATGGCAAGACACGCTCGCTTTCTTCAAATCTATGGGTGATCAAAAGCGTTATAAGTGGTTGTTTTTTTTTTGCTTTTTGTTTTTTGTTAGTAAATTTTCTGAAAAGGTTTACCTCTCTTCAGCGACGTTTTTTGTGTTTTTTTTTTTTTTTTTTTTTTTTTTGCAGGCATCCGTAGGAAAAATTATCCAATTGTAAACCGTCGAAGAGCCTCATCAGAAAATGTACCCCTGCCACCCAAAATATCAGACAAAATGCCGGGGGCGCCCCAAAACGTTTTATTTGTGTAATAAAAAACGGGGGTCGGAACTCTTTCACGCCAACTACGCTGCTCGAACTAACTCACAGAATAACACGACTCAGCGACTTGCACAAACTCCTCTTAACTCAATGTCTGTTCTCCGCTCTCAGAATAACACCCACCCTTGCCTCGCCAATTCGGTCTTTTTATAGCCTCTTCTTCTCATATGCAAATTACCACTACTCACATATAAGGAGTCTACAAACTCACGTTTCTCTTTCTTTCCGTTCCCGACGGTCAAACGCAGACGCGATGTAAGTAATCTATTCTATTACATTTTAGACCACAATTAGTTACTGAAAAGGATGAAATACATTCATGTCATTTAGTATTTGCATAAAAACATCTTTTTCCTTTATATTTTTGCCTCCACATGAACTCTCACAGATAGCTATCCACCATTCTGAGATGTGTTCCATAATGGCGTTTATTCTGCATTTTGTACAGATGCCAGAAAGATTCAATGATTTAAATTGAGCCCTACACCCTGTTTCGATAAAGTTGGTCATTTGGTTATTAACAGGTTGGTAAGGTGAAATCCATTCCAACCCTAAACAATCTATGACACGGAGCTCGACTTATCATAGGAAAAATAACCCCATCTCCATCTATCCGAAGATGTTGACAGGTGCATTTCATTATCTTTACGACAAAAGTGTTGATAGTGAATAATTCCTTGGCTTTTTAAAATGTGAATGGCTGACTCTTTGTCATGAACACGACGAAGGAGATTCATCCTTAACAAAAACGTTCGAAATAAATCTAATGAAGAGTGAAGATGTGGTTGACCCAATTACCGACCGGTGGAGCATTATTTTTTTAAACTAACTTTTCATTTGTGATCTTCAACAAAAGATCTTCGACAAAAGATCCAAAAATATTTATTATCCAATCAGTCAAATTTACCAATTCAGTCTTTTTAACCTGTTGTGAGTCAAATCTACTTTTTTAATTTTAAATCTCTAAAAACTAGGGGCCTCCAGTGGTATAATCTCTGGCAAAATCTTACGAGTGAGTTGGGTGTGTTATTCATAAAGCCTCATATCACATCTAAACATAAAAAGCTTACTAAATTACTAAAAACAACAAAAACTTATAACGAGACTAATGATAAATAAAAGATGTAAATAAAATCTGATTCTATTTGTGACCTTATTTTTTATTTGAAGTTTTCTTTAAAGTTTTTAAAATCCTCATTTATACATTGATTGAGGAATCAAAAATTATAATTTTAAAAATCTAAAAATCATTTATTGTATATTTCAATACGATTACTGTATTTTAATTTTGTTGTATAAAGAGAATAAATTAAAAATAAAAGCAATCCGAATTATCTCCCTTGGGTTTTTCTCCTTGGAAAATATTTTTGCATCTTTTGTTATTGAATGGCGGTTTTTGTATATTTTAGTTTAATTCCACCAAATGAATAAATTTTAGTTTTATTTCAAATTTTACACTTTTTCTCTTTTCTCTAATGTTGCATTGTCGAAAGGAAAAGAAATCAGACGGAAGTAAGTATATCGTTTTATTATTTTATTTCATTTGCAAGAAACTTGTTTTTATTCACAAAGAAAAATTAAGAGAAAATATTTTTAAATATGTGAAATTATTTTCTTATTTGTGAATCTAAAAAAACTGAAAATTATTTTTGCCAAATGTAAAACGAAACAGAAGATTTTTTTAAAATAAAATGATGGCTACTTATCTAGAATAAATATCTGAAAATAAAAATGTTTGTAAAATATTTCTTATTAAAATCACTCAGTCCGTTTATTTAATTTTAGCAAATGTTGAGGTAAATCTAAAAAGTATTTAAGAATCATTATAAAACAGGATTCAAATTTGCAAAGTAATTTTCTTTTTTATGATAAACTTTGAGCGATTATCGTTTAATTAAAATGATACGAAATAAACGTTTTGAAGGTTAGTTTTTTTATTTTAATAAAATATTCGGCAGAGTACTGAGAAAAATGTCTGTTAAAAAAGATCTTTTTTTAAGTAAAAATTATTAAAGTTAAAAAAGTACTGAGAAAAATGTCTGTTAAAAAAGTCTGTTAAAAAAGTTAAAAATGTCTGTTAAAAAAGTTAAAAAAGTCTGTTAAAAAAGTTAAAAATGTCTGTTAAAAAAGTACTGAGAAAAATGTCTGTTAAAAAAGATCTTTTTTTAAATAAAAATTATTAAAGGTTTTAAATGTTACAAAATCATTTATATTGCTGCAGTCAAACTCACTTTTTTTTTCAAAGGTTTTTGTGAAGAAAAATTTTTAAAGGGTTACTTTTGTTTTTAACTAAAATACACTTATTGTTTTAAATGTGTTAAAATTCTAAATTGCCCGACAGCTTCTGTGCACAGGGATAAGCCCGCCCCCCAACGATTGTCCAGAATATGACACCAAACAATTTAATGATGAGGTTCCAGTTTTGCTAGAGCTTTGGGGAATTGCCATCACTCCCAGGTCCACTCTGGGCTGGAGTGGTAGCACCTGAGAGGGTCCTATCTACAGGTCTAATACAAGCAAACTGTCTTGAGACTTTGTTCTAATGCAAAACTGAATTGCTTGAAATAGATCTGTTTTGACTTTTAACTGAATGTAATATTATTGTTTATATCTATAAAAACGGATTTGGCATTAAGTAACCTACAGTGGTTGATATGCCATAATTTAGTGTTGTATCTAATAAATACCATCTACATTGTCATAGAAATTATCTTGGCAAATATTTCAAGCTTTCTTTTAACTAACGTTATTTGGGTCTTCTGAAAATACATAATATTTTTAATTGAAATAAAAGTCTTTTTTATCAAAGATAATTTTTTCATTAATGGTGAAGAATATTTTTCTTTCTTTTTGTGACCTAATAAAGACATTTCTTTTTGTACATAATATAGTTTGGATTGGTTTTTCTGGCACATCAAATATTGTTGGTTATTTAATGCCAAATGAAGTTTTATACATATAAACAGTTCTATTTGAAACCATTCAGTTTGTGGTCCTATAAGTGCATGTCATGCTGTGAGCCACTTATTGGTCAAAGTTTTAGGTTGATCTGCCTGTCCAGATTTCCGTGTCTACTTTGCGTTGTTTGACCCACGGGAAAGTTGGGGAAAAGCTGATTCGGACTTCTCTTGGTTCTCGCTAGGTCGGAAGACAGCCAACTTTACCAGTGCTGTTAGCTGGTCAACTACTTCAATGCCTCAGGAACGCTTTTTAACAGTTATAAATAACATTTATTCATTATACAATGATAAAAATAAGTCATGTACAACAATAACAACAAGGCGTTTTAGTTCGGAGATAAGTTGACTGACAATAACCGTTAGCCTCGAGTCCATTTTGAGCAAACTAATGTTGCTAGGGACGGTCAAGTTGAGGACTCTGGATAAAGCGACAGTGGTGGCAAAGAGGGTGGCAAGAGCTTCAAGTCTTCGGTCTTTGGAACCAGCTTTCAATCTGTCTATTCCCTTTTCGAGATCTTTTTTTAGGGGGTTCCAGACCCCTGAATACATGGCTCTGATTGGCCAGCCAATAGAAATGCTGGACCAATGACCCCAGAGCACAATCATCGGGAGTGGGGGGAGAAACATCAACCCGAGGCCCGTGTTTAACCAGACAGCCAATCAAAAACTAAGGCCCTGCCATTGGGATGTGAAATAAAATTTTGTTTTCTCTATCCTGTGAATCAAAACCCAGATCAGCCGATTCATCCCTTCAGTAAACAATCCTGGTATCCTTGTCACCTTGATCCACTCACACACGGTGTTGCCAGGTGTAAGTACATTATTATTTTATTTTTCTGCACTACCTTACCAAAAGACTATAACTAATCTTCAACAAATTATCCAATTTGTCCTAATTATTTAATTTAATATCGCCCGTCACTTTGTAACACTATCTTAGTGTTACAGTTTAGCATAAGTACACATTTCAGAAGTGAAAAATAGTTCTATTGCAAACAATTCAGTTTAGCATAATTACACAGTTTAGTTCTATTTGACCCATTGATAGGACCTTACTAGGTCCAACTACTTCGATCCAGAGCGGACCCTGGAGTGATGACATTGAAGAAGTACTCCACATTCCTCAAAACTCCAGCATTACGTGGTGCATTCAATAGGTTTCCAGAGTGATCACAATAACACTTACCAGCCTAGGGGTTCCAACTTGCACCCAGTTGGCAAACAAAAATAAAATAGGTTGTAGACCAATAAAGACCATGTTACCCTGATATTTGTTGAGTGCCCCACTTCCACGCGAGTATGTCTCGTAGCCATTTTTGTTGTGTGAACCAGGCATATGAGCATAGCCCTCATGCTTGGCGGTTCCCGAAATACCTTGATGTAACATAATGGCCGAGGGATTATGTTTTATGCCTTTGGGTTTAGTTAGGCTGAGAACCTTTCGACTCAGTGCATGGGTTACTTAGGTGCAACATTAATGCAGGTGTTCATGCACGTGCACGGGCTGAGCAGACATGACACTCAGAGATGTCACAATAGCCCAGATGGGAAACGGGACTAGCAAGTGCGAATGACGTCACGCACCGGAAGCGCGTGGAGGATTTTGGGAATTTTGAAGAAAATTAGTGAAGTTGAGAACTGGACACCAAACGAGAACGATTGACATTCGCTTGCTTGCGGAGGCCTTGGGCAGGTGTCGCACGAGATGGGGGAGGGGCAGATGAAAAAGCCAGAATAAAAAGAATGTGAATCTCTCTCCTTATGTCGAAGAAGCTTTAAATTCAAAGGTAATAAAAAGTTTCATACCTGAACTGAGAAGTTGATATGTGTTTTTCGAATTTCAAGATTCCTATGCTCTATCTTTAAGAACATTCTATGTCCATTTCGTGTAGCTATGTCTAGCTATGGTACATAGCTGTCAGGGGTGCCAGCTGTTAAACTTAGCCCCTCCAGAAGGAAGGACAGCCTCTTGAGGCTCAAGAAATGCTGTCCATTTCGTGTAGCCATGTCTAGCTATGGTACATAGCTGTCAGGGGTGCCAGCTGTTAAACTTAGCCCCTCCAGAAGGAAGGACAGCCTCTTGAGGCTCAAGAAATGCTGGTTTTCGCACATGGAACGTGAATGCTGGCTTCCATGTCAGACGGTCTCGGCTGTCTCCAGAATCAAGACATATGCCAAACTTATCCATGTATCATGTAGCATGGCTGGCCAAAATGTGTCCAATCCCAGTCAGTGGGCCAGGACTACTTGTCAAAAAGTCAATGTAGACCCTGCACTACAGGAGCATTGGTAAATCATTAACGGAAATATTTCTAATTATTCAAAATATTTATATAAAAGTTTTTCTGTGAATAATTTTGTTTTATTATTTTTGGCATTTTTTGATTTTTTACAGAAATTATATGAAAGAATTACTAAATATGTACTTCAGTCATTATTAAATTTTGGTTCAAATCTTTTTTTTTAACAAAGCAATTTAATGTGTTTATTTAAAAATGTCTTTTTCATGAGTGGAAAATGACTTCATTTTCCTAAAATATAATGAGACTCAAAGTTGGGGGTTCAATTTGCAATGATTGTATAATGCCAAACCGAACTTTGTCTTTATGTCACAAGATATTCAATTTAATTTCACTTTATTCACCAGCTGTACTAATGTACCGCTTAACTGGACCCTGACTTTGTGTCCTCTATCAAAGATAATTTCTACAATGATTGTATAATGCCAAATTGGACCCTGACTTTGTGTCCTCTATCAAAGATAATTTCTACAATGATTGTATAATAGGGTAGGTTAATTTTTCACTTTTTTTAAATATCAAAAAGAATAATGCACTGAAAGTTGTGTATGTACCTATTAAATACTCATACAAAAAATTAGATCTGAATCTTCAACGGTTTTTTGCTAATTTGGCGTGAAAGATTTTAAACAAACACGTACTAAAAAATCCTCGTTTTTACCAGATTTGGCCTAAATATTGATGTAAAAACCAAACAATTTTAGTATTTCAATTTGGAAATCTTATTTTATTTCATGGAAATATAATAAATAAATTATAACTAAACTTCAAATTGAAAATTGAACTCCCCCCTCCCGTTTTACCTGTGTTGAATTTGAAATGCAAATATTCAAGCAGTAATATTCGAATATATTGCCAAAAAATTTTTTCATGATATGAAATAAAATATAACAAACAAACAAATATGGAAAAACAAATAATTGTTTAATTATTTTTAATATATGGAATCAAATAGTTCCATATATGAGCCCTTGGATGAAAACGCTAGTCTCAATTGTTTGCACAAAACTTTTGCAAATATGTGCTGGTGCCTTGCTTCAAAGCCATACACGGATTGAGAAGCCTCCGTTACGAACTTAACTGCCCGTTCCACACCTTGGGAATGTGAAGGGAAATCTGGCAAGTTAATCTTTTCACCAGTTAACATTGAATTCTGTAATTCATTGTCAGTGTGAGTGGTGGCTCACAGACTCCATTTACTGACAAATCAATTAAATCAGTCCAGTGCACAGCTTTAAAGTTGATCATTGGGATCTTTTTAAATCTTTTCTTGGCTGACTTTGTTATTCTGAAAGAATAAAAAAATAATTTGAGTTTAATTTCTAAATGCAATTTGTACTGCTTTAATAATATTTAGTGAAATTAGATGTGATCTTTAAAATGTTTCAATAAATTGGCACAAGTACTTCAACCAGTTTTGTATGAATAAATATAAACGTACCTAATGGCCAAAATTCTTTTTATACACTCTTCTCTCACTTCAGGTTCATCAAATTTCACCATTGAAAATAAAACATTCTCTGGAAGTAATGCAAAGGCATTGTACTGGAGGTTTTTTAATGTAATTCTTTGAACCTCAATTGGTTGCTTATGTATCCTGTCAATCATATTGTAAATATAAATTTGCTGGTGATGGAACTTGTTACTTTTTTTTATATCAAACCAGCAAATAGCATAAACATTGACAATAAAATTTATCAAACTATATAGTTTAGTCAATAGATTCTTTGGATATGCCCCACGAGTCCATAGGCACATGAGCCTGATGGCCAAGGTTAACCACCTTGCCTGGTTTAATGGACCAATTTTCCATGATGCAAATCTAGGGTCCACCTTACCTCTAGAAATACCAACTGTATATTCATAGAGTAGTCTTTGGTCACTACTAAGGCTATCCATATCTTTCATTCCAAAATGAAACCCCAGGGGATTCTCAACAGCTGAAAAAGATTTTTGGGGTAAATTATGGCAATCATTTGCACATAATTTACCCAATGGACCATTGAATGTAGTGAGGCTTTTTGTGGTGCCATCTAAATGTTTGAATAGAACTCTAAATGGAAGCTCATTTTGATGTAAGGAGCAACCAATAGTGTGAAGATTTCTTTTTATTTTTTTTTTTCTAATAGTGTAACAAGTCCACCTTCACAGCCTGTATTTGTATTCGTGTTGTCAACAAGGACAGCCTTAATAGTGCTCAAACTTTTAAATTTCTCCTAAACATCAGCCACTTGCTCCGCAAGAACGGTACCAGTTGCACCAGTATCAGGAAGAAAACCCTGTGAGTCAAATATATACTCTCATTTGGTGTCTCCTTTGTGATTGTCAAGTGGCATTCAGGTTCTTTGGCTTTTTTCAGAATTTTACTTCCATTTTCCTCCACTGATTCCTTGTAGTATGTCTTTGTCTGTCCTCCCATCAACTCCTATACAAAGAAGATTCTCCACATTTTTGTTATGATTTTCATAGGCATTTGTTTTCACTTTAGCCTTTGCTCTATTTTACATTTATCCATATAGATATTCTTTATATCTATATTAGGGATAAAAAAGGCCAATAGCCCTCAAATCCAAGAGCAAGGCATTGGCAAGGCTGGCTCCAAGATTAGAAGATATATCACCCTTGACTAACTCAAGAGCATACCTTTGAATTTTTGTGAGGTTATAAGGCACTTGGAGAGGACTATCTAGCTGTTTATAATCCTCTGTTTCATCACTTGGAGAAGATGAGTAAGAATGGGAAGAATCATCCTGAACATATGATGTTGAAGCTATTGGTGGGGATATCTTCATACTTTTTTGTTGGCTTAATCTTTCTCCTTCTCTTCTACATTTCTTTATTGCAGTTTTATCTGTTGGCCCAAGTTGGAATGTGCCCTTGGGCCCTATTTTACCTCTCTGGTCTTTCAAATAAGCACGGTCTTCCATAGGAACCTGGAATATCAAATTTTACTAATATTAAAAATACCATTTAATAGATTAGATTAAAATTTATTTTACATGTAAAATAAAATGGAAAAATGACTTTCAATATTTATTTTAACTGTTGAAATTAATCTTTTTTTAAATTTACACAATTTAGTTATTAAGTTGTCACAATGAATTAAAAAATAAAAATAGAAAATAACTTACTTTCTGTGTTAGAGGACAAGAGCAGATGATGTGCTTAGTCTGGCAATTTTTTTTTGGTGCATTTGACATTAATATTGTCACAACTTACAATGGGCAGGTTGCAGGAACATGACGATATATCAAACAATGTATCCAACTTTTCCTTCCAGAATTTTGTTTGGGCAGCAGGTAGATGTTTCCTACTTATTTGCTTTGCCTTCTGAAAGCATAGAATTCTCACCTTGTTGACAACACTAATTTCCTTTAACAAAGGCAAATGAGGGTTGATAGCCTTCCAAATATCTATAACTTCCTTTGCTATTAATTTAGAAATACCAAAACAAGAAAGGTGGGGATAAGTGTTCATCAAAAAATAGCTGTTCTGAATTATTTGTCGAAGAGTTGGTGGCTCAGTTTTATCCAATGGTGATGGTAAACTTGAAAATTTAATTGCACCTTTACTTCGAGTGGAAACTCCAGTGTTTTTTCCAGCCATTTTTTAATAAAAATATCTGTAAAAAGAATATATATATATATATATATTGTCAGAAAATACACGAACATGTTTAAAAAAAATTGTAAATAAATTTCGAAATTCATTATAAAAGTAATAATGTTTACTTACCAAACAACAGTATTGTAGAGTTTAGTTCCAAAATTAACTCGTAAACCAACTTTTCACTTAAAAAAATCTGTAAATTTTAGAATATAAATAAATCACAATAATTATAAAAGGTTAAAATATTTCAATAGTATGTCTACTTTGCAAAATATATATATTTACATTAATTAGAAGGGTAAAAAACATAAACGAACCGAAGTACTAGGGAGAGATAATTACCACCAGTGAAAGCCGAAAAAATATCCAGTAAATAAAATGAGGTTTAGTAAGTCATTATTTGTATTTTAAACTGTATATTCAAATGTATCTTATTTTTGTTTATGGTCATTTGATTTAACATGATATAAAAATGGATAATAAACTTAAAAATATTAATTATTTAATAAATTTTATTTAACTTTCCATTAGTCTCAGTTTTAGTTTTATGGATACAGGTTTCCAGTGTCACCGATATCATGACTAAAATCACAAAATATTATGCCTTTAAATGCGAATTCACTAAAAAATACAAAATTTTGGAAAAAAATATTTTGTGGGGTAATTTCTGACGTTATTTCGCAACTTTCACTGCATTATTCTTTTTACAGTTCCAAAATCAACCTACCCTATTGTATAATGCCAAAGTGGACCCTGACTTTGTGTCCTCTATCAAAGATAATTTCTACAATGATTGTATAATGCCAAATTAGACCCTGACTTTGTGTCCCCTATCAAAGATAATTCCTACAATGATTGTATAATGCCAAGCAGAACCCTGACTTTGTGTCCAATATCAAAGATAATTTCTACAATGATTGTATAATGCCAAACTGCAATTCGTCTTTGTGTCTGTTTTTATGACTCAAGACATTCAATTTAATTTTATTTTCCTGACCAACTGAATAAACAATTTGATTTATTTTGATAAAAGAAATTTCTTTAAATTATTTGTTTCCCTGGAATTTTTTGTACTGAAATAAATTAATTTCTTTCATCGTAATATCCAAATTATTCCTTGCACTAATTATTATTATTATCCTCATTATTTGTAGTAGTAGTAGTGGTATTACTACTACTGTTAAAAAACTATTTTGATTGTCGAATTTTTTTAAAAGCAAAGAAAAAAATAACTTGTATTCTAATTTGTTTTCATTCTATTGCTTGAAATAAATTCAGTGAAATAAAAGTACACATACCACATCCGTGTTGGGTGTTGATTGTCAGTGAATTACAAAAAGAAAATCTGCTGGTTCTTATTGATGAGTGCATAGTTAAGCACATTGAACTATGATATCAACTGCATTTCTCTTGGGACCCTCAAAGTTAATAAATATTCTAAATCTTTTTAAGGGGATTTCTTTCTCTATTTTATCAATAAATCTTTCATTACATATATTCTGCTGTTGTGCAGAAAAAAAGATATTTTTATTTTTCATTCAATTGAAGATGATAAAATGTCTATCAGAAGTTTTTTGTTTTCTTTGTTAAATATGGAAAAAATTTTCTATTTATCGTTAATAGAGTATGCTTTTAATTCTGATAAATCTTTTGCTAAATTAGAAAAATTACTGTATTTCTATTACATTCTATTAAATATGCTTCCTTATTTGTTGAACACGCAACAATTTTATTTACAATTTATCATAAACTAAATATACGATGTGCTGCAGTTGAAATAAAAACTAATTGTTTTAGTATAATTACAAATAATGTGTAAAGCTCCTTTTTTTTTTTTTTTTTTTAATAATATTTAATTTTTCTTCATTTACAGACATCATCTGTATTGGTAAAGGATAATTTAGAAACTGAAGAGCCATTCCAACACATAGTAAAAGAAAAATATTCTTACTAATGTGTGTGGATTTTAATATTGACATCAAAAAAAAGAATTATTTTTGTTGGAATTCAGTGCATGAATATTTTCACTGAATTCATTTTTCAAAGCACAAGTGGGAAAAGTAACTCTAGAGAAACCAACATTATTCAAAAGTGAAGATTAGCATTTTCATAAAGTTCAGAATTGAAAGCAGATATAAAAAAAGACACACTGAAGAGGAGGGAATTTTTTAAAATACTGGTTTGCAGTGACCCACGAGGATGTAATTTTATGAAATCTGTGGTTAAAGATTTTCTGGGAGTTCTGATTTGAAAAAACATACGAGGAAAAGCAATTTCTTATGAAATTTGTGAGTCAGCATTTTAATTGGTCAATAGTTTGAAAAAGCACATGGAAAGTCCCACTGGAAAGAAACCATTTTCTTGTGACGTCTGTAGATCAGCATTTTCCACAAGTTCCTGCGTAAAAGTCCACATGCGAATTCACACAGGAGAGAAACCATTTTCTTGTGAAGTGTGTGGATCTGAATTTTCTAGAAATGGTACTTTAAAAATCCACATGCGAACCCACACTGGAGAGAAACCATATTCTTGTATTGTTTGTGGATCAGCATTTTCTAAAAAGTATGGTTTGAAAAGACATATGCAAACACACACTGGAGAGAAACCATTTTCTTGTGAAATCTGTGGGTCAGCATTTTCACTTGCCAGCAGTTTGAAAGCTCACATGCGAACACACACAGGAGAAAAACCATTTTCCTGTGAAGTGTGTGGATCAGCATTTTCTTTAAAGTCTGCTTTAAAAAGTCACATGCGAACACACACTGGAGAGAAACCATTTTCTTGTGAAGTGTGTGGATCTGCATTTGCAGGAAGTAGTATTTTAGTAGCCCACATGCGAACACACACTGGAGAGAAACCATTTTCTTGTGAGGTGTGTGGATCAGCTTTTTCTATGAAGGGTACATTGAATGCCCACATGCGAACACACACTGGAGAGAAACCATATTTTTGTGAAGTGTGTGGATCAGCATTTTCCTGCAGTTCCAATCTTAAGATCCATATACAAACACACACTGGAGAGAAACCATTTTCTTGCGATGTCTGTGGATCAGCATTTTCTACAAGTTCCTATTTAAAAAAACACATGCGCGCACACACAGGAGAGAAACCATTTTCTTGTAAAGTTTGTGGAACAACATTTTCTACAAGTTCCACCTTGAAAAAACATGTGCAAACGCACAGAGGAGAGAAACCATATTCTTGTCAAGTTTGTGGATCAGAATTTTCTCGAAATGATCATTTAAAAACACACATGAGAACCCACATGCTAACACATACTGGAGAGAAAGCATTTTCTTACGAAACATCCGGATTAGTATTTTCTACAAGATCCTAAATAAAATATACCTATGTGAACCCATATGGGAGAGAAACCATTTTTTGTGACATGTGATATTCTCTTTTCTTTTTATGTCAATGTTTAATAAAGTTGACTTTAATCCACTTTTTGATTTTGGCTTCCTTTCTCTGCTGCTTGAATCTATTGGTGACCTGGCAAGTTTGTTTTTCAATCTCTCAGGACTTCAGTTTGAATCCGCTCTTAACACATTTCTAATTTAAAATATTCATGCAAAGTTTCACAAGAGAGAAACCATTTATTGTTAAGTCTGTGAATCAATATTTTCTGTGAATTCTAGATTAAAAACATATCTGTGAGAACAATGAAGAGAAACCATTTTGTTGTCAAGTGTGTGAATGAGCATTTTCAGAGTATTTAAAATTAGATAAAAACAGCAAATACATACAAGAGAGAAACTATTTTCTAGATAAGTGTGTGGATAAGCATTTTCAAATCATTCAAATATTTAAAAACACATGAGAATACACTCAGGAGAGAAACAATTTTCTTGTTTAATCTGTGGATCAGCATTTGCACAAAAATCTCATTTAAAAAGGAAATTTCTTCTCCCTACTTACACCATGCAGTCATTTTTGCATCGTTGAAGGAATATGGAATATTCATTCGTCATTCTTTGTTTATTCTATTTGCCTGCTTCATCTAAAGATCGTGTGTGTGTGTGTTGAAACTTGGTCTTTAGACTGATGTGAAGGTTTTATCCTATTATGAAGGCCAGTATTTAAGCACTTTTTTTTCAATTATATGATTTTGTCATTTGATTATATGTATATAGTCATTATAATCCACAGGCAGACTGTTTCATTGTATCACAACTTATCAGTGTGGCTAGACACGCAAGATGGTTCAAGCTGGAATTTAAATCCTTCTGACTTTACACCAGTCTGATATCTTACCATACAGCCATCAGCAATCTCAGCGTAAGAGAATGGATTTTAACACATATGTACCCTTTTACTTTTGTTTACATATACGCTGAGCATATTCATTCGTCATTCTTTGTTTATTCTATTTGCCTGCTTCATCTAAAGATGTGTGTGTGGAAACTTAGGCATTAGACTGACATGTGAAGGTTTTATCCTATTATGAAGGCCAGTATTTAAGCACTTTTTTTTAAAACTTGTATGATTTGTTCATTTGATTATACATATATATATATAGTCATTATAATCTACAGGCAGACTGTTTCATTTTATCTCAACTCATCAGTGTGACTTGACATGTGAAATGGTTCAAGCTGGAATTTAAATCCTTCTGACTTTACACCAGTCTGATATCTTACCATACAGCCATCAGCAATCTCAGCGTAAGTGAAGGGATTTTAACACATATGTACCCTTTTGCTTTTATTTACATATACACTGAATGGTTACTCAGGACTGACATCATTTGAAGAGCTTTGCATTATGCGAGTAGCAACCAGTAATTCCTTTGTGAAAGTCCTCAACCTCAGGTGGAAGTACATATAGGAAAGATATCTTAATCTTAATAAATATGTAGCTTTTCATTTTTAGTTTTTAGTAAGTTACATTTTTAGAATACTCATGCAAAGACACATAAAAGAAACTGACGTGAAGTTTTCTCTAGACTCAACGTATCTATTCTGACTGGATTGGGTCCATACCACCGGTAGAGTTATCCCTCTTACACAAATAACTTACTTCTTGTAATATAAAAAAGCTGGCAGCCAACATTGTTAACAGGTAATATCAGTCCCTTCATTATACTTCTTTACACTAACACATCCTGCACAAAACATCATATATTGTCAGAAGTGGGATATAAAAGAAAAATAAGAAAGAAGAAATATAAATTAAACCAGGATTAAATAAAAGAAAAAAAAAATAAAACAAACCAGTCGAAAATGCTAGGTCCTGTTGGTGAAAAAAATTATCGGTCACATCATCTCAAAAGAAGACCCAGAGAGGATAAGAGCAATAGGGAATCTGGCCAGACCCCAAAATGTGTCTGAACTGCAATGGCTATTAGGCATGGCAAATCATGTTGGTAAATTTGCTAAATATTTAGTGGAGACAATAAAACCACTCAGAGATCTTCTAAAAAAGACACAGCATGGATCTGGGATGAGACTCATAAAATTGCATTCCAGTCACTAAAAGAAAAACTGTGCACTGTACCAGTACTGATCCATGACAGTGCTGAAAAGGAGACAAAAGTTTCAGCTGATGTATCTTCCTATGGCTTAGGTGGAGTACTTCTTCAGAAACAAGGAAATGACTGGAGACCTGTATTCTATTCCTTCAGATTCCAGACAGAAACTGAGCAGAGATATGCTCAGATTGAAAAAGCCTTGTTAAATGAATACCCAAAGAAAAGACTTGTCTACGAGAAAAGGAACAATGATTAATCCTGGTCTTATCTGAAATAAGACATGTACCCTTCTACCACAAAACTCCAAGTAAGGGAACATACATTTTAAGTATATTCAACTTTACAGTTCAAGCTAGATTTGAAATCCTTCTGACTTTTTAGAATACTCATGCAAAGACATGCATAAAAGAAAAGGATATGAAGTTTTTTTGAGACTCAACATATCCACTGTGACTGGATTGTGTCCATACCAGCTGTAGATTCATCCCCCTTACACAAAACCGGTTGTATCAATACTACTGTATGGATTAACTACTTAGACGCTAACTAAATGGCTGGAGAAGAAGCTAGACGGCAATTACACAAGAATGCTGCGAGCAATATTGAACAAGTCCTGACGGTAACACCCCACAAGGCACCAACTATACGGTCACCTGCCTCCCATCACGAAAACTATCCAAGTTAGACAAACCAGACATGCAGGACACTGCTGGAGAAGCAGGGACGAGCTCATAGGTGATGTACTCCTATGGACCCCCACATATGGCCGTGCAAAAGCAGGACGACCAGCACGAACATACATACAGCAGCTATGTGAGGATACGTGATGTTGCCCTGAAGACCTGCCAGAAGCAATGAACGACAGGGAGGAGTGGCGAGAGAGGGTCAGGGATATCCGTGCTCGCGGTACGACATGATGATGGTGATGATGATGGCTTCCTGTAATATAAAAAAGCTGGCAGCCAACATTGTTAACAGCTAATATCACTCCCCTCTCTTCTTTATACTTCTTTACACGAACACATCCTACGCAAAACAGCACAGTGTCAGAAGTGAAATATGAAAGAAAAACATGGTCATTAACAGTTGTGTGGGTGCAATCTATTCCAACCCTAAACCTAAGGGCTAAAAATCGATGACGAGTAGCTCGACTTATAAGGAAAATGACTCCGTCTCCATCTATCCGAAGATGTGGAGATGTGTATTTCATTATCGTTACGACAAAAGTGTTGATTGTGAATAATTCCATGGCTTTTTAAAATGTGAATTGCTGACTCCTTGTTATAAACACGACTTGAAAGCATAAGGAGATTCATCCTTAACAAAAACGTCTAAAATAAATTTAATGAACGTGAAGATGTAGTTGACCCAATTACCGACCGGTGAAGCATTATTTTTTTCAACTAACTTTTCATTAGTGATAGGGCTCGACAAAAGATCCAAAAATATTTTTCATCCAATCAATCTAATGTTTTGTCTTTTTAACTTGTTATAAGTCGAATCTACGTAGTCAATTTTGAATCTCTAAAAACTAGGGCGTCTCCAGTGGTATAATCACGAGCAAACTCTTCCGAGTCAGTTCGATTCTCGTCAGGTGCCCAATTCATAAAGCTTTGTATCATATATAAACATAAAAAGCTTACTAAATTATCAAAGACAAAAACAAAAACTTAAGACGAGACAAACGGTTATAAAAAAGGTAAATAAAATCTTATTCATCATGGGATTGATTGAAATGTAGGCTGATTTTTAATGTTGACGTAAAATATCTATAAAAAGAAATTTCATCTTTCATTGCTTTAAATGCCAAAAATTTCATCAAAATCTGACTTTTGGCTGATTTAGAGGAATTGGAGAAAAAAAAGAAGAAAAACTGTTTTTTATCAGATGTGCGTTTTTGTACATGTGGAGTTTAAAGGTATTTAGGAGGTGTAGTAGAATGAAAGTATTTTTGCTATTTATGGACCCCGACTATTTTATGTTGAGTTTTTAGATTTAGTATTCCCCACAGGTTTAATGTTGAAGTTTAGAATTAAGGTAGAATACAAGCATATTATACAGCACATGGATAAAACAAATAAATGAATAAGGCCAATGAAATAAATGAGTGAAGATATGCAACAAATGAGTAAGAGATATGAAACAAATAATGGTTGTAAAACGGCGCGGACAAAATGAACATTTAAAACAAGGCGAACGAACAAAACAAATTTATATTCTATAATAACAAAACTTATATTAATACATAAAAATATTACTAAATCTTCTAACAAAATAATGGTGTGTGTATGTGTGTGAGGTCGTGTGTGTGTGTGTGTGTGTGCATGTGTGTAACACAACTAAGCTACAAAAAGAATTGCAAGTTTAAAATGTCCTTTTTCTATGGTTTGAAACAGGTAGTTTTTCAGAGACGGGAAAGCGTCTCATAGTCCTTGTATATGAATGTCTGCGAGGCATGGTGTTGCTGCTGCGGAGAAAATTGGTCAAAGAGAGAGTGTTGCCGCTACGAAGAAATTTCGTCAAAGAGAAAAAGGGTCCTTGAAGACGACGTATTTATAGAAAATACCGTCTTGTAGGTGGCTCAAAAACGCAGGACTTGAATTTACGCGCCCCGACGTAGTTGTAAGCATATCACGTGGTCCTCCTGGCCAATGGTTTCCCGAGACTGAACATTGAGCGTCCGCCATCTTTGTGGGAACAAGTGGCATACCGCCCAAAATAATTTATAGGAGTGTAAAATCCTATAGAGGTCAGGGGCTAAGGGCAAGGCTGTGTTGCTGTAAGATATCTGACTCCATATTATGGTTATATTATTTTACCCCACGTTGACTGGCCGGCGCAATGCCTTGTCCAAAGAAAGTCCCAAAAGAAATATACAAAAAAAGAAAAGATAGAAACAGATAAGAGACGAAAATATTTCTTCCATACTTTCCTTTATTTACTTGGTGAATGGACTAACCAACGCTACGTCCCAAGTCGTAGCGTGGTGCCCAAAACTCCAAACAGCAAAATTGGTGTTGTCGGTTCGGCGTCACTGCCTGAAAAGAATCGGTTCACAGACAACCTGAGTATTTATCTCTCTCCACCGGCTCCAAATTCGCCACTCTAAAATCCTTCTAATTTTGGCGCGACCGCTTCCCATTGGCTACTTTACTTTTTATTATTTTTCTTTTTTTCTGCTTTTTAACCGGATGGATGCGTGGAGCCTTATGCGTGGCGACGCGATTATACATTTTGTATGTGGTAGCCGACGAGTCAATATCCGGTTGGGAGTTTTATTGTTAATTCCTAAATCCCCACATACATCCCAAGTAAAACTATTGTATTTGTGACCTTATTTTTTATTTGAAGTTTTCTATGAAGTTTTTAAAATCCTCATTTCTTTATACATTGATTGAGGAAGCAAAAGATATAATTTTAAAAAATCGAAAAAACATTTATTTTATATTTCAATACGATTCCTTTATTTTAATTTTGTTGTACAAAGGGAAAAATAAAAAAAATAAAAAAAATCAAACGGAATTATCTCCCTTGGGTTTTTCTTCTTGGAAAATATTTTTGCATCTTTTGTTATCGAATGGCGGGTTTTGTATTTTTTAGTTTAATTCAACCAAATGAATAAATTTTAGTTTTATTTCAAATTTTACACTTTTTCTCTTTTCTCTAATGTTGCATTGTCGAAAGGAAAAGAAATCAGACGAAAGTAAGTATAACGTTTTGTTATTTTATTTCATTAATCATTTGCAAGAAAGTGTTGTTTTTATTTACAAAGAAAAATTAAGAGAAAATATTTTTAAATATGTGAAATTATTTTATTGTTTCTGAATCTAAAAAAAATCTGAAAATTATTTTTGCCAAATGTAAAACTAAACAGAAGATTTTTTAAAAAATAAAATGATGGCTACTTATCTAGAATAAATATATGAAAATAAAAATGTTTGTAAAATATTTCTTATTAAAATCACTCAGTCCGTTTATTTACTTTTAGCAAACGTTGAGGTAAATCTAAAAAGTATTTAAGAAACATTATAAAACAGGATTCAAATTTGCCAAGTAATTTTCTTTTTTATGATAAACTTTGTGCGATAATCGTTTAATTAAAATGATACGAAATAAACATTTTGAAGGGTGTTGGTTTTTTATTTTAATAAAATATACGGCAGACGGTATTAAGATGTTTTTTTGTCAGAGTCATTTTTATTTTTAAGAAAAAATTATTAAAGGTTTTAAATATTACAAAATCATTTATGTTTCTGCAGTCACCGCCCCCTTTTTTTACAAAGTTTTTGCAGAAAAGAAAAAAAGTTTTTAAGGGTTACTTTTATTTTTAATTAAAATACACTGATTGTTTTAAACGTGTTAAAATTCTAAATTGTCCGACTGCTTCTGTGCACAGGGATAAGCCCCCCCCCCCCTAACGATTGTCCAGGATATGACAGTAAACAATTTAATGATGAGGTTCCAGTTTTGTTAGAGCTTTGGGGAATTGCCATCACTCCCAGGTCCACTCTGGGCTGGAGTGGTAGCACCTGATAGAGTCCTATCTATGGGTCTAATAGAAGCAAATTGTGTTGAGACTTTGTTGTAATGCAAATCTGAATTGTTTGAAATAGATCTGTTTTGACATTTAACTGAATGTAATATTATTGTTTATATCTATAAAAATGGATTTGGCATTAAGTAACCTACAGTGGTTGATGTGCCATAATTTAGTGTTGTATCTAATAAATATCATCTACATTATCCTAGAAATTATCTTGGCGAATATTTCAAGCTTTCTCTTAACTAATTTTATTTATGTCTTCTAACTTTATTTATGTCTTCTAAAAATACATAATATTAAGTCTATTTTCTCAAAAGTTTTTTTTCATTAATGGTAAAGAATATTTTTCTTTCTTTTTGTGACCTAATAAAGACATATCTTTTATTACATGATATAGTTTGGATTGATTTTTATGGCACATCAACTATTGTAGGTTATTTAATGCCAAATGAAGTTTTATACATATAAACAGTTCTATTTGAAACCATTCAGTTTAGCATGAGTACACAGTTCAGATATCAAAAATAGTTCTATTTCAAACAATTCAGTTTAGCATAATTACACAGTTTAGTTCGATTTGACCCATTGATAGGACCTTACCAGTTCCTACTACTTCGATCCAGAGTGGACCCTGGAGTGATGACATTGAAGGAGTACTCCACATTCCTCAAAACTCCAGTATTACCAAAGCCTCACCATCAGATGTTTAGTGTCATATCAGGACACTCTTTGGGGGAAGTCTTAGCTCTCTGCAGTTCAGCTCATTACTCAACTGAGTACTGATTTTAAAAACTTGCTAAACTCTATATTAGTTAATTAGATTAATTTTCTCTGTTGAGATCCATCAAATTGAAATCTAAGTAAATCATTAACAGAAATGTTCACTATATTTCTAATTATTCAGAATGGTACTTGTTCACTTTAATGGTCCCAAGAAAATTACAGTTGGCATGACAAGTGGAATTTTTGGTACTTTTAACATCATTAACTTCATTTTCCTTATAAATGATGAGACTCAAAGTTGAGGGTTCAATTTGCAATGATTGTATTATGTCAAACCGAACATTGTCTTTATGATACAAGATATTCAGTTTAATTTCACTTTTTTCACCAGCTGTATTAATGTACCGCTGAACTGGACCATGACTTTGCGTCCCCTATCAAAGATAATTTCTATGGAGGTGCCCGTGGTGTAGTCGTTATTATCGTTGGAAATAGACACGGCGACATGAGTTCAAATCCTGGACGAGACTGATTGCATTTCACATAGCACTAATACCCTTGGGAAAGGTATGAATCCAATTATTCTCCCTCCAGCTATGGGTAAATAGTAGGACAGACTAGGTTCTTCAGCCATGGTGAGGCAACTAGTCTAGGAGAAGGAAAACTTTGAATTCAAACCTGTTAAACTCCGCTTAAAAATTGACCTTGTGTCATATCCTGCCTGAGCGGAGGGGTTGGGTAAATAGTATCAAAGATAATTTCTACAATTCTTGGCTTCATTAACATCTGTGAATGAATACAAATTTTCAGCTGAGTCTACAAAAAACTTATATTTGGTTGTTGTTCACTTCAGTGGTCGCAAGAACATAACAGTTGGCATGAAAGTAGAATTTTTGGTAGTTTTTCTGTTTTTACCGAAATTATTACCGAAATTATTACCGAAAGTTGGGGGTTCAATTTGCAATGATTGTATTATGCCAAACCGAACTTTGTCTTTATGACACAAGATATTCAATTTAATTTCACTTTATTCACCAGCTGTACTAATGTGCTGCTGAACTAGCCCCTGACTTTGTGTCCACTATCAAAGATAATTTCCACAATGATTATATAATGCCAAACTGGACCCTGACTTTGTGTCCTCTATCAAAGATAATTTCTACAATGATTGTATAATGCCAAACTGGACCCTGACGATGTGTCCTCTATCAAAGATAATTTCTACAATGATTGTATAATGCCAAACTGGACCCTGACGATGTGTCCTCTATCGAAGATAATTTCTACAATGATTGTGTAATGACAAACTGGACCGTGCCTATGTGTCCACTATCGAAGATAATTTCTACAATGATTGTATAATGCCAAACTGGACCCTGACTATGTGTCCTCTATCAAAGATAATTTCTACAATGAGTGTATAATGCCAAACTGGACTTTGTCTTTGTGTCTGTTTTTATGACACAAGACATTCAATTTAATTTTATTTTCCTGAGCAACTGAACAAACAATTTGATTTATTTTGATAAAAGAAATTTCTTTAAATTATTTGTTTCCCTGGAATGTTTTGTACTGAAATAAATTAATTTCTTTTGTCATAATATCCAAATTATTCCTTGCACTAATTATTATCATTATCCTCATTATTTGTAGTAGTAGTAGTAGTATTACTACTACTGTTAAAAAACTATTTTGATTGTTCAATTTTTTTAAGAGCAAAGAAAAAAACAACTTGTATTCTAATTTGTTTTCATTCTATTGCTTGAAACAAATTCAGTGAAATAAAAGTACACATACCACATCCGTGTTGGGTGTGGATTGTTAGTGAATTGAAAAATCAAAATCTGCTGGATCTTTTTGATTAGTGCATAGTTAAGAACATTAAACTATGGCATCAACAGCATTTCTCTTGGGACCCTCAAAGTGAACAAATATTCTAAATCTTTTCAAGGTGATTTCTTTCTCTATTTTATCAATAAGTCTTTCATTACATACATTCTGCTGTTGTGCAGGAGAAAAGTTATTTTTATTTTTCATTCAGTTTAAGATGATAAAATGTTTATTACAACTTTTTTGTTTTCTTTGTTAAATGTTGAAAGAATTTTCTCTTCTATTTATCGTTAATAGAGTGTGCTTTTAATTCTGATAAATCTTTTGCTAAATTTTTTTTTTCTATAATATTTAATTTTTATTCATTTACAGACATCATCTGTATTGGAAAAGAATAATTGAGAAACTGAAGAGCCATTCGAACACATACATATAATTCAGAATTGAAAACAAATAAAAAAAAAGACACACCGAAGAGGAAGGAATTTTTTAAAATGCTGGTTTGCAGTGACCCAACAGAAAGTAATTTTGTGAATTCTGTGATTAAAGATTTTCTGGGAGTTCTGATTTGAAAAAAGCATACGAGGAAGAGCAATTTCTTTTTAAGCCTGTGTGTCAGCATTTTAATAGGTCACTAGTTTGAAAAAGCACATGGAAAGTCCCACTGGAAAGAAACCAATTTCTTGTGACGTCTGTAAATCAGGATTTTCTTCAAGTTCCTGCTTAAAAGTCCACATGCGAATTCACACAGGAGAGAAACCATTTTCTTGTGAAGTGTGTGGATCTGAATTTTCTAGAAATGGTACTTTAAAAATCCACATGCGAACACACACTGGAGAGAAACCATATTCTTGTAAAGTCTGTAGATCAGCATTTTCTAAAAAGTATGGTTTGAAAAGACATATGCAAATGCACTCTGGAGAGAAACCATTTTCTTGTGAAATCTGTGGGTCAGCATTTTCACATGCCAGCAGTTTGAAAGGTCATATACGAACACACACAGGAGAAAAACCATTTCCCTGTGAACTATGTGGATCTGCATTTTCTTTAAAGTTTGCTTTAAAAAGACACATGCAAACACACACTGGAGAGAAACCATTTTCTTGTGAAGTGTGTGGATCTGCATTTGCAGGAAGTAGTATTTTAGTAGCCCACATGCGAACACACACTGGAGAGAAACCATTTTCTTGTGAAGTCTGTGGATCAGAATTTTCAAGCAGGTCCTCTTTTAAATGCCACATGCGAACCCACACTGGAGAAAAACCATTTGCTTGTAAAGTCTGTGGATTAGCCTTTTCACGCAATTCCTCTTTTAAATGCCATATGCGATCACACACTGGAGAAAAACCATTTTCTTGTGAAGTGTGTGGATCAGCTTTTTCAGATAGGTCCAATTTGAATAAACACAAACGAACCCACACTGGAGATAAACCATTTTCTCAGAAATCAGTGAACCAGCATTCTTAAAGAAATCCTCTCTTAAATGCCACATGCAAACACACTCTGGAAGAAAACCATTTTCTTAGGACATTTATGGATCAGCATTTTTCAAGCTCTAATTTGAATATACATTGGAGAGAAATGATTTTCTTTTGAAGTCTGTGCAAAACTGCATTTTCTAGGAATTCTATTTTTAAAAGATATTCATGAACACATTTTGTTCGTGAACCAGTAATTATATGATCTTAACTTGTGACAGCTTAACCTTACCAAATGTTCCAATGAGAAAAATCTTCATTTTGGTGATTGATTGGTCTTTTTTGTAATGGCCTCTTCAAGGGTCAAGGACAATGATATGACTGATTCAATCCACTCAATCCCATCACCTATCAGTTGATTATTATACTTTCTATTATTTGTTTCATTTGATTATTTAATTTCTAAAACAGATCACTCACTACATCACTAATTATTTTTCTGTAAAATTTTCTCTGTAACGTTGATATAGAAACTGTAAAAAATGGACAAGTATTTTTCTATGAGCATTTCTTCTGAAGAATAATTTAGCAAAACTGTATCTTTCATGTCTCGAAGACTTCACACATTCAATTCTGCCAGAAATTTCTAATATGAAGACCTGGTCAGAATTAATTCAATTTTCCAGAACTCCACTTATCATTAATAATGGAAAATACTTTTACTTGTTTAACTTGAGTTTTTTTTATTGACATACTTTTCTTTGCAGGAATTTTAATAATGATGTCATTTATTAAAGTTTTACCTCGATTAATTTGTTGGCGTCTTCTTTGTCTGTAGATCGATGTAAGGACAGAAAGAAAGAGACTAAGATTCCTTTTAAATCCCAACTTTATTTCAGGGTTTTAATGACAATTCTGTGACAAGGAGAGGTTTCCTGAAGTTGTAGAAATACGTCATGTTTTTCAGTAGAGGCTGCTGCTATAGGAAATGCAACCTGCACCCAAGTCCAAGACCGGGTGAACAGTGTACTACCAGCTTGCAATCGAATCAAAGTGCAACCTTCAGGTACCATAGTGAAGGCTGAAGTGAGCAAATTTCTCCTCAGTGGACTGAAGTACCTTTCTTTAGCCATGCTACATTCTTGCGTAGTGTCAGAGGTCTTTAGGGAACTGCTGTTTATTTTATTTTATTTCTAACCTCCACATATTCATACACCATACGAAATCAGTATGGCTTAGGTTAGCTGACTTCTATTTGGTGAAAGAGTTTTCATTGGTGCTGGATTATTTGTTTTGTTTATGTTTTGGTTTTTGATATCTGTCACCATTATTTTCTTATTACCCTGTCTCAATGCACTGGCATCTTCTTGTCTGTAGAAAGCTGCAAAAGAATTCCTGAATGAAGGAAAGAAAGGAGATGATACCTTTTTTAAATTTTTTTATTTTCTACATTCAACAACCATTTGTGGGTAAGAAAAATTCTTCTTGAATCCAAATGAAATTTGACCTGTTTGTTGGGGGTGGAGGACACATTGACTGCTTCTCTGCAGTGAGGTAAGACCCCACCACCAATGAGTGTCCTGGATATGACACTAAGCAATCTGATGGTGAGGCTCCAGTCATGATGGAGCTTTGTGGACTCGCAAGAACTGTTTTGTCACTTAACTGTGTGTAAACAAAAAACTATACTTATACTAAACTATGGCCCAGTCGGCTGGAGCTGTAAAATACACCAACTGCATCTTTGCGTAGGGGAAGACTTACTCAGAAAAGAAGAGATAAAACATTATTTTGATTTCTGCTGTTAAGGAGAAAGAAAGAGAGAGAGAGAGAGAGAAGGAAAAGCGCAGGACATGAGGGACAGAAGCACTCAAGTCAATATGCCCTGAAACTGACTTGCGAAATCCAAGAATCGATTTCACGTTGTTATTTTCGCCCGCTCTTGGTAACATACTACAATATGACATAAAACCAAGCAACTATCCACTACACTGCTGCTTTTAATTCGTTAGCTTCATATTCTCTTACTTATTGTTGCTCTGTTAGTTGTTGACTGCACCTCTGCTACGTGAATAAGGCTACCTGTTGGTCCTGGTTAGTAACTGTTAATGCTTGAAGACAGGATACTGGTGGCTGAGCAGTCTGTCAGCTGGCAGCCAAAGTGATAATATAACTTGCAACACTCCATTTTAACCCTTACTGTGCTAGATGGATGTTTAGAGAGGCCTGATCCAATCAATGAGCTTGTCAAGCTGTTGTACCTTTTATAACTGTCTTAACGATATTCTTCAAATTGCTCTTGTGGCAGCCATATTGTTATTTAATGAATAGGGTACATATTCATTTATTAAGGTCGTTTAAATATTTGAATTTAAAAAACTTTTAATTCATTAATTTGAAGAGTCATGAAAAAAAAAACTTGTGATGGATAGAGCTTGAGTCATTGCTGACCATTCAAGCAATTATCTGATTGGTTGGTTTAGTCATGGGAAGAGGCAAGTGAGATAGAGTATTTCAGATTAGCAGGAGGCTCTGAAGAGAATAAATGGGTGTTTGCAATGGCTAATTCTTCAGGTACGTGACTCTATGTGAGTTGAGGTAAATAAAAATGTCTTAAAAATAAACCAAGTCATGGTGCCTCTTTATTAAAAACTGAGATAGACACTAAGATGAACCCAAAGAACACCCAAACAGATCAAGGAGACCAGCATAGAAGGTCAGATAAGATGAAAAGAAGAGATAAAACATTATTTTGATTTGGTGCTGTTATGGTACATATGAAGTGATTTTGGCAGTGAAGGTCAGACCACACCAACATGATGTGGTCTTGAAGCTGAGCCAGGGGATTCACAGTGCGGCAATCTGCTCAGAGGAGAAAAAACAGCAAGAAAGACCCGGTTGAATGGAAGACTTATTAGTATTAGTTGAAATAATTTAACTGTGTGCAAACAAAATATTTATATTAAATAGAGTTCTTAGTTTTTATTGTTCAGAGTTGTCGGACTATTGTCTTCATCTTTATTGTTACATTCCCAACATTTTGACTTGCAGGCTACTTCAGATGTTTGTTGACTTCAGGAGCCTACACGGAACTTTGAAGCAGGTCTTTTATTTAATATGCTGGGGTTGCTTGTTCTGATTCCGTTAACCATAACCAGGTGTAAGTGCTAAGTATTCCTGTATTGTTACTTGCCTGCAGTCAGAATTGAACCTGCTACCTCCAGATGATTGTCTCTTTTAGAAACTTAGGGAACCAATGCCTATAATTGTTACAATACACTGGACAGTTAAAAGTGAAATTTTGGGGCTTATAAACTTGATGGTCTCACATGACTATGATTACTGCTACTATGTATGGTTTTTCTTTTCATTGAAAAAATCATGAAGCTTCGCCACAAAAATTCCGATAACTTATAGTTATTAGTGTTAGAGAGGAATACTTGAAACTGTCTCCTTCATATGACATTAAACTTCATTTGATGGTGAGGCGTGAGTCTTAGAGATTGAGATATGTGCAATATCCCTTCATTAACATTACTCCCAGGTCCACCCAGACCTGAAGAGGTAGTAACTGTTAGGGTCACATCTGTGGGTCAAATAGAACTCTTCAATCCTTTACTATGGATTTTTTTTTTTTTTTTGCAACCGTGTAAATTGTGTCTATTTGATCAGGATATTAGATTAATAGAATTACATATATTAAATAATAATACATGAACTCATTTAGCTGTGTTCATACAAATGATCAAAATTAAATAGAATTATTAGTGTTAGATAACACTACTTGAAACTTTAATTGTATGCTACCTGTTAGGCATAGTTAGGAAGTCTTATTGATAAACTTTATAATTACCATTAAAATTAAAGCAAGAGACTTACTTAGAAGTGTTCACTGGAAAGATGGCTGTGGTAGTGTTCAATAAATTATAAAGAAATATAATATTTATATTCACAATCCAATATAAGTTTCAGTCCTTGTTTTTGTGATAATGAACTTTTAGCATTCAATCTTAAAATGAAAACAAATTGATAAGCCTACCAACCCACCTCTACGCTCACAGAGACTTGACCACTAATCTGCTCCACGCTCGTGAGAAAGTAATGTATTGTTTTTTTTTTAGTCTTGGGTTTGGTAATTCACCATTATCCCTAACTAATTAACTGCTTACTATTTTAAAAAAGATTTTAAAATATTTATTTTCATGTGATTCATTGATCACATAACTAATGATTAAAATTAAATGTAATTATTAGTATTAGATAGCAATACTTGTGTTGTGGAGCCGATCAGCATGTTGACCTCAAAAATTGTTTTAGTTAAACATTCAAATAATAACAGCCAAAAGAACAATGAACGAAAAAAGGTGAGATGACTGTATATCAAAGATGACAATATATTTTTCGAGCAAGACAGACACTCTTCCACACACATTTTTCGAGTGGAACTGACCGACTCTCTCTTCCTCACTTATTCTAGCAGCAGGACAGACCATCTTTAATGAGGAGAGCACATTCAACCATGGGCCAATGTTTCTTTTAGAGATCATTCCTTTGTCATCTATTCATTCCTCCTAGACCAACTGGACCTCAAAACTTCAAGTTATAGGCTTATTTCCTGCTCTGACATTTGCACCTGTTTTCTTCCATTTGTACAACTCACTGTAGAATACACCAACTGGAGCTTTGGGGAATGCAGAGTATTCCTTTAGTGCCATCGCTCCCAGGTCTATTATGGCCCAGAGTGGTAGCACCTGATAGGGTCCTACCTATGAATCAAATAGAACTAAACTGTGAACTTATGCTAAACTGAACTGTTTGAAATAGAACTGTTTTTACATTAAACTGTGTAAACAAAAACTAGTTATGCTAAAGTGAATTGTTTGAATTAGAACTGTTTCTATGTATAATAATTGGTTTGGCATTAAATAACCTGCATTGTTTGATATGACATAAAACCAACCAACTATCCACTACACTGCTACTTTTAATTTGTTAGCTTCATATTCTCTTACTTATTGCTGTTCTGTTATTTGTCGACTCCTCCTCTCCTGAGAGGTAAAACTCCTATACGCAAATAAGGCTACCTGTTGTCCTGGTTAGGAACTGTTCATGCTTAAAGACAGGATACTGGTGGCCGAGCAGTCTGTCACCCAGCAGCAAAAGTGATGATATGATTTGCAACACTCCATTTTAACCCTTACTTGCTAGATGGATGTTTAGAGAGGCCTGATCCAATCAATGAGCTTGTCAAGCTGTTGTACCTTTATAACTGTCTTAACGATATTCTTCAAATTGCTCTTGTGGCAGACATATTGTGTGAGAAATTATGCAGATGCATACAAGCTCTTCATTGGATACCATACTGTATTTGAATCGACCAATATCATTGGTCGAGAGTTTGACCGTCAGCCTCGGCTTGGCGGGAAATTGTCTAATCTGTTTTTGAATTTACAGTTACAGCCATGTGTTGAAAGCAAAAGGACCTCATACACCTTTGTTCTTGATTTGGGGCAATTTTGGCACCCAAAAGTTCTTCTTCAACAGCTGGAGAGGAATCACGTATGAACTCATTAATTATTATGAGGCAATTGGCACCTCTTATTCATCTCTTTGAGACTTACTTTAAAAGCCTAAATAATTAGGCTAAATTAATATGTCTGTCAAGAATAGACTCTCAAAGTCCTCTTTTTGGTCAGAAATTGACCAGTCTTTAATAGACTAATTCTTCTTTGAACATTTGGCAATTATACCTAAATTTCCACGGCTGTAAAATTCCTTGTCTTCAAAAACAGATCTGAATCTTGAATTCTGTATCCTGTGAAGAGAACCAAATAACAAATCTTACGAAGTTACTCCTCCAGCTGCAATGCACTTGTTGTACCATTCCAACAACTTCTGGAAGGACCCATGGAAGTCCTCTTGTGTGAGCGTGTCAGTGACCTTTGTCACAGCCTCTTTCATCTCCTCAATTGTCTCATAACGACAGCCTCTGAGCTTAGGGAATAACCAAAGTTCACAGAGAGCGAGGGCTGGACTATAGGGAGGTTAAGGAACTGTCTTGATGCCCATCTTGGTCAAATAGTCTGTGACAAGGATGGAGTTGTGGACTGGTGCATTGTCCTGGTGGAAATACCACTGAGCCGATTTGAAGAGTGCTGGCCTCTTCCGACGGAATCTCTTCCTGAACTCCCTTAAAATCTCAACATAGTAACCCCAACCCTTTGACCAATCAACTGTGGTGTATTGACTTCCTTACTCCTCCCACACGTCTCATCATCCCTCACAGACTCTCTTATGCCACTCAAAAACTGATGCTCGATTCATGCAAGATGGTCGAAAAGCAGTCTGAAGCATTCCATACGTTTCTGTGGCATTTTTTCCAAGTTTAAAACAATTTTATTGCATATCGTTCTTCCTCATGTACAGATTGCATTTTTGAAATTCACTAGCTGTGACAATCAGGCTTTAGTAGGGTGTATTCTAATTCCTGCTGTAGCTGTTCATTTGAACCTGAAATCATAAAAATTGGTCAGTCATCTCATAAGATGTATAGCAATAACATACTGAATTTTCAAGAGTCTATGACAATTCTAAATGCCAGTACAAAAATAAAGTCTGGAAACTTATTGAATACACCACGTATCAGGGTAGACCACAATTTGCCTTGTTGCTAAACTTGAAACCATTTAACTGTATGCTACCTGCCGGGCATAGTTAGGAAGTCTTAATGTCCAACATTATAATTACCATTAAAATTAAAGCAAGAGACTTACTGGATTTCACTGGAACGATGGCTGTGGTAGTGTTCAATAAATTATTAAGAAATATATCATTTATATTCACAAGTCAATATAAGTTTTCATCCTTGTTTTTGTGATAACGAACTTTTAGTATTCAATCTTAAAATGAAAATAAATTGATCCCCCCACCCATCCCTACGCACAAAGAGATTTGACTATTGATCTGCAACACACTAGTGAGAAAGTGATTTTTTTGGGGGGGGGGAGTCTTAGATTTCGTAATTCACTTTTAACCCTAACTAATTCACTTTTTACTATTTTTAAATAAGATTTTATAATATTTGTTTTCATGTGATTCATTGATAAGGTAAATACTATTTATATTTATTTAAACGGGAAATCATATTGAAGTTGAAATGTTCCACTGAAGGCAACATTTAAGCTTTGCCAAACCCTAAACAACACCCCCTTTTTTTTCCTGTCATCGGTCAATGATATTAATTAATTTTTGCAAAAAGAAATTAGAATTATCTCCCTTGTTTTTTGTTTTGATAATCTTTATTTGCAGATGATCGCCACCTTTTAATTTTATTCAACCAGAAAAATTAAATCTTATTGTAAATATTAACTTTTTTCCTTTTTGCTAATATTGTATCTCTCGAAGGAAAAGAAATCAGACGAAAGAAAGAAGTAAGTATAATCTTATCTAAACGAATTAAATAATATGTAATTTGAAGAAAAATATTTTTGTCCTCTAACCAAGTATATATATATATAAATTTTGGACAATACTTTATCTTTTTTGGATATAAAAATATCTGAAATGTTTTGTATACTGATTTAATTATTTTTTTGAAATTTAATTCATTTTGACATTTAATTGATATTTTATATTCGGTACTAATCCGTGTTAATCGTTGGGGTGACATAAACGAAGTCCTCGAAATCTTAAGCCGATTTTAGCCGATTAAATGTCAGTCAAATCTTTTTACAAAGTATTTTATTATAAACAATGATTTTATTGGAAACTATTTTATTATAAACAATGATTTTATTGAAAACTATTTTATTATAAACAATGATTTTATTGAAAACTATTTTATTATAAACAATGATTTTATTGAAAACTATTTTATTATAAACAATGATTTTATTGAAAACTATTTTATTATAAACAATGATTTTATTGGAAATTATTTTATTATAAACAATGATTTTATTGGAAACTTTTTTATTATAAACAATGATTTTATTGGAAATTATTTTATTATAAACAATGATTTTATTGGAAATTATTTTATTATAAACAATGATTTTATTGAAAACTATTTTATTAAATAAACAGAAAATGAATCTTAACCCTAACGAGAAAACACTTTTACATTCATTAAACAGAAAAATAAAAGTTAATTTGACAATATCGCTCCGTCTTTATGCAAAGAGAAATTGCACAGATTTTTAAGGGCTCTAAATTTTATGGATTTTTTCAGTTAGTAAAGATTCATAATTTGAAAATAAATGGTACTTATGCATCTATGTTACCGCAAAAAACCGGTTACATAGAAGCATAAGTACCAAATATGTTCCTACCCCCCCCCCAATCAATTTTTTAAAATCTTATTTACATAGTAAAATTTGATCTGCTTAATATTTTCCTAATGCGCTCTCTCTCTCTCTCTCTCTCTCTATATATATATATATATATATATATATATATATATATATATATATTCCTCTTAAAGAGAATGAACAATTCCCTTTAATGTATTTTCGCATAAAGAATTTTGTTTCACTTCAGACAGATATTCCTGCAAAGATGGACATAAATTGAGGGTCCATTTTAGTAGTGTATTTACCCACTACTAACATGAATTTTAATTGATTATCAAGTGTCATAAAAATATTAACTAAATTCGAACCCTGAGTTATGGGACCGATAAATATGTTGATCCCGTAAATATTTATGAATAATGTGATTGTCAGCCTTGCCTAGTTTATTGTGAAAGTCCAGAGGTTAAATTTGTAAAAACAGGCCTTTATTTTGTAATTTCTATATGAAAGGCTTACATGGGTGTAGAATCGCTGTGGCTGTATTGTGACGATGTAATTTCAGTGGTGTTGAAATTTGGCATGGTGTGAAATCGATTGTCTAAAAGTTCTTAGTGGTAGTGAGTCTAGATGATCAGGATAGAGTTTTTAGCGGGTTTGTGCAGGTCCTAGGTGTATCTGTATGGTCTGGAGTCCGGAGATGTCAACGTATTGAGGTGCAGGAACTGATCTGCTCAAGATCTGGCTCATTGTTGCATCACTGTCCCATAGAACCTGCAATAATCCTTAAAAAGGATGGTAAATGAGAAGCAAGATATATAACCATGAAAAAGAATGCAGTTTTGACTTTCAGTATTTTAGCTTTGAAAAAGGGCGTGTTGTTTCGAGAGTGCTGATTGGTTGAACTGTCATCGGCCGGAATGTCTTCATGGTGTAATGGTTGCAGAATGGTAGTAGGCGAGTTCAAACTCTAGTCACACTTTTACTTTCACTTTCTTAGATATACGCTTGGAAAAGGCACGAACCCCCTTATCCCCTTAGCTATGGATTAAATAGCATCACTTCTTCTGATTAAAACAAAATTCAAATATTTATGTCTCATGAAAATAAATTTGAAAAATTATTTAAAAATTAAAAATAAATTTTTTTTAAAGTAATGAAAACATTTAATGCCAACTACAAATATTTTGTTTTAAAGATTCACATTTATCTAATGACTTTTTTGAGAATGAAAAAAAATCAAATGTTTTTTGTTTCATGAAAATAATTTACCAAAATAAAATCAAAAGATATACTTACAGAAAGAATTTCTTTTAATTTCATTTGTTTAATGCCATTTACAAATTTTCTATATGTAACATAGCCATATATGATTATGTAGAATGTACATAGAATGTTCATATATATATATACATAGAACATAGGCATCCCGAAACACGAAGAACACTTACGACTTCTTAGTTCAGGTACGAAACTTTTCATTACCTTTGAGTTAAAAGGTTTTTCAACATAAGGAGAGAGGCACAATCTTTCTATGCTGGCTTTTCCATCTGCCCTCCCCCAACACGTGTGGCACCCAACACAAAGCCACTGCGAGCTGGCGAAAGTCATCCTTCTTCTTCGGACCGCAAGCCTCAATTAACTGACTTTCTTCAAAATCCCCCAAATCCTCCACGCGCGCTTTCGGTGCATGACGTCACTCACATCCCCAAGTCACAATTTTCTATCTGGGATTTTTATTTTGACATCTGTGAACGACACAACACCTGTGCTCAAGTTTGCACCTAACTAACCCATGTGCTGAGCCGAAAGGTTCTCAGCCTAACTAAACCCAAAGGCAAGATATATAAAACGAAATCCCTCGGCTATTATATTACATATGCACTGTTGATTATCATACATGAGGCAATGTTTACTGCTTTTTAAAGACAATCTATCTATACAATAAGTAATATCTGCAAAATATATTTAAATTATTTTTTAGAATTAATAAAAACAATCTTATTGAATAGTTTAAGAAGTTACTTTCTGCAATATCAACATTTTAGAGGTCATGAAATATTAGGATGATTATCTTTTATTATAATCTATCTTAAAAATCCTGCACATACATAGGAAAAAAACTCTAAACTTAGCAGGGTCATATCTTCTAAAGTAGACTTAAAACCCTCAATTTTTTTTGGTGAACTTGAGCAGGCATTGTAGATGTTATGAAAACATATTATGAAAATTGAAGAGGATGTATTTTCAATAGACTGACCATCAGCTACAGAGGTGAAAAGTTGTTGATTTTGGGGTCATGTATTTGGGTGAGTAAAATAAAATTTTTTATCTTGTGCAGGCTTAAAATAGTTAAATATTTGGATTCTACACTTTTGATTTGCTCTACATACCAAATTTCAGAAATATTGAAGGAGGGAAGTATTTTTCTTTAATTTTTAAAAAACAATGAGATTCAGCGACATTGTGCAGCCTTAATGTAGAGGCAAAATAGGAACATTATACACCCCCTTAAAATTTGAATGGTAAAGTCTAACACAAAATAATTTGGCACACTTTCCTAACTCATAAAGGGTAACATTTGTGCCAAATTTCAAGTAATTTAATGTTAGTGGGTGAAGATTTCAACTTTTTGCTGATGTTTTGACATGGAATGGCCCTTACATTTCCTCTCAAATATTTTTGCTTACTTATATTTTTACTCAAATAAATTACAAAAAAATATAATCAATTATCTAAAAAATAATAATTATAATTAATTATATAATTATAATTAATTATAATTAATTACTACCTTAATTATATTGCATCTTTCTTTCTTTCTGCTTTTCGAATCATCTTTCTTTTCTTCTCATCTTTTTTCTTTCTGTCTTTCTTTCTTTACTTTCTAAACATTCTCTCTTTCTCTCGCCCACTTCTTTTTTTCTTTCCATTTTTCTCTCTAATGAATTTTCTTTTGTTTTCCATCTCTCTTTTCTATTTGTCTTTTTTCTTTCTTTCTTTCTGTTTTGCCTTCCAAAACATTTTTTTTCTTTTATTCTCTCTCTCACTCTACTTATCTATTTTCTTTCTGTTTTTCTGTCTTTACTTCCTTACCGTCTTTCTTTCTTTCTTTTTCTCTCTTTTCTAATCATTTTCTTTCTTTCTTTCTTTCTTTCTTTCTTTCTTTCTTTCCACCCTCTTTTCTTTGTCTACTTCCAAATGATTTTTTACTTTCCTTCTTTCTTTCTCTGTATTTTTTCTTTCTTCTTCTCTCTTTTCTACTCATTTTCTTTCTTTCTTTTTTTCTTTCTTTTTCTCTCTTTTCTACTAATTTTCTTTCTTTCTTTCTTTCTTTCTTTCTTTCTTTCTTTCTTTCTTTCCACCCTCTTTTCTATTCATTTTTTCTTTGTCTACTTCCAAATGATTTTTTATTTTCCTTCTTTCTTTCTGTCTATTTTTTTCTTTCTTTTTCTCTCTTTTCTACTCATTTTCTTTCTTTCTTTCTTTCTTTTCTACTCATTTTCTTTCTTTCTTTCTTTCTTTCTTTTTTTCTACTCATTTTCTTTCTTTTTTTCTTTCTTTCTTTCTGTGTATTTTTTTCTTCTTTTTCTCTCTTTTCTACTCATTTTCTTTCTTTCTTTCTTTCTGTGTATTTTTTCTTTTTTCTTTCTTTCTTTCCACCCTCTTTTCTATTCATTTTTTTCTTTGTCTACTTCCAGATGATTTTTTACTTTCCTTCTTTCTTTATGTGTATTTTTTCTTTCTTTTTCTCTCTTTTCTACTCATTTTTCTTTCTTTCTTTCTTTCTTTCTGTGTATTTTTTGTTTCTTTTTCTCTCTTTTCTACTCATTTTCTTTCTTTCTTTCTTTCTTATCTTTTTCCTTTTTGTTGTTTTTTCTTTCTTTTTTGCACATTTCTTTTTCTTCTCTCTTTTGTTAAAATTCGAAAAACATTGTATTTATATTAAAATCCAATGAACTGGCCCATTGGTCTAGTTCATAGAGTTTTCACCAATGGTCCTGGAGACCTGGGTTCAATCCCTGGTTGAGTCATACGAAAGACTGAAAAAATAGTACTTGATACCTCCTTTCTTAACACTCAGCATTATAAGTTATGTATCAAGAGTAAAGTGGTGCAATCAAAGGAAAGAAGTAATGCCCTCCTCTACACATTGGTGTTGTGGTTATTGAAAAGGGAGCTTTAGGGTCTCCCTCGACTACAGTCACCATCTTTACTCGTATTTTATTGGTTGAAAAGTAGAAAAACAATATTGATTATATTATAATTGCGAATAATTTATAAGTTTTCTGTTTTTTATTTTCTTTTTATAATACTTAACTTTTTATTGTTTTACAGATAACAACTGAATCTGAGAGGAATAATTTTGCAATTTATAGAAAGACATTCTAAAGAGAAAAAAGTATTCTAGATAAGTGTGTAATCTACATGTTGGGCTGTCAGCATTTTCACAGAGTCCAGAATTAAAGAGACATGGAACCACACACGGAAGAGGAAGCATTTTCTTGCAAAGTTTGTGGGTCAACATTTTCAGAGAGTTCCAATTTGAAAACACATGTACAAACACACACCAGAGAAAAAACATTTTCTTGTGAAGTGTGTGGGTCGGCATTCTCAATGCGATCCAGTTTGAGCAGACATATTCGAACACACACAGGAGAGAAACCATTTTCTTGTGAAGTGTGTAAATCAGCATTTTCAGACCGTGCCAATTTAAGAAGGCATATCCGAACGCACACTGGTGAGAAACCATTTTCTTGTGAATTATGTGGATCAACGTTTTCATTAAGATCCAGTTTAAAAAGCCACGTGCGAACACACACTGGGGAGAAACCATTTTCTTGCCAAGTGTGTGGATCAGCATTTTCTACGAGTTCCCATTTACAAAAGCACATGCGAACACACACTGGAGAGAAACCATATGCTTGTGAAATATGTGGATCTGCATTTTCTACAAGTTCCCATTTGAAAGGTCACATGCGAATACACACTGGAGAGAGACCATATTCTTGTGAATTGTGTCAATCAGTATTTACTGAGCATTCCAATTTAAAAAACCACATGCGAACACACACTGGAGAGAAACCATTTTCATGTGAAATCTGTGGATCAGCATTTTCTTGGAGTTCTCATTTGAAAACCCATTTGCGAACCCACACTGGAGAGAAACCATTTTCTTGTGAATTATGTAAATCAACATTTTCTCAGAAGATTCTTTTAAAAAGCCACATGCGAACACACACTGGAGAGAAACCATTTTCTTGTGAAGTGTGCAAAATGGCATTTTCGCAAAGCTCAAATTTGAAAAGACATTTACGTACACATCTTGTCAGTACACCTGTTATTACATGACCACAATTTCTGGCATTCATGGTGTCAACAAATTTGAGTTAGACTGGTCACTGTAATAGTCAAAGAAGCTGAGATTTCTCATTCTTCCCAGTTAGCCGCATATTTTTGATCTGAAATAATTACATGCCTTGATAGAGGTTATGTTGATGTTGGTTGGTTGATTGGGATTTATGGCATTGGGATTTAACACCAAATCCATTTTTATGTAAATAATCTGTTCTTTTTAAAGCAATGCAGTTTAGCATAAGTACACAGTTTAATGGTTAAAAACATTTCTATTTCAAACTATTCAAGCAGTTAAATGTAACGATTCACTTAAGTGTAAATACAGTTTTAATGTCGAAAAACAGTTCTATTTCAAATAATTCAGTTAGTAAGTTTGGTTTAATTTTCAAAAACACTTCTATTTCAAGCTATTCAGTTTATTTAAAGAATTCAGTTTAGCATTAGTATGCTGTTCTATTTAACCCATAGATTGGACACTTATCAGGTGCTAGCAGTCCAGGCCAGAGTGGACCTGGGAGCGATGGCAATGAAGGGGTACTCCGCTTTCCCTAAAGCTCCAGCATTGCTGGAACCTCATCATCAGATTGTTTAGTGTCATATCTAGGACACTCATTGGGTGGGGGTCTTACCCCTCTGCAGAGAAGCAGTTGGTGTATTCCACAGCCCCAACCGACTGGGCAAAGGTTATGTTTGAGTTGCAAAAGAATATCCAGAGATAGTTTGTGTATAATTGTTTTTTGATAAGATTTTTCTCTGTAACTTATTTTTCTATCAGCAACTATTCTGAAATATTAAATAATAGAATTAGAGCTTTCTTAATCCGTATGTTTTCAGGATTTCCTTACACTAACATCATAAAAAGT
The DNA here is from genome assembly GCA_963585895.1 of Sepioteuthis lessoniana. Lineage (NCBI taxonomy): Eukaryota > Metazoa > Mollusca > Cephalopoda > Myopsida > Loliginidae > Sepioteuthis > Sepioteuthis lessoniana. The sequence goes on along the minus strand of OY757908.1, from coordinate 13,641,581 downwards.
ATTGGGTCTGTATTTATCTCTGTTTTAGGACAATATTGAATATTAATAAATTTAGGTCATGACTATTGATTTTCATGAATATAAATTTCTAAATTCCATCATGGAAATTTGATACGTTTATTTTCTTCAAAGTTATAAACACAGATTCTTGAATCAACTAAATCTTGATTCGTTCTCAGCCATCATGTTATTTTTAAGGATTTTCTCATAAGAGATGAGTAAACATTTTCGTATTTCTTTCTAAGCAAATGACTCATTTTCCTATATTCATGTCTTATCATTTTCCTTTTCTTGTCACGAAAATATTTTAATCCTCTTTTTATCAACTCTGATCAATTTTGAAACAAGTTCTTTTTTATTTCTCATTTCTAGAAAGGATATTATGTTGTGAAAAAATAATAATTTTGTCTTTTCCATCAAGGTATTTCTGATTTCGTTCGGTTTGGTTTTATGACATATCAACCTTTGTAGGTTATTTAATGCCAAATCCATTTTTAGGTAAATAATCAGTTCTATTTAAAACAATTCGGTTTAGCATGAGTACACAGTTTAATTGTCAAAAACATTTTTATTTCAAGCTATTCAGTTATATGTAACAATTCAGTTTAGTGTAAGTACAGTTTCAGTGTCAAAAATAATTCAATTTAAAACAATTCAGTTTATCAAAAACACGCAATTTAAATGTAAGTACAGTTTAATTGTAAAAAACATTTTTATTTCATTTTTTAGTCAAGCAATTCTACTTCAGCTAATTCAGTTTTGTAAAAGTACAGATTTCGTTTACACACAGTTATATGTCAGAACAGTTCTATGTTAAACAATTTAGTTTAGTGTAAATACAGTTTCAATGTCAAAAAACAGTTGCAGTTATATGTAACAATTCAGTTAAGTGTAAATACAGTTTTCATGTCGAAAAAAGAGTTCTATTTCAAACAATTCAGTTAAGCACAAGCACGCAGTTCAAATGTAAGTACGGTTTAATTGTCAAAAACATTTCTATTTTAAGCTATTCAGTTTACTCAAACAATTCAGTTTAGCATAAGTATGCCGTTAGTTCTATTTAACCCATAGATAGGGCCCTATCAGGTGCTACCACGCCGGGCCAGAGTGGACCTGGGAGCGATGGCAATGAAGGGGTACTCTGCATTTCCCAATGCTCCAGCATTACTGGAACCTCCCCATTAGATTGTTTAGTGTCATATCCAGGACACGCATTACGGTGGGGGGCTTACTGCTCTTCAGAGAAGCAATTGGTGTATTCCGCAGCCCCAGCCAACTGGGTAGAAAACTGGCTTGCTGATTTAGATTGTAAAATTTTCTCAACAAGTGCACAATTGAAAGAGACGTTATACATTTTTGGGTGTTGTATAGAAGGTTAAAAACTCCTAGCCGAGTCATGTCCATATTCCATTGATGCAGTGACAGAGGACCGCTACATGTCAGTTAATACACATTGTCACTGGTGAATCTATACTATTGGAAGCAGTTGGGTTGTCTAAACGCAGTTGATCACACACTCTCTAAGATTTTTCTCCATCAGGTGATTAACTTTATCAGGTGTTCTTTTTTTTAACTTTCCAAGGTAATAAACATGACTTTCAAATTTCAGCTTTTTACTCAATAAAAATGTAATCTTTTTCTTGTTTTTATTTCAACAATTCAAAGGTTTTTCTCAAAACAGTTAAGAGAAAAGGCATATTGTGTTATATTTCTTAATGATTATAAATAGAATGAGAATAGCATCTGTGATGAGTGTATCCTGAGTTTGACGCTACACCGCATTTGGTGGTGAGACTGCAGTTCTAGAACAGTCAGAAGTGTGGAATCATCATCATCATGTCACGCTATCAGCACGGATATTTCTGACCCTCTATTGCCACACCTCCCTATTGTCCATTGCGTCCGGCAGGTCCTCAAGGCTACATCCTGTATCAGCACTGAGCTGCTGTATATAGATTCGAGCTGGACATTCTACCTTTGCTCGTCCATGTGAAGGGGTCCACAGGAGTACATCACTTATGAGCTCATTTCTACTTCCCCAGCAGTGTCCCACATGTCTGGTTCATCTAATTTTGATAGTTTTCGTGATGGGTGGTAGGTGGCCGTACAGCTGGTGCTTTGTAGGGTGCTGTCTCCAGGACTTGTTCAATATTGTTTGGAGAATTCTTGTGTAATTGCCATCAAGCTTTTTCTGCATATGTTTAGTTAGTGTCCATGTAGTGCATCCATATAGCAGTTTCAACATGACCGCTGCTTGGAAGAAACTACATTTCATTTTATCAGTCGGGTCTGACTTCCATATAACCGATAGCCTATCGATAGCTGTCCATGGCTTTGCTTGTTGCGTGTCAATGTCTGTTTTGGTTGATGAGACACTGCTCCCCTTGTAGGTGAACTTGTCAACTAGTTTCAGAGCACTACCGTTTACTGTGGAGATGTCGACTGTTTGATTAAAACATGTATATTCCGTGCCCTTTATAAACATTAATCCCAGGTCTATTCTAACCCCAACTGTACCAGTTAGGGTCCTATATATGTTTCAAATAGCTCTGTTTTAAAATAAGTATACTTGATACTATATAGTAAGTAAGTAAAGTTGGCAACCTGAATCGAGGGTGATCTGAAAGCCCCCTTTTCAATAGCTACTACACCGATGTATAGGGGAGGATGCTTGAGTGCTTATGCTAAACTGAATTGTTTGAAATTAGGTGAAAACATTTAACTGTGTGCAAAAAAATGAGGTCAGGCTTCTTTAAAAATGTTATCAACAAAATGTGTTTAAAAATCAGATATTTTAATATATGTATAAAATCCAGACTGTTGATACGATATAACTGTGCATACTTGAAACCATAATTGTTTATTAGGAATTTTATTAGTTACTTGAAACCAAAGGATTAGTCTGAGAGACCGGGGTTCAATCCCTGGTCGAGTCATACCAAAGACTCAAAAAATGGTACTTGATGTCACCTTGCTTACACTCAGCATTGTAAGGTACACATCAAGGGTAAAGTGAAGCAATCAAGGAAAAGGAGTAGCACCATTCCCTACTCCTCAGTGTAGTAGCTATTGAAAAGGGAGCCTTTGGGTCTCCCTCGACTAAGGTCGCCAACTTAACTTACTTTTTCAATATTTACTTTAAACCATGAAGTTGTTTGATTTGTTTTAATGGCATATCAACCATTGTGGGTCATTTAATGCCAAATTTTATTCATATATTAAAATATATGATTTTTAAACACATTTTGTTGATAACATTTTAAAGAAGTCATGTACCCTGTAAAGAAAGAAGTCCGCGGAAAAAGAAATACTCAAACTTCGAAGGTAAGGGAAGAAAATATAACAGTCGTTTTTATTCAGCTATGATCGCTGCAACTCAAAAAGTTCATTTTAGTTGCGTCCATCTTCTCCCTTCCTCTCGGTGGTGACGGGGTGTGGGTGAGAGCTGATTGTTTGATACACGCCTGTCATAGCAGACTGGGTAGGACGGATAGGGGCCTTGGAACCTTTGACTCGCCTGTTTTGAAAGCTGTCTTCAACTCTCCAAAATCTCGTTACTTGTTTTCTTATATAGAGATTTTGGAGAACAAATCGAAGATCCTCGAATGTTCGATGTCACTAGTGAAACACGTGATAATACATCTGTGATTATTTTAAAATCACGTCTAACTGCAGGTCATTCTGCCTGCACGCGCTAGTCTCGTGACACCTTCACTGATTGATGACAGCGCCCGTCCGTAATATTACAGTCAGAGCTCATTTTTTGCACACTTAAATGATTTCACCTAATTTCAAACTATTCAATTTAGCATAAGTACTGTTTAAACTATCAAACAGTTCTATTTCAATCAATTCACTTTAGCATGTCAACAAAGTTAAATAGTTTCAAAGTAAAATGCTATGGATTGCTATCAATTCAATTAAAAATCAGTTATTTATTTACATGCTGTTAAATGATCAAACAGTTCTATTTCAAACAATTCAGTTTAGCTTAAGTACAGTTTTTTGTTGACACACTTGTAAATGTAAAAACAGCTCTATTTCAACTATTTCAAACAATTTCACGTAAGTGTACAGTTTTTGTTAAAACAGTTAAGTTTAAAAGCAGTTCTATTTCAAACAATTCAATTTAGCATACATACAGTTTAAGTGTTGAATAGTTCTATTTGACCCATAGATAAAAACCTATCAGGTGCTACCACTCCTAGTTAGAGTGGACCTGGGAGTAATGACAATAAAAGAGTACTTCATATTCTATAAAACTCCAGTATTACTGAAGCCTCACCATCAGATTGTTTAGTGTCATATCCTGGACACTCTTTGGGGGAGTCTTACTTCTCTGTAGAGATACAGTTGGCATATTCTACAGCCCCAGCTGACTGGGCCATTATTTAATTGTGTATCAGTTATAAGGATTAGATATGAATACCTGAAACCATTTACCTGTGCAAATTATTTAATAGGAAAACTTGATATGATAAGTGTGAAAAAAAATGATTAAAACCATAATAATAATATTATATGAATGAAAAAAATTAGAATATCTATCTATTTTTATAGAAAGAGATACACACACACACACATGTACACAGGGTGTCCCAAAAAATATATATACACATATAGCTGTTAGAGGGAAATTTGTTAATTTTCCCGAACACTATATTTTTTAGGCAACACAAATGAATTACGAAACTTTTCCTTAACAACACAACAACGAAAGGTTTTATTTGCAGCTTTGAAGATGGTTTGCTTTTAGTGCTGCAATTTTAGGCTTGTTAGTGTTGGAGACGAAATGGCTTAGCGGGATGTTGAGATGGCAGCGTGCTGCTGGACGTGTAAGGGATTGTGTTTAGTTGGGCCTGTGCGAGGCATGTTGTATATTTCTAATTTATGTTCAACTGGGATTCCTCGTAGGAAATCCATAAATTAGATGGTTCCCTCGTTGAGTGTCCATGTTGCTGCTGCTAGTGTTAAAGCCACAGTGAGATGTCCACACTGGATGGCTTGTCTAGCTAAAAAGCATCGCTAAGCAGGGACGACCAGGGAACGTCTGTTCTGGTCGCCGTCTCACGCCGAAGAGTCTGAGTTTGGCCGCTCACCCGTTTTGCTAGCCGGAAATGAAGGTCCGGGCTGAATAGGATAAGTCATCCTGATTGGGTGAAATTAAGTGTTGAAATAAATTTGCGCGCCAAACCAAAATACGAGATTTTCCTCTTCTCTACACACATTAAAAATAATTGTAAACATAGTGTTTAATTAGAATTTTATTATTTCAAAAGTGTAAAAACAGCGACTGTTGCAGGTTTTGTAGCATAGACTTTGTCTTTCAGGTATCCCCATAAGAAAAAAATCTAGTGGTGTGAGGTATGGTGAATGGGGAGGATATTCAACAAAACCTCTTTGTTCAATTCACTTGTTTGGCAAGGAAGGGCCTAACATCGCTATGGTAATGTGGGGGGTGTCCCATCTTGCTGAAAATAAAACTCTTTATCTTCAAAGTCTTCTCTACACTACAAAACCTGCAAAAGTCGCTGAATTAAGAGAGGCCATTGAGCATGAATGCGCCCAAATACCAAGGGAATTGTTTCATGATGTGTGCGATTCCATTGCTTGGCGCTGTCAGCAGTGTCTGGATCAAAATGGGTGTCAGTTTGAGAACAGGCAGTGAAAAAACAATAAAATGATATTTGTAAAATATTTTTACACATTTAAAATAATAAAATTCTAATTAAACACTTCGTTTACTATTATTTTTAATGTGTATACATTTTTGGGGGACATACTGTATACGATTACTGACCAAAAGTTTGGGGCCACATTTTCTTCTATAAACTTAAAAAATGAATAAAGTTTCATGCCTTTAAAGCATTTTTTTTTCAATGATTGCATGCAATTATGCTATAATTTAGATAAAGAAATATTGAATAGTTTTAAATTGGAAAAAATCTTTTTAAAAAGTTATTTTTATGCTGTTAACTTTCAATTAAATGTACAGGGTGGAACGATAAAATTGTTAGTTACCTGAATTGATTTTTTCAATAAAAGCTGTAGTGTTGTTTTCTTTAGGACGACAATTTTATTGTTCCACCCCGTAGATGTCAGCTCTACTACATAATCAAGTTAGCTGAATTGATTTTTTCAATAAAAGTTTTAAAATAAAGCTGTTGTGTTGTTTTCTTTAGGACGACAATTTTCGCGTTCCACCCTGTGGAAGTGAAAATTTTGAGAAGAGATTTAAATTTTTAAATGTTGTGTTGAAATGTCTCTGGCTGTTCCATCAATGAACACAGATATGATACAAAAATGGTTCACATAGGAAGTTGTCTAGTTTGTTATTATGAACACAGCTATAATACAAATAGGGTTGATATGAGAAATTATCTAATCTTTCATTATAATTGATTTCACTCATAAGTATGGTGATCAAAAGGGTTTTTACTTTTGGGATTACATCCCTTGTTTTTCAAATAGTACTTCTACTGGCGTTTAGGTGGAGGGATCAAAGTCAAACTCTCTCTCTCTCTTTATAGTCCTGCTTCAGTAGCTAAAAATATGCACAAGTGTGTGTGTGTGTGTGTGTCCCAACAGAGGGACTTTTGTCCCAACATACCTCTTGTTGTACTTTGTACAGTACCTGGCTTTGATGTAAGTCTTCACACACAACTTCTATTCTATTAAGGACTTAACTTATACCAAAAGATTCTCCAACTGCATGATTGGACTTTTGTCTATAATGTACTTTTTTTATTTCATGTAATTTTGCTATTCATTCAATTAAGTGTTCTCAGGCAATAAAATCTTTTTGATAATTTCTTGTGAATTTATTTGAATGTATGAGATGTGGTTTGATTATGATTTGTAGTATTACGATTCTGCGGACTATTATCCTATTTACCCAACCCCTCCGCTCGGGCAGGATATGACACAAGGTCAATTTTTAAGCGGAGTTTAACAGGTTTTAACTCAGAGTTTTCCTTCTCCTAGACTAGTTACCTAACCAAGGCAGAAGAACCTAGTCTGTCCTACTATTTACCCATAGCTGGAGGGAGAATAATTGGATTCATACCTTACCCAAGGGTATTAGTGCTCCGTGAAATACAATCAGTCTCGTCCAGTATTTGAACTCGTGTTGCCGTGTTCATTTCCTACGACGATAACAATTACACCACGGGACCTCCTTCTGCGGACTATTATCCTCATCTTTATTTATGTCTGTGCAACGTTTCGAACGACATGCCCTCCGGTCTTCTTAAGGTATCTCTTTTCGAACTCGGGAGCCTTCTTGTCTTAATTGGGATTTGCCACGGAACTTCGAACCCAACCCTTTATTCGATCCACCCTCAGGGGTACTCTGCTCTCCTTCTGCTATTCATAGCTGGGTACCAAGTGTTAAGCTGTGCTAATTATTATTCTTTGTTACTGTGACCCTTAACCAGGATTGAACCTACAGTCCAGAGATAACTGTCATTTAGAACTGTTTAAACCCAACGCTTATATCTATTGCATTATGTGTCCACCAGGACAATCCCCCCCCCAAAAAAAAAATGGTTGATGTTCTAGGTATCAAAAGAACATTCTTGTGAATTGTTTTACATTGTTTAAGATTGTTGAATTGTACAAGTCAGTGTACAGTTGTTTTGAACCGCAACAATAACTTACAAGCTAATTACGATTTTATTTCCAACTAAAAAATATGTACATTTTTTAAAAAGTGGGCACAAGGCCGGAAATGTTTTGAGGGTAGGGGAAGGGGAGAAAAGTGTGCTATTCAGAAAAAATTCATAGCTGTTCTAGGGAGCCCTAGCTAGCCACAATCATCATCAGCCACTCTTTACAATAAATTCATTCTTGCGTTTCCTTGCGCACAACAGTCACCACAATACCTCGTTTGCTCAATGAAAAAGACCTACTAAAAAACCCCGATGAGATGAAATGATATATATACAATTGAACAGACCATTATGGGGGATTGGAGAAAAAAGCCCCGAGGAAACAAAAAATTAGAAATAAGCCCCGTTTGGTTTCCCTCCCATTCCCCCTCTATGGTGTAGAGAGCTGACTGTTTTCCAGCCTTAAGAGTAGATCCGAAAACAAGCCGAGCTGTCCCGAGAGAGGGGGCAACCTATCGTAATTGGGATCTAAGAAACATAAAGGGGGAAGGCGCGGTCGGGAGATAGGACAAGATGGAATACAGTAGTGCGGGTTCAAGATCCTCAGAAAGGGGCTGGCAGGTGGTTAGGGAGGAAAAAAGAATAGGGAGCGGGGAGGATCTTGCAAGTCTAACAACTAACTGAAGGGGAAGATGACATCTCTCACACAACTAACTTGGGGGTCAGGAGGTCTAAGAAATGCAAAAGATACTACTTACCTTGGGTGGGGTCCCGGAGGACCCGGACCGTCGTCGATATACGCAGGAAGAGGAGGGTAGGATGATTCCAACATTGCCTCCTTTCATACGACAAGGCTCGCTGCATACACCCACCTTTTGTCGAATTCTGATTACAATGGGCTTTGTGCATGACGTAATCGGTATTTATGGTAATTTGGAATATTCCATTCTTGCATCTAGGTGATCTCATTCCTTAATTCCTGATTGGCTGCTGGTTTCAGTGTGGATATACTTGTTTCAATGCTTGATAAGTGTTGGGTATCACCCACCTTTTTCCACACAATGAACTAGTCCATCTGCCATATAAAGCAGTAGCTACTAATACCAGGGCAGACTAAAAGGTGAAGAGCAGCTTCTTATAGGAATAGTATTAGAGCGTTGGAGACTGGAGATCACACTAGATCACCTTACTTGCTACCGTGATAACGGAAGCCAATACTATCATTGGACTATATCTTTATTCGGTATTCACTAATCCAATGTTCTTGTCCACTAATAGTCTCTCTGTTGTATATACATCTTCCTGAGAATATATCTCTATTTCCTCTCATATCGTGGTTTGTCCTTTATTTAATATTACAAGCGTTCACTAACCAGAACGCAACAATAAGTATCCACCATTCTGCTTTATACTCCCAGCAACTGTAGAGTTATAGCTTGTTCCCTTGTCTGCCACCTGGATGCTTGTTGAAATTCCTTTGTGACGGTGAGTACCTTATTGCTTTTACTATATAAAGGGTTACTTCTATAAGCATGAAGGTGTAGCAGAAAGAATTTCAAATCATTATTTAGTGTGGGAATTTAGCCGTTGAGGTTTCGATTTTATATTTTCGTCCAATGAGGATGATTTAAGCCATTCTACTCAGATGACTTTCCTGGGTAGTATAAAAGTTCACGCAAACACTCTCTCAGTGTATTTCTCACTCATTCTAGCAAAAGAACAATGGCAGACTTGAGGCCGTAAGGTTCCCAGTTTTGGCTGGGCTACCCCCGGGTGGGCGAGCTGCAACATTGACTCCTTTGTCCTCCATGTATAGCACTGGACCTTGCTGTCTAGTTCAAGTTATAACCGGCATACGTGCCCGGATCCACATTTGGGTTTGTGAAACTGCTTGACTCATTAGATCCATATTGCGCTTAGTGGGTCAATGAGCAGCACAGACCAGCAGGGTTCGAGCCTTGGCTCATTCCTGAACTCACCCCCGCTTTATCACCACTTTAATCGGCCTTCAGGCTTTTCACCTTGTGTCAAGCCTGGTCTAATGGGAGACATTGGCAAATAGTCTCACTCATTCTAGCTGCAGAACAGACCATCTTTAATGAGGAGAGCATCATTCAACCATGGGCCATTGTTCCTTTTGGAGACCATTCCTTTTTCATGTATTCCTTCCTCTAAGACCAACAGGTTCTCAAAACTTCAGGCTGAATGCTTGATTCCTACTCTAACATTTATAACTCCTTTTTTTTCCAATTGTACGACTCACAGTACCGGGTTATCCCTCTGGCTGTCATTAAAGTTGTTGAAACTCATCAATATTCTCATTCACTCATTTGTTTTCCTCTTCTCTGAACAAAAACCCAACAATTTGCCTTTTGTTATAAAGGTATATTAAACCACAATACATTTAGAACTAATTTCTATCTTTAACCACATATATTTAAAAGCTCTGATGACTTTCTTATTAAAGATATTAGGGGTACACTACTATTAGACCCCTAACATTTGAAACACAAAAGAAAATCATTAGAGCTTTTAAGTATGTGGGGTTAAGATAGAAATTAGTTCTAACTTAAAAATAGTTATTTTTAGAAGTAAATCTCAATTTGAATGTCAGTTCTTATAAACATTTAGTAAGGCTAATACTGGGGCTGTAGAATACACTGACTGCACCTCTGCAAACGGGTAAGATCCCTCCCCCAATGAGTGTCCTGTATATGACACTAAACAGCCTGATGGTGAGGTCACTGTAATGCTAGGGCTTTGGGGAATACAGAGCACCCATTCATTGCCATTGTTCCCAGGTCCATTCTGGTCTGGCGTGGTAGCAACTGATAGGGTCCTATCTATGGGTTAAACAGAACTAATGGCATACTTATGCTAAACTGAATTGTTTGATTAAGCTGAATTACTTGAAATAGAAATGTTTTTGACAATTAAACCATACTTACATTTAAACTGCATGCTTGTGCTAATCTGAATTATTTGAAATTTAACTGTTTTTGACATTGAAACTGTACTTATACTAAACTGAATTGAATAAACTGAATAGTTTGAAATAGAAATGTTTCTGACAATCAAACTATGTACAAATGCTAAACTGAATTATTTAAAATAGAACTGAATATTTATATAAAAATTGATTTGGCGTTAAATAACCTACAAAGGTTGATATGCAATAAAACCAAAGCAAATCTAATGTTTGTTCTAACCACCCTACATCCATAGTTAAACAAATTCTTAATGTGATCGATATTAGAATAAACAGATTATCATCTTCTAAAAACATATTTAATCCTATTTACCCAACCCCTCCGCTCGGGCAGGATATGACACGAGGTCAATTTTTAAGCGGGGTTTAACAGGTTTGAATTCAGAGTTTTCCTTCTCCTAGACTAGTTGCCTCACCAAGGTTGAAGAACCTAGTCTGCCCTACTATTTACCCATAGCTGGAGGGAGAATATTTGGATTCATACCTTTCCCAAGGGTATTAGTGTTATGTGAAATGCAATCAGTCAGGTCCAGGATTTGAACTCGTGTCGCCGTGTCCATACCCTGCGATGATAACCACTACACCACGGGAACCTCTAAAAACATTTAATAATCACAAAGAATTTTATAATGAAGCCATACATAACAGTTTTAGTGTTTCGAGAAATGGTTATATTTCTCTAACACTATATATTTTAGGCGACACAAATGAATAACGAAACTTCTTTTTAACAACACAACAAAGAAAGGTTTATTATTGTAGCAGGCGTAAAGGAGTGAGAGTGAGAAAGTGTCTCTTTTGCGTCGCTGGTCTGTATGTTGGTCCTTGGTTCGTAGGAAGCGTGTTTGAAGCTAACCGCAGCGGGTGTCGCTAGTCAGTATGTTGGTCCTTGGTTTGTAGGAAGCGTGTTTGAAGCTAGCAGCGAGCGAAGGGTTCCAAGTGGAATCAGTGGCAATCATGTGAGATAGATGTGCTTCTTCTGCTAGCCCAGGGCTCTCTGACATTGTCTGTTCTACCAAAAGGGACTAGGAAAATAGTTCCTGAGAGGGAAAAGGAATTAATGCGCTCTGCCAGTTGATTGGTCAGTGAGTGACCGACTCTCTTAACAGGGGCATTGATTCGCGAAAGGAAATAGATCTGTGGCTGCTACACAGTCGTTATAAAAATGAACTTAAGTATTTTAGAGCCAAAAGACATCACAACAATAGGGACAATAATCGAGAAAACAATAGAACTAATAATAATATAAATGTGTATAATAGATAAATAAAATATGAATGAAAATAGACAGAGAAATATTATCTTGTTTATCTCTTCTTTCTGCAAACTCTTGTAGGGAACGAATAAATAAATAAAAAATTGAATTTAAAAAAATAAATGAATAAATAAAAAGAAAACTAATTACTTTGAAGAAACTCCCAGAGGTCTCCAACGGAAAAGATGACGCTTGCGTAAAAGAAAAAAAGGCATTCCTCTTGAAAAAGGAGACCATATTATCTTTCTCTTTCGGGTAGTGTCCGTCGAACCAACAACACCATTTTGCTGTCTGGTGTTTTGGGCACCACGCCTACGTCTTGGGACGTAGCGTCGGTTAGTCCCTTCACCCAGGTTTCGGTTTCTTTGTTTAATGGCATATCAAACTTTGTAGGGTATTTAATGCCAAAGCCATTATCATAGAAGAACAGTAGTGGTACTATTTAACCCATAGCTGAGAGGATAAGGGGGTTCATACATTTCCCAAGGGTATTTGCCCGAAAGTGAACGCAATAGCGCGACTTGAGTACGAACTCACTACGATTCCGCAGTCCATCGCTGTAACCATTACACCACGAGGACACCCCTCCCTTCACCCAGTAAATAAAGGAAAGTATGGAAGAAATGTTTTCGTCTCTTATCTATTTCTATCTTTTCTTTTTGTATATTTCTTTTGGGACTTTCTTTGGGCAAGGCATTGCACCGGCCAGTCAACGTGGGGTAAAATAATATAACCAAAATATGGAGTCAGATATCTACGGCAACACAGCCTTGCCCTTTGCCCCTGAACTTCAAAGCCTCAAACCCCACACTCTCAAACATCCATATAGAGAAATATTTTTTAGGTTTAATAAACATTTTTGTCAAAGTGAAGAAATTCAACCAAGCACGGGTAAACGGCGGGAGTAACTATGACTCTCTTAAGTCGGTTGTGGTTGCTGAGGACAGTTCCTATCCGTGGTCCCGCCATTAAGGTTGGATCGTGGGTTGGTATACAGCGAAGTATTGCGAACCATTCCAGGCCTTCTCAGACGCGACTGACGCCTGCCCGTGCCATGGTTATCAAATAAATACTAAATGGTATGGTAGTGCAGGTGTTTAGGATAACCTCGTACGTGGATAGGACGATGTCGCTACTTGTTTGGCCTTATAGTGCTTGGTTGTGTAAGTAATCTATCGCGATCCCTCCCTGCGTGAAGACCGAGCCGAATGCTGTCCGGGGAAGTGGTACCCCCCCAACTGCCACCCCCCCTGCCACCCCCCTTAGCTATGATGGAAGGTCGCTCTGGGGGTTATACTTAAGACCCCAGTTTTAACATTACAATGGAAACTAAACAAAATTTAAACGCCTCAAAAAATGAGGCTTCAGATATAAGTAGCAGTAAGGATGACGGACTCAGTTGCAGATTCTGCGCTGAGAAACGAACATTTGGGACAAAAATTGGCCTGTCACAACATCTAAGGCAGACCCACCCGGTGGAATATAACAAGCTACAACAAGACAGAGACTCGGAGCGTCGGAAAGGCGCCAGAGTCGTGAGACGGTGGACGGAGTCCGAACTCCAGTTGATGGCAGCTATGGATGTGATGGCTGAGAGAGAAAAGAGGAAGCGCGTAAGGTGCTACATCGCGACTTCCTTGGGACGGCTGCTAGACTCTGTGTCTGGGAAGAGGAGAGAGAGCACCTATAAAGTCCTTGTGGACCGCGTTCGTGCTGTTCATTCTGACCAACTGAGCGTCTTGATTCAAAGGGGACTCAGCTGCATCTCGAGTGGGAGGGATATGCCCACCCTGTCAGGGCCTGATCCTGTATCAGACACTGCAGGGCCCACCAATGTTGCGCCGATAACCAGAGATGAAGGGAACGGGTTGGGGACACCTAACCGTGAGGTGCCCCCTATTGCCCAAGCCGACGGCAGAAGACCTCTGTCTGACGCCGAGTTAGATATCATCACGAAAGCGAGGCCAACGACCAAAACCAAAGAGCTTATGAAACTGTTGCCCGGCCGTACGGCCGTCGCGATACGGAGTAAGCGCCTGAGGCTTAAGTCCGCGGTCGGTGCCCCTCCACTTCCGCCACAATCCCGCGACATAACATCTAGTCCGGCGGCCCGGCCCGGCCCGGCCCGGCCCGGCCCGGTGAGAACCATCCCGATGCTGCGCCCGAGCGCGCGGATCTTGACACGATTAGCCACACCAGTACTGCCAGAGTTTTGACTCCTGACGAGATCGAAGGACTCTGTAGCTCCCCCGCCGCTACGAGTAATCTGTCTATAGACCAGACATCAGACAAACTCACAAAAATTAAGACTTATATTCTCGATATTCTAAGTGATACCAAACGCCAGGTCGAGCCGGAGTTTGCGACTTTAACTAAGCAGGTGATGGATGGGGTGGCCTCCCTGCGTCAGATATATGCCTATGTACTACCCAGAAAAGGTGGATTAAAGAAAGGTAGAGGCGGACCTTACATCTAGAAGGTATCAAAAAGCAGAGGTGTACAAGTACTTGAAAAAGACTTATAGGTATAGTCCCAAAACAGTTGCCGAGAAAATCCTGAAAGGCACGGCCTCGTATGATGACTTGTCGCGTAGGGAGGGCTTCACGGCTGATGACTTTGTCAAGGCCTGGAAGCCCACATTCGAACGTACTGATAGAGACTGTACAATCCCGACCCTTAATGTTAGGGATGTACGATGGGACCTCATAGATCCCATTAAGATTTCTGAAGTTGGAGATGCGCTCAAAAGAACTAAGAACTCCTCTCCGGGCCCCGATGGATATCGACTGAAGGAGATTCTTGCCAGACCCATTGAGCAAATCGCCGTACTTCTGAATCTTATTATGCTGTATGGTCCTGGACAGCTGCCCGACGGAACCTATGACTCCCGCGTCACCTTCATTAAGAAAGTGAACAAACCCTCATCCCTACTTGACTATCGACCCATTGCCGTTGGAAATTTTGCCACACGGATCTTTCACCGTATTTTAGCTCTCAGGGTCGAAGGTTGCCTGGATAACCACCCTAGTCAAGTTGGTTTCAAACGATTGGATGGAGTAGCATATAATATTTTAAAGCTACAAAAGACCCTTGGAGACGCATGGAGTCGTCATGAGGAATTGGTGACCCTCGTACTTGACCTCCGTAAGGCCTTCGATAGCGTCTCCCACAGGGCCCTGTATCGGACAATGCTCAATAGGGGGTTCCCCACAATTTTAGCTGATTATATCCAGGCCTCGATGGAATCGACTAACATGATCATCGGCGAAACTAGAATAAAACCGACTGGTCGCGGCGTGAAGCAGGGAGATCCGTTGTCTCCTGCACTATTCAATTTAACGCTAGATACCGCATTGTTTGATAACGACTACCCCCTCCAAGGTCTCATGGCCGGACCTAGCGCCAAAGAGTTGGTGTATGCGGATGACACCACTCTATTCGCGCCCAACCTTCCTGCTATGCAGGATAGAGTTGATAGACTCATAAAGTCTTTGGAGGGTGTAGGTTTAGAACTTAACCCGAAGAAATGCCACTTGCTCCATCTATGTGGCAACAAAAAGCGCAAGATTTCCTACGTTCGAACACAATCAGTTTGCACCGTTAATGGAGCCCCTGTTCCGATCGTAGATGCAAAGTCGCGATTCAAGTACTTGAGGGTGGATTTCAAACACAGGGGTATCGCGCACAGCCCTCTTGACCCTTATGGCTGGCTGAACCGTGTCGACTCTGTACCCATTAAGCCCTTCTGCAAATATGAGATCCTGAGTAAATTTTTACTCCCAAGACTTCACTTTCCTCTTATGTTCTGGAAATATACTAAGTATGAACTGCAGAACTTCGATAAACGGGTTCGCGCTATTGTTAGACGCTGGCTACGTCTACCTCACGACACTTCCAACGCCACTATACACGCGCCAATACCAGAAGGCGGCCTAGGTCTATTTTCGACAATAGCCACTTCGAAGAAGCTTAAGGGGTCACGACTCCTGAACGTGGAAAGTATAGGCGGTGACGAGGACGGTGGTACTATCATCAGATCACCACATGTATTACAGATTATGGAGCCTAAATTCATCAAGGCGTACAAAGACACATCAACTAGAGACTTTCACAAGTACTTAGACACTCAAGGCCTCTGCGCGGGATTGGGGCGGTTCCCGCAGCGAGCGCGTGGCTGCGTAAGGTTCATGAGGTCCACAGACGACACGATTTCCAGGAGGCAGTACGGGTTCGATTGGGGTGTGTCCCAACCCCAGTAAGACAGTCACGCGGAGGCAGGACAGCTAGGGTTAAGTGTAAATGCGGCAATGGATCTGCGTCTCTGGGGCATATAGTCCAGAATTGCCCTATAACTCATGGACTGCGAGTCCATCGACATGACGATGTGACCAAATACCTATTTCACTGTTGGCGCAAACGCAATAAATACATTGATGTGGTCCGTGAACCGCGTCTGGAAACATCCGTCGGCCTACAAAAGCCGGATCTGCTGGTAGTCGATAAAGAGTCAGTATACGTTGTTGACGTGCAAATCCGTGCGGATAGTAAGGGCGGCAACCTGGATGCCTTCCATACAGCGAAATGCGCGAAATATAATAATCCAGTGCTCTCTAAAGCTTTACAAGACAAGTACGAAGGTAAAGCAGTGCAGGTCTTCTCCGTGACATTCACTTGGCGCGGAGCTATGTCCCATTTATCCTACGAGACCTTGCGGAGCAGTGGACTGATTAAAAACCACTACGTAGGGACCCTAGGGTACCAGATATGTCGTTCCACCGCTAAGATGGTCACGGCATATTGGTGTGCCCCTGGATCATTCATTCCACCGGTTAGTAATAAAAGCGGTAACACAAATTAATAATATAACGGCTTAAAATCAATAAGGAGGCCTAAAATTGATATAATGGCTTAAACAATAATAAAAAGGCCTAAAGCCAATAATATGAAGGCTTACATAAAGGCTTACAGGAAAAAAAAACTCTCTCGCACGACTCTTGTCTTGATTTCTAAACTTCACTGCAATGAACCGTAATCAAATGTCTATGTAACGTCTTATGTCTTCTCTAAATGTTCCAGGGACACCTTTGCATCTCTAGCTTAATGTTCACTATCCTATAGAACTTCTCCTCGCTTTGCGTAATAGTCCTCCTGACTACATGTCTAAATCGCCCTTCGTTTGTATTTACGATTTACCTCTCCAAAAATTTAATTTCACATCATTTAACTCGACCAGGGTCGAGAGTCACGCGCTTTCCCTTGCTAGGGTTTAATGTAATCTAATTCTATATATTATCCATTACTATGTGT
Source organism: Sepioteuthis lessoniana (assembly GCA_963585895.1). Taxonomy (NCBI): domain Eukaryota; kingdom Metazoa; phylum Mollusca; class Cephalopoda; order Myopsida; family Loliginidae; genus Sepioteuthis; species Sepioteuthis lessoniana. Next base: position 13,624,420 of record OY757908.1, on the reverse strand, counting down.
TTTATCTTAGATTTTAGAATAAAATTTAGTTTATATACTCAAATTTACTATCCCAAATGTTTGCTACTCAGCCCCCTATCTATCAGAGTAATGACTGCATTGGGCTAACCGGTTTACCGCGCCCACATGCACAACGCTCCACCATCTCTACTACTATGACCTCTTACTTCCTCACTAGGTCTATTTTACACTTCGTTCTTTAACAGGTCCCTCGACCTGCGTTCCCGGTTGGTGGTCATCTAGCTATCCTATCTTAACTTGCTTCTACCTGTTGCTCTTCTCCACCTCTAGCTCTAGAGTCCCCTCGGACTTGCGTTGTCTGAATGATGATACGTGAACCTTCCACGTCGATTCTGTCTATGCTCGCCTGGATCTACGTGCTTGTCCGTTGTCTGAGTGGTTACGATTCCGAGACCGTTGGGTTCGCCTTTTCGTGTGTCATGTGTTCGTGCTGGGGTTCGCGAGAGACCTGAATTTCCCCGATTGCGCCATTTGTAACATCTTTGCGAGTTTCGTTCCTTGCAATATTGTTGTGTTGTTGTTTATTAAGCGTCCCCACTTACGAGGAAACTGCGTGAGACGGATGTGTCAGTTATTTCGGAAGGGGTCGTCGATTATTGCCCCACGGTGGTCTCCTCATTTGAGAAAAACCCTCTGGTTTGTGTGTCTCAGCTGGTAGGTGTTTCATCTGGGTTGCAGCGATAGAGCCGGCTGTTGGGACGTGTGTCTATCTTAACGATCCGCTCATAGCACTGCAATGTCATACGCAGCTCTCAAATTTCATTTGTGTACTCATCCTAGCCATGAGAATAATCCCTGGAAATAGCCTAATGCCTCGTCATCTAATTAGTGACGCGCATGAACGGATCAACGAGATTCTGTCCCTACCTACTATCTAGCGAAACCACAGCCAAGGGAACGGGCTTGGAACGATCGGCGGGGAAAGAAGACCCTGTTGAGCTTGACTCTAGTCCGACTCTGTGAGGAGACACGGGAGGTGTAGCATAGACGAGAGATATGCCTTTGTCGGCGTCGGCTGCACGGTGTTCGGGAGGAGATTGTGACGGGAGTCGGGTTTCTCGTCTCGGTTGTGGGGGATGGCGTCTGGAGGGTTTCCGAGTGTGTCTTTTCGGCGGGGTTTCACGTCGTCGTTGTTGTCGACGTCGTCGTCGTTTCTCCCTCCAGCTATGGGTAAATAGTAGGGTAGACTAGGTTCTTCAGCCTTGGTTAGGCAACTAGTCTAGGAAAAGGAAAACTCTGAATTAAAACATGTTAAACTCCGCTTAAAAATTGACCTTGTAGAAAAATAATAAGAATAATGTAAAAATTAGTAATTCTTGACAATCACAAGAAGAAATTTAAAAAAATGAACTAGACTGGAATAACAATGACAACTTAAAAAATTCATGTAATTGTAAAATTTCTTAGGAAATAAATATAACTTTTATTTTATATGTCAAGCTCACATTTCAACTAAAGAAAATGATAACAATATAAAAGTATACATAGATATTACAGTTTTAAACTGGAAATTCAGATATTACAACCACCACCAATCATTTAAAAATCCATCATTAAAAAATCAAACTACCCTATCAAGGTATTACTGGTATCTGATAGAATAAGGATTAACACCCATCAAAAATTGGAAAATAATCCAAAAATCCTCCTCGATAAACAGTTTACATCGTAAGTGTAATTTATGCTTAGGGTGGATGTGGTGCTTCAATAAGTTTCAAGACTTTTTTGTACAAGCATTTAAAATTGTCGTAAACTCTTGAAAATTCAGTATGTTATTGCTATACATCTTATTAGACGACAGGCCAATTTTTATTATTTCAGGTTCAAAGGAACAGCTACTGCAGCAATTTGAATACACACTACTAAAGCCTGATTGTCACTGCTGGTGAATTTCAAAAATGCAATCTGGACGTGAGGACACTTTAGAAGAACGATATGCAATAAAATTCTATTTCAAACTTGGAAAAAATGCCACAGAAACGTATGGAATGCTTCAGACTGCGTTTCGACCATCTTGCATGAATCGAGCATCAGTTTTTGAGAGGCATAAGAGATTCAAGGAAGGCAGGGAGTCTGTGAGGGATGATGAGAGGTGTGGGAGGTGTAAGGAAGTCAATACAACACAGTTGATTGGCCAATGGGTTAGGGTTAGGGTTACTATGTTGAGGTTTTAAGGGAGTTCAGAAAGAGATTCTATCGGAAGAGATTCCGTCGGAAGAGATTCCGTCAGAAGAGGCTAGCACTCCTCAAATCAGGTCAGTGGCGTTTCCACCTGGACAGTGCACCAGTCCACAACTCTATCCTTGTCACAGACTATTTGATCAAGATGGGCATCTAGACAGTTCCTCACCTTCCTTATAGTCCAGACCTTGCTCCCAGTGACTTTTGGTTATTCCCTCAGCTCAGAGGCTGTCATTATGAGACAACTGAGGTGATGAAAGAGGCTGTGATGAAGGTCATTGACACTCTCACACAAGAGGACTTCCATGAGGCCTTTCAGAAGTTGTTGAAACGGTATAACAAATGCAATGCAGCCAGAAGAGATTACTTCGAAGGGGACTAGAGTTTCATGTGTGTACTATCAATAAAAGTGCCCATACGAAAAACTCTGGAAACTTATTTAATGATCCCATTATATCGAAATGAAATGATATCTTCATGTAGACATAGAAATAAATTTCTTAGTATAATTTAACTTTGTATATTAATAATATTAAATATATTTAACTACTTTTAATGCATGTCAAAATAGTTTAAATGATAAAATAATCTCAAATGTATTTTTCCAATAAAGAATATATTCAAATCTAAAAGATATCGTATAAATATACTTCTTTTATATGAAAAGTTCATTATATTATGTATTATATATTATATAATATATAAAGCCAAATCTATTCGAAAAGTCCAAGAACTCTTTTGATGTGAATTGTAGGCTGTTATCCAATATCACTAATTCTGGAATCCCATTCCTGGAAAATACTGCCTGAAGTGGTTTTCTATAAGGGGGACACTTCTGTCCACAGTTACACTGCCATGTGCCCAGCGGACTTACGGGGTTCTGTTCATTCCCGCCAAGTCCATCATTTAAGCAGGGCACAGACGTTGGCTGTGGTCTGCCGAGTGCTATTTAGTGTCACAGATATCACCAACTCCCTAGCGGAACCACATTTTAAAGCTACTAGGCAAGTGTTTGGTGAATTATTAAAAGTCAACACAGCTAACTGGCCCAGCTTTCCCCGTCAAATATAAGGTCTTCGACAAATACAATTCTTCTGCAACAAAAAAGGACTCTGAACTGCCATGTTGGGGGTAACAAGATTAATAACAATATTCTTTTATTCAATAAAAGAAAGAAACAAAGACAAAAAAACAATTCAGGTAAAAGTCAGGAGCGAGAAAGTCTTTCTGTATCTTGGAGGAGCCTCCACTAAAATATCTGTATCCTGGACTAAGCCCCCTCATAAAATATCTGTTAATGGAAGGTGGGAATGTATTTCAATAATGGTAGACACGGTCTGCTTTCCTTCAGGCCATGGGATTTAATTGCAGAGTTCGTCCTCCAATTCTCAAGTTTATCATTTCAATATGAATGCAGCAGAATAAAGTTGAACATACTTAAAATGTATGTTCCCTTACTTGGAGTTTTGTGGAATTTATTCTCTTCTCTAAAATTGGGTTTTCTCTGTAATTGGGTTTCCATAACACGTTGGTAGAAGGGTACACGTCTTATTTCCGATAAGACCAGGATTAATTATTGTTCCTTTCTCGTAGACAAGTCTTTTCTTTGGGCATTCATTTAACGAGGCCTTTTCAATCTGAGCATATCTCTGCTCAGTTTCTGTCAGGAATCTGGAGGAATAAAATACAGGTCTCCAGTCATTTCCTTGTTTCTGAAGAAGTACTCCACCTAAGCCATAGGAAGATACATCAGCTGAAACTTTTGTCTCCTTTTCAGCACTATCATGGATCAGTACTGGTACAGTGCACAGTTTTTCTTTTAGTGACTGGAATGCAATTTTATGAGTCTCATCCCAGATCCATGCTGTGTCTTTTTTAGAAGATCTCTGAGTGGTTTTATTGTCTCCGCTAAATATTTAGCAAATTTACCCACATGATTTGCCATGCCTAATAGCCATTGCAGTTCAGACACATTTTGGGGTCTGGCCAGATTCCCTATTGCTCTTATCCTCTCTGGGTCTTCTTTTGAGATGATGTGACCGATAATTTTTTTCACCAACAGGACCTAGCATTTTCGACTGGTTTGTTTTCTTTTTTTTTTTCTTTTCTTTAATCCTGGTTTAATTTATATTTCTTCTTTCTTATTTTTCTTTTATATCCCACTTCTGACAATATATGATGTTTTGTGCAGGATGTGTTAGTGTAAAGAAGTATAATGAAGGGACTGATATTACCTGTTAACAATGTTGGCTGCCAGCTTTTTTATATTACAAGAAGTAAGTTATTTGTGTAAGAGGGATAACTCTACCAGTGGTATGGACCCAATCCAGTCTGAGTAGATACGTTGAGTCTAGAGAAAACTTGACGTCAGTTTCTTTTAAGCATGTCTTTGCATGAGAATTCTAAAAATGTAACTTACTAAAAATGAAAAGCTACACATTTATTAAGATTAAGATATCTTTCCTATACGTACTTCCACCTGAGGTTGAGGACTTTCACAAAGGAATTACTGGTTGCTACTTGCATAATGCAAAGCTCTTCTAATGACGTAAGTCCTCAGTAACCATTCAGCGTACATGTAAACAAAAGTAAAAGGGTACATATGTGTTAAAATCCCTTCTCTTATGCTAAGATTGCTGATGGCTGTATGATAAGATATCAGACTGGCGTAAAGTCAGAAGGATTTCAAATCTAGCTTGAACAATCTTCTGTGTCTAGTCACACTGATGAGTTGTGATACAATGAAACAGTCTGCCTGTGGATTATAATGATTATATATATAATCAAATGAATAAATCACATAAGTTTTTTAAAAAAGTGCTTAAATACTGACCTTCATAATAGGATAAAACCTTCACATGTCAGTAAGTTTCCACACACACACACACACACGATCTTCTGATGAAGCAGGCAAATAGAATAAACAAAGAATAACGAATGAATATTCTTTGAATGATGCAAAAATGCCTGTATGGTGTAAGTAGGGAGAAGAAATTTACTTTTTAAATGAGATTTTTGTGCAAATGCTGATCCACAGACTTAACAAAAAAATTGTTTCTCTCCTGTGTGTATTCTCATGTGTTTTTTGTTTTTTTTAATATTTGAATTATTTGAAAATGCTTATCCACACACTTATCGAGAAAATGGTTTCTCTCTTGTAGGTATTTGCGTTTTTTATATAATTTTAAATACTCTGAAAATGCTCATTCACACACTTGACAACAAAATGGTTTCTCTTCATTGTGCTCACAGATATGTTTTTAATCTAGAATTCACAGAAAATATTGATTCACAGACTTAACAATAAATGGTTTCTCTCCTGAGAAACTTTGCATGAATATTTTAAATTAGAAATGTGTAAAGTGCAGATTCAAACTGAAGTCCTGAGAGATTGAAAAACAAACTTGCCAGGTCACACATAGATTCAAGCAGTAGAGAAAGGAAGCCAAAATCAAAACGTGGATTAAAGTCAACTTTATTAAACATTAATTTGACATAGAAAGAAAAGAGAATATCACATGTCACAAAAATGGTTTCTCTCCCATATGGGTTCACATGTGTTTATTTTATGTAGGATTTTGCAGAAAATACTGATCAGGGAGTTTTGTAAGACAATGCTTTCTCTCCAGTGTGTGTTAGCATATGATTTTTCAAACTGTTGATATGTGAAAATGCTGATGCACAGACTTCACAAGAAAACGGTTTCTCCCCAGTGTGGGTTCTCATGTGTGTTTTTAAATGATCACTTCTAGAAAATGCTGATCCACAAACTTGACATGAATATGGTTTCTCTCCTGTGTGTGTTCGCATATGTTTTTTTAAGGAGGAACTTGTAGAAAATGCTGTTCCACAAACTTTACAAGAAAATGGTTTCTCTCCTGTGTGTGTTCGCATATGCTTTTTTAAACAGGAACTTGTAGAAAATGCTGATCCACAGACTTTGCAAGAAAATGGTTTCTCTCCAGTGTGTGTTTGCATATGGATTTTCAGATGGGAACTCCTGGAAAATGCTGATCCACACACTTCACAAGAAAATGGTTTCTCTCCAGTGTGTGTTTGCATATGGCTTTTCAAATGGTTTACCAGTGAAAAAGCTGAGCCACAGACTTGACAAGAAAATGGTTTCTCTCCAGTGTGGGTTCGCATGTGGGCTTTCAAAGTGCCCTTCATAGAAAATGCTGATCCACACACCTCACAAGAAAATGGTTTCTCTCCAGTATGTGTTCGCATGTGGGCTTTTAAAATACTACTTCCGGCAAATGCAGATCCACACACTTCACAAGAAAATGGTTTCTCTCCTGTGTGTGTTCGCATATGTCTTTTTAAGCAGGAATTCGTAGAAAATGCTGACCCACAGACTTTACAAGAAAATGCTTTCTCTCCAGTGTGTGTTCGCATGTGTTTTTTCAAATTAGAAGTTGCAGAAAATGCTGATGCACAGACTTTACAAACAAATGTTTTCTCTTCAGAGTGTGTTTGCAAGTGTTTTTTCAATTTAGAAGTTCTGGTAAATGCTGAGCCACACACTTCACAAGAAAATGGTTTCTCTCCTGTGTGGGTGCGCATGTGGGTTTTCAAAATACTATTTCTAGAAAATGCTGATCCACACACTTCACAAGAAAATGGTTTCTCTCCAGTGTGTGTTAGCATGTGTTTTTTCAAATAAGAGCTGAAAGAAAATGCTGATCCACATACTTCACAGGAAAATGGTTTTTCTCCAGTGTGTGTTCGCATGTGCTTTTTCAAATAGGAATTTAAAGAAAAGGCTGATCCACATAGTTCACAGGAAAATGGTTTTTCTCCAGTGTGTGTTAGCATGTGACTTTTCAAACTGTTCACATGTGAAAATGCTGACCCACAGATTTCACAAGAAAATGGTTTCTCTCCAGAGTGTGTTCGCATGTGTGTTTTCAAACGATCATTTCTAGAAAATGCTGATTCACAGACTTTACAAGAATATGGTTTCTCTCCAGTGTGGGTTCGCATGTGGATTTTTAAAGTACCATTCCTAGAAAATTCGGATCCACACACCTCACAAGAAAATGGTTTCTCTCCTGTGTGAATACGCATATGCCTTTTTAAGCAGGAACTTGTGGAAAATGCTGATCTGCAAATTTCACAAGAAAATTCTTTCTCTCCAGTATGAGTTTCCATGTGTTTTTTCAAATTATTGACCTATTAAAATGCTGAATCACAGACTTTTCTTCCTATGTGTGTTTGCATATTTTTTCAAATAAGAAATCCCAGAAAATCTTTATCCACATATTTCACAAAATTACTTCCTGGGGGGTCATTGCAAACCAGTATTTTAAAAAATTGCATCCTCTTCACTGAGTCTTTTTTTATATCTGCTTTCAATTCTGAACTTTATGAAAATGCTAATCTTCACTTTTGAGTAATGTTGGTTTCACTAGAGTTACTTTTCCCACTTGTGCTTTGAAAAATGAATTCAGTGAAAATATTCATGCACTGAATTCCAACAAAAATAATTCTCTTTTGAGATGTCAATATTAAAATCCACACACATCAGTAAGAATATTTTTCTTTTACTATGTGTTGGAATGGCTCTTCAGTTTCTAAATTATCCTTTACCAATACAGATGATGTCTGTAAATGAAGAAAAATTAAATATTATTAAAAAAAAAAAGGAGCTTTACACATTATTTGTAATTATACTAAAACAATTAGTTTTTATTTCAACTGCAGCACATCGTGTATTTAGTTTATGATAAATTGTAAATAAAATTGTTGCGTGTTCAACAAATAAGGAAGCATATTTAATAGAATGTAATAGAAATACAGTAATTTTTCTAACTTAGCAAAAGATTTATCAGAGTTAAAAGCAGACTCTATTAACGATAAATAGAAGAGAAAATTCTTTCCATATTTAACAAAGAAAACAAAGAAGTTGTGATAGACATTTTATCATCTTCAATTGAATGAAAAATAAAAATATCTTTTTTTCTGCACAACAGCAGAATATATGTAATGAAAGATTTATTGATAAAATAGAGAAAGAAATCCCCTTAAAAAGATTTAGAATATTTGTTCACTTTGAGGGTCCCAAGAGAAATGCAGTTGATGCCATAGTTCAATGTTCTTAACTAGGCACTCATCAATAAGAACCAGCAGATTTTCTTTTTGTAATTCACTGACAATCAACACCCAACACGGATGTGGTATGTGTACTTTTATCTCACTGAATGTATTTTAAGCAATAGAATGAAAACAAATTAAAATACAAGTTGCTTTTTCTTTGCTTTTAAAAAAATTGAACAATCAAAATAGTTTTTTAACAGTAGTACTACTACTACTACTACAAATAATGAGGATAATGATAATAATCAGAGTAAGGAATAATTTGGATTTTAAGATGAAAGAAATCAATTTATTTCAGTACAAGACCTTCCAAGGAAACAAATAGCTTAAAGAAATTACTTTTATCAAAATAAATCAAATTGTTTGTTCAGTTGGTCAGGAAAATAAAATTAAATTGAACATCTTGAGTCATAAAAACAGACACAAAGACAAAGTTCAGTTTGGCATTAGAGAATCATTGCAGAAATTCTTTGATAGAGGACACAAAGTCAGGGTCCAGTTTGGGATTATACAATCATTGTAGAAATTATCTTTGATAGAGGACACAAAGTCAGGGTCCACTTTGGCATACAATCATTGTAGAAATTATCTTTGATAGAGGACACAAAGTCAGGGTCCACTTTGGAATTATACAATCATCGTAGAAATTATCTTTGATAGAGGACACAAAGTCAGGGTCCACTTTGGCATTATACAATCATTGTAGAAATTATCTTTGATAGAGGACACAAATTCAGGGTCCAATTTGGAATTATTCAATCATTGTAGAAATTATCTTTGATAGAGGACACAAAATCAGGGTCCACTTTGGCATTATACAATCATTGTAGAAATTATCTTTGATAGAGGACATAAAGTCAGGGTCCAGTTTGGCATTATTCAATCATTGTAGAAATTATCTTTGATAGTGGACACAATTTCAGGGTCCAATTTGGCATTATACAATCATTGTAGAAATTATCTTTGATAGAGGACATAAAGTCAGGGTCCAGTTTGGCATTATTCAATCATTGTAGAAATTATCTTTGATAGAGGACATAAAGTCAGGGTCCAGTTTGGCATTATTCAATCATTGTAGAAATTATCTTTGATAGAGGACACAAAGTCAGGGTCCACTTTGGCATTATTCAATCATTGTAGAAATTATCTTTGATAGAGGACACAAAGTCAGGGTCCACTTTGGCATTATTCAATCATTGTAGAAATTATCTTTGATAGAGGACACAAAGTCAGGATCCACTTTGGCATTATTCAATCATTGTAGAAATTATCTTTGATAGAGGACACAAAGTCAGGGTCCACTTTGGCATCATTCAAACATTGTAGAAATTATTTTTTGATAGAGGACACAAATTCAGGGTCCAATTTGGAATTATTCAATCATTGTAGAAATTATCTTTGATAGAGGACACAAAATCAGGGTCCAGTTTGGCATTATTCAATCATTGTAGAAATTATCTTTGATAGAGGACACAAATTCAGGGTCCAATTTGGCATTATACAATCATTGTAGAAATTATCTTTGATAGAGGACATAAAGTCAGGGTCCAGTTTGGCATTATTCAATCATTGTAGAAATTATCTTTGATAGAGGACATAAAGTCAGGGTCCAGTTTGGCATTATTCAATCATTGTAGAAATTATCTTTGATAGAGGACATAAAGTCAGGGTCCAGTTTGGCATTATACAATCATTGTAGAAATTATCTTTGATGGAGGACACAAAGTCAGGGTCCAATTTGGCATTATACAATCATTGTAGAAATTATCTTTGATAGAGGACATAAAGTCAGGGTCCAGTTTGGCATTATTCAATCATTGTAGAAATTATCTTTGATAAAGGACACAAAGTCAGGGTCCAGTTTGGCATTATACAATCATAGTAGAAATTATCTTTGATAGGGGACACAAAGTCAGGGTCCACTATGGCATTATACAATCATTGTAGAAATCATCTTTGATAGAAGACACAAAGTCAGGGTCCAATTTGGCATTATACAATCATTGTAGAAATTATGTTTGATTGGGGACACAAAGTCAGGGTCCAGTTTGGCATTATACAATCATAGTAGAAATTATCTTTGATGGAGGACACAAAGTCAGGGTCCACTATGGCATTATACAATCATTGTAGAAATCATCTTTGATAGAAGACACAAAGTCAGGGTCCAATTTGGCATTATACAATCATTGTAGAAATTATCTTTGATAGGGGACACAAAGTCAGGGTCCAGTTTGGCATTATACAATCATAGTAGAAATTATCTTTGATGGAGGACACAAAGTCAGGGTCCACTATGGCATTATACAATCATAGTAGAAATTATCTTTGATGGAGGACACAAAGTCAGGGTCCACTATGGCATTATACAATCATTGTAGAAATCATCTTTGATAGAAGACACAAAGTCAGGGTCCAATTTGGCATTATACAATCATTGTAGAAATTATCTTTGATAGGGGACACAAAGTCAGGGTCCACTTTGGCATTATACAGTCATTGTAGGAATTATCTTTGATAGAGGACACAAAGTCAGGATCCACTTTGGCATTATTCAATCATTGTAGAAATTATTTTTGATAGAGGACACAAAGTCAGGGTCCACTTTGGCATTATTCAATCATTGTAGAAATTATCTTTGATAGAGGACACAAAGTCAGGGTCCACTTTGGCATTATACAGTCATTGTAGGAATTATCTTTGATACTATTTACCCAACCCCTCCGCTCAGGCAGGATATGACACAAGGTCAATTTTTAAGCGGAGTTTAACAGGTTTGAATTCAAAGTTTTCCTTCTCCTAGACTAGTTGCCTAACCAAGGCTGAAGAACCTAGTCTGTCCTACTATTTACCCACAGCTGGAGGGAGAATAATTGGATTCATACCTTTCCCAAGGGTATTAGTGCTATGTGAAATGCAATCAGTCTCGTCCAGGATTTGAACTCGTGTCGCCGTGTCCATTTCCTACGACAATAACGACTACACCACGGGCACCTCCATAGAAATTATCTTTGATAGGGGACGCAAAGTCATGGTCCAGTTCAGCGATACATTAGTACAGCTGGTGAAAAAAGTGAAATTAAACTGAATATCTTGTATCATAAAGACAATGTTCGGTTTGACATTATACAATCATTGCAAATTGAACCCTCAACTTTGAGTCTCATCATTTATAAGGAAAATGAAGTTAATGATGTTAAAAGTACCAAAAATTCCACTTGTCATGCCAACTGTAATTTTCTTGGGACCATTAAAGTGAACAAGTACCAAACATAATTTGTTTGTAGACTCAGCTGAAAATTTATATTCATTCACAGATGTTAATGAAGCCAAGATTTTCGAGAATCTGTAGTTCTTAAATTCTATTAGGATTTTAGAAACTGACTTAATCATTCTGATAGTTAAAATATAGGAAATTCCATGGTGTATTGTTTCCTTTTCAAATCACTTCAATTTACTTAAAAACCTATGATGACATTTTAGATATCTTCTTTGACATTTTAATTTTGATTTTAATTAAAAAATAATAAAACAAAATTTTTCACAGAAAAAGTTTCATATAATTATTCTGAATAATTAGAAATATAGAGAACATTTCTGTTAATGATTTACTTAGATTTCAATTTGATGGATCTCAACAGAGAAAATTAATCTAATTAACTAATATAGAGTTTAGCAAGTTTTTAAAATCAGTACTCAGTTGCGTAATGAGCTGAACTCCAGAAGGAGAGTAATTTATGGTATACTGGATTATCCTATTGTGTGCACATGGGCAAGTCCATTTCCTGAGTTGTGATTGGGTGCTGTTCTATAGGTGGAGGTATTTCGGTATGAATACCAGCTGCAATTTAATTGCAATGCAGGGTCTATATCGTCTTTTTGACTTGTAGTCCTGGCCCACTGACTGTGCTGGGACACATTTTGGCCGGCCATGTTCCCTGAGACATGGATCAGGTGGGAGTATATCTTGGTTCTGGTGACAGTCAAGACTGTCTGACATGGAAGCCAGCATTCATGTCTCATGTGCAAAAGCCAGTGCTCCTTGAGCTGCAAGGGGCTGTCCTTCCAGGCTCTGAACCTCTCTAGAGGGGCTTGGTTTAACATCTGGCACACCTTTGTAGGGGAATGCTGACAGGGCTCAGTTCTCACAACAAAAAAGGCTAAGAGCCATACTCGCGTGTAAGTGGGACGCTCAACAAATATCAGGGTATCATGGTCTGTATTGAGTTATGGCCTGTTTTATTTTTGTCTGCCAACTGGGTGAAAATTGGAACCCCTAGGCTGGTAAGTGTTACTGTTATTTCTCTACGAAAGGTTTTTTTCTTTTAATGAATATACAGTTGGGGGAAATCAATATTCGTAAACATAAAATTTTCAATTTTTTGTATTTCCAATTAATAAATAATGATACATTTCATATAATTAACTCTACATAGATGCATAATAACTAAATATGCAAAGAACTGAGTGTTTAACTCAGGAAGGAAGGAAAAAATTATCAAAAAATCTCAGACAAAGGAAATATTCCATTTACTACAATAAGTTCCTTAAGTGCAATGTATGAAAAATGTAAAATTCTTCAAAACCAAAGAACAGATGCTCCACAGAAGATTTCTTTTAGATCTTTGATTGATTGTTTGGGTTTTAAGGCATATCTATTTTTTTTCGGCTATTTAACGTCAAATCCATTTTTAAGCAAATAGTTCTATTTCAAAGAATTCAGTTCAGCCTGACTACACAGTTTTAATTTCTTTTTAAACTGATCAGTATATTCAAACAGTTTTAATTCAGCTTATTCAGTTTACTTTAAGTAATGGTTTTCTTTACACACAGCTAAATGTCAAAACAGTTCTATATTAAACAATTCAGCTTAAGGTAAGTACATTTTCAATGTCAAAAACAGTTCCATTTCAAATAATTCAATTTAGCAATAGCACACAATTTAAATGTAAGTAGAGTTTGTCAAAAACATTTCTATTTCAAGCTATTCAGTTTAGTCCAACAGTTCTAATTCAAACAATTCAGCTTAGTATAAGTATGCAGTTCTATTCAACCCATAGATAGGACCCTATCAGGTGCTACTATTCTGGGCCAGAGTGAACCTGGGAAAGTTGGCAATGAAGGAGTACTCTGCATTCCCCAAAGCTCCAGCATTACTAGAACCTCACAATCAGGTTGTTTAGTGTAATATACAGGACACTCATTGGGGGAATCTTACCCCTTCTGCAGAGGTGCAGTCGGTATATTCTACAGCCCCAGCCGACTGGGCAACTAAATCTTTGAGAAAATTAATGTTTTTAATTAAACAAAATCCAATGGTTACCTGTCACAAGCTGCAGGATTATTTGCTTTTATCAGGAGTCTGTGTCACTCAACGGACAATAAGCAATGAAATCCATAGGAACAATCTAAAGTCGTGCTCCCCTCAGAAAACTCTGCTGCTATTGAAAAGACACAGAGATTCAAGGATGAAATTCGACGGTAAACGTAACGATAAGGAAAGATCGTATTGGGAAAGAATATTATGAACAGACAAAAAGAAAAGTGAGTTATTTGGCTGTAAATCTAGAAATCATGTATGGAGGAAAAATGGTGATGCATTCATTCGAAATACAATAAATTAAAAATTTGCAAGTGTATGAATATTTGTTTCCTTACTGTTTTTCTCATGAGGGTTAGGGTTTGTTTTGTATTATTCAACAAAACAGTTTCCAATAAAATCATTGTTTGCTTTCGTTTGCTTTGCTTTGGTTTGGTTTTATGGCATATCAACCATTGTAGGTTATTTAATGCTATATTCATTTTTTATACATACAGTTCTATTTCAAACAATTTAGTTAATCATAAGTACATAGTTTAGTTCTATCTGATCCATAGATACAACTCCAGGCCAGAGTGGACTTGGGAGTGATGGCAATGAAGAGGTACTCCACATTCTCCAAACCTTCCATCAGATTTTTTAGTGTCATATCAGGACACTTGTTATGGGTGTCTTACCCTTCTGCAGAGAAGCAGTCAGTGTATTCTACAGCCGCAGCTGACAGAGCAATCATTGTTTTTGCTGAAGTAGTTTTAATAAGATTTTAGGGAAATCTAATTGGATAACACTTCTCTAAGATTTTTTTATGTCAGACTTAGTTTCTGTCATCCTACTGGTTAACACGGATTGTAGTGTGTAGTTATTGGTTGTTGAATCCAAATCAATTACTAGACAGTCAGGACTAGAAAGGAGTTGAACAACGGAGGGAAATGGATTCTGTGATTTGTTTTCCCTACTATTATATCCTCAGAAAATTAGGTAGCCTCAGGTGACTAAAAATAATGACACACGCACCTAGTAGCCCTTTTTCAGTAAACCTCTGGTCAACTCGTTCACTCTGTCAGTCAAAAAGCCCACGAAGAAGAACAACTAACCACTCCAGCTGCTGGCATGGTTTTTATGCAAGTTCCAGCAAATAGAAATTTACATGCGTGGTAGGTTTCTTCGCGTGAGATGCAAGATCAGCCCACTATAACTTCTGCTTCCAAAAGTGAACATATTTTTTACTACTTGACATGCAAGACATATAAGTAAAAGAGGCAATCATAGTTAAGCGCAACCCAAAGGCTTCCTTTTCAATAGCTATTACACCAAGGTGTACAAGAGGGTGCTACTCCTTTCCCTAGATTGCTCCACTTTACCTTTGATCCAGACCGTATAATGCTGAGTGTTAAGCACAGAGGGATCAAGGTATGACTCGGTCTGGGATTGAACACTGGTCTCCCAGGCCATTGGTAAACACTTAAACTATTATGCCAATGGACCGATTAAATGGACATATACTTATATTAAAAAAGATAGGTAAATATATTTTTCTTTTGATACACTAATTTTACCCAGTACATAAATAAAATTTAAATTAGGAGTTGTTGTTCTTCTAGATCAGTTGACTACCAAGGCTACAGAGCTCATTTTGCTCTCTCTTACCCATGAATAGATGTAGAAGTGAGTTCATGCCTTTCCCTAGTGTAGAGATTAGATTTAAATCTTTTACAGTGTAATATACAAAAAACAGATCACTATAATTTAGACTTGATAAGCAAAAGTTAGTCTGGTGCAATGCCATCAATGTGAGGCACTTAGAGAAGTTTGAACTTTCTAGCCAGCAGCAATGTTCTGTGAGAGTAGCTTATAGAACAATATCCTATTGCGGCAGATGCATATGATTTGCATATTATAAAAATGGCCCAGTCATTTAATGTTGCTGAAAATAAACTGCATCTCTGCATAGGGCTAAGACTTCCCCCAAAGAGTGTCCTGGATATGACACCTAACATCTGATGGTGAGGCTTCGGTAATACTGGAGTTTTGAGGAATGTGGAGTACTCCTTCAATGTCATCACTCCAGGGTCCGCCCTGGATAGAAGTAGTAAAAACTGGTAAGGTCCTATCAATGGGTCAAATAGAACTAAATTGTGTACTTATGCTAAACTGAATTGTTTGCAATAGAACTATTTTTCCCCTCTGAAATGTGTACTTAGGCTAAACTGAATGGTTTTAAATACAACTGTTTATATGTATAAAAATCAATTTGGCTTTAAATAACCTACAATGGTTGATGTGCCATAAAAAAAACAATCAAAACTATATTATGTACAAAAAGATATGTCTTTATTAGGTCACAAAAAGAAAGAAAAATATTCTTTACCATTAATGAAAAAATTACCTTTGATAAAAAAGACTTTTATTTCATCAAAAAAATATAATGTATTTTCAGAAGACCCAAATAAAGTTCAAAGACCTAAATAAAGTTAGTTGGGAGAAATCTTAAAATATTTGCAAAGATAATTTCTACGACAATGTAGATGGTATTTATGAGCAACAACACTAAATTATGGCATATCAACCACTGTAAGTTACTTAATGCCAAATCCATTTTTATAGATATAAATAATAATATTACAGTCAGTTAAATGTCAAAACAGATCTATTTCAAGCAATTCAGTTTTGCATTAGTACGAAGTCTTAACACAATTTGCTTCTATTAGACCCATTGATAGGTCTCTATATGGTGTTACCACTCCAGCCCAGAGTGGACCTGGGAGTGATGGCAATTCACCAATCGTTAGGGGGGGATCTTATCCCTCTGCACAGAAGAAGTCGGGCAATTTAGAATTTTAACACATTTAAAAGAATCAGTCTATTTTAATTAAAAACAAAACTAACCCTTTATAATCTTTTTCTTTTCACTAGTAACTTTGTAAAAAAAGGGGTGGGGGGTGACTGCAGAAAGATAAATGACTTTGTAACATTTAAAACCTTAATAATTGTTACTTTAAAATAAAAATGATTCTGAAAAAAAAAAAATATCTTAATATCTTTCTTTTTTATGATGAACTTTGTGCGATTATCGTTTAATTAAAATGATACGAAATAAACGTTTTGAAGGTTGTTAGTTTTTTATTTTAATAAAATATACTTTTATTAAAATAAAAAAAACTAACAACCTTCAAAACGTTTATTTCGTATCATTTTAATTAAACGATAATCGCACAAAGTTCATCATAAAAAAGAAAATTACTTTGCAAATTTGAATCCTGTTTTATAATGATTCTTAAATACTTTTTATATTTACCTCAACATTTGCTAAAATTAAATAAACGGACTGAGTGATTTTAATAATAAATATTTTACAAACATTTTTATTTTCATATATTTATTCTAGATAAGTAGCCATCATTTTATTTTTAAAATATCTTCTGTTTAGTTTTACATTTGGCAAAAATAATTTTCAGTTTTTTTAGATTCACAAATAAGAAAATAATTTCACATATTTAAAAATATTTTCTCTTAATTTTTCTTTGTGAATAAAAACAACAGTTTCTTGCAAATGAAATAAAATAATAAAACGATATACTTACTTCCGTCTGATTTCTTTTCCTTTCGACAATGCAACATTAGAGAAAAGAGAAAAAGTGTAAAATTTGAAATAAAACTAAAATTTATTCATTTGGTTGAATTAAACTAAAAAATACAAAAACCGCCATTCAATAACAAAAGATGCAAAAATATTTTCCAAGGAGAAAAACCCAAGGGAGATAATTCGTATTGCCTTCATTTTTTTTATTTCTTCATACAACGAAATTAAAATACAGCAATCGTATTGAAATATACAATAAATGATTTTTAGATTTTTAAAATTATTTCTTTTGCTTCCTCAATCCCATGTATAAAGAAATGAGGATTTTAAAAACTTTAAAAAAACATCAAATAAAAAATAAGTCCCAAATAGAATAGTTTTACTTGGGATATATAAAAACGTAAATCTGCTAAAACACAGTTTTTCTTTTTTTTTTTTAAATTCCCCTAAATCAGCCAAATGTCAGATTTTGATGAAATTTTTGGCATTTAAATTAATGAAAGATGGAGTTTCTTTTGAGATTTGACTCAGAAAATAAAAGTGTACGTAAATGATTTTTACATTGTTTAAAGATAATTCCATGAAGAATTAGATTTTATTTATATATTTTAATTACTGTTTATCTTGTTTTGAGTTTTTGTCGTGTTTAGTAATTTAGTAAGCTTTTTTGTTTAGATGTGATACAAGGCTTTATGAATAAGACCCCCAACGAGAGTCGAACTCAATCGTAAGAGTTGCTAGTGATTATACCACTGGAGGCGCCCTAGTTTTTAGAGATTTAAAATTGACTACGTAGATTTGGCTCAAAAAGACTGAATGGATAAATTTGACTGATTGGATAATAAATATTTTTGGATCATTGGTAGAAGAGCCCCATCACTCATGAAAAGTTAGTTTAAAAAGATACTCCACCGGTTGGTAATTGGGTCAACCACATCTTCACTCTTCATTAAATTTATTTTAGACGTTTTTATTAAGGATGAATCTCCTTATGCTTTCAAGTCGTGTTTATAACAAGGAGTCAGCAATTCACATTTCAAAAAGCCATGGAATTATTCACAATAAACACTTTTGTCGTAAAGATAATGAAATGCACCTGTCAAGTTCTTCGGATAGATGGAGGTGGAGTCATTTTCCCTATGATAGGTCGAGCTACACGTCATAGATTTTTAGCCTTTAGGTTTAGGGTTGGAAAGATTACACCTGTGGTTTTCAAACTTTTTTGCCACCACCCCCTTCACCGCCGGACCAAAATGCCAACGCCCCCCTCTTCCAACGAACGCTAGAACGACGGTAATATTTATAGCGATGGAGATGTTATTTTTATTATTATTAGGTTTTTGGGTTTAAGTTGATTTTTACGTTGGTTATGTTGGTATTACGTTGGTTGCGTTGGTATTACGTTGGTGGTTATCCCCTCACTAAATGTTGATGGACAATAAAGGTGGCGGAGAAGAATGAAGACGTTGTTAGGTTTTGTATGAGGGTTTTAATAGCAGCATGAAGTAAAGGGTTTACACTGGTATGCTGAGAGTCTCGTAGGGAGGAAAGAAAGAACGAAACTGTTGTAGAGTGTCATCCAATTCATTTTCAACTAGGATCCCATGGTTCGAAGAATAGACACAAGGAGTCCATAAACTAGATGGCTCTCCTCATAGAGTATGATGTTGCTGCTGCTATTCAAGAGCAGACGACAAGACGTCCGCTCCCATGGAGGATTTCTGAGAAAGAGAGTTTCGTGGGCTTTCTTCAATTTTTGGTGCTGCTAGGAAAGATGGTTTGGGCTGAATAGGATAAGTCATCCTGATTGGGTGAAAATATTCGGCAATCCTAATGGTCAAATTAAATTACGCGCCAAACAAAAATACAAGTTTCTTTCTGCTATATGTTAAATGTCATAAGAATTGGTTGATTCTTCAATTACATATAGTTTGAAGGGTATAAAAACAATTTTAACAAATAAAAATGGTTAACATTTATTTTTCACTTACAAACACCTTGAGCTGAACATGAAATAAATTGTAAAACAACGAGTAATCATTAACAACCACCCTGCTTAAGGAGATGGGTGGGCTTGGTGAATTGCAATCAAACTGTCAACGTCAGGATGAAGGTTTGTCAGGAGCAGTCTCAGATCACCACGGTCTGTTATGTTGTATGCATCTGCATAATTTCTCACACAATATGCCTGCCACAAGAGCAATTTGAAGAATATCATTACGACAGTTATAAAGGTACAACAGCTTGACAAGCTGACTGATTGGATTAGGCCTCTCTAAACATCCATCTAGCACAAGAAGGGTTAAAGTGGAGTGTTGCAAATCATATCATCACTTTTGCTGTCGGGTGACAGACTGCTCAGCCACCAGTATCCTGTCTTTAAGCATTAACAGTTCCAAACCAGGACCAACAGGTAGCCTTATTCGCGTATAGGAGTCTTACCTCTCAGGAGAGGAGGAGTCAACAAATAACAGAACAACAATAAGTAAGAGAATATGAAGCTAACAAATTAAAAGTAGCAGTGTAGTGGATAGTTGGTTGGTTTTAGGTCATATCAAACAATGCAGGTTATTTAATGCCAAACCAATTATTATACATAAAAACAGTTCTAATTCAAACAATTCACTTTAGCATAACTAGTTTTTGTTTACACAGTTTAATGTAAAAACAGTTCTATTTCAAACAGTTCAGTTTAGCATAAGTACACAGTTCTATTTGATTCATAGGTAGGACCCTATCAGGTGCGACCACTCTGGGCCATAATGGACCTGGGAGCGATGGCAATAAAGGAATACTCTGCATTCCCCAAAACTCCAGTCTTACTGGAACCTCACAATCAAACTGTTTTCTGTCATATCCAGGACACTCACTGAGTAAGTCCTTCCCCTATGCAGAGATGCAGTTGGTGTATTCTACAGTGAGTTGTACAAATGGAAGAAAACAGGTGCAAATGTCAGGGCAGGAATTAAACTTCTAACCTGAAGTTTTGAGATCCAGTTGGTCTAGGAGGAATGAATAGATGACAAAGGAATGATCTCTAAAAGAAACATTGGCCCATGGTTGAATGTGCTCTCCTCATTAAAGATGGTCTGTCCTGCTTCTAGAATAAGTGAGGAAGAGAGAGTCGGTCGGTTTCACTCGAAAAATGTGTGGAAGTGAGTCAGTCTGTCCTGCTTGAAAAATATGTGAGGAAGAGGGTCAGTCTGTTCCACTCGAAAAATATGTGTGGAAGTGTTTCTATCTGTCCTGCTCGAAAAATATGTTGTCATCTTTGTTATACTGCATCTCACCTTTTTTTGTTCATTGTTCTTTTGGCTTAACTAAGACAATGCGGAAAATTTAAAAAAGGTATCATCTCCTTTCTTTCCTTCATTCAGGAACTCTTTTGCAGCCTTCTACAAACAAGAAGATGCCAGTGCATTGATACAGGGTTATAAGAAAATAATGCTGTCAGATATCAAAAACCAAAACGTAAAAAAACAAATAATCCAGCCCCAACGACAACTCTTTTACCAAATAGAAGTCAGCTAACCTAAGCCATACCGATTTTGCATTGTGTATGAATGTGAAGGTTAGAAATAAAATAAAATAAACAGCAGTTCCCTAAAGACCTCTGACACTATGCAAGAATGTAGCATGCCTAAAGAAAGGTGCTTCTGGCCACTGAGGAGAAATTCACTCACTTCAGGCTTCACTGTGGTACCTGAAGGTTGCACTTTGATTCAATTGCAAGCTGGTAGTACACTGCTCACCCGGTCTTGGACTTGGGTGCAGGTTGCATCTCCTATAGCAGCAGCCTCTATTGAAAAACATGACATATTTCTACGACTTCAGGAAACCTCTCCTTGTCACAGAATTGTCATTAAAACCCTTAAATGAAGTTGGAATTTAAAAGCACTTTTTGTCTCTTTCTTTCTGTCCTTACAGCAATCTACTGACAAAGAAGACGCCAACAAGTTAATTGAGGTAAAACTTTAATAAATGACATCATTATTAAAATTCCTGCAAAGAAAAGTATGTCAATAAAAAAACTCAAGTCAAAAAAGTTAAAATATTTTCCATTATTAATGATAAGTGGAGTTCTGGAAAATTGAATTAATTCTGACCAGGTCTTCATATTAGAAATTTCTGGCAGAATTGAATGTGTGAAGTCTTCGAGACATGAAAGATACAGTTTTGCTAAATTATTCTTCGGAAGAGATGATCATAGAAAAATACTTGTCCATTTTTTAAAGTTTCTATATCAACATTACAGAGAAAATTTTACAGAAAAATAATTAGTGATGTAGTGAGTGATCTTTCTTGGAAATTAAATAATCAAATGAAACAAATAATAGAAAGTATAATAATCATCTGATAGATGATTTGATTGAGTGGATTGAATCAGTCATATAATTGTCCTTGACCCTTGAAGAGGCCATTACAAAAAAGACCAATCAATCACCAAAATGAAGATTTTTCTCATTGGAACATTTGGTAAGGTTAAGCTGTCACAAGTTAAGGTCATATAATTACTGGTTCACGAACAAAATGTGTTCATGAATATCTTTTAAAAATAGAATTCCTAGAAAATGCAGTTTTGCACAGACTTCAAAAGAAAATCATTTCTCTCCAATGTATATTCAAATTAGAGCTTGAAAAATGTTGATCCATAAATGTCCTAAGAAAATGGTTTTCTTCCAGAGTGTGTTTGCATGTGGCATTTAAGAGAGGATTTCTTTAAGAATGCTGATTCACTGATTTCTGAGAAAATGGTTTATTTCCAGTGTGGGTTCGTTTGTGTTTATTCAAATTGGACCTATCTGAAAAAGCTGATCCACACACTTCACAAGAAAATGGTTTTTCTCCAGTGTGTGATCGCATATGGCATTTAAAAGAGGAATTGCGTGAAAAGGCTAATCCACAGACTTTACAAGCAAATGGTTTCTCTCCAGTGTGGGTTCGCATGTGGCATTTAAAAGAGGACCTGCTTGAAAATTCTGATCCACAGACTTCACAAGAAAATGGTTTCTCTCCAGTGTGTGTTCGCATGTGGCATTGAAAAGATGATTGTTCCGAAAAGTTAGATCCACAAACTACACAAGAAAATGGTTTATGTCCAGTGTGGGTCCGTTTGTGATTATTCAAATTGGACCTATCTGAAAAGGCTGATCCACACACATCACAAGAAAATGGTTTTTCTCCAGTGTGGGTACGCATGTGTCTTTTCAAAGAAAACCCATTTGGAAAGGCTGATCCACAGACTTCACAAGAAAACGGTTTCTCCCCAGTGTGTATTCGCATGTGCCTCTTCAAAGTGGATCCATTTAAAAAGTCTGACCCACAGACTTCACATGAAAATGGTTTCTCTCCAGTGTGTGTTCGCATGTGGCATTGAAAAGATGATCCCTCCAAAAAGGTTGATCCACAGACTACACACGAAAATGGTTTATTTCTAGTGTGGGTTTGTTTGTGTTTATTGTAATTGGATCTATCTGAAAAACCTGACCCACAAACTTCACAAGAAAATGGTTTTTCTCCAGTGTGGGTACGCATGTGTCTTTTCAAAGAGAATGCATTTGAAAAGTCTGATCCACAGACTTCACAAGAAAATGGTTTCTCTCCTGTGTGTATTCGCATGTGCCTCTTGAAAGTGGACTCATTTGAAAAGGCTGATCCACAGACTTCACAAGAAAATGGTTTCTCTGCGGTATGGATTCGCATGTGGTTCTTCAAATTTGATCCACTTGAAAAAGCTGATCCACAGACTTCACAAGAAAATGGTTTCTCTCCTGTGTGTGTTCCCAAGTGGCGTTTAAAGGATGAATGGTTTGAAAAGGCTGATCCACAGATTTCACAAGAAAATGGTTTCTCACCAGTGTGTGTTTGCATGTGAAATTTAAAAGAGGAGTTATCTGAAAACACTGATCCACAAACTTTGCAAGAAAATGCTTCCTCTTCAGTGTGTGTTTCCATGTCTTTTTAATTCTCAACTCTGTGAAAATGCTGACTGCCCAACATGTAGATTACACACTTATCTAGAATACTTTTTATTTTCTTAAGAATAACTTTCCATGGTTCACTTTAAATTGCAAAATTATTCCTCTCAGATTCAGTTGTTATCTGTAAAACAATAAAAAGTAAAGTATTATAAAAAGAAAATAAAAAACAGAAAACTTATAAATTATTTGCAATTATAATATAATCAGTATTGTTTTCTACTTTTCAACCAATAAAATACGAGTAAAGATGGTGACTGTAGTCAAGGGAGACCCTAAAACTCCCTTTTCAATAACCACTACACCAATGTGTACAGGAGGGCATTACTTCTTTCCTTCAATCGCTCCACTTTACTCTTGATACATACCTTATAATGCTGAGCGTTAAGAAAGGAGGTATCAAGTACTATTTTTTCAGTCTTTGGTATGACTCAACCAGTGATTGAACCCAGGTTTCCTGGACTATTGACGAAAACTCTACCAACTAGACCAATGGGCCAGTTCATTGGATTTTAATATAAATACAATGTTTTTCTAACTTTAGCAAAAAAGAGAGGAAAAAGAAACGTGCAAAAAATATAGAAAAAAGAACGACAAAAACAAAAAAGGTGAGAAAGAAAGAAAATGATCAGAAAAGAGAGAAAAAGAAAGAAAGAAAAATATGCAGAAAGAAAGAAGGAAAGTAAAAAAAATGATTAGGAAGTAAACAAAGAAAAAATGCATGGAAGAGAAAGTGAAAGAAAGAAAGAAAAAATAATTAGGAAGTGAAGACAAAGAAAGAAAGAAAGAAAGACAAATAGAAAAGAGAGAGGGCAAACAAAAGAAAGATCATTAAAGAGAAAAACAGAAAGAAAAAGTGAAGTAGGAAAGAGTGCGAGTGTGTGTGAGAGAGAGAGAATTTTTAGGAAGTAAATAAAGAAAAAAAAAAGAAAAAAGATGAGTAGAAAAGAGAGTGGGAGAAAAGAAAGGTAAACGAAAGAAAGAAGAAATGTGCCAAAAAGAAAGAAGGGAAGAAGATCAGGAAGGAAAGACATAAAAAAAGAAAGAAAAAAGGAGAGAGAGAGAGAGAGAGAATAAAGGAAAAATGGTTAGGGAGTAGACAAAGAAAGACAGAGAGAAAAAAGATGAGAAAAAAGAAAAGAAAGAAAGACAGATGCAAAATAATTAAGGTGGTAATTGATTATTTTAATCAATTTATTATTTAGTTTTGTAAAAGTGCACAGTGGGTGCCCAGCTTTAACACCTCAAAATAACGTTTGGGAAGACAGTAAGGTCAAATATAAATAAAATGGATTCGTGTCATGCTTGATAGAAATTAATTAAAAAACATAATGAAAGTTAGGGACACGTGTGATGATCATAGTGATATGATGTAATGATTTAATTAGATGACGTCACACTAATGAAATACTTCATTTTAGAATATATAAGAATTAGAGAATTAATTAAAAAACATAATGAAAGTTAGGGACACCTGTGATGATCATAGTGATATGATGTAATGATTAAATTAGATGACGTCACACTAATGAAATACTTCATTTTAGAATATATAAGAATTAGAGAATTAATTAAAAAACATAATGAAAGTTAGGGACACGTGTGATGATCATAGTGATATGATGTAATGATTTAATTAGATGACGTCACACTAATGAAATACTTCATTTTAGAATATATAAGAATTAGAGAATTAATTAAAAAACATAATGAAAGTTAGGGACACGTGTGATGATCATAGTGATATGATGTAATGATTTAATTAGATGACGTCACACTAATGAAATACTTCATTTTAGAATATATAAGAATTAGAGAATTTAAAAATTAGTCAGTTGAAAAGCAGTCGAGATACAGCTAGGGTGAGAGTCGAGTCAGTTTCAGAGCCCTTCGGGGCAACGACAGAGACTGGGTGTCTCTGTTCATTGACCCTAACAAGTTCTTCCATTCTCCTTGTTAGGATTGGGGACAGTCTAAATAAAAAGTCTTTTTCATATCTGATCAACAGAGTCACCTGTTGTTGTTTTTTCAAAATTATAATATTCAACATGATACCATCACGTTAGAAAGAAAGATGACAAGGAAGTGTAGAACATACATGCCTTTCATATAGAAATTACAAAATAAAGACCTGTTTTTACAAATTTAACCTCTGGACTTTCACAATAAACTAGGCTGACAATCACATTATTCATAAATATTTACGGGATCAACGTATTTATCGGTCCCATAACTCAGGGTTCGAATTTAGTTAATGTTTTTATGACACTGGATAATCCATTAAAATTCAAGTTAGTAGAGGGTAAATACACTCCTAAAATGGACCCTCAATTTATGTCCATCTTTGCAGGAATATCTGACTGAAGTGAAATAAAAATCTTTATGCAAAAATATGTTAAAGGAAATGGTTCATTCTCTTTAAAGAGAGAGAGAGAGAGAGAGAGAGAGAGAGAGAGAGAACATTTAGAAAATATGAAGCAGATCAAATTTTACTATTCAAATAAGATTTTAAAAATTGATTGGGGGGCGGGGACATAAAGTTGTGGTACTTATGCATCTATGTTACCGCAAAAAAGCTGAACTTTCCCGAGCGTTTCCGGAAAGAATCGGAATATGCCGAAACGCCTAGCTAATCAAATTTAAGATAAAATAATTCAATCAATTGTTTACAAAGTTACAAACAAGTATAAACATGAATTTATCACAGCTAAACGAAAATCTACAATGTGCAGAAATGGTGATCCAATTCTGCCAAGAAAAAAACCTTATTGGCAAAATAATGAGTTACCAGGCATGTGAACATCCTTTCCACTTAAACAAATGAGGAAAAAATTATGCCTGGAGATGCCGTATAGAATAGTTACAACCCCCCCTCCCCATGGTAAGAATGGATTTCTAAATTAACACGTTATTACTTCTGCACGGTACAATGAGAGCATAAATACGAAAAAAATTATTTAAAAAGACAAAAAATGATACACAAACCCCTAAAAAAATAGATAAAATTAAAATTCAAACTATTTTTTCATATTGAAAATGACCATACATTGACGGTTGATTTATTCTTTTTCTCCTGAAAAGGTTGGTAACATTATCCATAAAAAATTCTTTTTCTCTTTCTTTTTCTTGGTCTACATGCGTTTTGTCAACAAATTGGTTGACTTATTTTATCGTCTGCTTGCTTAAATTTCGTTCCGGTATTTTCCGATTCTTTCCGTTATCGGCCCGGAAATGCTCGGGAAAGTTCGGCTTTTTTGCGGTAACATCGATGCATACGTAGCCAAATTGTTAAAAAATCATGTATCTCTTCTAACAAAAAATCAATAAAATTTAGAGCCCTTAAAAATCTGTACAACTTTGCATAAAGACGGAGCGATATTGTCAAATTAACTTTTATTTTTCTGTTTAATGAATGTAAAAGTGTTTTCTTGTTAGGGTTAAGATTCATTTTCTATTTATTTAATAAAACTATTGTTTATAATAAAATAGTTTCCAATAAAATCATTGTTTCTAATAAAATAGTTTTCAATAAAACTATTGTTTATAATAAAATACTTTGTAAAAAGATTTGACAGACATTTAATCGGCTAAAATCGGCTTAAGATTTCGAGGACTTCGTTTATGTCACCCCAACGATTAACACAGATTAGAAGCGAATATAAAATATCAATTAAATGTCAAAATGAATTAAATTTCAAAAAAATAATTAAATCAGTATACAAAACATTTCAGATATTTTTATATCCAAAAAAGATAAAGTATTGTCCAAATTTATACACACATACACACACACACACATATATATATATATATATATATATATATATATATATATATACACACATACACACATTTCATTACTTCGCCAGTGGACAAAAATATTTTCCTACAAATTATAAATTCGTTAAGATAAGATTATACTTACTTTTTTTTTCTTTCGTCTTATTTCTTTTCCTTAAAGAGATAGAACATTAACAATATGAAATAAAACTTAATTTTTCTGGTTGAATAAAATTAAAAGGTGTCGTTCATCTGCAAATAAAGATTTTCGAGAAAAAAAAACAAGGGAGATAATTCCAATTTTTTTTTTAGCAAATATTTATACTCATTCAATATTAATATTTAAAATGGACCGAAGGTTTGTTGGGGGGTAGGTAAAGCTTAAATGTTGCCTTCAGTGGAATATTTCAAATTTAATATGATTTCCCGTTTAAATAAAATATAAAAAGTATTTACCTTATCAAAGGATCACATGAAAACAAATGTTTTAAAATCTTATTTAAAATTAGCAAGCAGTGAATTAGTGAGGGTTAATGGTGAATTACGAAATCTAAGACTCAAAAAACCATCACTTTCCAACTAGCGAGGAGTAGATCCATGATCAAGTCTTTTTATGCGTGGAGGTGGGCGGGGGGATCAATTTGTTTTCATTTTAAGATTGAAAGCTAAAAGTTCATTATCAAAAAGACAAGGACTGAAAATTATATAATGGGGAAGTTGGAACGGGTTACCTTCACGTTATATTTAAAGAAAAATAAATGAATTGGAACGAGATATATAAAGGTTTTCAAGAAGGTTCAATGACAGCCAAAATAGAGGGCACCTTTATGCTGCAAGTCTTGTAGGAAGAAAGAAATAGTTTTCGAGTTGAGAAATAATCACAGCAGCTATATGTCTGAGCAGTATCTGCGTCGTAGTAGACATGGCAATTATTGAGTAGCTGATTTTAGAACAGAAATTAATGTTCAGCCATAGGTGTGTGGTCCTGGTTGCTGTGGGATTGAAGTAATCGCTGTCTCCTTAAAGGTTGTCCAGGAATGAAGTTGCTGAATTGTCAGAGGCAGAATTAATTCGTCTAATTTATATTCAACAGTGGAACCCTGAGTCTAAAAGTGTAGAACCAAAGGTCTATGAATTAGATAGCAGATCAGGAATGAAATATTTAGCCATGATATGTGGTCCTGTTTGCTGTAGAAGAGAAATATGAAGGTCTCCAGAAAGTGTTGTCCAGAAATGAAGTAGCTGAATTGTCAGAGGTCAAATTAATACGTCTAATTCATTTTCAACTGGGAACCCCTGGGTCTAAAAGGGTAAACCCAAAAGGTCCATGAACAAGACAGCTCTATCCTCATGGTGGTGAGTTGCTGCTGATAAAGGAGCAGACAGAAATATGTCCATCCTGTTTGAAGGATTTTGAGGAAGAGGTAGTTTTGTGGGCTTTCACTGAATTCGATTTGCCCGGGAAAGTCATCTGGGCCGAATGGGATTCATCATCCCCATTGGTCATAATATATGATGAGACCAATGGTCAAAATAATTTACACGCCAAACATATGAAGTTCTTTCTGTTACACTTATTTTGGATTGTGAATGTTGAATAAAATTAAAAGGTGTCGATCATCTGCAAATAATAAAGATTTTCGAGAAAAAAAAACAACAAGGGAGATAATTCTAATTTCTTTTTTTTTTTTTGCAAAAATTAATATTCATTGACCGATGAGAAAGACAGGAAAAAAGGGGGGGTTGTTTAGGGTTTGGCAAAGCTTAAATGTTGCCTTCAGTGGAACATTTCAAATTTAATGTGATTTACTGTTTAAATAAGATATAAAAAGTATTTACCATATCAATGAATCACATGAAAACAAATATTTTAAAATCTTATTTAAAAATAGTAAGCAGTGAAATTAGTTAGGGTTAATAGTGAATTACTAAATCTAAGACTTAAAAAAAATCATTTTCTCACTAGTGTGGTGCAGATCAATGGTCAAGTCTCTTTGTGCGTAGGGGTGGATGGGGGGATCAATTTATTTTCATTTTAAGATTGAATACTAAAAGTTCATTATCACAAAAACAAGGATGGAAACTTATTTTGGATTGTGAATATAGATATTATATTTCTATATAATTTATTGAACACTACCACAGCCATCTTTCCAGTGAACACTTCTAAGTAAGTCTCTTGCTTTAATTTTAATGGTAATTATAAAGTTTAGCATTTAGAGTTGCTAACTATGCCCAACAGGTAGCATACAGATAAATGGTTTCAAGTATTGTTATCTAACACTAATAATTACATTTAATTTTAATCATTTGTGTACTCACAGCTAAATGATTTCAAGTATGGTTATTTAATATAAGTAATTCTATCCTGATCAAATAGACACAATTTACACACATCTGCATGGGTGCAAATAATAATAATAATAATCCTAAGTGACTGACTAAACAGTTCCTTTTAACCCATAGATGCAACCCTAACAGTTACTACCTCTTCATGGCTGGGTGGACCTGGGAGTAATGTTAATGAAGGGATATTGCCCATATCTCAATCTCTAAGACTCACGCCTCACCATCAAATGAAGTTTAGTGTCATATGAAGGAGACAGTTTCAAGTATTCCTCTCTAACACTAATAACTATCAGTTATCGGAATTTTTGTGACGAAGCTTGATGATTTTTTCAATGAAAAGAAAAACCATACATAGTAGCAGTAATCATAGTGATGTGAGACCATCAAGTTTATAAGCCCCAAAATTTCCTTTTTAACTGTCCAGTGTACTGCAACGATTATAGGCATTGGTTCCCTAAGCTTGTAAAAGAGACAATCATCTGGAGGTAGCAGGTTCAATTCTGACTGCAGGCAAGTAACAATACAGGAATACTTAGCACTTACACCTGGTTATGGTTAACAGAATCAGAACAAGCCCGGCATATTAAATAAAAGACCTGCTTCAAAGTTCCGTGTAGGCTCCTGAATTCAACAAACATCTGAAGTAGCCTGCAAGTCAAAATGTTGGGAATGTAACAATAAAGATGAAGACAATAGTCTGACAACTCTGAACAATAAAAACTAAGAACTCTATTTAATATGAATATTTTGTTTGCACACAGTTAAATAATTTCAACTAATACTAATAAGTCTTCCATTCAACCGGGTCTTTCTTCCTGTTTTTTCTCTGTTGAGCAGATTGCCACACTGTGAATCCCCTGGCTCAGCTTCAAGACCACATCATGTTGGTGTGGACTGACCTTCACTGCCAAAATCACTTCATATGTACCATAACAGCACCAAATCAAAATAATGTTTTATCTCTTCTTTTCATCTTATCTGACCTTCTATGCTGGTCTCCTTGATCTGTTTGGGTGTTCTTTGGGTTCATCTTAGTGTCTATCTCAGTTTTTAATAAAGGGACACCATGACTTGGTTTATTTTTAAGACATTTTTATTTACCTCAACTCACATAGAGTCACGTACCTGAAGAATTAGCCATTGCAAACACCCATTTATTCTCTTCAGAGCCTCCTGCTAATCTGAAATACTCTATCTCACTTGCCTCTTCCCATGACTAAACCAACCAATCAGATAATTGCTTGAATGGTCAGCAATGACTCAAGCTCTATCCATCACAAGTTTTTTTTTTTCATGACTCTTCAAATTAATGAATTAAGTTTTTTAAATTCAAATATTTAAACGACCTTAATAAATGAATATGTACCCTATTCATTAAATAACAATATGGCTGCCACAAGAGCAATTTGAAGAATATCGTTAAGACAGTTATAAAAGGTACAACAGCTTGACAAGCTCATTGATTGGATCAGGCCTCTCTAAACATCCATCTAGCACAGTAAGGGTTAAAATGGAGTGTTGCAAGTTATATTATCACTTTGGCTGCCAGCTGACAGACTGCTCAGCCACCAGTATCCTGTCTTCAAGCATTAACAGTTACTAACCAGGACCAACAGGTAGCCTTATTCACGTAGGGAAGTCTTACCTCTTAGCAGAGGTGCAGTCAACAACTAACGGAGCAACAATAAGTAAGAGAATATGAAGCTAACGAATTAAAAGCAGCAGTGTAGTGGATAGTTGCTTGGTTTTATGTCATATTGTAGTATGTTATCAAGAGCGGGCGAAAATAACAACGTGAAATCGATTCTTGGATTTCACAAGTCAGTTTCAGGGCATATTGACTCGAGCGCTTCTGTCCCTCGTGTCCTGCGCTTTTCCTTCTCTCTCTCTCGTTTGCTCTCTCCCTTTTTCTCCTTCCTTCTGTCATTTTCCTTCCTTCCTTCAGTCTCTCTCCTTCCTTCCTTCCTTCCTTCCGTCATAACAACACTTTCGTCAGTCGACTCCCTTGGAAAGAATCATCCCTTCCAGCCTCACCGCGCGTATTTTATGTTCGTGAGATCTCGCAAGAATTTGCATACGTGCAAATTACCTCTCGCAGGTTCAAGATCTCCTATCGTCAAATATGCTTGAGGCAGCCATATCTGTTTCTTGCTTCCGCTCGACAAGCCAGACATATCCGTGCACGCTTTAAATGTCCAGGTACGTTGCATCCATTACATTCACACATATCAACGACTTTACCATAATAATGTGCTTCAAATATCACAAGATTTATATTTCAGACAATTCAGTTTAGCATAAGCTCACAGTTTAGTTCTATTTGACCCATACATCGGACTCTATCGGGTGTTACCATTCTGGGCCACAGTGGACTTGGGAATCTCCAAAGCTCAGGCATTACTGGAGCCTACCATCAGATTTTTTAGAGTCCTATCCAGGACACTCATTGGGGAGGGTCTTATCCCTCTGTAGAGATGCTGTCTGTGTATTCTACAGCCCCAGCTGATTCTGCCAGAGTAGAAGATAGGAAAAATAAAAATAAATTATTAAAAATGCTGAAACTCTCAGAAGCCCCCGCCAGGAAGTGGGGCAATATATGCACAAAAAAGGAACAGGCCCAGCAAAGAAGAAAGATTCGCTCTTAATTCAGTGGAACCCTTCAGACCGAGAGGATGTTTTTCCACCCAGCTGTAGGTAAGAAAGTATGCCTGTTTGCCACATCCTCAGGGCTTTGCAGGCATGTTTTGTGTGTAACTAGTGAGCCGACATGCCAAAGGCAACATAAAAAATACAACTAGACATATCAGTCCAGAAAAAAACAAGTGAATTTTCATTTGGTTGGTTGGTTGGGTTTTAAGGAATATCAAATTTTGCAGGATGTTTCATGTAAATGCATTATTATACAATTCATTTTAGTTGAAGTACAATTTCAATGTCAAAAACAGTTCCATTTCAAGCAATTCAGTTTAGCATACAAAAACAGTCCTATCTTAAACAACTCAGTTTAGCATAAGTACACTGTTTAAATATTTCAAGTAATTTAGTTTAGCTTAAGTATGCATTTTAGTTCTATTTGACCCACAAATAGCACCCAATCAGGTGTTACCTCTTCAGGCCACAGTAGAGCTGGAAATGATTGCAATGAAGGGGTGCTCTGCATTACTTAAAGCTTGAGCATTACAGGAGCCTCACCATCAGATTGTTTAGTGTCATATCCAGGACTCTCATTTGGAGTGGGGTCTTACCCTTCAGCAGAGGTGCAGTTGGTATATTCTATAGCCCCAGCCAACAGGGCAATTACAGACCATGGTAGTAATATCTCATCTATGGAAAGTGATATCAACATATGCATAGGAAAGGTACTACTGTATGACAGCACAAACATAGAGATAAAACTTGATGGGAATGATACTGATGCTGCGTGCTATTAGAAATAAAATGAAATAAATAGCAGTTTCCCAAAGACCCCTGACACTACGCAAGAATGTAGCATGCCTAGAGAAAGGTGCTTCCGGCCACCGAGGAGAAATTCGCTCACTTCAGCCTTCACTGTGGTACCAGAAGGATGCACTTCGATATGATTGCAAGCTGGTAGCACACTGTTCACCCAGTCTCAGACTTGGGGGTAGGTTGTATCTCCAATAGCAGCAGCCTCTATTGAAAAACATGACATATTTCTATAGCTTCAGGAAACCTCTCCTTGTCACAGAATTGTCATTAAAACCCTGAAATAAAGTTGGGATTTAAAAGGAATCTTTGTCTCTTTCTTTCTGTTCTTACAGTGATCTACAGACAAAGAAGACGCCAACAAGTCAATCGGGGTAAAACTTTAATAAATAACATCATTATTAAAATTCCTGCAAAGAAAAGTATGCCAATAAAAAAAAACTCAAGTTAAACAAATTAAAGTATTTTCCATTATTAATGATAAGTGGAGTTATGGAAAATTGAATTAATTCTGACCAGGTCTTAATGTTAGAAATTTCTGGCAGAATTGAATGTGTGAAGTCTATTCGAGACAGAAAGATACAGTTCAGCTAAATCATTCTTCAGAAGAGATAATCATAGAAAAATACTTGTCCATTTTTGAAAGTTTCTATATCAACGTTACTGAGAAAATTTTACAGAAAAATAATTAGTGATTTACTGATCTTTTTTGGAAATTAAATAATCAAATGAAACAAATATCAGAAAGTTTTATAATCAACTGATAGATGATGTGATTGAGTGGATTGAATTAGTCATATAACTGTCCTTGCCCCTTGAAGAGGCCATTACAAAAATGACCAATCAATCTCCAAAGTGAAGATTTTCTCATTGAAACATTTGGTAAGGTTAAGCTGTCACAACTTAAGGTCATATAATTACAGGTTCACGAACAAAATGTGTTCATGAATATCTTTTAAAGATAAAACTCCTAGAAAATGCAGTTTTGCACAGACTTCAAAAGAAAATCATTTCTCTCCAATGTGTATTCAAAAGAGATATTTCAAATAGGAATTCATGGAAAATGCTGATCCATAAACTTCCTCAGAAAGTGGTTTTCCTCCAGACGGTGTTTGCATGTGGCATTTAAGTGAGGACTCCTTTAAAAATGCAGATTCACAGACTCCATGAGGAAATGGTTTATCGCCTGTGTGGGTTTGTTCATGTTTATTCAAATTGGACCTATCTGAAAAACCTGATCCACACACTTCACAAGAAAATGGTTTCACTCTAGTGTGTATTCACATGTGGCATTTAAAAAAGGAATTGCGTAAAAATGCTAATCACAGACTTTGCAAGAAAATGGTTTCACTCCAGTGTGGGTTCACATCTGGCATTCAAAAGAGGACCTGCTTGAAAAAATTCTGATCCACAGACTTCACTAGTAAATGGTTTCTTTTAAGTGTGGGTTCACATGTGGTATTGAAAACATGGTTCCTCTGAAAAGGTTGAACAACAGACTACATACGAAAATGGTCAATGTTTAGCGTGGGTTCGTTTATGTTTATTCAAAGTGGACCTATCTGAAAAGGCTGATTTACAAACTTCACAAGAAAATGGTTTTTCTCCAGTGTGGGTACGCATGTGTCTTTTCAAAGAGAACCCATCTGAAAATTCGGATCCACAGACTTCACAAGAAAAAGGTTTCTCTCCAGTATGTATTCGCATGTGCCTCTTGAAAGTGGAACCATTTGAAAAGGCTGATCCACAGACTTTACAAGAAAATGGTTTTTCTCCAGTGTGGGTTCGCATGTGATTCTTCAAATTTGATCTACTTGAAAAGGCTGATCCACAGACTTCACAAGAAAATGGTTTCTCTCCAGTGTGTGTTCGCACATGGCGTTTTAAAGATGAATAGTTTGAAAATGCTGATCCGCAGATTTCACAAGAAAATGGTTTCTCACCAGTGTGTGTTCGCATGTGACATTTAAAAGAGGAGTTGTCTGAAAAGGAGGATCCACAAACTCCACAAGAAAATGGTTTCTCTCCAGTGTGGGTTCGCATATGGCGTTTTAAAGAGGACTTACGTGAAAAGGCTAATCCACAGACTTCACAAGAAAATGGTTTCTCTCCTGTATGTGTTCGGATGTGGCATTTTAAAGAGGACTTGCATGAAAAGGCTGATCCACAGATTTCACAAGAAAATGTTTTCTCTTTTGTGTGTGTTTGCATACGGCATTTAAAAGAGGACCTATTTTGAATGTGCCTTCTTAAATCGGCACGGTCTGAAAATTCTAATTTACACACTACACAAGAAAATGCTTTCACTCCTTTGTGTGTTTGAATATGTCTGCTCAAACTGGATTGCATTGAGAATGCTGACCCACACACTTCAAAAGAAAATGTTTTTTCTCTGGTGTGTGTTTGTACATGTGTTTTCAAATTGGAACTCTCTGTAAATGATGATCCACAAACTTTGCTAGAAAATGCTTCCTCTTCAGAGTGTGGTTCCATGTCTCTTTAATTCTGGACTCTGTGAAAATGCTGACAGCCCAACATGTAGATTACACACTTATCTAGAATACTTTTTTTTTCTTAAGAACGACTTTCCATAGTTCACTTTAAATATCAGAATTATTCTTCACAAATACAATTGTTATCTGTAAAACAATAAAAAGTAAAGTATTATAAAAAGAAAATAAAAACAGAAAACTTATAAATCATTTGCAATTATAATATAATCAGTATTGTTTTTCTACTTTTCAACCAATAAAATATGAGTAAAGATGGTGACTGTAGTCAAGGGAGACCCTAAGGCTCCCTTTTAAATAACCACTACACCAATGTGTAGACGAGGGCATTACTTCATTCCCTTTATTGCTCCACTTTACCATTGATACATACCTTATAATGCTGAGGGTTAAACAAGGAGCTATCGAGTACCATTTTACAGTCTTTGTTATGACTCAACCAGGGATTGAACCCTGTTCTCCTGGGCCTTTGGCAAAAAATCTACTAACTAGTCCAATGGACTAGTTCACTGGATTTTAATATAAATACAATGTTTATCTAATTTTAACAAAGGAGAGAGGAAAAAGAAATGTTCAAATAAGAAAGAAAGAAAGAAAATGAGTAGAAAAGAGAAAAAGAAAGAAAGAAAAATACACAGAAAGAAAGAAGGAAAGTAAAAAATCATTAGGAAGTAGACAAAGAAAAAAATGAATAGAAAAGAGGGTGGAAAGAAAGAAAGAAAGAAAATGAGTCGAAAAGAGAGAAAAAGAAAGAAAAAATACACAGAAAGAAAGAAGAAAATTAAAGGGGTCCGCAATAAATGAAAATCAATTCTCAGATTAAGAAGCCTCATCTCAAAATGATTCCAATTAAAGACAAGTACAAAAATTCGGTAAGGACCCGACTCTGGAAGACCAGATAAGGATTTATAAGACCAAAAAATCTATCCTTGATCGCCATTCGGGGCCCGTGGCGCAGCAGATAGGGGCGTTGAGTCTCTAAGGTTCCAGGTGAGCATTGTCAGAAGATAGCGGTTTCAAATCCTACCCAAGCCGGCCAGAGGTTTACTTGGTCAAAAACGTGGTGCGATAGACAACAACTATGGAAGGCAGTAATTACTGGGGATACGGTTACAAGACTCAGCCTTCCTATCACCTGAAGAAGGTCAGAGGTGAAAAATAACAATACTATCAAAATATGCACTCTAGCCGACTGCTGTAGCGAGAAAAGAAATTTACCTCCTGGATCAAAGCGCATAAAATTGTGCCTTTCGTGTCGGGCAGTAGAAAATATATTCACTTCCAAAGGCGGAAGTTATAGTGGGTTGATCTCGAGTCTCGCGAGAAGAAACATACCTCGCATGTAAATTTCTTATGCCGGAATTTGCATAAAAGAGCATGCCAGCAGCAGGAGTGGTGGTTGTTTTTCTTTACGGACTGCTTTTTGACTGACAGAGCGAACGAATTGACCACAGGTATACTTAGGAAGGGCTGCTAGGCGCGTGTGTTGTTATTTTTAGTCCACTGAGGCTACCCACTTGTCTAAGGATACAACAGTAGGGAAAACAAATCACGGAATTCATTTCCTTCCGTTGTACAATTGCTTACAAGAGATTCTTTTCTTTCTGTTGCTGAGGAGGCATACCATCAACCATCACTCCCTTCTACTACAACTGCCCAATAAGAGATCCAAATATATGCCAAAAAACTGACACTAT
The DNA here is from genome assembly GCA_963585895.1 of Sepioteuthis lessoniana. Taxonomy (NCBI): domain Eukaryota; kingdom Metazoa; phylum Mollusca; class Cephalopoda; order Myopsida; family Loliginidae; genus Sepioteuthis; species Sepioteuthis lessoniana. The sequence goes on along the minus strand of OY757908.1, from coordinate 13,587,458 downwards.
TTATCGTTTAATTTACTTAAAATGCCATGATTGTTATATAGGAAGTACAATCAGACCTCTTCACATCAGAATTAATGAACGCCTCAGTACCTGTGCATCCTCATTCCATAAACATTTAATGAAATGCAAAAATTATTATAATACTTTTTCCATTAAAATAGAATCAATAGTACGCAATGTTGGTAATCTCAGAATTAAGGAAGCTTTATAAATAGATAGTAGCGGATATTGGCATGATGGTTAGAGTGTTGGCCAATGGCCCGGGAGACCTGCTTTCAATTGGAACCTCCAACATCATGTTCAACACCAAAGACTCAAAAAAATGGTACTTGATGGCTCCTTGCTTAACACTCAGCATTTTAAGCTACGGCTCAAGGGTAAAATGGAGCAATCCAGGAAAAGGAGTAGCGCCCTCCCCTACACATTGGTGTAGAAGCTATCGAAAAGAGAACCTTCAGCTCACCCTCAACTACGGTCACTAACTGTACCACAACTAACTTCATTCATCACTAGGTTTGGTTGGGTTTCTTTGTTAATGGCATATCAACCCTAGTAGGTTATCTAATGCCAAAGCCATTCTCCTAGAAGAACAGTAGTGGTACTATTTAACCCATACCTGGGAGGATAACGGGGTTATTACCTTTCCCACGGGTATTTGCCCGAAAGTGAACGTAATAGCGCGACTGGAGTACAGACCCGCTTACTACAATCTCGCAGTCCATCGCTTAAACCATTACACCACGAGGACACCCCCATTAATCAATAAGTTATAACCCTCAGATTAACAGTAGGTTAGAAATAAATACTGAATATATCATTAATTAAAATATACCTTTTAAATACATATCAAAGTTTTAAAAAATAAAATAATAAAATTCATTAGGACAACTGAAATCACGTCTATTCCATATGGCGTTCAAACACCCCACGGGGCACCATGTTTTTACAACGCTAAAAACATTGGAAACTCCATCGTGTTCATTTTTTTAAAAAAAAAGTCTCTGTCGATGAAGTTTTACTTAGAAATTAGTTAGATTCAAATCATTATTATGTAAATATTTACCTTTTAGCGAAAACTAAAAAACCTAATTCTACTTTGGGAGGGGGCATACATGTAAACAGCCAGAAAAATATCCGTGGGGGATCACTTTGTTATATAAATTTAACCTAAAATGATCACCCACTTCAGGACCAGCAAGCAATTCCTGACGACCAGACATAGCGGTATGGGACGTGTAACTAAATTTTTATTTTTTTATAGGAAAATGAGATACAAAGGGTGGAGGTGTTAACTAAGCTTATTTGGGATGGGATGTTTTTCGGTAAATAAAAAAAGCGGGGGGTGGAAACAATATTTGCCGGGGGGGGGGGTCTTTTTTATAAGTGATGAAATGAATTAAAAGAAAAAAAACCTCTACGTTTTTCGCAGAAAAAAAAGAAAATAAACTGCTGAAACGTGGGCGTTTTTTTTTTTAATTTAAAATCTTTTCATCACTTATAAAAATCGCCAAAAATAAAACCCAAAAAAGGAAGAATCTGATTTTTAGTTTTCGTTAAAATAGGATGGATTAAAATGTAAAAATTCACCGATTGCAATGTAATCGACAGATGTCGATAGAGAAAATTATTTTCTCTTTTTTCTTTTAAATCCTTTAATATTACAGCAAACAATTTCACATATTTAATTCAAAGAAAAACCTTGAAAAATCTCCTTTTTAAAATAAAGTCCTACAATAAACAAGTGAAAGTCAAACAAAAAACTCTTTGTCGAATTAACTAATTTTTTCCGTTTAATGAATATGTAAGGGTTTTCTTGTTGGGTTTAATGGTCTTTTTCTATTTATTTAATAAAATCATTGTTTATAATAAAATAGTTTTAAAAAGATTTGAGGGAAATTTAATCGTCTAACACTGACCTAAGATTTAAAAGGGTTTTTTTTTGTTTATATCATCCCAACGATTAACACTGATCGTAGTGAAAATAAAATATCAATAAAATATTGAAAGAAAATAAATTTCAAAAATCAACTCAATCAATTTTCAAAACATTCCTGATATTTTTATATCTATTAAAGTTAAAGTATTGTTACAAATTAAAAAATATTCAAATTTTTCGTCAACGAAAAAACAAAATTTTCCTGCCAATTACGTATTATTTATTTGTAAATTTTATAAAAGTTTGTTATACTTACTTTTTTCTCTTTTCTTTCGTCTGATTTCTTTTCCTTAGAGAGATACAAGGTTAAAGAAAAGGATAAAATATAATATTTGAAATTAAACAAATGTTTTTTGGAAGGAATGAAATAAGAAGCTGTTATTTATTTCCAATTAAAACAGAAAGATTTTCTAAACAAGGGAGATAATTGCGACCTTTTACACATTTAGGTAAAATTTAATTTCTTTCAATGTAATCTTTAATATTGACAGATAACACAAAGGAAAGAAAGTGGTAAATTTATTTAAAAAAGTTAAATAGTGAATTAAATACGGTTAATATTAGGGTTTCTGGTAAATTTACGTCTTAAAAAAACAACACTTTTTTTAAGTTATCATCATGGTTGAGTGGTAATTGTGTCGTTAGGGGATAAATATTGCCGCCTTAAGCTGTTTCTTTTTTTTTTTTAAACAAGAATCGTTTTACTTTTAATGCTAATTGTCGTTTAACGATTTAAACATTTTTCCCATATCAAGCAAAGTTCTTATCAATCTAGCCTCAAATTCAGATTCGTTTTTGTTGATTTCTGATTTTTTTCTTTCCTCTTTCTACAACTAATTTCAGTGATAACATAGATATTTTATGTACAATATATTTTAGAGTTTTTTAATATTTAAAAAAAACCTTTATATATAGCTATTTTTTAAGAAAAAAATGAATGTCAGTTAATGTTTATGTATATATATATATATATTGTCATCCACAGACAGACTGTGTTGTTCTATCAGAACTCTTTAGGGTGGCTAGACAGGCTAGATTCCTGAACCAGGCTGACTGAAATGCCAATCCAAGATTCGACCACTCAACCACGAGGAAACCAGCGCAAGCGAAGGAAATTTAAACGCCTATGTATCACATTTGTTTTTGTTTACATATATCCGCTTAATGGCTACAGAGAGGTCGATTCATTTGAAGAGCCTTGCTTCACGCTAGTGGCAACCATTACTTCTCTCGCTACAGAGCTCAACCCCACAGAGGCAGGGGAGCATATATATAGTCATCCACAAACAGACTGTTTCGTTCTATCAGACCTCTTCAGTGCGGCTAGAAAGGCTAGATTCTTGATGATGGGATTGAAACCTGGCTGACTGAAACGCCAATCCAAGATTCGACCACTCAGCCACGAGGAAACCAGCGCAAGCAAAGGAAATTTAAATGCTTATGTATCACAATTGCTTTTTTTTTTTTAAATATATCCACTTAACCATGTAACAATCACACACACACACACACACATATATATATATATATATACATATATAAAATTGTTACATGGTTGATAAACACATATACCTTAGAAACTTTTTTAATTAATGTGATTGACAACTACAAGGCAAAAAAAAAAAAGACTAAAGGGTAAATTTGAAATGAAAAGCTTTTATTTGGTGAATTATACGAGAAGTATTGTATCATATTCAGAATTAACGCTATGGGCGAAATGAACATATAATGTTCATAACGATAGAACATAGGAATCTCGAAATTCGAAAACACGTAACAACTTCTTGTTCAGGTCCGAAACCTATTTGTTAACTTTGAGTTAAAGGTTTCAACGTAAGGAGGAGAGACACAATCTTCTATGCTGTCTTATTCATTTGGCCCCCGTCTCGAGCAGCCCCCGTCTCGAGCGGCCCCCATAGGGTGCAAGTTCGCCTTGCGTCAGCGAGCTCCAATACTCGACCGTCTTCGTCCAGTGTCTAATCTCAACTCTCTACCTTCAGATTCTCACACAAACTTCGTCTTTGACTATTGTGATATCTGAGTGACATGTCCGCTATGTGCGCGCTCACGCGTTACCACCTGCATCAAGGTTGCACCCAACTAACCCATGCGCTGAGCCGAAAGGATCTTAGCCTAACTAAACTCAAAGGCATCAACCGAAATCCGTCGGCCATTATATAACAGTATTAGTTGGTGTGCTTGTGGACGAAATTGAAGTCAGACATGTCTCTACTGCTTTTGGAATAGATGTTTCTGCTTGTCTGAAGATGACAACAGGCAGAGATGCAGGAATTGACTAGCTGCAGGTCTGGAGATATCAGCAGGCTGAGATGCAGGAATTGTTCTGCTGGTCCATTATGTCCACTAGTGCCAGTACGTTTGGTTTGTTGGGGTTTATGGCATATCAACCTTTGTAGGATATTTAATACTAAATCCATTTTTATCTAAATAATCATTTCAATTTGAAACAATTCAGTTTAGCATAAGTACACAGTTTAATTGTCAAAAACATTTCTATTTCAAACTATTCAAGCAGTTATGTGTAACAATTCAGTTAAGTATAAATAGTTTTAATGTCGAAAAACAGTTCTATTTCAAAAAATTCAGTTAAGCATAAGCACGCAGTTTAAACGTAAGTATGATTGTATATGTGCATTTCTATTTCAAGCTATTCAGTTAACTCAGTTTAGTATTACTCAGTTTAGTATAAGTATGCTGTTAGTTCTATTTAACCCAAAGATAGGGCACTTATCAGGTGCTACCACTCTGGGCCAGAGTGGACCTGGGAGCGATGGCAATGAATAGGTACTTTGCATTCCCCAAAGCTCCAGCATTGCTGGAACCTCACCATCAGATTGTTTAGTGTCTTATCCTGGACTCTCGTTGGGTGGGGGTCTTACCCCTCTGCAGAGGTGCAGTCAGTGTATTCTACAGCCCCAGCTGACTGGGCCAACTGGTGGCAGTAAGTCTTTCTATTCAATAATAACATATATATGTTAATTAATATATTTTAATGTTTTCTAATATTCAAAAGATCTTTTCATATAGCTATTTTTTTAAATTAAAAATGAATGATAAATAATATATATATATATATATCTGAAACTGGTAGACAAGTTCACCTACCAAAGAAGCAGTCTCTCATCAACCAAAAAAGCCATCAACACGTGGCTAACGAAGGCATGGACAGCTGTCAATAAGCTATCGATCATATGGAAGTCAGACCTGACAGATTAAATTAAACACAGTTTCTTCCAAGCAGTGATTGTGTCGATACTGCTGTATGGATCCACTACTTGGATGCAAACTAAACGGCTGGAGAAGAAGCTAGACGGCAATTATACAAGAATGCTGCAAGCAATATCGAACAAGTCCTGGAGGCAACACTCCACAAGGCACCAACTATACAGCCACCTACCTCCCATCACGAAAACCATCTAAGACGAACCAGATATGCAGGACACTGCTGAAGAAGCAAGAACAAGCTCATAAGTGATGTACTCCTATGGACACCCACATATGGCCAAGCAAAAGCAGGATAACCAGCTTGAACATACATACAGCAGCTCTGTGAGGATATGGGATTTTGCCCTGAACGATAGGGAAAAGTGGCGAGAGAGGGTCAGGGATATCCATGCTAGTGGCACAACATGATGATGATGATGATGATATATATATGATTGTTACATGGCTGATGAACATATCAACACCAGAAACTTCTTTTAACTAATGTGATTGTCATCTTTGCCGAGATCAACCGTTGGTTGGTGTGCTTATGGACGAAATTGTGACCTGAGCAGCCAGGCATGTCTGTATTAATTCCGAAGTGGATGTTACTGCTTATCTGAAAATGTCAGGAATTTGTCTGTTGATTCTTTATGTCCACTGGTGCTGGTAAGTCTTTCTACCCCAAAAAAGGCTGTAAGAGGACCAGAGAATCTTCAGATGACTTTTGTTGTGAGTGCTGAAAAGATCTGATGAAAAATTAGGAAATAAGAACAAGTCTGGAACACTGCTGCTTATGAAAATTTATTTCTAACAAGAACACGAACCAACCATGTATAGCATTTCATTTTGGCCAGAGTGGAAAAGGCAGAAGTAATCCAAGACAATAAGGCACCAACAAGATACCTCCCATTGTTTGTTGACCGTCACTACTAAGCATTCCCGCCCATTAGTCTAATAAGTAGAGTGTTTGCCAATGATCCAGGAGGCTGCGGTTCAATTCCAGCTCAAGTCATACCAAAGACTCAAAAATTGTACTTGAGAGCGCAGTGATGCTATTTAACCCATAGCTGGGAGGATAAGTGGATTTGTCCGAAAGTGAATGTAATAGTGCGACTGGAGTTCAAACTTGCTTACTACGATTCCGCAGTCCAGTGATTTAACCATTACACCATGAGGACACCCCCCTTGATATTTTGACATTCCTTTTGAAAAAAAAAGCATCTCTGTTTACAAAGAGTTTGCAAGTGCATAGTCTGTACGTAAAGTTTCTCTACAGTGTGTATATGAATGCCTTAAAAATGCTGACCCACAGATTTCGTAAGAAAATGGTTTCTATCCAGTATGTGTTCTTTGCATGTGTCTTTTCAAATTAGAACGGTATGAAAACGCAGATTTACATATATCACAAGAAAATGGTTTCTCTCCTGTGTGCGTTCGCATGTGGCTTTTCAACTTGAAACCTGTAGAAAAAGCTAATCCACATACTTCACAAGAAAATGGTTTCTCTCCCGTGTGTGTCCGCATGTGTCTTTTCAAATGGGATTGGTCAGAAAATGCAGATTTACATACTTCACAGGAAAATGGTTTCTCTCCCGTGTGTGTTCGCACGTGTCGTTTCCAGGAGGAATAGTGAGAAAATGCAGATTTACATACTTCACAAGAAAATGGTTTCTCTCCAGTGTGTGTTCGCATATGCCTTTTCAAATGTTCACTTGTTGAGAAACCTGATCCACAAACTTTGCAAGAAAATGCTTTCTCTCCAGTGTGTGTTAGTATGTGTGTTTTCAAACTGAAACCCCTAGAAAATGCTAATCCACAGATTTCACAAGAAAACGGTTTCTCTCCCGTGTGCGTTCGCATGTGGCTTTTCACATCAGATTTTTGTAAAAATGCTGATCCACATACTTCACAAGAATATGGTTTCTCTCCAGTGTGGGTTCGCATGTGGTTTTTCAACTTGAAACCTGTATAAAAAGCTAATCCACATACTTCACAAGAAAATGGTTTCTCTCCAGTGTGGGTTTGCATATGGTGTTTTAAAGAGGACTTACGTGAAAAGGCTAATCCACAGACTTCACAAGAAAATGGTTTCTCTCCAGTGTGTGTTTGCATATGTTGTTCTAAAGAGGACTTACGTGAAAAGGCTAATCCACATACTTCACAAGAAAATGGTTTCTCTCCTGTATGTGTTCGGATGTGGCATTTTAAAGAAGACTTGCATGAAAAGGCTGATCCACAGAATTCACAAGAAAATGATTTCTCTTTTGTGTGTGTTTGCATACGGCATTTAAAAGAGGACCTGTTTTGAATGTGCCTTCTTAAATTGGCACGGTCTGAAAATTCTAATTTACACACTTCACAAGAAAATGTTTTTTCTCTGGTGTGTGTTTGTACATGTGTTTTCAAATTGGAACTCTCTGTAAATGATGATCCACAAACTTTGCTAGAAAATGCTTCTTCTTCAGAGTGTGGTTCCATGTCTCTTTAATTCTGGACTCTGTGAAAATGCTGACAGCCCAACATGTAGATTACACACTTATCTAGAATACTTTTTTTTTCTTAAGAACGACTTTCCATAGTTCACTTTAAATATCAGAATTTTTTCTCACAGATACAATTGTTATCTGTAAAACAATAAAAAGTAAAGTATTATAAAAAGAAAATAAAAAACAGAAAACTTATAAATCATTTGCAATTATAATATAATCAGTATTGTTTTTCTACTTTTCAACCAATAAAATAGGAGTAAAGAAGGTGACTGTAGTCAAGGGAGACCCTAAGGCTCCCTTTTAAATAACCACTACACCAATTTGTAGACGAGGGCATTACTTCGTTCCCTGGATTGCTCCACTTTACCATTGATACATACCTTATAATGCTGACGGTTAAACAAGGAGCTATTGAGTACCATTTTACAGTCTTTGTTATGACTCAACCAGGGATTGAACCCTTGTCTCTTGGGCCTTTGGCAAAAAATCTACTAACTCGTCCAATGGACCAGTTCACTGGATTTTAATATAACTACAATGTTTTTCTAATTTTAACAAAAAAGAGAGGAGAAAGAAATGTTCAAATAATATAGAAGAAAGAATGAAGGAAAGGAAATAAGTAGAAAAGAGAGAAAAAGAAAGAAAAAATACACAGAAAGAAAGAAGGAAAGTAAAGAATCATTTGGAAGTACACAAAGAAAAACATGAATAGAAAAGAGGGTGGAAAGAAAGAGAGAAAGAAAGAAAATGAGTAGAAAAGACAGAAAAAGAAAGAAAAAATACACAGAAAGAAAGAAAGAAAGAAAGAAAGAAAGGAAGTAAAAAGTTATTTGGAAGTAGACAAAGAAAAAATGAATACAAAAGACTGTGGAAAGAAGAAAGGAAGAAAGAAAGAAAGAAAATGAATAGGAAAGTGAGAAAAATGAAGAAAACATACACAGAAAGAAAGAAGGGAAGTAAAAGTAAAAAATCATTTTCAAGTAGGAGAAGAAATGAATGAAAAAGAGGGTAGAAAGAAAGAAAGTAAGAAAGAAATAGGAAAATGGGTAGGAATGCTAGAAAAAGAAAGAAAAACTACAAAGAAAAAAGAAAGAAAAAAAGAAAATGCGTAAAAAAGAGAGAAAAAGAAAGAAAAAAAGAAAGATGGAAAGAAAGAAAGAAAAAAAATACACAGAAAGAAAGAACGAAAGTAAAAAATCATTTATAAGTAGATAAAAAAAAAAATGAATAGAAAAGAGGTTGAAAAGAAAGAAAGAAAGAAAGAAAGAAAGACAGAAAATGCGTAGAAAAGGGAGAAAAAAAATACACAGAAAAAAGAAAGAAAGAAAGAAAAAAATACACAATAAGAAAGGAAGAAAGAAAGAAAGAAAAGGGGTAGAAAAGAGAGAAAAAGAAAGAAAAAATACAAAGAAAGAAAGAAAGGAAATAAAATGAAAAGAGAAAAGAAAGAAAAAATACACAGAAAGAAAGAAAGAAAATGAGTTGAAAAGAGAGAAAAAGAAAGAAAAATACACGGAAAGAAAGAAAGAAAGAAATGAGATTAAAAGAAAGAAAAAAATACACAGAAAGAAAGAACGAAGGAAAAAATACACAGAAAGACAGAAAGTAAGACAGATAATGAGTTGGAAAGAGAGAAAAAGAAAAACAACACACAGAAAGAAAGAAAATGAGTAGAAAAGAGAGAAAAACAAAGAAAAAATACACAGAAAGAAATAAAGAAAGAAACAAACAAAGAAAGAAAGAAAAAAATACACAGAAAGAAAGAAAGAATGAAAGAAAGAAAGATAGAAAATTAGTTGAAAAGAGAGAAAAAGAAAGAAAAAATATACAGAAAGAAAGTAAGAAAGAAAGAAAGAAAATGAAAAAATACACAGAAAGAAAGAAAGAAAGAAAGAAAGAAAGAAAGAAAGAAAGAAAGAAAAGAAATGAGTAGAAAAAAGAGATAAAGAAAGAATAAATACACAGAAAGAAAGAAGGAAAGTAAAAAATCATTTGGAAGTAGGCAAAGAAAAAATGAATAGAAAAGTGGGTGAGAAGAAAGAAAGAAAAGAAAGAAAGAAAGAAAGAAAGAAAATGAGTAGAAAAAAGAGAAAAAGAAAGAAAGATGGTAAGGAAGTAAAGACAGAAAAAAAGAAAGAAAATCGATAAGTAAAAAGAGAAAGAGGGAGATAAAGAAAGAAAAAAATGGTTTGAAAGGCAAGACCATATACCGCCATGGCGATTCTACACACATGCAAGCCTTTCATAGAGGATTTACAAAATAAACGTCTGTTTTTACAAATTTACCTTCTAAACTTTCACAATGGCATGATGGTTAGAGTATTCGCCAATGGCTCGGGAGACCTCGTTTCAATTGGAACCTCCAACATCATGTTCAACACCAAAGACTCAAAAAATGGTACTTGATGGCTCCTTGCTTAACACTCAGCATTTTAAGCTACGGATCAAGGGCAAAATGGAGCAATCCAGGAAAAGGAGTAGCGCCCTCCCCTACACATTGGTGTAGAAACTATAGAAAAGAGAACCTTCAACTCACCCTCAACTACGGTCACTAACTGTACCACAACTAACTTCATTCATCACTAGGTTTGGTTGGGTTTCTTTGTTAATGGCATATTAACCCTTGCAGGTTATCTAATGCCAAAGCCATTCTCCTAGAAGAACAGTAGTGGTACTATTTAACCCATACCTGGGAGGATAAGGGGGTTATTACCTTTCCCACGGGTATTTGTCCGAAAGTGAATGTAATAGCGCGGCTGGAGTACAGACCCGCTTACAACAATCTCGCAGTCCATCGCTTTAACCATTAAACCACGAGGACACCCCCATTAATCAATAAGTTATACCCTCAGATTAACAGTAGGTTAGAAATAAATACTGAATATATCATTAATTAAAATACACCTTTTAAATACATATCTAAGTTTTAAAAAATAAAATAAAATAATAAAATTCATTAGGACAACTGAAATCACGTCTATTCCATATGGCGTTCAAACACCCCACGGGGCACCATGTTTATACAACGCTAAAAAAATTGGAACCTCCAACATCGTGTTCATTTATTTAAAAAAAAGGTCTCTGGCGATGAAGTTTTACTTAGAAATTAGTTAGATTCAAATCATTATTATGTAAATATTTACCTTTTAACGAAAACCTTTAGCGAAAACTAAAAAAACAAATTCTACTGGGGGGGGGGCGATACATGTAAACAGCCAGAAAAATATCCGCGATGAAATTTTGAAGAAAACCCCCAATACTTTAGAATTTAAGGAGGGGGATCACTTTGTTATATAAATTTAACCTAAAATGATCACCCACTTCAGGACCAGCAAGCAATCCTGACGACCAGAGATAGCGGTTTGGGACGTATAACCAAATTTTTATTTTTTTATACGGAAATCAGATACAGAGGGTGGATGTGTTAACTAAGCTTATTTGCGGTGGGGATGTTTTTCGGTAAATAAAAAAAGCGGCGGGTGAAAACCATATTTGCGGGGGGGGGTCTTTTTTATAAGTGATGAAATGAAATAAAATAAAAAAAACGTCTACGTTTTTCGCAGAAAAAAAAGAAAATAAACTGCTGAAACGTGGGCGTTTTTGTTTTTTTTTGTTTCTTTTTTTTTTAATTTAAAATCTTTTCATCACTTATAAAAATCGCCAAAAATAAAAGCCAAAAAAGGAAGAATCTGATTTTTAGTTTTCGCTAAAATAGGATGGATTAAAATGTAAAAATTTACCGATTGCAATGTAATCGACAGATGTCGATAGAGAAAATTATTTTCTCTTTTTTCTTTTAAATCCTTTAATATTACAGCAAACAATTTCACATATTTAATTCAAAGAAAAACCTTGAAGAATCTCCTTTTTAAAATAAAGTCCCACAATAAACAAGTGAAAGTCAAACAAAAAACTCTTTGTCGAATTAACTAATTTTTTCCGTTTAATGAATATGTAAGGGTTTTCTTGTTGGGTTTAATGGTCGTTTTCTATTTATTTAATAAAATCATTGTTTATAATAAAATAGTTTTAAAAAGATTTGAGGGAAATTTAATCGTCTAACACTGACCTAAGATTTAGAAGGGTTTTTTTGTTTATATCATCCCAACGATTAACACTGATCGTAGTGAAAATAAAATATCAATAAAAATATTGAAAGAAAATAAATTTCGAAAATCAACTCAATCAATTTTCAAAAGATTCCTGATATTTTTATATCTATTAAAGTTAAAGTATTGTTACAAATTAAAAAATATTCAAATTTTTCGTCAACGAAAAAACAAAATTTTCCTGCCAATTACGTATTCTTTATTTGTAAATTTTATAAAAGTTTGTTATACTTACTTTTTTCTCTTTTCTTTCGTCTGATTTCTTTTCCTTAGAGAGATACAAGGTTAAAGAAAAGGATAAAATATAATATTTGAAATTAAACAAATGTTTTTTGGAAGGAATAAAATAAGAAGCTGTTATTTATTTCCAATTAAAACAGAAAGATTTTCTAAACAAGGGAGATAATTGCGACCTTTTACACATTTAGGTAAAATTTAATTTCTTTCAATGTAATCTTTAATATTGACAGATAACACAAAGGAAAGAAAGTGGTAAATTTTTTTTTTTAAAGTTAAATAGTGAATTAATTATGGTTAATCTTAGGGTTTCTGGTAAATTTACTTCTTAAAAAAAAACAACTTTTGTTTGAGTGGTAATTGTGTCGTTAGGGGATAAATATTGCCGCCTTAAGCTGTTTACTTTTTTTTTTTAAACAAGAATCGTTTTACTTTTAATGCTAATTGTCGTTTAACAATTTAAACATTTTTCCCATATCAAGCAAAATTCTTATCAATCTAGCCTCAAATTCAGATTCGTTTTTGTTGATTTCTGATTTTTTTCTTTCCTCTTTCTACAACTAATTTCAGTGATAACATAGATATTTTATATACAATATATTTTAGAGTTTTCTAATATTTAAAAAAAACACCTTTTTATATAGCTATTTTTTAAGAAAAAAAAATGAATGTCAGTTAATGTTTATGTATATATATATATATATTGTCATCCACAGACAGACTGTGTTGTTCTATCAGAACTCTTCAGGGTGGCTAGACAGGCTAGATTCCTGAACCTGGCTGACTGAAAGGCCAATCCAAGATTCGACCCCTCAGCCACGAGGAAACCAGCGCAAGCGAAGGGAATTTAAATGCTTTTTTTTTTTTTTTTACATATATCCGCTTAACAATGTAACAATCAAACACACACACACACACACACACATATATATATATATAAAAAATTGTTACATGGTTGATAAACATATATACCTTAGAAACTTTTTTCAATTAATGTGATTGACAACTACAAGGCAAAAAAGACAAAAGGGTAAATTTACTTTTATTTGGTGAATTATACGAGAAGTATTGTATCATATTCACAATTAACGCTATGGGCGAAATGGACATATAATGTTCATAACGATAGAACATAGGAATCTCAAAATTCGAAAACACGTAACGACTTCTTGTTCAGGTACGAAACCTTTTTATTAACTTTGAGTTAAAGGTTTCGACATAAGGAGGAGAGACACAATCTTCTATGCTGTCTTATTCATTTGGCCCTCGTCTTGAGCGGCCCCCATAGGGCACAAGTTCACCTTGCGTCTGCGAGCTCCAAAAGTCGACCGTCTTCGTCCAGTGTCTAATCTCAACTCTCTTCCTTCAGATTCTCACACAAACCTCCACGCGCTTCCCGTGCGTGGCGTCACCCGCACCCTGTCACGCCGTTTCGTCTTTGACTATTGTCACATCTGAATGACATGTCCGCTCTGTGCGCATCCACACGTTACCATCTGCATCAAGGTTGAACCCAACTAATCCATGCGCTGAGCCGAAAGGATCTTAGCCTAACTGAACTCAAAGGCATCAACCGAAATCCGTCGGCGATTATATAACAGTATTAGTTGGTGCCCGTGGTGTAATTGTTATCGTCGCAGGAATTGTACACGGTGACTCGAGTTCAAGTCCTGGACGAGACTGATTGCATTTCACATAGCACTAATACCCTTGGGAAAGGTATGAATCCAAGTATTCTCCCTCCAGCTATAGGAAAATAGTAGGACAGACTAGGTTCTTCAGCGTTGGTGAGGCAACAAGTCTAGGAGAAGGAAAACTCTGAATTTAAACCTGTCAAACTCAGCTTAAAAATTGACCTTGTGTCATATCCTGCCCGAGCGGAGGGGTTGGGTAAATAGGATTATATAACAGTAGTAGTTGGTGTGCTTGGAGACGAAATTGAAGCCTAAGTTGCCAGAAATGTTTTTAATGCTTTTGGAATAGATGCTTCTGCTTGTCTCACGATGATAACAGGCAGAGATGCAGGAATTGACTAGCTGCAGGTCTGGAGATATCAGCAGGCTGAGATGCAGGTATTGTTCTGCTGGTCCATTATGTCCACTAGTGCCAGTACGTTTGGTTTGTTGGGGTTTATGGCATATCAACCTTTCTAGGTTACTTAACGCCAAATCCATTTTTATCTAAATAATCATTTCAATTTAAAACAATTCAGTTTAGCATAAGTACACAGTTTAATTGTCAAAAACATTTCTATTTCAAACTATTCAAGCAGTCATATGTAACAATTCAGTTAGGTATATATAGTTTTAATGTCGAAAAACAGTTCTATTTCAAATAATTCAGTTAAGCATAAGCACGCAGTTTAAACGTAAGTATAATTTAATTGTCAAAAACATTTCTATTTCAAGCTATTCAGTTAACTCAAACAATTAAGTTTAGTATAAGTATGCTGTTAGTTCTATTTAACCCATAGATAGGGCCCTTATCAGGTGCTACCACTTTGGGCCAGAGTGGACGTGGGAGTGATGGCAATGTATAGGTACTTCGCATTCCCCAAAGCTCCAGCATTGCTGGAATCTCACCATCAGATTGTTTAGTGTCTTATCCAGGACTCTCGTTGGGTGGGGGGTCTTACACCTCAGCTGAGGTGCAGTCAGTGTATTCTACAGCCCAAGCCAACTGGGCCAACTGGTGCCAGTAAGTCTTTCTATTCAATGATAACATATATATGTTAATTAATATATTTTAGTGTTTTCTAATATTCAAAAGATCTTTTCATATAGCTATTTTTTTTAAATTAAAAATGAATGATAAATAATATATATATATCTGAAACTGGTAGACAAGTTCACCTACCAAAGAAGCAGTCTCTCATCAACCAAAAAAGACATCAACATGTGGCTAACGAAGGCATGGACCGCTGTCAATAAGCTATCGATCATATGGAAGTCAGACCTGACAGATAAAATTAAACACAGTTTCTTCCAAGCAGTGGTTGTGTCGATACTGCTGTATGCATCCACTACTCGGACACTAACTAAATGTCTGGAGAAGAAGCTAGACGGCAATTATACAAGAATGCTGCAAGCAATATCGAACAAGTCCTGGAGGCAACACTCCACAAGGCACCAACTATACAGCCACCTACCTCCCATCACGAAAACCATCTAAGTTAGACGAACCAGATATGCAGGACACTGCTGAAGAAGCAAGAACAAGCTCATAAGTGATGTACTCCTATGGACCCCCACATATGGCCGAGCAAAAGCAGGATAACCAGCTTGAACATACATACAGCAGCTCTGTGAGGATACGGGATTTTGCCCTAAACGATTGGGAAAAGTGGCGAGAGAAGGTCAGGGATATCCATGCTAGTGGCACAACATGATGATGATGATGATATATATATAATTGTTACATGGCTGATGAACATATCAACACCAGAAACTTCTTTTAACTAATGTGATTGTCATCCTTGCCGAGATCAACCGTTGGTTGGTGTGCTTATGGACGAAATTCTAACCTGAGCAGCCAGGCATGTCTGTATAAATTCCGAAGTGGATGTTACTGCTTGTCTGAAAATGTCAGGAATTTGTCTGTTCATTCTTTATGTCCACTGGTGCTGGTAAGTCTTTCTACCCAAAAAAAGGCTGAAAGAGGACAAGAGTGAGTCTTCAGATGACTTTTGTTGTTAGTGCTGAAAAGATCTGATGAAAAATTAGGAAATAAGAACAAGTCTGGAACACTACTGCGTATGAAAATTTATTTCTATCAAGAACACGAACCAACCATGTATAGCACTTCATTTTGGCCAGAGTGGAAAAGGCAGAAGTAATCCAAAACAATAAGGAACCAACAAGATACCTCCCACGATTTGTTGACCGTCACAACTGAGTATTCCTGCCCATTAGTCTAATAAGTAGAGAGTTTGCCAATGATCCAGGAGGCTGCGGTTCAATCCCAGCTCAAGTCATACCAAAGACACAAAAGTTGTACTTGAGAGTGCAGTGATGCTATTTAACCCATAGCTGGGATGATAAGTGTATTTGTCCAAAAGTGAATGTAATAGTGCGACTGGAGTTCGAACTCGCTTACTACGATTCCGCAGTCCAGTGATTTAACCATTACACCATGAGGACACCCCGCCTTGATATTTTGACATTCCTTTTGAAAATAAAAGCATCTTTGTTTACAAAGAATTTGCAAGTGCATAGTCTGTACGTAAAGTTTCTCTACAGTGTGTATATGAATGCCTTTTGAAGTTTAAATGCTTTAAAAATGCTGACCCACAGACTTCATAAGAAAATGGTTTCTATCTAGTATGTTTTCTTTGCATGTGTCTTTTCAAATTAGAACGGTCTGAAAATGCAGATTTACATACATCACAAGAAAATGGTTTCTCTCCTGTGTGCGTTCGTATGTGGCTTTTTAACTCGAAACCTGTAGAAAAAGCTAATCCACATACTTCACAAGAAAATGGTTTCTCTCCCGTGTGTGTCCGCATGTGTCTTTTCAAATGGGATTGGTCAGAAAATGCAGATTTACATACTTCACAGGAAAATGGTTTCTCTCCCGTGTGTGTTCGCACGTGTCGTTTCCAGGAGGAATAGTGAGAAAATGCAGATTTACATACTTCACAAGAAAATGGTTTCTCTCCAGTGTGTGTTCGCATATGCCTTTTCAAATGTTCACTTGTTGAGAAACCTGATCCACAAACTTTGCAAGAAAATGCTTTCTCTCCAGTGTGTGTTAGTATGTGTGTTTTCAAACTGAAACCCCTAGAAAATGCTAATCCACAGATTTCACAAGAAAACGGTTTCTCTCCCGTGTGCGTTCGCATGTGGCTTTTCACATCAGATTTTTGTAAAAATGCTGATCCACATACTTCACAAGAATATGGTTTCTCTCCAGTGTGGGTTCGCATGTGGTTTTTCAACTTGAAACCTGTATAAAAAGCTAATCCACATACTTCACAAGAAAATGGTTTCTCTCCAGTGTGGGTTTGCATATGGTGTTTTAAAGAGGACTTACGTGAAAAGGCTAATCCACAGACTTCACAAGAAAATGGTTTCTCTCCAGTGTGTGTTTGCATATGTTGTTCTAAAGAGGACTTACGTGAAAAGGCTAATCCACATACTTCACAAGAAAATGGTTTCTCTCCTGTATGTGTTCGGATGTGGCATTTTAAAGAAGACTTGCATGAAAAGGCTGATCCACAGAATTCACAAGAAAATGATTTCTCTTTTGTGTGTGTTTGCATACGGCATTTAAAAGAGGACCTGTTTTGAATGTGCCTTCTTAAATCGGCACGGTCTGAAAATTCTAATTTACACACTTCACAAGCAAATGTTTTTTCTCTGGTGTGTGTTTGTACATGTGTTTTCAAATTGGAACTCTCTGTAAATGATGATCCACAAACTTTGCAAGAAAATGCTTCCTCTTCAGTGTGTGGTTCCATGTCTCTTTAATTCTGGACTCTGTGAAAATGCTGACAGCCCAACATGTAGATTACACACTTATCTAGAATACTTTTTTTTGCTTAAGAACGACTTTCCATAGTTCACTTTAAATATCAGAATTATTCTTCACAAATACAATTGTTATCTGTAAAACAATAAAAAGTAAAGTATTATAAAAAGAAAAGAAAAAACAGAAAACTTATAAATCATTTGCAATTATAATATAATCAGTATTGTTTTTCTACTTTTCAACCAATAAAATAGGAGTAAAGAAGGTGACTGTAGTCAAGGGAGACCCTAAGGCTCCCGTTTAAATAACCACTACATCAATGTGTAGACGAGGGCATTACTTCATCCCCTGGATAGCTCCACTTTACCATTGATACATACCTTATAATGCTGACGGTTAAACAAGGAGCTATTGAGTACCATTTTACAGTCTTTGTTATGACTCAACCAGGGATTGAACCCTTGTCTCTTGGGCCTTTGGCAAAAAATCTACTAACTCGTCCAATGGACCAGTTCACTGGATTTTAATATAACTACAATGTTTATCTAATTTAAAAAAAAGAGAGGAAAAAGAAATGTTCAAAAAAGAAAGAAAGAATGAAGGAAAGAAAATAAGTAGAAAAGAGAGAAAAAGAAAGAAAGAAAAATACACAGAAAGAAAGAAGGAAAGTAAAAAAATCATTTGGAAGTAGACAAAGAAAAACATGAATAGAAAAGAGGGTGGAAAGAAAGAGAGAAAGAAAGAAAGACAGAAAGAAAGAAAATGAGTAGAAAAGAGAGAAAAAGAAAGAAAAAATACACAGAAAGAAAGAAAGAAAAAATACACAGAAAGAAAGAAGGGAAGTAAAATGTCATTTGGAAGTAGACAAAGAAAAAAATGAATACAAAAGACTGTGGAAAGAAGAAAGGAAGAAAGAAAGAAAGAAAATGAATAGGAAAGTGAGAAAAATGAAGAAAACATACACAGAAAGAAAGAAGGGAAGTAAAAGTAAAAAATTAATTTCAAGTAGGAGAAGAAATGAATGAAAAAGAGGGTAGAAAGAAAGAAAGTAAGAAAGAAAAAGAAAAATGGGTAGGAATGCTAGAAAAAGAAAGAAAAACTACAAAGAAAATGAGTAGAAAAGAAAGAAAAAGAAAGAAAAAAAAGAAAGATAGAAAGAAAGAAAGAAAGAAAAAAAAAAGAAAAAATACACAGAAAGAAAGAAGGAAAGAAAAAAATCATTTATAAGTAGTTAAAAAAAAATGAATAGAAAATAGGGTGAAAAGAAAGAAAGAAAGACAGACAGAAAATGCGTAGAAAAGGGAGAAAAAAATACACAGAAAAACGAAAGAAAGAAAGAAATGACATTGAGTAGAAAAGAGAGAGAAAGAAAAAATACACAATAAGAAAGGAAGAAAGAAAGAAAAGGAGTAGAAAAGAGAAAAAATACACAGAAAGAAAGAAAGAAAATAAACAGAAAAGAGAAAAGAAAGAAAAAATACACAGAAAGAAATAAAGAAAATGAGTTGAAAAGAGAGAAAAAAAAAGAAAAAATACACATAAAGAAAAAAAGAAAGAAAGAAAGAAAAGGAGTAGAAAAGAGAGAGAAAGGAAGAAAAAATACACACAGAGAAAGAAAGAACGAAAGGAAGAAAAAATTCACAGAAAGAAAGAAAGAAAGAAAGATAGAAAATTAGTTGAAAAGAGAGAAAAAGTAAGGAAAAATACACAGAAACAAAGAAAGAAAAAAAAATACAAGAATGAAAAAAAAAGAAAATGAGTAGAAAAGAGAGAAAAAGAAGGAAAAAATACACAGAAAGAAAGAAGGAAAGTAAAAAATCATTTGGAAGTAGACAAAGAAAAACATGAATAGAAAAGAAGGTGGAAAGAAAGAAAGAAAGAAAGAAAGAAAGAAAGAAAGAAAGAGAGAAAAAGACAGTAAAAATACACAGAAAGAAAAAGGGAAAGTGAAAAATCATTTGGAAGGAGACAAGGAAAAAATGAATAGAAAGGAGGGTGAAAGAAAGTAAGAAAGAAAAATAATGAAATGAAAAGAGAGAAAAAAAAGAAAAATACACAGAAAGAAAGAAAGAAAGAAAGAAAGAAAATGAGTACAAAAGACAGAAAAAGAAAGAAAAAACAAAAAAGGAAAAACTACACAGAAAGAAAGAAAAAAAGAAAATGAGTAGAAAAGAGAGGAAAAGAAAGAAAAAATATACAGAAAGAAAGAAAGAAAGAAAAAAACAAAAAGAAAGATAGAAAGAAACATAGAAAATTAGTTGAAAAGAGAGAAAAAGAAAGACAAAATACACAGAAAGAAAGAAAGAAAGATAGAAAATTAGTTGAAAAGAGAGAAAAAAAAAAGAAAATATACACAGAAAGAAAGAAAGAAAGAAAGAAAGAAAGAAAAAATACAGAGAAAGAAAGAAAAAAAGAAAATGAGTAGAAAAGAGAGAAAAAGAAAGACAAAATACACAGAAAGAAAGAAAGAAAGAAAGAAAAGAAATGTGTAGAAAAAAGAGATAAAGAAAGAAAGAAAGAATACACAGAAAGAAAGAAGGAAAGTAAAAAATCATTTGGAAATAGGCAAAGAAAAATGAATAGAAAAGAGGGTGGAAAGAAAGAAAAGAAAACAGAAAGAAAAGGAGTAGAAAAGAGAGAAATAAGAAAGAAAGAAAGATGGTAAGGAAGTAAAGAAACAAAAGAAAGAAAATCGATAAGTAAAAAGAGAAAGAGGGAGATAAAGAAAGAAAAAAATGGTTTGAAAGGCAAGACCATATACCGCCATGGCGATTCTACACACATGCAAGCCTTTCATAGAGGATTTACAAAATAAACGTCTGTTTTTACAAATTTACCTTCTAAACTTTCACAATGGCATGATGGTTAGAGTATTCGCCAATGGCACGGGAGACCTCGTTTCAATTGGAACCTCCAACATCATGTTCAACACCAAACACTCAAAAAATGGTACTTGATGGCTCCTTGCTTAACACTCATCATTTTAAGCTACGGATCAAGGGTAAAATGGAGCAATCCAGGAAAAGGAGTATCGCCCTCCCCTACACATTGGTGTAGAAGCTATCGAAAAGAGAACCTTCAGCTCACCCTCAACTACGGTCACTAACTGTACCACAACTAACTTCATTCATCACTAGGTTTGGTTGCGTTTCTGCCAAAGCCATTCTCCTAGAAGAACAGTAGTGGTACTATTTAACCCATACCTGGGAGGATAAGGGGGTTATTACCTTTCCCACGGGTATTTGCCCGAAAGTGAACGTAATAGCGCGACTGGAGTACAGACCCGCTTACTACAATCTCGCAGTCCATCGCTTTAACCATTACACCACGAGGACACCACCATTAATCAATAAGTTATACCCTCAGATTAACAGTAGGTTAGAAATAAATACTGAATATATCATTAATTAAAATACACTTTTTAAATACATATCTAAGTTTTAAAAAACAAAATAAAATAATAAAATTCATTAGGACAACTGAAATCACGTCTATTCCATATGGCGTTCAAACACCCCACGGGGCACCATGTTTATACAACGCTAAAAAAATTGGAACCTCCAACATCGTGTTCATTTATTTAAAAAAAGTCTCTGACGATGAAGTTTTACTTAGAAATTAGTTAGATTCAAATCATTATAATGTAAATATTTACCTTTTAACGAAAACCTTTAGCAAAAACTAAAAAAACAAATTCTACTGGGGGGGGGGCGATACATGTAAACAGCCAGAAAAATATCCGTGAAGAAATTTTTAAGAAAACCCCCAATACTTTAGAATTTAAGGAGGGGGATCACTTAGTTATATAAATTTAACCTAAAATGATCACCCACTTCAGGACCAGCAAGCAATCCTGACGACCAGAGATAGCGGTTTGGGACGTGTAACCAAATTTTTATTTTTTTATACGGAAATGAGATACAGAGGGTGGAGGTGTTAACTAAGCTTATTTGGGGTGGGGATGTTTTTCGGTAAATAAAAAAAGCGGCGGGTGAAAACCATATTTGCGGGGGGGGGGTCTTTTTTATAAGTGATGAAATGAAATAAAATAAAAAAAAATGAAAATAAACTGCTGAAACGTAGGCGTTTTTTTTTTTTTTTTTTTTTTAATTTAAAATCTTTTCATCACTTATAAAAATCGCCAAAAATAAAAGCCAAAAAAGGAAGAATCTGATTTTTAGTTTTCGCTAAAATAGGATGGATTAAAATGTAAAAATTCACCGATTGCAATGTAATAGACAGATGTCGATAGAGAAAATCATTTTCTGTTTTTTCTTTTAAATCCTTTAATATTACAGCAAACAATTTCACATTCAAAGAAAAACCTTGAAGAATCTCCTTTTTAAAATAAAGTCCTACAATAAACAAGTGAAAGTCAAACAAAAAACTCTTTGTCGAATTAACTAATTTTTTCCGTTTAATGAATATGTAAGAGTTTTCTTGTTGGGTTTAATGGTCTTTTTCTATTTATTTAATAAAATCATTGTTTATAATAAAATAGTTTTAAAAAGATTTGAGGGAAATTTAATCGTCTAACACTGACCTAAGATTTAGAAGGGTTTTTTTGTTTATATCATCCCAACGATTAACACTGATCGTAGTGAAAATAAAATATCAATAAAATATTGAAAGAAAATAAATTTCAAAAATCAACTCAATCAATTTACAAAACATTCCTGATATTTTTATATCTATTAAAGTTAAAGTATTGTTACAAATTAAAAAATATTCAAATTTTTCGTCAGCGAAAAACAAAATTTTCCTGCCAATTACGTATTTTTTTATTTGTAAATTTTATAAAAGTTTGTTATACTTACTTTTTTCTCTTTTCTGTCGTCTGATTTCTTTTCCTTAGAGAGATACAAGGTTAAAGAAAAGGATAAAATATAATATTTGAAATTAAATGTTTTTTGGAAGGAATGAAATAAGAAGCTGTTATTTATTTCCAATTAAAACAGAAAGATTTTCTAAACAAGGGAGATAATTGCGACCTTTTACACATTTAGGTAAAATTTAATTTCTTTCAATGTAATCTTTAATATTGACAGATAACACAAAGGAAAGAAAGTGGTAAATTTATTTAAAAAAGTTAAATAGTGAATTAAATACGGTTAATCTTAGGGTTTCTGGTAAATTTACGTCTTTAAAAAAACACATTTTTTAAGTTATCATCATGGCTGAGTGGTAATTGTGTCGTTAGGTGATAAATATTGCCGCCTAAAGCTGTTTCTTTCTTTTTTTAAAACAAGAATCGTTATACTTTTAATGCTAATTGTCGTTTAACAATTTAAACATTTTTCCCATATCAAGCAAAGTTCTTATCAATCTAGCCTCAAATTCAGATTCGTTTTTGTTGATTTCTGATTTTTTTTCTTTCCTCTTTCTACAACTAATTTCAGTGATAACATAGATATTTTATATACAATATATTTTAGAGTTTTCTAATATTTAAAAAAAAAATCCTTTTTATATAGCTATTTTTTAAGAAAAAAAAAATGAATGTCAGTTAATGTTTATGTATATATATATATATTGTCATCCACAGACAGACTGTGTTGTTCTATCAGAACTCTTCAGGGTGGCTAGACAGGCTAGATTCCTGAACCAGGCTGACTGAAAAGCCAATCCAAGATTCGACCACTTAACCACGAGGAAACCAGCGCAAGCGAAGGAAATTTAAATGCTTATGTATCACAATTGCTTTTTTTTTTTTTTACATATATCCGCTTAACAATGTAACAATCAAACACACACACACGCATATATATATATATATATAAAATTGTTACATGGTTGATAAACATATATACCTTAGAAACTTTTTTTAATTAATGTGATTGACAACTACAAGGCAAAAAAGAAAAAGACAAAAGGGTAGATTTGAAATGAAAAGCTTTTATTTGGTGAATTATACGAGAAGTATTGTATCATATTCAGAATTAACGCTATGGCCGAAATGAACATATAATGTTCATAACGATAGAACATAGGAATCTCGAAATTCGAAAACACGTAACGACTTCTTGTTCAGGTACGAAACCTTTTTATTAACTTTGAGTTAAAGGTTTCGACATAAGGAGGAGAGACACAATCTTCTATGCTGTCTTATTCATTTGGCCCCAAACTCGAGCGGCCCCCAATCGGGCGCACGTTCGCCTCGCGTCTGCGAGCTCCAAAAGTCGACTGTCTTCGTCCAGTGTCTAATCTCAACTCTCTTCCTTCAGATTCTCACACAAACCTCCTCACGCTTCCGGTGCGTGACGTCACCCGCACCCTGTCACCCTGTTTCGTCTTTGACTATTGTCACATCTGAGTAACATGTCCGCTATGTGCGCGCTCGCGCGTTACTACCTGCATCAAGGTTGCACCCAACTAACCCATGCATTGAGCCGAAAGGATCTAAGCCTAACTAAACTCAAAGACATCAACCAAAATCCCTCGGCTATTATATAACAGTATTAGTTGGTGCCCGTGGTGTAATTGTTATCGTCGCAGGAATTGGACACGGTGACTCGAGTTCAAGTCCTGGACGAGACTGATTGCATTTCACATAGCACTAATACCCTTGGGAAAGGTATGAATCCAAGTATTCTCCCTCCAGCTATAGGAAAATAGTAGGACAGACAAGGTTCTTCAGCCTTGGTGAGGCAACAAGTCTAGGAGAAGGAAAACTCTGAATTTAAACCTGTCAAACTCCGCTTAAAAATTGACCTTGTGTCATATCCTGCCCGAGCGGAGGGGTTGGGTAAATAGGATTATATAACAGTATTAGTTGGTGTGCTTGTGGACGAAATTGAAGCCTAAGTTGCCAGACATCTCTCTACTGCTTTTGGAATAGATGTTTCTGCTTGTCTGAAGATGACAACAGGCAGGGATGCAGGAATTTACTAGCTGCAGGTCTGGAGATATCAGCAGGCTGAGATGCAGGAATTATTCTGCTGGTCCATTATGTTCACTAGTGCCAGTAGGTTTGGTTTGTTGGGGTTTATGGCATATCAACCTTTGTAGGTTATTTAACACCAAATCTATTTTTATGCAAAATAATCATTTCAATTTAAAACAATTCAGTTTAGAATAAGTACACAGTTTAATTGTCAAAAACAATTCTATTTCAAACTATTCAAGCAGTTATATGTAACAATTCAGTTAAGTATAAATAGTTTTAATGTCAAAAAACAGTTCTATTTCAAATAATTCAGTTAAGCATAAGCACACAGTTTAAACGTAAGTATAATTTAATTGTCAAAAACATTTCTATTTCAAGCTATTCAGTTAACTCAGTTTAGTATAAGTATGCTGTTAGTTCTATTTAACCCAAAGATAGGGCCCTTATCTGGTGCTACCACACTGGGCCAGAGTGGACCTGGGAGCGATGGCAATGAATAGGTACTTCGCATTCCCTAAAGCTCCAGCATTGCTGGAACCTCACCATCAGATTGTTTAGTGTCTTATCCAGGACTCTCGTTGGGTGGGGGTCTTACCCCTCTGCAGAGGTGCAGTCAGTGTATTCTACAGCCCCAGCCGACTGGGCAAACTGGTGCCAGTAAGTCTGTTTACAAAGAATTTGCAAGTGCATAGTCTGTACGTAAAGTTTCTCTAAAGTGTCTATATGAATGCCTTTTGAACTTTAAATGCTTTAAAAATGCTGACCCACAGACTTCGTAAGAAAATGGTTTCTATCCAGTATGTGTTCTTTGCATGTGTCTTTTCAAATTAGAACGGTATGAAAATGCAGATTTACATACATCACAAGAAAATGGTTTCTCTCCTGTGTGCGTTCGCATGTGGTTTTTCAACTTGAAACCTGTATAAAAAGCTAATCCACATACTTCACAAGAAAATGGTTTCTCTCCCGTGTGTGTCCGCATGTGTCTTTTCAAATGGGATTGGTCAGAAAATGCAGATTTACATACTTCACAGGAAAATGGTTTCTCTCCCGTGTGTGTTCGCATGTGTCTTTTCCAGGAGGAATAGTGAGAAAATGCAGATTTACATACTTCACAAGAAAATGGTTTCTCTCCAGTGTGTGTTCGCATATGCCTTTTCAACTGTACACTTGTTGAGAAACCTGATCCACAAACTTTGCAAGAAAATGCTATCTCTCCAGTGTGTGTTAGTATGTGTGTTTTCAAACTGAAACCCCTAGAAAATGCTAATCCACAGATTTCACAAGAAAACGGTTTCTCTCCCGTGTGCGTTCGCATGTGGCTTTTCACATCAGATTTTTGTAAAAATGCTGATCCACATACTTCACAAGAATATGGTTTCTCTCCAGTGTGGGTTCGCATGTGGTTTTTCAACTTGAAACCTGTAGAAAAAGCTAATCCACATACTACACAAGGAAATGGTTTCTCTCCAGTGTGGGTTTGCATATGGTGTTTTAAAGAGGACTTACGTGAAAAGGCTAATCCACAGACTTCACAAGAAAATGGTTTCTCTCCAGTGTGTGTTTGCATATGTTGTTCTAAAGAGGACTTACGTGAAAAGGCTAATCCACATACTTCACAAGAAAATGGTTTCTCTCCTGTATGTGTACGGATGTGGAATTTTAAAGAGGACTTGAATGAAAAGGCTGATCCACAGAATTCACAAGAAAATGATTTCTCTTTTGTGTGTGTTTGCATACGGCATTTAAAAGAGGACCTGTTTTGAATGTGCCTTCTTAAATCGGCACGGTCTGAAAATTCTAATTTACACACTTCACAAGAAAATGTTTTTTCTCTGGTGTGTGTTTGTACATGTGTTTTCAAATTGGAACTCTCTGTAAATGATGATCCACAAACTTTGCTAGAAAATGCTTCTTCTTCAGAGTGTGTTTGCATGTCTCTTTAATTCTGGACTCTGTGAAAATGCTGACAGCCCAACATGTAGATTACACACTTATCTAGAATACTTTTTTTTTCTTAAGAACGACTTTCCATAGTTCACTTTAAATATCAGAATTTTTTCTCACAGATACAATTGTTATCTGTAAAACAATAAAAAGTAAAGTATTATAAAAAGAAAATAAAAAACAGAAAACTTATAAATCATTTGCAATAATAATATAATCAGTATTGTTTTTCTACTTTTCAACCAATAAAATAGGAGTAAAGAAGGTGACTGTAGTCAAGGGAGACCCTAAGGCTCCCTTTTAAATAACCACTACACCAATGTGTAGACGAGGGCATTACTTCGTTCCCTGGATAGCGCCACTTTACCATTGATACATACCTTATAATGCTGACAGTTAAACAAGGAGCTATTGAGTACCATTTTACAGTCTTTGTTATGACTCAACCAGGGATTGAACCCTTGTCTCTTGGGCCTTTGGCAAAAAATCTACTAACTAGTCCAATGGACCAGTTCACTGGATTTTAATATAACTACAATGTTTTTCTAATTTTAACAAAAAAGAGAGGAAAAAGAAATGTTCAAATAATATAGAAGAAAGAATGAAGGAAAGAAAATAAGTAGAAAAGACAGAAAAAGAAAGAAAAAATACATAGAAAGAAAGAAGGAAAGTAAAAAATCATTTGGAAGTAGACAAGAAAGAGAGAAAGAAAGAAAGACAGAAAGAAAGAAAATGAGTAGAAAAGAGAGAAAAAGAAAGAAAAACTACACAGAAAGAAAGAAAGAAAGAAAGAAAGAAAAACTACACAGAAAGAAAGAAATAAATAAAGAAAGAAAATGAGTAGAAAAGAGAGAAAAAGAAAGAAAAAATACATAGAAAGAAAAGAAGGAAAGCAAAAAATCATTTGGAAGTAGATAAAAAAAAATGACTAGAAAAGAGGGTGGAAAGAAAGAAAGAAAGAAAGACAGAAAATGCATAGAAAAGTGAGAAAAAAATACACAGAAAAAAGAAAGAAAGAAAATGAGTAGAAAAGAGAGAGAAAGAAAAATACACAGAAAGAAAGGAAGAAAGAAAAGGAGTAGAAAAGAGAGAAAAGGAAAGACAAAATACACAGAAAGAAAGAAAGAATGAAAGAAAAATACACAGAAACAAGGAAAGAAAGAAAGAAAGAAAGAAAATGAGTAGAAAAGAGAGAAAAAGAAGGTAAAAAAAATCATTTGGATGTACACAAAGAAAAAAATGAATAGAAAAGAAGGTGGAAAGAACGAAAGAAAGAGAGAAAAAGACAGTAAAAATACACAGAAAGAAAGTAAGAAAGAAAGAAAATGAAATGAAAAGAAAGAAAAAGAAAGAAAAATACACAGAAAGAATGAAAAAAAAAGAATATGAGTTGAAAAGAGAAATAAGGAAAGAAAAATACACAAAAAGATTGACAGAAAGAAAGAAAATGATTAGAAAAAAGAGAAAAAGAAAGAAAAAATACACAGAAAGAATGAAAAAGAAAAAATACACAGAAAGAAAGAAAAATAAAATGAGTAGAAAAGAGAGAAAAAGAAAGAAAAAATACACAGAAAGAAAGAAAGAAAGAAAGAAAAAATGAATGAAAAAAAAGAAAATGAGTTGAAAAGAGAAAAAAAGAAAGAAAAAATACACAGAAAGAAAGAAAGAAAGAAAGAAAGAAAGAAAGAAAGATAGAAAATGAGTTGAAAAGAGAGAAAAAGAAAGAAAAAATACAAAGAAAGAAAGAAAGATAGAAAATGTGTTGAAAAGAGAGAAAAAATACACAGAAAGGAAGGAAGAAAGAAAGAAAGAAAAAAAGAAAATGAGTAGAAAAGAGAGAAAAAGAAAGAAAAGTACACTGAAAGAGAGAAAGAAAGAAAAAATACACACAAAGAAAGAAAGAAAAAAAGAAAAATACACATAAAGAAAGAAAGAAAAAATACACAGAAAGAAAGAAGGAAAGAAAGATAGAAAATTAGTTGAAAAGAGAGAAAAAATACACAGAAAGAAAGAAAGAAAGAAAGAAAGAAGGAAAGAAAGAAAGAAAGAAAAAATACACAGAAAGAAAGTAAGAAAGAAAGAAAGAAAGAAAGAAAAAATACACAGAAAGAAAGAAAGAAAGAAAGAAAAAATACACAGAAAGAAAGAAAGAAAGAAAGAAAGAAAGAAAAAAAAATACACAGAAAGAAAGTAAGAAAGAAAAAAGAAAATGATTAGAAAAGAGAGAAAAAGAAATAAAAGATACACAGAAATAAAGAAAGAAAAAATACACAGAAAGAAAGAATGAAAGAAAGACTGAAAGATAGAAAATGAGTTGAAAAGAGAGATAAAGAAAGAAAAAAAAGAAAGAAAGAAAGAATACACAGAAAGAAAGAAAGAAAGAAAGATAGAAAATGAGTTGAAAAGAGACAAAAAGAAAGAAAAAATACACAGAAAGAAAGAAAGAAAAAATAGACAGAAAGAAAGAAAAAAAGAAAGAGTGAAAGAAAAAAAGAAAATGAGTAGAAAAGAGAGAAAATAAAGAAAAAATACACAGAAAGAAAGAAAGAAAGAATACAGAGAAAAAAAGAAAGAAAGAAAGAAAGAAAGAAGGAAAGAAGAAAAAAATACACAGAAAGAAAGAAAGAAAGATAGAAAATGAGTTGAAAAGAGAGAAAAAGAAAGAAAAAATACAGAGAAAGAAAGAAAGAAAGAAAGAAAGAAAGAAAAATAATACACAGAAAGAAAGAAAGAAAAAATACACAGAAAGAAAGAATGAAAGAACAAAGATAGAAAATGAGTTGAAAAGAGAGAAAAAGAAAGAAAAAATACACAGAAAGAAAGAAAGAAAGAAAAAATACACAGAAAGAAAGAATGAAAGAAAAAAAGAAAATGAGTGAAAAAGAAAGAAAAAGAAAGAAAAAGACAGAAAAAGACAGAAAAAATACACAGAAAGAAAGATGGAAAATAAGTTGAAAAGTGAGAAAAAGAAAGAAAAATATACACAGAAAGAAAGAAAGAATGAAAAAATACACATTAAGAGAGAAAGAAAGAAAAATATACACAGAAAGAAAGAAAGAATGAAAAAATACACATTAAGAGAGAAAGAAAGAAAAATATACACAGAAAGAAAGAAAGAATGAAAAAATACACATTAAGAGAGAAAGAAAGAAAGAAAGAAAGAAAGAAAGAAAAGAAAAGAAAATGAGTAGAAAAGAGAGAAAAAGAAAGAAAAGATACACAGAAATAAAGGAAGAAACAAAAAATACACAGAAAGAAAGAAAGAAAGAAAGACATAAAGATAGAAAATGAGTTGAAAAGAGAGATAAAGAAAGAAAAAATACACAGAAAGACTGAAAGAAAGAAAGATAGAAAAGAGAGAAAAAGAAAGAAAAAATACACTGAAAGAAAGAAAGAAAAAATACACTGAAAGAAAGAAAGAAAGAAAGAAAGAAAGACAGAAAATAAGTTGAAAAGGGAGAAAAAGAAAAAAATACACAGAAAGAAAGAAAGAAAGAAAAAATACACAGAAAGAAAGAAAGAAAGAAAGAAAGAATGAAATAAAAAAAAATGTGTAGAAAAGAGAGAAAATAAAGAAAAAATACACAGAAATAAAGAAAGAAAGAAAGATAGAAAATGAGTTGAAAAGAGAGAAAAAGAAAGAAAACATACACAGAAAGGAAGAAAGAAAGAAAGAAAGAAAGAAAGAAAGAAAAAATACACAGAAAGAAAGAAAGAATGAAAGAAAAAAGAAAATGAGTAGAAAAGAGAGAAAAAGAAAGAAAAAATACACAGAAAGAAAGAAAGAAAGAAAGACAGAAAATGAGTTGAAAAGTGAAAAAAAGAAAGAAAAAATACACAAAAAGAAAGAAAGAAAGGAAATGAGTAGAAAAGAGTGAAAAAGAAAGAAAAAATACACAGAAAGAAAGAAAGAAAGAAAAGAAATGAGTAGAAAAAAGAGATAAAGAAAGAATAAATACACAGAAAGAAAGAAGGAAAGTAAAAAATCATTTGGAAGTAGGCAAAGAAAAAATGAATAGAAAAGTGGGTGGGAAGAAAGAAAGAAAAGAAAGAACGAAAGAAAGAAAATGAGTAGAAAAGAGAGAAAAAGAAAGAAAGAAAGAAAAGGAGTAGAAAAGAGAGAAAAAGAAAGAAAGAAAGATGGTAAGGAAGTAAAGACAGAAAAAAAGAAAGAAAATCGATAAGTAAAAAGAGAAAGACGGAGATAAAGAAAGAAAAAAATGGTTTGAAAGGCAAGACCATATACCGCCATGGCGATTCTACACACATGCAAGCCTTTCATAGAGGATTTACAAAATAAAATTGTTATCGTCGTAGGAAATGGACACGGCGACTCGAGTTCAAATCCTGGACGAGATTGATTGCATTTCACATAGCACTAATACCCTTGGGAAAGGTATGAATCCAATTATTCTCCCTGCAGCTATGGGTAAATAGTAGGACAGACTAGGTTCTTCAGCCATGGTGAGGCAACTAGTCTAGGAGAAGGAAAACTCTGAATTCAAACTTCGCTTAAAAGTTGACCTTGTGTCATATCCTGCCCGAGTGGAGGGGTTGGTAAATAGGATTTACAAAATAAACGTCTGTTTTTACAAATTTACCTTCTAAACTTTCACAATGGCAACGCTAAAAAAATTGGAACCTCCATCGTGTTCATTTATTTAAAAAAAAGTCTCTGACGATGAAGTTTTACTTAGAAATTAGTTAGATTCAAATCATTATAATGTAAATATTTACCTTTAGCGAAAACTAAAAAAACAAATTCTACTGGGGGGGGGGGAGGTACATGTAAACAGCCAGAAAAATATCCGTGAAGAAATTTTTAAGAAAACCCCCAATACCTTAGAATTTAAGGAGGGGGATCACTTAGTTATATAAATTTAACCTAAAATGATCACCCACTTCAAGACCAGCAAGCAATCCTGACGACCAGAGATAGCAGTTTGGGACGTGTAACCAAATTTTTATTTTTTATACGGAAATGAGATACAGAGGGTGGAGGTGTTAATTAAGCTTATTTGGGGTGGGGATTTTTTTTCGGTAAATAACAAAAGCGGGGGGTGAAAACCATATTTGCGGGGGGGGGGGTCTTTTTTATAAGTGATGAAATGAAATAAAATAAAAAAAACGTCTACGTTTTTCGCAGAAAAAAAAGAAAATAAACTGCTGAAACGTGGGCGTTTTTTTTTTAATTTAAAATCTTTTCATCACTTATAAAAATCGCCAAAAATAAAAGCCAAAAAAGGAAGAATCTGATTTTTAGTTTTCGCTAAAATAGGATGGATTGAAATGTAAAAATTTACCGATTGCAATGTAATCGACAGATGTCGATACAGAAAATTATTTTCTCTTTTTTCTTTTAAATCCTTTAATATTACAGCAAACAATTTCACATTCAAAGTAAAACCTTGAAAAATCTCCTTTTTAAAATAAAGTCCTACAATAAACAAGTGAAAGTCAAACAAAAAACTCTTTGTCGAATTAACTAATTTTTTTCCGTTTAATGAATATGTAAGAGTTTTCTTGTTGGGTTTAATGGTCTTTTTCTATTTATTTAATAAAATCATTGTTTATAATAAAATAGTTTTAAAAAGATTTGAGGGAAATTTAATCGTCTAACACTGACCTAAGATTTAGAAGGTTTTTTTTTGTTTATATCACCCCAACGATTAACACTGATCGTAGCGAAAATAAAATATCAATAAAATATTGAAAGAAAATAAATTTCAAAAATCAACTCAATCAATTTTCAAAACATTCCTGTTATTTTTATATCTATTAAAGTTAAAGTATTGTTACAAATTAAAAAATATTCAAATTTTTCGTCAACGAAAAAACAAAACTTTCCTGCCAATTACGTATTTTTTTATTTGTAAATTTTATAAAATTTTGTTATACTTACTTTTTTCTCTTTTCTTTCGTCTGATTTCTTTTCCTTAGAGAGATACAAGGTTAAAGAAAAGGATAAAATGTAATATTTGAAATAAAACAAATGTTTTTTGGAAAAAATGAAAAAGAAGCTGTTATTTATTTCCAATTAAAACAGAAAGATTTTCTAAACAAGGGAGATAACTGCGACCTTTTACACATTTAGGTAAAATTTAATTTCTTTCAATGTAATCTTTAATATTGACAGATAACACAAAGGAAAGAAAGTGGTAAATTTATTTAAAAAAGTTAAATAGTGAATTAAATACGGTTAATCTTAGGGTTTCTGGTAAATTTACGTCTTTAAAAAAACACATTTTTTAAGTTATCATCATGGCTGAGTGGTAATTGTGTCGTTAGGGGATAAATATTGCCGCCTAAAGCTGTTTCTTTCTTTTTTTTTAAACAAGAATCGTTATACTTTTAATGCTAATTGTCGTTTAACAATTTAAACATTTTTCCCATATCAAGCAAAGTTCTTATCAATCTAGCCTCAAATTCAGATTCGTTTTTGTTGATTTGTGATTTTTTTCTTTCCTCTTTCTACAACTAATTTCAGTGATAACATAGATATTTTATATACAATATATTTTAGAGTTTTCTAATATTTAAAAAAAAAAATTTTTATATAGCTATTTTTTAAGAAAAAAAAATGAATGTCAGTTAATGTTTATGTATATATATATATATATTGTCATCCACAGACAGACTGTGTTGTTCTATCAGAACTCTTCAGGGTGGCTAGACAGGCTAGATTCCTGAACCTGGCTGACTGAAATGCCAATCCAAGATTCGACCACTCAACCACGAGAAAACCAGCGCAAGCGAAGGAAATTTAAACGCCTATGTATCACATTTGTTTTTGTTTACATATATCCGCTTAATGGCTACAGAGAGGTCGATTCATTTGAAGAGCCTTGCTTTACGCTAGTGGCAACCATTACTTCTCTCGCTACAGAGCTCAACCCCACAGAGGCAGGGGAGCATATATATTGTCATCCACACATAGACTGTTTCTTTCTTTCAGACCTCTTCAGTGCGGCTAGAAAGGCTAGATTCTTGATGATGGGATTGAAACCTGGCTGACTGAAACGCCAATCCAAGATTCGACCACTCAGCCACGAGGAAACCAGCGCAAGCAAAGGAAATTTAAATGCTTATGTATCACAATTGCTTTTTCTTTTCATATATCTGCTTAACCATGTCACACACACACACACACATATATATAAAATTGTTACATGGTTGATAAACATATATACCTTAGAAACTTTTTTTAATTAATGTGATTGACAACTACAAGGCAAAAAAGAAAAAGACAAAAGGGTAAATTTACTTTTATTTGGTGAATTATACGAGAAGTATTGTATCATATTCAGAATTAACGCTATGTTCGAAATAAACATATAATGTTCATAACGATAGAACATAGGAATCTCAAAATTCGAAAACACGTAACGACTTCTTGTTCAGGTACGAAACCTTTTTATTAACTTTGAGTTAAAGGTTTCGACGTAAGGAGGAGAGACACAATCTTCTATGCTGTCTTATTCATTTGGCCCTCGTCTCGAGCGGCCCCCATATAGCGCAAGTTCACCTCGCGTCTGCAAGCTCCAAAAGTCGACCGTCTTCCTCCAGTGTCTAATCTCAACTCTCTTCCTTCAGATTCTCACACAAGCCCCCGCGCGCTTCCGGTGTGTGACGTCACCCGCACCCTGTCACGCCGTTTCGTCTTTGACTATTGTGACATCTGAGTGACATTTCCGCTCTGTGTGCGCCCACACGTTACCAACTGCATCATGGTTGCACCCAACTAACCCATGCGCTGAGCCGAAAGGATCTTAGCCTAACTAAACTCAAAGGCATCAATCGAAATCCCTCGGCTATTATATGACAGTATTAGTTGGTGTGCTTGTGGACGAAATTGAAGCCTAAGTTGCCAGACATCTCTCTACTGCTTTTGGAATAGATGTTTCTGCTTGTCTGAAGATGACAACAGGCAGAGATGCAGGAATTGACTAGCTGCAGGTCTGGAGATATCAGCAGGCTGAGATGAAGGAATTGTTCTGCTGGTCCATTATGTCCACTAGTGCCAGTAGGTTTGGTTTGTTGGGGTTTATGGCATATCAACCTTTGTAGGTTATTTAACGCCAAATCTATTTTCATGCAAAATAATCATTTCAATTTAAAACAATTCAGTTTAGCATAAGTACACAGTTTAATTGTCAAAAACATTTTTATTTCAAACTATTCAAGCAGTTATATGTAACAATTCAGTTAAGTATAAATAGTTTTAATGTCAAAAAACAGTTCTCTTTCAAATAATTCAGTTAAGCATAAGTACGCAGTTTAAACGTAAGTATGATTTAATTGTCAAAAACATTTCTATTTCATGCTATTCAGTTAACTCAGTTTAGTATAAGTATGCTGTTAGTTCTATTTAACCCAAAGATAGGGCCCTTATCTGGTGCTACCACTCTGGGCCAGAGTGGACCTGGGAGCGATGGCAATGAATAGGTACTTCGCATTCCCCAAAGCTCCAGCATTGCTGGAACCTCACCATCAGATTGTTTAGTATCTTATCCAGGACTCTCGTTGGGTGGGGGTCTTACCCCTCTGCAGAGGTGCAGTCAGTGTATTCTACAGCCCCAGCCGCGTGGGCAAACTGGTGCCAGTGAGTCTTTCTATTCAATGATAACATATATATGTTAATTAATATATTTTAGTGTTTTCTAATATTCAAAAAATTAAAAATGAATGATAAATAATATATATATATATATATATATATATATTTCTCTGAAACTGGTAGACAAGTTCACCAACCAAGGAAGCAGTCTCTCATCAACCAAAAAAGACATCAACACGCGGCTAACGAAGGCATGGACAGCTGTCAATAAGCTATCGATCATATGGAAGTCAGACCTGACAGATAAAATGAAACGCAGTTTCTTCCAAGCAGTGGTTGTGTCGATACTGCTGTATGGATCCATTTTTTGGACGCTAACTAAACGGCTGGAGAAGAAGCTAGACGGCAATTATACAAGAATGCTGCAAGCAATATTGAACAAGTCATGGAGGCAACACTCCACAAGGCACCAACTATACGGCCACCTACCTCACATCATGAAAACCATCTAAGTTAGACGAACCAGACATGCAGGACACTGCTGAAGAAGCAAGAACAACCTCATAAGTGATGTACTCCTATGGACCCCCACATGTAGCCGAGCAAAAGCAGGATGACCAGCTTGAACATACATACACCAGCTCCGTGAGAATACGGGATGTAGTCCTGAAGACCTGCCAGAAGCGATGAACGATAGGGAGAAGTGGCAAGAGAGGGTCAGGGATATCCATGCTAGCGGCACAACATGATGATGATGATGATATATATATGATTGTTGCATGGCTGATGAACATATTAACACCAGAAACTTCTTTTAACTAATGTGATTGTCATCCTTGCCAAGATCAACCGTTGTTTGGTGCGCTTATGGACAAAATTCTAACCTGAGCAGCCAGGCATGTCTTTATTTTTTCTGAAGTGGATGTTACTGCTTGTCTGAAAATGTCAGGAATTGGTCTATTCATTCTTTATGTCCACTGGTGCTGGTTAGTAAGAGGACCAGAGAGAGTCTTCAGATGACTTTTGTTGTTAGTGCTGAAAAGATCTGATGAAAAATTAGGAAATAAGAACAAGTCTGGAACACTGCTGCTTATGAAAATTTATTTCTAACAAAAACACGAACCAACCATGTATAGCATTTCATTTTGGCCAGAGTGGAAAAGGCAGAAGTAATCCAAGACAAAAAGGCACCAACAAGATACCTCCCACTATTTGTTGACCATCACTACTGAGCATTCTCGCCCATTAGTCTAATAAGTAGAGTGTTTGCCAATGATCCAGGAGGCTGCGGTTCAATCCCAGCTCAAGTCATACCAACAACTCGAAAATTGTACTTGAGAGTGCAGTGATGCTATTTAACCCATAGCTGGGAGGATAAGTGGATTTGTCCGAAAGTGAATGTAATAGTGCGACTGGAGTTCGAACTCACTTACTACGATTCCGCAGTCCAGTGATTTATCCATTACACCATGAGGACACCCCCCTTGATATTTTGACATTCCTTTTGAAAAAAAAAGCATCTCTGTTTACAAAAAATTTGCAAGTGCATAGTCTGTACGTAAAGTTTCTCTACAGTGTGTATATGAATGCCTTTTGAAGTTTAAATGCTTTAAAAATGCTGACCCACAGATTTCGTAAGAAAATGGTTTCTATCCAGTATGTTTTCTTTGCATGTGTCTTTTCAAATTAGAACGGTCTGAAAATGCAGATTTACATACATCACAAGAAAATGGTTTCTCTCCTGTGTGCGTCTGCATGTGTCTTTTCAAATGGGATTGGTCTGAAAATGCAGATTTACATACTTCACAGGAAAATGGTTTCTCTCCCGTGTGTGTTCTCATGTGTCTTTTCCAGGACGAATAGTCAGAAAATGCAGATTTACATGTTTCACAAGAAAATGGTTTCTCTCCAGTGTGTGTTCGCATATGCCTTTTCAAATGTACACTTATTGAGAAACCTGATCCACAAACTTTGCAAGAAAATGGTTTCTCTCCAGTGTGTGTTAGTATGTGTGTTTTCAAATTGAAACCCCTAGAAAATGCTAATCCACAGATTTCACAAGAAAACGGTTTCTCTCCCGTGTGCATTCGCATGTGGATTTTCACATATGATCTTTGAAAAAATGCTGATCCACATACTTCACAAGAATATGGTTTCTCTCCAGTGTGGGTTCGCATGTGGTTTTTCAACTTGAAACCTGTATAAAAAGCTAATCCACATACTTCACAAGAAAATGGTTTCTCTCCCGTGTGTATTCGCATGTGTCTTTTCAAATAGGAATGTACTGAAAATGCAGATTTACATACCTCACAGGAAAATGGTTTCTCTCCCGTGTGTATTCGCATGTGTCTTTTCAAATAGGATTGTACTGAAAATGCAGATTTACATACTTCACAAGAAAATGGTTTCTCTCCAGTGTGTGTTCGCATATGACTTTTCAAATGTTCACTTGTTGAGAAACCTGATCCACAAACTTTGCAAGAAAATGGTTTCTCTCCAGTGTGTGTTAGTATGTGTTTTTTTAAACTGAAACCCCTAGAAAATGCTAATCCACAGATTTCACAAGAAAACGGTTTCTCTCCCGTGTGCATTCGCATGTGGATTTTCACATATGATCTTTGCAAAAATGCTGATCCACATACTTCACAAGAATATGGTTTCTCTCCAGT
Source organism: Sepioteuthis lessoniana (assembly GCA_963585895.1). Lineage (NCBI taxonomy): Eukaryota > Metazoa > Mollusca > Cephalopoda > Myopsida > Loliginidae > Sepioteuthis > Sepioteuthis lessoniana. The sequence continues at coordinate 13,549,931 of OY757908.1, read as the reverse complement.
GTGTGTTTGCATGTGGTTTTTCAACTTGAAACCTGTAGAAAAAGCTAATCCACATACTTCACAAGAAAATGGTTTCTCTCCAGTGTGTGTTTGCATGTGGATTTTCAAACTAGAATGTGAAGAAAATGTAGATCCACATATTTCACAAGAAAACGGCTTCTCTCCAGTATGTGTTTGCATGTGTCTTTTCAAATTGAAACTCCTAGAAAACGCTAATCCACATACTTCACAAGAAAATGGTTTCTCTCCAGTGTGTATTCGCATGTGGATTTTCACATTAGATCTTTGTATAAATTCTAATCCACAAACTTCACAGGAAAATGGTTTCTCTCCAGTGTGGGTTTGCATGTGGTGTTTCAACTTGAAACCTGTAGTAAAAGCTAATCCACAGATTTCACAAGAAAATGGTTTCTCTCCAATGTGTGTTCTTATGTGTCTTTTTAAACTAGGACTTGAAGAAAGTGCAGATCCACAGACTTCACAAGAAAATGGAATCTCTCTAGTGAGGGTTCAAAAGTGGGTTTTATAACTGGAAGTATTGGAAAACGCTAATCCACATATCTTACAAGAAAATGGTTTCTATACAGAGTGTGTTTGCATGTGACTTTCCAAATCAGAAATCTGTAAAAATCCATATCCCTTTACTTCATGAGAAAATGGTTTCTCTTCAGTGTATGTTTGCATGTTTTTTCAAATTACAATTCATAGAAAATGCTGTTCAACAGACTTCACAAGAAAAGGATTTCTCTCCCTTGTGTGTTTGTATGTGTATTCTTACAGTGCATTATATTTACAAAATATGTTTTCTCACCAGTGAGTTTGCTGGTGGATTTTCAAGATGGACCACACTAACAATGCACATCTACAATCTAAACAAGAAAATGACGTCTTTCCAATGTGAGTTCATGTGTGACTTTCAAATAGAGAAATTGCAGTAAATGTAGATTTTCTGCAGTTTCAGAGACTTCAAAAGCAACTGCTTTCTCATCAGTGCGTGCTTGTATTTGTCGGTTTCTCTTTAGTAAGTCTTTACACACACATTTTCAAACTGGAAGTCCCTGAAAATGCTGATCCGCAGACACTGCAAGAAAATGTCACCTGTTCAGTGTATATTTCCTTTGCAATCCCTTTTTTCTGAATAATGTGAAAATATAAATATTTCACAAGGAAAAAATTTGGGTTTCACAAAAGACTATTTTCCAACTATTTTCAAAATTATTCTTTCCAAATTCTGTTGTTACCTGTGAATAAAAATTAAACTATTATTTAGAAAAATAAAAAACATGTGACTCCCATATTATTTGTAATTATATTTCAATCAGTTTATATTTTAATTAACTATGACATAAAATCTATAATATACATTCTGTTGTAAAAAATAATTATTCTACTGTTCAACAAATAATGAAATAAGGCATTAAATGCTATAGACAGGTTATCAACTATATAGAAACACAACATGTCTGATAAAATAAAACTAGAATCCTTCCAACCTGAAGTTGTGTCAGTACTATTGTATATGTGCACCATCTGGACTTTAATGAAGTGCTCAGAGAAAAAATTTGATCAGAACTACACAAAGATGTTGCATGCTGTTTTGAACAAATCCTGGAAATAGCAGCTGTATGGTAACTTACCTCCCGTCTCACAAACAATCCATGTAAGATGAACAAAACATGTTGGGTATTGTTGGAGAAAGAAAGAAAGAAAGAGTGATTTAAATAAAAAAAACAACCAATCAAGGGATAGAGAAAGGAGAGAAAAAATTAGCAAAGAAAATATGGAAACTTCTCTGCTACATCATAATTAGATGAGCCACAACCAACTAGTGATGAAGGAAGTGGTGTCAATACACATGAGTCATGGAAACTTGATGACCTTGGTGCAATGGGAAGGGGTGGTGATTAGATACGGAGTGGAGTAAGGTTTCTAGGGTTTTGTTTTGGCTGACCAGCAAACACTTCCATTCATCACCTCTGCAGACACTGGATATCGTCTAGTAGACTGGCGCAGAACAATTGCTGATAGGGATGAATGGTCAAGAGAATCAATGCTATTAGCATGAATCTGTGATGATAAATACCGAAATTTTAAAAAATTTTGTCAACGATTTCTGAGAATGAAAGGACCATCCATTAATGATAAAAATACAAGAAAATTTTTTCCACATTAACATTTAGCAAAGAAAACAAGTTTACTTATGGGAAACATTTTATCGTCTCAAACTGAATGACTCATATGAAAAATGCAGCTGATATCACAGTTTAATGTGCTTTAATATACACTCATCAACCATCACCAGCAGTTTCATTCTTTCACAGAAAACACCAATAATGAATTGAAAGATTTTTTTTTTATGGCTATTGAATATCAAGTGGCAGAAAGACAGACAGAAAAACAGAATTCAGTTTGGCAATATACAATCATAGTAGAAATTTGTGGAGAGGACACAAAGTCAGGGTCTAATTTGGCATTATACAATCATTGTAGAAATTATCTTTGATAGAGGATACAAAGTTAGGGTCCAATTTGGCATTATACAATCATTGTAGAGATTATCCTTGATAGAGGACACAAAGTCAGGGTCCAGTTTGGCATTATACAATCATTGTAGAGATTATCTTTGATAGAGGACACAAAGTCAGGGTCCACTTTGGCATTATACAATCATTGTAAAAATTATCACAGATAGAGGACACAAAGTCAGGGTCCACTTTGGCATTATACAATCATTGTAGAAATTATCTTTGATAGTGAACACAAAGTCAGGGTTCAATTTGGCATCATACAATCCTAGTAAAAATTATCTTTGATAGAGGACACGAAGTCAGGGGTCAGTTTGGCTTTATACAATCCATGTAGAAATTATCTTTGATAGTGGACACAACGTCAGGGTCCAATTTAGCATTATACAATCACAGAAAATTGAATAGCAAGTTTTCAGCTTCTCTATATAAAAAAAGTTCTTTCCCTACATGCCCCGAAAAGTAGTTCTGTCCCCACACCTAAAAAGCACTATTACTTTTAAAGGAGAACATTTAATTTTAGGGGGTGTCCTTGTGGTGCAATGGTTAAAGCGAGGGACAGTGGAATCGTAGTAAGTGAGTTTGTACTCTTTGTCGCGCTATTACGTTCACTTTTGGGAAAATACCCTTGTAGTGTAAATTTTATATGCATACACAAAATTCGCATCCACATTTCTAAACCAATCAACAAACATTAGAACATTCTAGAAAAAAAAAAGGATCAAAACCACATACACAAAATTCACACCCATAAATTTTTAAACCAATCAAATATTTTCCCCCAAAAAAACATTCATACCAGTTTTGATCCTCTTAGGGGTTATAAAAAGAAAGCAATGGACCAATTCTACAGATTCTCGCTTCTGATGACAGAATGAAGCTATGCTACTGAACTGTTTCCTTACTCCACCAAAACCTGAGAGGTACCAGGCTGTCCAACCAAGACATATTCCTACTTCTCCTTTCATCAAAGACAAACAAAGGGAAAAGTACTAAAACAGAAATTAAACACTGAATGAGCAGGCGAAAACAACAACCACATCGATGAAAACAACAACAACAACAACAACCACATTGTGTTTTCCTTGGGACATTATTCCAGCTGAATAATAAACCTTTATTTTAAAGTTATTCAGGTTTTGTTTTTGTTTTGTAAGGGAAATTATTTGCGAGGAATATGTACTACCTCCAAACTTTGTTTTATACATTCCATACATCTTGCAATATCCCCGATACCCTTGGGAAAAGTATGAACCCCCTTATCCTCCCAGCTATGGGTTAAATAGTACCACTACTGTTCTGCTAGGAGAATGGCTTTGGCATTAAATAACACACAAAGGTTGATATGCCATTAAACAAAAGAAACCAAACCACTTAATTTTATATATCTTACTAGCTGTTTAAATATTTCTTTAATTAGTTGTAAAAGAAAAACTATTACGGATATAAATATTTTGAAGTGTTTGAAATTTTAACATTTCCGTCAATAATTGACTTAAATTCCGATGAGAACGATATCAGATAGAAAATTAAAAAAATAAAGAATGTAATTAAAAAAGTTGTAATTAAAAATACAATGAAAGTTAAAAACAAAAAATAAATAAATAAATAAATAAACAAATAAATAAAACCAGGAAAGTTTTTAGAAATAAAAAATAAAACTCCGAAAGTTAAAGAAATAAAAACTTTCAAAATCTCAGTAAATATTCTTACAATTTAATTTCAAAGGAAAAACAAGAAAAATGTCCCTTTTGAAATAAAGTCCGATGAAAACCAAGTGTTAGTCTAAAACAAAAAATGTTTGTCAAATTAACAAGGTTTTTCTGTTTAATGAATATAAAAGTGTTTTTCTCTTTAGGGTTAAGATTTATTTTGGGTTTATTTCATAAAATCATTTTTTTATGATAAAATAGTTTTAAAAAGACTTTAGGGAAATTTAATCGTCTAACACTGACCTAAGATTCCGATGTTTATATCACAACACGGATAGTAGAAAAAATGAAATATTAATTAAATGTTGAAATGAATTCCATTTCGAAAAATTAATTCAATCAGTTATCAAAAATTTCGGATATTTTTATATTCATAGAGGATAAAGTATTGTCAGAACTTTAAAAATATTTTACTCCTTCGTCAGGAAAAAAAAGGAAATTTTCATGCAAAAAACGTATTTTTTCATTCCTAAAAAAAGAAAATAACAGAAAGATATACTTACTTCTGTTATATTATATTGAGGATGGCTTGGATTGATAAACGAAATAAGGATTTGAGATAAAACATGTTTTGTGGATGGGAAGCCATTACAGGAAATCCTTGAAATCAGGGGCGGATAATCAGGCTAAAATTGGGCTTAAAAGGAGCTTAAATAACAACCAAGTCGATCTAGGTTACTTGACTTGTTATTTGCTGTGTGCATGAGGAAAAATATTTGTTCTGAAAGATTGTATTGTTGAAAATGGTTAGTTTTCATAATACTATAAATTATTTGACAACACAAATAAATAACGAAACTTCTTTTGAATATATAATCATTGTAAAAATTATCTTTGATAGAAGACACAAAGTCAGGGTTCAGTTTGGCATAATACAATCATTGTAGAAATTATCTTTGATAGCGGACACAAAGTCAGGGTCCACTTTGGTATTATACTATCATTGTAGAAATTGTCTTAGATAGAGGATACAAAGTGAGGGTCCACTTTGGCATTATACAATCCTTGTAGAAATTATCTTTGATAGAGGACACAAAGTCAGGGTCCAATTTGGCATTATACAATCGTTGTAGAAATTATCTTTGATGGAGGACACAAAGTCAGGGTCCAGTTTGGCATTATACAATCATTGTAAAAATTATCTTTGATAGAGGACACAAAGTCAGGGTTCAGTTTGGCATAATACAATCATTGTAGAAATTATCTCAGATAGAGGATACAAAGTTAGGGTCCAGTTTATGTCACACCCAACGATTGACATGGATAGTAGCAAAAATAAAATATCAATTAAATGTTGAAATGAATTACATTAAAAAAATTAATCTAATCAGTCATCAAAAATTCCAGACATTTTATATCCATTTTTTTATTCCTTAAGATAGAAAATAACAGAAAATTATACTTACTTCTGTTATATTATATGGGGGATGGCTGGGATTGATAAACGAAACGAGGATTTGAGTTAAACCATGTTTTGTGGATGGGAAGCCATTATAGCGGTTTTGAGAAATTGTTAATTATTTAGCGCTATATTTTTTAAGGCAACATAAATGAATTACGAAACTATTCTTTAACAACACACAACAACGAAAGTTTTTATTTGCAGCTTAGAGGTGGTTTGTTATTGGTGCTGCAAGACTCGTGGTGTTTAGGCTTGTTGGATGTTTGAGACGAAAAGGCTTAGCTAGATGTTGAGATGGCAGCGTGTCGTTGGATGTGTGAGGGAAGTATTCAAGGTCACCGTGTAGTTTTGTGTGTCTGGTAATTGGGGAGAGTAGGCGTTATCTCCATTGATGTGGACCAGAGGTGAAATGAGAGCTAGGTGTGTCGAGAGCGAAGTGGCGCTCGGATCGATATAGTAAATATTTGTGGTGCTTGTGGAAGGCATGCTGAACGTATCTAATTCATATTCAACTGGGATTCCTTGGTCTAAAATAGATTAGACGCAAAGAATCCATAAATTAGATGGTTCCTTCGTTGAGTGTCCATGTTGCTGCTGCTAGGGTTAAAGCCACAGTGAGATGTCCACACTGGGTGGCTTGTCTAGCTAAAAAGCATCGCTAAGCAGGGACGACCAGAGGCACGTCTGTTCTGGTCGCCGCCTCAAGCTGAAGAGAGTGTGTTTGGCCGCTCACCCGTTTTGCTAGCTGGAAATGAAGGTCCGGGCTGAATAGGATATGTCATCCTGATTGGGTGAAATTCAGTGTTGAATTAAATAGCGCGCCAAAACAAAATACGAGATTTTCCTCTTCTCTACACCATTACAGGAAATCCTTTAAATCAGGGGCGGAGAATCGGGCAAACATTGGGCTTTACTTTGCTTTTCCTTAGGGCGACACAACGTTAGAGAAAATGTTTCTTTTGGTTTTATGATATATCAGTCATTGTAGGACACATTTAAATGGTTCCAAGTCTTGCTATAGTAATTTACAAAGCTCTTTGCTTCGATGTGGCACAAGGCCAAATGAAAGGGGCGCCCAATGACACTCGAACTCACTCGTGTAGGTTTGCTAGTCTAGCTTGCTAACTATAACACCACCAGAGGTGCCCCCCAAGTCTTGCTATATAATTGGCAACCGTAGTCGAGGGCGACCAGAAAGCTCCCTTTTCAATAGCTACAATACCGAAGTGTAGGGGAGGGTGCTACTCCTTTCCCTGGATTGCGCCACTTTACTCTTGATATATACCTTATATTGCTGAGTGTTAAGCAAGGAGTTATCAAGTACGATTTTTAAAGTCTTTGGTATGACTCGACCTGGGATTGAACCCAGGTCTCTCGGATCATTGGCGAACACTCTACCAATTAGGCCAATGAGCCGAAACAGTCACAATTCCAGGTGAGCATTGTCAGAAGATAGCGGTTTCAAATCCTACCCAAGCCGGCCAGAGGTTTACTTGGTCAAAAACGTGGTGCGATAGACAACAACTATGGAAGGCAGTAATTCCTGGGGATACGGTTACAAGACTCACCATTCCTATCCGAGGTCGCGGTAAATCACCTGACGAAGGCCAGAGGTGAAATTTGGCCGAAACGTAGTGAAAGAAGAAACAACACAAAAACTACCAAGATGAGGGGGAAAAGTCCGCAATAAATAAAAATTAATTCTCAAATTTGATTTTATAGAAAAATTCTTAGTTGGGGTGTAAATCCTACGAGCGTTAAAATAAAAACGTTTTTCCATTTTTTATTTTACTGTTATTATGTAAGTAAAAATGTATGAAGTCATTTTTATTTGTGGATTTATGATGAACTTTAAATTTTTATTGTGTTGTAAAGTCAGCCAGGTTCGATCCCAGGTTGGAACATCTCACATGTCAAGCCACACTGAAAAGTTGTTATACAACGAAACAGTCAGTGAATAACAATATAAAAAAACATATATATCAGTGGCGACTCTAGCCTATTTTTGCTACTCATGCCCCCCGCCCCCGCACTCTGTCAACTTCAGTTCCCAACCCGTGGTCCGTGGACCCAAAGTAAGTCATCATAGTTGCTATTGCGTGATTCTCCATTGTATAGCACAGATTAACAAACCTACCTTGCATGGTGTTTTTTTGTAAACAATCAAGATACTATATAATTTGTAGTCTTGTTAATACAGTAGATAAGATAATTTTTTTCCTTTCAAAAGTATAGACGAAAAGAGAAGATGTTCATTACTATGACGAAAAAAATATGTTTATTAGAATAAAGAAACTGATGACAATATACATAGACACAGCTAGTAGTTTCAATTTCGCTTAAAATAAAGATTATTTGTTGAAAATGTATTCAAATAAACAAATTTTAGTTACAGAATGTAATATATGCAACATTCATTAAAGAAATAGACATCTATTAGTGAAAAAACGAATTAAAACACGCCGTTTAACCAACATTTACCATAGCGATGATGATGACGTCGGCGACTGCTCTAATCTGCTATCCCCTCTCTCTCTCTTACTCTCTCTCTCTCTCCCTCTTCCCAATATATCTATCAACAGTCACACGTGCTAAAATTTTTTAGCACAGTGTAAGGGTTGCTCTTGCTATTGGCTACAGTCAAAAGTGTATTTCTCTAACATTACTGTTATTATAAGGGTCTAGTGCCTGGCACGGATCGGGCGTTCAACTTTATAGCCGATTTTATGGAATGTTCAATGAATCTGACGGTGGCCGGACAAAGACCATCCATTCAAAACAGCATCGTTGTATTATTCCCAGATATATTTATGAACTTTTGGCTACTTAGTTATCAAAACTTGAATAGATACGTAATTTAATTGAGATCAGAATAAGTATGTTTGCTTGAAATTATTGGATGATTTTTAATCCATTTTGAATAACATTGACCGAGTTATTGGTCGTGTCGGGGACGAGTATTACTAGTCCCGTCTCCGCCCCTGATATATATATATATATATATATATATATAAAACATAAATGTACCTATATATATCGATATAAAATTCAATAACTTGAAAAATTATGCAGCTTTCGGGTTAGAATGGAGAAAATGTGAAGAGACAAAAGAATATCACATGACCTTAATAAGTAGCCTTACAAAGAACCAAAGATCAACCAGGTTGATGATGATGACGACAATGAAGAAAGAGATTGTGGTAATAAGGTGGACAGAAAGATATAACAACTTCATAAACTGGTAAAAATAGAAACATGGATAAAAGTATTACAAAGAAAAACACAAATAAAGAAAATAACTGAAAAAGAAACATACAACCATCAACTTCAGCAAAAACCAATAAGTTACAAGAAAGGCAGATATTTCTAGAAAAAAATCAAAAATTCAATTAAGCCGTATGGTAAAGCATGTGACAAAAAAAGATGAAAAAAATACAACAAAATTTAGTCTAAATATTTGTTATTATTCACAAATATACCACAAAATATAACAATACATTCGTCTTAACTGTTTTGAGAAGGACCTTTTAATGTCAAAATAAAAAAGGAGAAAAGGTAATATTTTTGATATTTAAAAAGCTGAATTTGGATAGGTACATTAATTACCAATGAAGAATTTAGAAATTTAAAAAAAAAAACATAAGCAGAAGTCAATCATTCAGTTAGGAAAAAATATATTTTTATTGACTGAAATTTATTTGATCAAAGAACCGATGTTAGGAAGGGTCATTTGTTTCAGAAGATAGAAACTGTTTATTTGTAAATTTCTATATTAAAGAACACTTGCTATTTTCCTCATAGTAACATATCTTTTCTCATCAGGATGTTTACCACTAAGTACTTTAACTATTTTCTCTGATCAAAAACAATGTGGTCAGATAATACGAGGAACAGTGAGAAGGTTAGTATCTAAATTTCTTTTCAGAGAAGACCTGATAAATGTTATTTTGCACACTTCACAAGAGAAGGGTTTCTCTCCAGAATATTTTTGCATGTGGTTTTTAAAGTTGACATGTCTGAAAATTGTCAATCACATACTTCAGAAGAAAATGGTTTCATTCCTGAATGTGTTTTCATGTGTCTTTTCAAATTGGAACGCATTGAAAATCCTGACCCACACACTTCACAAGTAAATGGTTTCTCTCCAGTGTGTGTTCGCATATGCATTTTTAAACTGGCATGTTGTGAAAATGCTGATCCACACACTTCACAAGAAAATGGTTTCTCACCAGTGTGTATTCGCATGTGTCGCTTCAAACTGGTACCGTCTGAAAATGCTGAATGACACACTTCACAAGAATATGGTTTTTCACCAGTGTGTGTTTGTGTGTGTACTCTCAAACTGTACCTCCTGGAAAATGCTGACCCACACACATCACAAGAAAAGGGTTTTTCTCCTGTGTGTATTCGCATGTGCTTTTTCAAATTGGACCCAAGTGAAAATGCAAATCCACATACTTCACAAGAAAATGGTTTCTCTCCAGTGTGAGTTCGCATGTGCCGAGTCAAAGTGGTACGTTTTGAAAATGCAGATCCACATACTTCACAAGAAAATGGTTTCTCTCCAGTGTGCGTTCGCATATGGTCATTCAAAGAAGAACACAGAGAAAAAGACGATCCACATACATCACAATAAAATGGTTTCTCTCCAGTATGGGTTCGCACATGATTTTTCAAACTGGTACAATCTGAAAATACTGATCCACACACTTCACAAGAAAATGGTTTCTCTCCACTGTGTGTTTGCATGTGTCTTTTTAATTTGGAATCTTCAGAAAAAGTTGATCTACTCCCTTCACAAGCAAATGGTTTCTCTTCAATATGGGTTCGCATGTGTCTTTTTAATTTGGAACGTTCTGAAAAAGCTGATCCACATACTTCACAAATAAATGGTTTCTCTCCAGTGTGAGTTCTCATGTGGCTTTTCAAATTAGAACTTGTAGAAAATTTAGATCCACAGACTTCACAAGAATATGGTTTCTCTCCAGTGTGGTTTCTGACATGGTTTCTTAAACTGGTCCAATTTGAAAATGCTGATCCACATATATCACAAGAAAATGGTTTCTCTCCAGTGTGTGTTCGCATGTGTCTTTTTAGCATTGCACGTTCTGAAAATGTTGATCCACAAATTTCACAAGAAAATGGTTTCTCTCCAGTGTGTGTTCGCATATGGTTTTTCAAATGAGAACCCCTAGAAAATGCTGATCCACACACTTCACAAGAAAATGGTTTCTCTCCAGTATGAGTTCGCATGTGGCTTTTTAAATTAGAACTCCTGGAAAATTTACATCCACATACTTCACAACAAAATGGTTTCTCCCCAGTGTGGGTTCTCCTGTGGCTATTTAAATGGCTTCTCATAGTAAATGCTGATTTACAAACTTTACAAGAAAAGGATTTTTCTCCAGAGTGTTTTAGCATGTGTCTTTTCAAATAGGAACTATCTGAAAATGTAGATTTACATACTTCACAAGAAAATGGTTTCTCTCCAGTGTGTGTGCGCATGTGTCTTTTCAAATTGGAACTCATAGAAAATGCTAATCCACAGACTTCGCAAGAAAATGGTTTCTCTCCAGTGTGTGTTCTCATGTGGATTTTTAAATTCGAACTCACTGAAAAAGCTGACCTGCAAACTTTGCAAGAAAATGCTTTCTCTTCTGAGTGGGTTTCCATACTTTCAGTTCTGAAGCATGTGAAAATGCTGATGTGCAAACTGGAGAAATCTTCTGTTTAACAGGCGTTATTTGTTCAGTTGTTTTTTGAACTAGGATGTTAGCAAAAATACTCAAATTGTAAATTTTCCAAGAGAAAAAAAATGTCTGGTTACTTCAATATGCAGATCCACACACTTAACAAGAAGACATTTCCCCTTTATGTTGCTTATTAAACTAGGATTTTCCCTCTGGCAAATTTCTGAATGAGTCATTTAAGTTTCAAAATTATTCTTCGCCATACTGTTGTTATCTGTTAATGAATAAAAATTAAAATATTGAATAAATGAAAACAGCAGATTCATACAGTATTTGGTTTTAATACGAGGTGCATACAATAAGTTTCCAGATTTTTTTCGTATGGGCACTTTTATTGATAGTACACGCATGAAACTCTAGTCCCCTTCGAAGTAATCTCCTCCAGATGCAAAGCACTTGTACTGTTCCAACAACTTCTGCAAGGCCCCATGGAAGTCCTCTTGTGTGAGCGTATCAATGACCTTTGTCACAGCCTCTTTTATCTCCTCAGTTGTCTCATAACAACAGCCACTGAGCTTAGGCAAAACCAAAAGTCACAGGGAGCAAGGTCTGGACTATAGGGAGGCTGAGGAACTGTCTTCATGCCCATCTTGATCAAATAGTCTGTGACAAGGATGGAGTTGTGGACTGGTGTATTGTCCTACTGGAAATGCCACTGACCTGATTTGAAGAGTGCTGGCCTCTTCCCATAGGAATCTCTTCCTGAACTCCCTTAAAACCTCAACATATTAACCCTAACATTAACCCTTTGGCCAATCAACTCTGGTATATTGATTTCCTTACTCCTCCCACACCCCTTATCATCCCTCACAGACTCCCTGCCTTCCTTGAATCTCTAAGCCACTCAAAAACTGATGCTCAATTCATGCAAGATGCTCCAAAAGCAGCCTGAAGAATTCCATACGTTTCTGTGGTAATTTTTCCAAGTTTAAAACACAATTTTATTGCATATCTTACTTCGAAAGTGTCAGATTGCATTTTTGAAATTCACTAGCTGTGACAATCAGGCTTTAGTAGGGTGCATTCCAATTCCTGCTGTAGTGTTTATTTGAACCTGTATAGCAATAACATACTGAATTTTCAAGAGTCTACGACAATTTAAAATACCTGTACAAAAAAGTCTGGAAACTTATTGAATGTTCCACGTATATTAAGTCAATAAAATTTAGAACCATAAAATCTGTAAAATTATCTCTGCTTAAAGACTGTGGACCCAATATTAAGGTCTAGTTCAGCATTTCCTTCGTATAATAGTCGAGTAAAATAAAATGAAATTAAAATATCTTGTGTCATGAAGATTAAGTTCAGTTTAGCATTATACAATCATCGTAAATTGAACCCCCAATTTACAGACTATCAATATTTTTGGACCAAGTTCTAAACAAAAACTTTCACATACATAGATATTTTGAAAGGTTTGAAATATTTCTAGGTATCGAAAGAAAATTAATCAGTTTCTTTTTTTTAATCTTTAAATATTACAGAAAACAATTTTACAAATTCGAAGAAAAACTCAAAAATATCCTTTTTGAAATAAAGTCCCTCAATTTGTGAAAAAGTTATAAGTGAAAAAACAACTAGCAAATTAAAAACAAAAAAACAACATTCGAAATTACAGAAAATATTCTTAGAATTTGGCTTCGAAAAACAAACTAGAAAAATGTCCCTTTTAAAACAAAGTCCTATAAAAACCTAGTGATAGTCTAAAACAAAATTTGTTTATCAGATTAACAAGTTTTTTTTTTTACGTTTAATGAATATGTGTTTTATTGTTGGGATCAAGATTTATTTTGTGTTTATTTCATAAAGTCATTGTTTATAATGAAATAGTCTTAAAAAGATTTGACGAAAATTTAATCCGACAAAACAGATCTAATTTTTCGATAAGGGATTTTATGTCACACCAACAATTAGAACGAAAATCAAATATCAATTCAATGTTGAAATACATTAAAGTTTTAAAAAACTCAATAAATTTTCAAAAGAATTCCGATAGTTTTATATCCACAGAGGATAAAGTATTGTCACAAATAAAAAAAAAAATATTCAAATTCTTCGTTTGTGTAAAAACAAAATTTTCCTGCCAATTACGTATTCTTTATTTGTAAATTTTATAAGAGTTTGTTATACTTACTTTTTTCTCTTTTCTTTCGTCTGATATTTTTTCCTTAGAGAGATACAACGTCAGAGAAAATGTAATATTTGAAATAAAATAATTGTTTTATGGAAGGAATCAAATTATATACTTATTTCCAATTAATACAGAAAGATTTTGTAATGAGTGATAGACAAGGGAGATAATTCCTATCTTTTCACCATGTAGCAAAAATTCAAATTATTTCAATGTTACCCTTAATATTGACAGACGACACAAATAAAAGAAAATGGTGAGGTTTTTAAAAAATTTAAATAGTGAATTAATTAATGCTAAGTTTAGTGTTGCTAGTGAATTACCAAATTTGGATCTCAAAAAAACAATGACTCAAATTTATTATTTGAATTGTGAATGGCAATATTACATTTCTCTCTAATTGACTGAGCATTACAGCTGCCATTTTTCCAGTGTACAATTTAAAACTAGAATCTTGTTATACATTTAATCATAATTAATTATAATTTTCAAGTTTAACAATTTGAACATTTTTCACATACCTAGCAGAATTCTTATTTACCCTGCCTCACATTATGATTCATGTTTGTTTTGGGACTTTTTTCTTTTAACTTTTTACAACAAATTCAATTGAAAACAGACATAAATGAATTTATATAATGAATATATTTTAGGATTTTCTAATTTTTAAAAGCCATTGTTATATAGCTATTTTTTTTAATTGTCCGCTCCTAATAATATAATTTTCACTTTTTAAAAGAATGGATAAGTTTTTCAAATGAAAACAGAAGAAGCCCGCTGAAAATCTGATTCAGGGTAATAACAAAGTAAAATGAAGAAAGTATGATATATATATATATATATATATATATATATATATATATCATACTTTCTATATTTAAGAAAAAACCTTTAAAACTCATTCATATTTTGTAATAGTATTTATTTCTGCATCATCAATTTTTTAATAGTTCAATCCCAGGTTGAGTCATACCAAAGACTCAAAAAATGGTACTTGATGCTACCTTGCTTAACACTCAGCATTATAAGGTAAGAATCAAGGGTAAAGTGGAGCACTCCAGGAAAAGGAGTAGCACCCTACTGTACATCTTGGTGTAGTAGCTATCAAAAAGGAAGCCTTCTGGTCACCCTCAACTATGGTTGCCAACTGTACTTTACTATATCCCTAACCCAAATTTCATCAATCTTTTAATATCAAGACCAGACCATTTGTTTTTCCTGTCGGGTTGACAAATGACATCCAATTCCCATATCAAAATGTATCAATTGTTGAGTCCATTTTCCTTTTTCCCTCATTTTTTTTATAATGACAAACAAACTTTTAAACCCAACAGAAATAAATAAATAAAAAATGAAGAAAGAAATGAATTTTGGGAGAGAAAATTATTTACCATAAACAACTTACATGGGTATAAATAACCTCTTAACAAAATTAAATTGTAAAATAAAATGTTATATTTCTACATTAATATTATTTGATAAAAAAACTAAGAAAATTGTCAAACCAAAATTTTTATACTATTCAATATAATTAATAAGGTAAAAACAAAAATGATTCCAGATACTGTTAAGACTGTTATCTAAAATTATAAACAAATACATCATAATATTATATATCCTCAGTGTTACAATTATATCTTACAAATTAACATATTATTATTACCGGACATTGGAATAATGGTTACAGTGTTTGCCAATGTGTTATATACTCATTTGCCGTATCATAACGACACAACAACAATAAAGACAGACGCATGATGATAAATGATGCAGATAAAGACGCAGTAACAATTAAGATGCAGGAAGGAACGAAGCAGGAAGACTTCTTTACAATTATATTTACCTCTCACTTTATTGCAATGGTTCGAAAGGGTTGTTCAAGGTTTGCATGTGAGAGGGTGCTGGAGACCGAACATAAACTTTATATTTTGACCTCACTGTTATGACCGTCACGTTGTGTCTTTCTTGTTCTCTTGATGTTGCAGTCCACTCCATCGGGTGTTTTCCGAGGGCCCCCTCGGTCGGGTGTGGCTTCCCTACCACATCTGGTCTCTTACTGTCTGGAATTCTACTGGCAGCTGCTCTGGCACCCAACTCAACTCAATTATATAATAATTCAACGCCCACACGATCGCCCACTGGATCTTTGAAATCGAATGTTTAATCGTCATCAAGCGGAAATAACTGTCATGCATAACTGTCTCTTCCGGTGCATCACTGTAGTGGCACAATGGGACCTTCACCTTGTCCCATATCATAACCCTTAATCCGCCCACGCGATCTCTTTCGATTACTGGCCATTGGAATGTGTCACTTCCTTTCGGTGTATCACCTTGGAATAGCATTTTTGGGCCGGGGCGAGGGTCAAAATATAACAAATGGCCCGGGAGACCTGGGTTCAATCTCCAGGTCGAGTCATACCAAAGACTCAAAAAATTGTACTTGATGTCTCATTGCTTAACACTCAGCATTATGGATCAAGGGTAAAGTGGAGAAATCCAGGAAAAGGAATAGCGCCCTCCTCTACATTTTAGTGTAGTAGCTATCGAAAAGGGAGCCTTCGGGTCACCCTCGACAATGGTCGCCAACTTATTATTCATATTATTACTAAACCTCACATCCTTGATGTATATATATATATATATAGGGTTGTCTACTCTGGACTAGATTGATATCTTTTCTTGTTTGTATTAGATGTAATTATTTCCCTTAATGGAATTCTTCAATTTGTGAAAAAACTAAGTCAAGAAGTATCTAGATCAATAAAACTTTGTTGGGGTATACTAGACTTACTAACTCCTTTCACTGGTATGTCTAGAAAATAATAGGACGAGGAATCTATGGCTAAGAGGAACACAGTCATACAGGAAGAAATTCATATTCAACTTATCTTGCTACGTGTGATTTTCCTTTTCTTGAAACTCAAAAAATTCCTCAAACGGACCCGTTTTGAAGGTGTGGAGGTTGTCAAGAGAGTTGTAACAATAGAGCTGAAGGACATACAAGATGAATCCTTCCAGCAGTGTTATTTTGTTAGTTGGATAGTGACGGAATAAATATATTTCATGTTGTTGAAATTGCCATTGTGTTGGATTTTAATTTTGCTAGTCTTTCTGATAGGTTATTTCTATGCAATAATTCCTCAAAATGATGTATATTTTTATAATTATTATTACCAACCTGGGTAAATAGAATGAATTAGGAATTTTAATTCCTTTGAGCACATTATTGCTGACTCTTCTGGGAAACTAAATAACAAATTATCAAGGATAGCATCTGGAATGGAGAGAAAAAATCTTAATATATATATATATATATATATATATTAAATCTAAGTCAATAAAAAATCTGTAAGTTAGGTCTAAATATAAATTTTTAAAAATCATTAATTAAGGGCAAGTTTTTTTTAAAAAAACAATATTTACTACATTGCTAACCGAAATTTTAAAATTAAAACGGAAGTGGGCTTAGTGAAGAGGTAACTCCTCACCCCTCTTCGACCCCCTCCCACTACCATGTGTCTATTCTAATTTTTTTATCCAAAAGATCTGAAGAAGTCCTGTTACTTTTTTCGTGTTTTTGGAAATTTTAAAAATGCATAACAGGATTGAAATAAATTTATAATCCTATGTGACCGGTTTCGTTGTTTTTCTTAAAGTGTATATATATATATATATATGCTTACTAATCAACTGAGGGTTTTCTACCTCGGACTACATTGATATCTATTCTTGTTCCTTAAATATGTAATTAAATCATTAAATGGAATTCTTCAGTTTGTGAAAATTCAATGTCAGGGAATATCTGGATCGATAAAGTCTTGTTGAGGTATATTAGACTTCTTAGCTCATTTTACTGGCTAAATTAAAACAACTATTAACAACACTATGTCCAAATTTTGCAAAAATACTCAAGAATTTTACTAAAAGTACTTTTTGAAGCTGTGGAGGTCATCAAGAGGGCTGTAACAATGGAGCTGAAGGGCATCCCAGAAGAATCCTTTTAGCAGTGCATAGAAGAGTGGCAGAGATGAATTGGAAAGTACATAAGACTAGAGGGGGATTATTTCGAAGGGAAAACTATGCAGTTTGTTATTTGGAATTGAAACAAATTGATTGTAATACCAATAGAATCACTTTTCAAATATACCCATATAAATATAGATATATTTCTTTAAGAAAAAACAAAACCGGTCACATTAGGATTATAAATTTATTTCCATCTTGTTGTGTGTTTTTGATACAAACCAAAAACACGAGGAAAATTTAACCGGACTCCTTCAGATCTTATGGATAAAATAAATCAGAATAGACACGGGAGGGGAAGGATTAGAAGAGGGGTGAAGATATATTAATACATGGATGACAATGTATCTGTTTTTATAGGAAATCATCTATAATCTAATTCCAGCATTTATAATATATACACATGCAAAAAAACAATAGTTGTGAACTTAATATCATTGAAAATAAAGGGATGAAGTCAAATACAATGTCTGAGGATTGCAAACACATAAAACTTCTTTTAAAAATTTGGATTTTATTGTAAATGTCTTAAAATTTTAGATTTTAAAACAGCTCTATTGTACTTTTGAAATGACAAATACTATATTTTGAAATACTGTTATAGCTGAGAAGCAGATTTTTCTTATAAGTCCGACAGATATAAATACACAAACCTGTTTAATTCCTTCATGTGATGATGATGTATGTGTAAGAAAAAAAAAACTTGAGAGGAAAATACAGCCAAACAAATTCTATTCATTTGTTATTATTTACAAATATAGCACAAAAAATAACAATTGGCTTTTTTTAAAATGTTTTGAGAAGTAGCTTTTGTCAAAATAAAACCAAGAGGAAATGATAACATTTTTATTAAATGAAAAACTGAAATTGATTAGTTATGCATATAGATCTTGAAATCAATAATGTTCCATTTTCAGTGATTGGAATTCCAAGAGGCTATCACTGCCTCGAGGAATTCCAATCACTGAAAATGGAACGTTATTGAAATTTTGGCAAAATTAACTTAACGCAAAAAGACCAAGAAAACAAATAATTTAGATTTTTCAAGTAATTCAGAAGTACCTTGATGAAAAAGTAAAACAGGAATCCTTTAAATTAAAGACAATATTTTACCATGGCCTATTGAGATGATTTGACATGGGGAGAGATAGGAGTCATTCATTTGAAAATACAGTGAAAAATATTTACCTGTCTCTTTTGAGAAAGCCTTTTAAATCAACATTTCATGCTCAGTGTAAAGAAAAATGCCTGTACATCAAATTTTCAAAACATATCTGGTTATACTCCAATAAGCTTCTATACAAGACGTGCAACACCATTCCACTATCAACTCCAATAAGCTTCTATACGAGACGTGCAACACCATTCCACTATCAACTCCAATAAGCTTCTATACGAGACGTGCAACACCATTCCACTATCAACTCCAATAAGCTTCTATACAAGACGTGCAACACCATTCCACTATCAACTCCAATAAGCTTCTATATGAGACATGCCACACCGTTTCACAATCAACAAGGGTAGGGCACAACTATGGAGGTCTATGTTTTTTCAATTACAGAGGCAGAATGCAGTAAACCACACGCATATTATCTTGAACGTGATCTGATTCTGAAATCAACCACAGGAAGACTTATATGCAATGTAATATTTATTAGACATGGGGGTATTTGTTTCATCTAATATTGTGGTATTTATTTTGTTTCATTAGAAAAACAAGTAAAATTTTTGTTACTTTTACAGAGGTCACTCACTGAAGGGATGTAGTTAGTGTATTCTTCAGACCCAAACAAAGCTAACTGGGCTGGCTGCAATGCCTAAATAGCCCAAACCCAAACTTATCAAAGCAGTAAGTGGAAAGATAAGAATTGTCAACAATAACACAGAATTTGTTCATAAAATCTGACACAACATGCACTTAAATACTTAATTAATATATAAAAATTAGAATTTATGAAATATATGAAAATTGATATATATGTATTGCAAAAACAAAAAGATCCTTAAAATAAGTATCTTTTTATTCAAGGCTTAAATAAGTAAGTTGGCAATCATAGTTGAGGGCGATCAGAAGGCTCCTTTTTCAATAGCTACTACACTGAGGTGTAGGGGAGGGTGCTACTCCTTTCCCTGGATTGCTCCACTTTACCCTTGATATGAACCTTATATTGCTGAGTGTTAAGCAAGGAGGTATCAAGTATCATTTTTAACACTCTTCGGTATGACACGACCTGGGATTGAACCCAGGTCTTCCAGACCATTGGCAAACACACTGACCTAAAAAGCTGGTTGATTGTTCCTAAAGGTCAGTTAAGTGCGAGACAATTGTTTTTGATTTTAAAGGTCAGTGAATTTATTTAATTCTTTGGTTGTCAACTAACTTAATAGATCACAATGTTGAAACAGGTCATTTCGTAAAACATATTTTTCTAGTTCTTATCTTAAAGGTCAATGTCAAAAGGGAGACAATTTTGCTCCACCCTAAATAAAGGTGAGCTGGACATGGCTCATCCAGTCAGGTAATGCTGAGAATTTTTTGTTTAACCCCATTGCTCTAAACCTGTTCCCATTGGTCAAAGTATCCAAAAAGGGTTTTCCCTATACCTGGAAGATATAACTCTAAACTAGGATTGGCTGACCAATGGGAATATTACTCCTAATTGTCTTTTATTGGACAACCAATCAGAAACCTTTTTAGTCCAGATATCGATCTATAAAAAAAATGGGATGGAAAAACAAATCTTTAGAGAGGATGAGAAAAGGGACCAAGAAGAAACTGAAGACTGCCAAAGAAGCATCCCTTCCATTTTAGACCCAAGGCTCTCCGAAAAAACTTCAGACTTTACAAAAATTCAAAGTCCCAGACTTTAGAGACATTAGTGTCACTCTAACTGCACCTCATCATCACTCTTCCTCAGTCGATATTCTTTCTTCTTTTTGCCAAGAAGGCAAACATCATTTGTTCGTTATTTATTGTCTCACAAACCTGTTTCAATACAAATGATTTTTTGTTTGTTAAACAATGGGTTTTCTCTATCCTTTGAGTTGCTAGACAATCTAGCCACTCATATTACCAGACCGTCAGAAGAAGATCCGGCTGCTTTGTGTCAACCCCACTTCGTGGATCTTTCAAACACAGCATGGGCATGGAAGGATTTGACAAAGCAAACATTCGGAAGCTAAAGTGGTAGTCACGAACACAACAGCCACAACAAGTACTGCGACTAGTATTCACACCACATTGGGCTCTGTGACTAGCATAGGACCACAAAGAAAACTTTGATATAATCACCATACCAGAAGTGCAGTCACACATTGGAAGGTGTATTTGGGTTAATGTTAGAAATGATTAACAAGATTTTATTTTCGTCATTTCAAAATGATTGGAGATGAGTTTTTAAAACACTTAACACTTTATAAAAAAACACTTAACACTTTATAAAAAAACACATATTCATATAAAATTAAAATATTTTGTTAGACTGATAAACTTTATTAAAAACAGACCAATGTACACTCATTTTTTGCGAGACTTTGTGAAGAGATGGGAGCTGAATATTCATACAAGTATTGCTATTTATCCCAAAAAATTCAATTAAACAGTTGTTTGTTTAAACAAAGTTAAATTGTCAAACACTTCTATTTCTAACTATCCAATCTAACATCAGTCATTCGTTTGCACACAGCTCTATTCAACCCAGAAATAGGACCCTATCAAGTCCTACCAATCTGGGTTAGAGTGGACATGGGAGTTATGGCAATGAAGAGTTACTTGATATTCCCAAAGCTCAAGGACTGGGACCTCACAGTCAAATGGTTTAGGACATTCATTGTTCTGGCAACTCCTGCAGTGACAGTAATGCCCCTTGCCCTTGGACAACAATGGTGATGTGAAGGAGAAAGACCTTCAAAATGGCCAACTATCGGTCATTCATACAAACTCGCTAGATTCCAGTACAAATTCATTGTTTCGTGAGACTTGATGGATGCCAGAAAAGAGAACAAATTATATTAACAGCTGACACAACTATCCTTTATCCGACAGTAGCATTCTCCAATGGCATTCAATGGAAGACCTTTATCTCTAATTTGTCAACGAGAAACTACGAGGCACTTCATGTATTTACTAAAATGGGAATTGTCTACCAGTTCAGTTTTCCACCATTTAGCATCAACCTAACATTCTTGCAAAAATATTCTGATCATTTTATTGGTATAACCTAGAGGTGAGGAACCTTAAAACTGCATACGGCCCTCTAAATAATCAAGTGTGGTCTTCTATGGCCTCGTAGATAAACAACTTTAGAACATGAGTTCCCATTATTTTCTCACGAAAATCAATTTAAAAACAATATCAAAAACAAAACAAAACCTTCTTAAAATGTTAAAAAAGCTTTTCATTTCAGTTTAAATTTCATTTAAGTGTCTGTGGGTGTATTCTACAGCCCCAACCAACTGGGCTTTATATCAGTATATAAAAATATCTTAGTTCTTCTTTGAAATTCTGATACACACCATATAAAACGTTTTCTTTACCAAATCAATCTAGCTTATTTCACTTGTTGACCAGAGTTGTCACTTGCGGTGATCATGAGAAAAAAAATTTGTTCTGAAAGATTCATTTATTTTGCCGTCATATTTACACAAATAATGGTGAAACGAAAAATTATTCTACTGTATATTAAATAGAGATAAAAAATTGTTACATATATTCCAACATGTCAAAAATAATTGGAAATTTCATTACTTGAAAATATTTACATAACATAAAACTCTTTCTCTTCTGTGTGTCTGTATATTTTATTCTTAACTGCAGTTATCTGAAAAATGTGTTAGGAAATGTTATTTAAAAGTGGAGTTGTAATCCATCTAAAATAAATTCAGACAAAATTCTGCAAAAAAGTGCCACTTTGGAAAGAGTAATGGTCAGTCATCTCATAAGATGTATAGCAATAACATACTGAATTTTCAAGAGTCTAGGACAATTTTAAATGCTCGTACGAAAAAAGTCTGGAAACTTATTGTAGGCACCTCTTATATATATTAGTAGGGTGTATTCCAATTCCTACTGTAGCTGTTCCTTTGAACCTGAAATCATAAAAATTGATCAGTCATCTCATAAGATGTATAACAATAACATACTGAATTTTCAAGTGTCTACGACAATTTTAAATGCCTGTACAAAAAAGTCTGGAAACTTATTGAATGCACCACGTATTTATTCGCATACAGTTAAACGGTTCCAAGGATTGCTATTAATTGTTAAATGGTGAAACAGTTCTATTTCTAACAATTCAATAAAATATTAGTCATGTCTTTCTATATACTTCTATCTAATTCAGAAATAAGACCCTATCAAGGGCTACCTCTCCAGGTCAGAGTGAACCTTGGAGCAAGGCCAATGAAGGGGCAGTACTCCACATTCCTCATACCTCCAAAACTGATACCTCACCATCAGATTGCTTAGTGTTATATCCAGGATATTTGTTGGGAGGGTAGGTTTGGTTTCTTTCCCCTTTGCAATGGGGCAGTTGATGTATTCTTGAGCTCCAGCTATCTGGACTCTACATTATTATATAAAAATATCTTAGCTCTTCTTAAAAATTTTGATACACACCATATATTAAAGTTTTCTTTACCAAATCAATCTAGCTTATTTGATTTGTTACTTGCTGCATACACGAAGAAAAGGATTGGTTCTGAAAGATTAATTTATTTTGCTTTCATGTAGAAATAATGTGAAAATGAATTATCATTCTACAGTAAAATAACTACTGACTGAAAATTGTTACATATACACCAACATGTCAAAAATATTTGGAAATTTCATTATTTCTAAATATCTACCAAACACAAAAGTTTCTGTGTGTCTGCATATCTTATTTTTAACTGGATTTATCTGAAAAATTTATACCGTCAATCTTAGTGTTAGGGGAGGTTGTTTAAAGGTGGAGTTGTAATTTAATGTTGTAATTTATCCAAATGAAATTCTGGTAAAATTCTGCAAAAAAGTGGCACTTTAAAAAGAGAAAAACATCTCAGCTTGTTAGATTCTTGAAGAGACTATAATGAAAGTCACCAGTACAGAAAAAAATAGGTTTAATCAGTGGAACCTTAGTGAAAATGATCCATCACAAATTGTAGTCATGGAAAAACAGGTACAGTGATATGTGTACGTGAACATCTTTTCAAAGTTGAGCTCAACAAAAATGCTGTTTTGAAGACTTAACAGGAAAATGGTTTCTCTCCAGTGTGAGTTCGCATGTGTCTCTTCAAATGTGAAGTCTCTGAAAATGCAGATCTACAGACTTGACATGAAAATGGTTTCTCTCCAGTGTGTATTCGCATGTGGCTTTTCAAATGAGAAGCCATTGAAAATGCTGATCAACAGACTTAACAAGAAAATAGTTTCTCTCCAGTGTGAGTTCGCATGTGTCTTTTCAAATGTGAAGTCTCTGAAAATGTAAATCCACAGACTTGACATGAAAATGGTTTCTCTCTAGTGTGAGTTTGCATGTGTCTTTTCAAATGGGAAGTCTCTGAAAATGAAGATCCATAGACTTAACAAGAAAATGATTTCTCTCCAGTGTGAGTTCACATGAGGTTTTTCAAATAGAAGCCTATAGGAAAGAGATAAACATCTACAATTGCTTGAATCTTCAACAGAGTATTTAAAAAAATGACAAGTACAGTAAAAATAGATTTGATAACTGGAACCTAACTGAAGATGAACAATCACAACTTGTAGTCAGGGAACCACAGATGCAGTGGCATGTGTACGTAAATGTCTTTTCAATGTTGAGCCCAACGAAAATGCAGCTTTGCAAACTTTACAAAAAAATGGTTTCTCCCCAGTGTGTGTTCGCATGTGTCTTTTCAAATGGGAACTCATGGAAAAGACTGCTCCACAGACTTCACAAGAAAATGGTTTCTCTCCAGTGTGAGTTCGTATGTGTCTTTGCAAATGGGATCCCTGTAAGAAGGCTGAACCACAGATTTCACAAGAAAATGGTTTCTCTCCAGTATGTGTTCTCATATGTCTTTTCAAATGTGAACTCATTGAAAAAGCTGATCCACAGACTTCACAAGAAAATGGCTTCTCACCAGTGTGTGTTCGCAAGTGGCAATTCAAAGTAGAACTCATTGAAAATGTAGATCCACAGATTTCACAAGAAAATGGTTTCTCTCCAGTGTGTGTTCGCATGTGGCTATTTAAATGGCATTTCATAGAAAATGCTGATCCACAGACTTCACAAGAAAATGGTTTCTCTCCAGTGTGGGTTTGCATGTGTCTTTTCAAATATGAACTCTTAGAAAATGCAGATCCACAGACTTCACAAGAGAAAGGCTTTTCTCCAGTGTGTGTTTGCATGTGACTTTTCAAATAAGAACCTGCAGAAAATGTAGATCCACAGACAATACAAGAAAATGGTTTCTCTCCTGTGTGTTTTCTCATGTGGACTTTTAAATTGGAATTCATAGAAAATGATGATCCACACACTTTGCAAGCAAATGGTTTCTCTCCAGTATGTGTTCGCATGTGGATTTTCAAATCAGAACCCTGAAGAAATGCTGATCCACACACTTCACAAGAAAATCTTTTTTCTCCAGTGTGTGTTTGCATGTGTCTTTTTAAATGGGAATGGTCTGAAAAGGCGGATCCACACACTTCACAAGAAAATGGTTTCTCCCCAGTATGTGTTCGCATATGGACTTTCAAATTTGAACTCATAGAAAATGCTAAACCACAGACTTTACAAGAAAATGGTTTCTCCCCAGTATGTGTTCGCATGTGGATTTTCAAATCAGAACCCTGTAAAAATGCAGATCCACAAACTTCACATGAAAAGGGTTTCTCTCCAGTGTGGGTTTGCATGTGTCTTTTCAAATATGAACTCTTAGAAAATGCAGATCCACAGACTTCACAAGAGAAAGGCTTTTCTCCAGTGTGTGTTTGCATGTGACTTTTCAAATAAGAACCTGCAGAAAATGTAGATCCACAGACAATACAAGAAAATGGTTTCTCTCCTGTGTGTTTTCTCATGTGGACTTTTAAATTGGAATTCATAGAAAATGATGATCCACACACTTTGCAAGCAAATGGTTTCTCTCCAGTATGTGTTCGCGTGTGGATTTTCAAATCAGAACCCTGAAGAAATGCTGATCCACATACTTCACAAGAAAATCTTTTTTCTCCAGTGTGTGTTTGCATGTGTCTTTTTAAATGGGAATGGTCTGAAAAGGCGGATCCACACACTTCACAAGAAAATGGTTTCTCCCCAGTATGTGTTCGCATATGGACTTTCAAATTTGAACTCATAGAAAATGCTAAACCACAGACTTTACAAGAAAATGGTTTCTCCCCAGTATGTGTTCGCATGTGGATTTTCAAATCAGAACCCTGTAAAAATGCAGATCCACAAACTTCACATGAAAAGGGTTTCTCTCCAGTGTGTGTTCGCATGTGTCTTTTCAAATTGGAATTCATGGAAAAAGCTGATCCACAGACTTTGCAAGAAAATGATTTCTCTCTCATGTGTGTTTGCATGTGTATTCATTAACTCCAACAATATGAAAAGGCTGATAAACAATTTCAACAAGCAAATGGTTTCTCACCAATGAGAGTTTACAAGAGGATTTTCAAACTGGACTTCAATGAAAAGACAGATCCACCAACCAAAGAATATTATTTCTTCTTTCGAATGTTTCCTTTCCTACATGTTTGGATGTATGTTTTAACATTTCAAAATAATTCTTTCCAAATTTTGTTGTTACCTGTGAATAAAAATGAAACTATTATTTAAAAAAATAAAAAAAGTGACTCCAATATTATTTGCAATTATATTTCAATCAGTTTATATTTTAATTAACAACCACATATCATCGATAATTCATGTTCAATTGTAAAAATAATTGTTCTACTGTTCAATCTGGTTTATTGGGTTTTATGGCATATCAATCTTTGTTGGTTATTTAATGCCAAATCCATTTTTATGTAAATAATCTGTCCTATTTAAAACAATTCAGTTTAGCATAAGTACACAGTTTAATTGTCAAAAACATTTCTATTTCAATCTATTCAAGCAGTTATATGTAACAATTCAGTAAAGTGTTAATACAGTTTTAATGTCGAAAAACAGTTTCATTTCAAATAATTCAGTTAAGCATAAGCACGCAATTTAAATGTAAGTATGGTTTATTTGTCAAAAACATTTCTATTTCAAGCTATTCAGTGTATTCAAACAATTCAGTTTAGAATAAGTATGCTGTTAGTTCTATTTAAGCCATAGATAGGGCCCTATCAGGTGTTACCACTCCGGGCCAGAGTGGACCTAGGAGCAATGGCAATGAAGGGGTACTCCATATTCCCCAAAGCTCCAGCATTGCTGGAACCTCACCATCAGATTGTTTAGTGTCATATCCAGGACACTCGTTAGGGCGGGTGTCTTACCCCTCTACAGAGAAGCAGTTGGTGTATTCTACAGCCCCAGCTGACTGGTCAATACTGTTCAACAAATAATGAAATAAGGCATTAAATGCTATTAGATCCACAGGTTATTGATTATATGACAATCTTCTCTCTGAAAAAATAAAACTAGTATCCTTCCAAACTGGAGCTGTGTCAGTACTATTGTATATGGGCACCATCTGGACGTCAATGAAGTGCTAAGATAAAAAGTTAGATAGGAACTACACCAGAATGCTGCATGGTGTTTTGAACAAATCCAGGAAATAGCAGCTGTGTGGTCACTTACCTCCTATCTCACAAACAATCTATTTAAGATGAACAAAGCATGTTGGGCAATGTTGAGAAAGAAAGATAGAAAGAAATAAAGGGTGACTCATAGAGAGGAAGCAAAAAGTAAGTGAGAAAGACAGGGAGACTCAGAGAGAGAGAGAAAAAAGAAAAAGAGACTACAACAACAACAACAACAACAAAAAAGAAAATTTCAAAAAAGAGAGACAACAAAAAAGAAAGAAAGAAAGAGAGACTTGAAGGAAAGAAATCAACCAATGAAGGAAAAGAAAAAGACCGAGAAATGAGAGATAAAAAAGAAAAAGAGACTACAACAACAACAACAACAACAAAAAAGAAAATTTCAAAAAAGAGAGACAATAAAAAAGAAAGAAAGAAAGAGAGACTTGAAGGAAAGAAATCAACCAATGAAGGAAAAGAAAAAGACAGAGAAATGAGAGATAAAAAAGAAAAAGAGACTACAACAACAACAACAAAAAAGAAAATTTCAAAAAAGAGAGACAATAAAAAAGAAAGAAAGAAAGAGAGACTTGAAGGAAAGAAATCAACCAATGAAGGAAAAGAAAAAGACCGAGAAATGAGAGATAAAAAAGAAAAAGAGACTACAACAACAACAACAACAACAAAAAAGAAAATTTCAAAAAAGAGAGACAATAAAAAAGAAAGAAAGAAAGAGAGACTTGAAGGAAAGAAATCAACCAATGAAGGAAAAGAAAAAGACAGAGAAATGAGAGATAAAAAAGAAAAAGAGACTACAACAGCAACAACAAAAAAGAAAATTTCAAAAAAGAGAGACAATAAAAAAGAAAGAAAGAAAGAGAGACTTGAAGGAAAGAAATCAACCAATGAAGGAAAAGAAAAAGACAGAGAAATGAGAGATAAAAAAGAAAAAGAGACTACAACAACAACAACAAAAAAGAAAATTTCAAAAAAGAGAGACAATAAAAAAGAAAGAAAGAAAGAGAGACTTGAAGGAAAGAAATCAACCAATGAAGGAAAAGAAAAAGACAGAGAAATGAGAGATAAAAAAGAAAAAGAGACTACAACAACAACAACAAAAAAGAAAATTTCAAAAAAGAGAGACAATAAAAAAGAAAGAAAGAAAGAGAGACTTGAAGGAAAGAAATCAACCAATGAAGGAAAAGAAAAAGACCGAGAAATGAGAGATAAAAAAGAAAAAGAGACTACAACAACAACAACAACAACAACAAAAAAGAAAATTTCAAAAAAGAGAGACAATAAAAAAGAAAGAAAGAAAGAGAGACTTGAAGGAAAGAAATCAACCAATGAAGGAAAAGAAAAAGACAGAGAAATGAGAGATAAAAAATAGCAAAGAAAATATGGAAACTTCTCTGCTACATCATAACTAGATGAGCCACAACCAACTGGTGATGAAGAAAGGAAGTGTTGTCATTGCTAATGAGTCTTGGAAACCTGATGATGTTGGGGCTATGGAAAGGAGTGGGGGGGGGAGTAACACCAAAAATGAAATGGAATGTTGTTTTTACAGGTGCCCGTGGTGTAATGGTTATCGTTGTAGGAAATGGACACAGTGACATGAGTTCAAATCCTGGACAAGACTGATTGCATTTCACTAAGCACTAATACCCTTGGGAAAAGTATGAATCCAATTATTTCTCCCTCCAGCTGTGGGTAAATAGTAGGACAGACTGGATTCTTCAGCCTTGGTGAGGCAACTAGTCTAGAAGGAAAACTCTGAATTCAAACCTGTTAAACTCCGCTTAAAAATTGACCTTGTGTCATATCCTGCCCGAGCGGAGGGGTTGGTAAATATGGTTGAATATCTTGTGTCATAAAGACAGACACAAAGACAAAATCCACTTTGGCATTATACAATCATTGCACAGATTATCTTTGATATAGGACACAAACTCAGGGTCCAGTTTGTCATTATCCAATCATTGTAGAAATTATCTTTGATATAGGACACAAAGTCAGGGTCCAGTTTGGCATTATCCAATCATTGTAGAAATTATCTTTGATATAGGACACAAAGTCAGGGTCCAGTTTGGCATTATACAATCATTGCAGAAATTATCTTTGATAGAGGACACAAAGTCAGGGTCCAGTTTGGCATTATACAATCATTGTAGAAATTATTTTTAATAGGGGACACAAAGTCAGGGTCCAGTTTGGCATTATAAAATCATTGTAGAAATTATCACAGATAGAGGACACAAAGTCAGGGTCCACTTTGGCATTATACAATCCTAGGAAAAATTATCTTTGATAGAGGACACAAAGTCAGGGTCCACTTTGGCATTATGCAATCATTGTAGAAATTATTTTTTATAGAGGACACAAAGTCAGGGTCCAATTTGGCATTATACAATCATTGTAGAAATTATCTTTGATAGAGGACACAAAGTCAGGGGTCAGTTCAGCAGTACATTAGTATGACTGACGAATAAAGTGAAATTAAATTGAATATCTTGTGTCATAAAGACAAAGTTCGGTTTGGCATTATACAATCCTTGCGGTATTTATCTTTGATAGAGGACACAAAGTCAGGGGCCAGTTCACTAATACATTCGAACAGGTACAGAGTAATGTGAAATTAAATTGAATATCTTGTGTCATAAAGACAGGCATAAATATTAAATCCACTTTGGCATCATAGTAGAAATAATCTTTGAACACAAAGTCAGGGTTAAGTCCAGCGGTACATTACTATAGTCGCAGAATAAAGGAAAATAAATGTCTTGTGGCTTAAACGCAAAGTTCACTTTAGCATTATACAATCATAGTAAATTGAAGATCCAATTTTTAGCTTCTCAATATTTCTGAAAAAAAAAAGTTCTTTCCCCACACCCAAAAAGGAATATATATTTTTTTAAACAAGCACCTTTGATTTAAAATAGATTTTATTTAAACATTGAAAGGCACTTTTAATTAGTTGTAAAAGAAGAACAATTACGTATATAAATATTTTAAAGTGTTTGAAATATTACGTTTTTGTTAATGAT
The DNA here is from genome assembly GCA_963585895.1 of Sepioteuthis lessoniana. Lineage (NCBI taxonomy): Eukaryota > Metazoa > Mollusca > Cephalopoda > Myopsida > Loliginidae > Sepioteuthis > Sepioteuthis lessoniana. The sequence goes on along the minus strand of OY757908.1, from coordinate 13,519,639 downwards.
TTATTTTCCCATGAGAGGTATCAATTAGAAAAACAAAGAAAAAAATGAAATTAAGAAAGATTCAAGTAAAAATACAATGAAACTTAAAATAAAAAATTGAAAATAAAACAAGGAAAGTTAAAAAAAAAACTTACAAAATCTCAGTAAATATTCTTACAATTTAAATTCGAATGAAAAACAAGAAAAATGTCCCTTTTGAAATAAAGTCCGCTAAAAACCAAGTTTTAGTCTAAAACAAAAAATGTTTGTCAAATTAACAAGGTTTTTCTGTTTAATGAATGTAAAAGTGTTTTTCTCGTTCGGGTTAAGATTTATTTTGGGTTTATTTCATAAATCATTTTTATAATAAAATAGTTTTAAAAAGACTTTAGGGAAATTTAATCGTCTAACACTGACCTAAGATTCCGATGGGGGACTTTGTTTATGTCACCCCAAGGATTAAAACAGATAGTAGCGAAAAAAGAATATTAATTAAATGTTAAAATGAACTTGATTTCACAATTATTTTGTGAAATCAAGTTCATTTTAACATTCAATAAGTTTTTAAAAATTCCAGATATTTATATATCCGAAGAGGATAAAGTCTTTTCAAAAATTAAAAAATACTGGACCCATTGTCAGAGAAAAAAGAAAATTCTGCTTCGGATAAGGTATTTCTTTTATTAAATATATAAATATAAATAACAGTTATACTTACTTCCGCTAGATTACATGGGAGATGGTTCGGATTGATAAACAAAATGAGGATTTGAATTAAAACGTGTTTTATTGATGGGAAGCCATTAGAAGAAGTCCTTTAATTCAGGGGCGGATAATCGGACTGACATTGAGCTTTATTTAATAATATCCCTATTTTTACTTTCGGCTGATATCTTTCCGTTGGAGTGACACAACGTTAGAGAAAAGATTTCGTTTGGTTTTATGGCATATCAGCCATTTTAGGACACATTTAAATGGTTTCAAGTTTTACAATTTAACAGTGACTTGGCACACATTTGAATAGATATGCATAATATGTCAGATTAGTTTGTAAGTTTTTTTATCATTAAGGTTTTTCGGACTATTGCCTTCATCTTTATTGTTATTTCCACAACATTTCGGCCGATATGTGTTTGTCGAACTCAGGAACCTTCACGGAACTTCGAACTTTATGGAATCTGTTTTGATTCCGTTTGCCATAACCGGGTACAATGTTAAGTATTCCTGTATATTACTCGCCTGTAGTGAGGATTGAACCTGCAACCTTCAGATGATTGTCTTCTTAGAAACTCAGGGAACCAACGCCTCTAACCGTTACATTCAGAGTGAATTTTTGGGTATTATAAACTTAATGTTCTTATTTTAGCTAGAATTACTACTATTATGTATGATTTTTTACCTGTGCTCATTTTTTTTCCTAACCTTCTTGATTATCGGTTCCCATATTATATTCAACTCTATACTTGGTCTACTGAGCAGGTCATTGTAGCCCAACATATGTGCTGATTCCTTAAGGCGTCTAATCCTCCAATGTTTAGCCCTATCAATTATTTCAACTTTGTCCCATAAGGGGAGATGATTTCCATTTTCCGCCATACCCGACTTTTCAATATCTCCTCGTACTATTGCTTTCCGATGTTCTTCTAGCCTTACTTTTAGTGGGGGACCTGTCTCACCTTTGTATATTTTACCACAACTGCAAGGGATGGAGTAAACACAGTTCTTGGTCATGTTGAATTCCGTTGGTGGTTTGACCCGGCAAACAGAATCAGAACAGGCGACCCACGTGGTTTCAATAAAGGACGTAGTTCGAAGTTCCGTGAAGGTTTCCGAGTTCGACAAACACCTGAAGAAGGCCGGAGGACATATCGGCCGAAATGTTGTGGAAATAACAATAAAGATGAAGACAATAATCCGAAAAACCTTAATGATAAAAATCAACAAGCTTCGTCTCAGAAATTTAGACAACTAGTTTGTAAGTTATTTCATTTTTAAATGAATCAGAGCTAAATTGTGTATACACAATCGTTTTATACACAAATCCCTTCTGATTTACGAATACATTCCAAATTAATTCACAAGCAAAATAAATAAATAAACAAACAAATAAACCACCACAAGCCGGATATTGTAAAGACGATGGCCAAAACCAAAATGAATAAAACATGGCTCTGCACATCCATCCAGTTGAAATGTAACTTTATATTTACAATTTGAATGATGCTTTTTTTTTCACCCAATCGGCAACCTTTCCCTCCAATTTCTTGGGAGCTGATTCGACCCAAACGTGACAAAAAATGCTCTGTGAAAGTTCAAAATGTCAGAGATTTCGAGAGAAGAACATCGACCGCGACGCCTGCAGCATTCAACTTCACACAACTCGTCTGAAACTTCTTACTATGGCCCGTTGATGAAAGCTGCATGACCCGAGAATCATCACTCCACCTACATTCCACTTTTTCAATGCCGACGTTTCTCCTTCCCTATCGACGTAAACTTTAATTGACCGCGTAAATTTGTGACTCACCCTGACCAACAAAAATACAGGGTGCAATATGGACTGATGGCTCAGTTGTAGAGTTTCCGCTCTACAGTCTGTGGTTGCTGGTTTGATCTTCAGTGGTGGAGATCATGGTATACACTGCTGATGAGACCTAATAAGGACGAAATGGCTGTCCAGTGTTTCCAGATGTCGTGCATAAGTGTTCACCAGATTTTCTGGTTATGGTAATTCAGTTCACAATATAATTCCTCTACTTAAAAAAGAAAATATAGATGTGTGTATATGTCATGCAATTATCTGAGACCACACTATAGCAGTTTATGTATTGCATTCTGGGAGATTATTTACAGTAAAGGATCATGGGTAAATTAGCAGATTAATTGTACTGTGAAGGAAGAGACAGTTTACATTCTCTTAAACAACTGGAGTTATATCCTGGAGGTCCTGGAAAGAAGTGGACTCCATTTATCCCTGACAAAAACATATATTTGCCTATATACAACAACCCTACTTGGCTGGATGGGATCATAGGGGGAGATTTCTGCAAGTTGCTACACTGACTTCATGTAATATCTTTGACACTGTCTTTGAGGTCAGATCTTTAATGAAAGGGCAAATTGTAGTCCGCTCTGTTTCATTAAGAAGAAAGGAAATACAGATATGAGGACGAGAATATTGATGATTTTCAAGAAGTTTAATGACTGCCAGAAAGATAGCCCTAGTGCTGTGAGTTTGTACATGGAAGAAAAACACTTACAAATGATAGAGCTGGAATTAAACATCTAATCTTGAAGTATCGAGGACCGGTGGGTCTAGGAGGAATGAATAAATAATGAAAGAATGAATTCCTAAAGGAACACTGTGATGGTCTGTTACTGCTGCTGGAATTGTCAAGAAGAGTCAGTGAAGAAGAGAGTGAAAGCGTGTTTTCACTGCCTTTTATATTGTGTGGGGAGGTCACTCGGGCAGAATGGCATAAGTCACTCTTATTGGACGAAATATATAAATTGAAACCCCAACGGCAAACTGTTTCCCCTACTAAATAATAATTTGAAATTTTTTCTTTCTGCTACATACCTGTGGTGTGGTTATTGAATGAATAAATGATGAAAGAAAGAACTCCTTAAGGAACACTGGCCCAAAAGTTAAATGTGCTCATCTCATGTTGTGATGGTCTGTTACTGCTGCTGGAATCGTCAAGAAGAGTCAGTAAAGAAGAGAGGACAAGGGAGCGATACACGGCCTTTTATATTGTCCGGAAAGGTCAACCGGGCAGAATGGCATGAGTCACTCATATACATAGATTGAAACCCCAACGGCAAAATGATTCCTGCACAAAATAATAATCTGAAATTCTTTTTTTCTGCTACAGATCTTTTCTTGTAGCATAAAAACATTTTCAGCATGTGAAACCCAAGGTCTTGTCACCCCTGTAGAATTATACAATCATTATGGAAATGATCTAAGGACAACATTTAACAAACTGATATATTATGATTCCACTCTCTGAACCAATTATTGATGAACAAAGCAATTCTGCAACCTATTCAAGGCAACATGAGTTGTATAGCCACATACATATACATAATACATAAGTGAAAACAGAGTCAACAATAATGACGAACTTCAATGAACGAACAAACATACTTCTTTATAAAAATATATCTCACACTTTATTCTCGAAAGGGTTGATATTGGTTGTGTGTGAGAGGTGAGTTGGAAATGGGGACAGACTGCTACATATTGACCCCAAGTTCTTCTGACGATAGCAGCACTTCTTTCACATTCTGGCTTGGCTGCTCAACTGTGGATCACTGAGGGCCCAAAACTTTCTGTCTGCCACTGGTCTCAATTTGGCATTTTGTCCCCAACTGCCTCCAACTCCAACTGGAACTGACCTAAGCCATCTGTGGCACCTGGTTATATAATTGTTTCACACCCACCTGCTTATGCTGTTCCTCCGCTTATTTACACTGGTGCATCTATTGATTGACAGCTCGGTCGAGGGTCAATATATAACACAAGTTGTGGACTGCCACCAGCGGATCTGTATGTAAGTGTGAAATTTTTGCAATCTATGTGCAAAAAGAGAAGCCACCTACTCGGATTTTACAGAGCAAAATTAAGGAAACACAGAATAAAATAAAGCTTGACTCGAAAGAGATACCTCTGGAGAGTTGAACTACTTGTGAATATTGTCCTGATGTCATATGGACTACATATCTTTTGGATTCTTTCGGCTAGTCCTTTGACATAGGACAGACAAACTGTGGTGAGTTTTCGGGTATTGTCCTCTATCCTACAATCCAGTTTTGTGGAGCCGATGTTATGCACTCTGGGTATTTGTTGCGATGGAGGTTGCGTCTCAAACTAATCATTTCTTCTTGATATGTATCACTACCACAACTAATACAATAGTTCGAAAACCCTTAATGATAAAAATCATCAAGCTTTGTCACAGAAAATCAGACAACTGATATTATCATCCAATATTAATAATTCTGTTTAATATTAATCATTTGTTAACACATTATTAAATGGTTTCAAGTATTGCTATCTAACACTAATAATTCTATTCAATATCATCCATTTGTTTTAGATTGGTTGGTTGGCTGGTTGTTGACTGTCACTAATGAATCTGTATGTAAGTGTGAAAATCGTGCTACTCTATGTGCATAAACAGATGCAACTTACTCGGATTTTACAGAGCAAAATCAAAGAAACATCAAATAAGATGACTCTGTGGTGAAATTAAGGCACTTGGCATTGTAACTGCTATGAAATATTTCAAGCGATACCATCAACACATCAAATATAATATAAAATTAAACTGTGTGAGTAGGCACTCAATAAGCCTGTCAGACTTGACCCTGACATTATCTTGCAGAAATCTGACAAAAAAATCCAAGACTTATTTGCTGTCCACAAATCTATATTGAACCGTAAATTTGGGGGTTTCAATGGACCAGCAGTCAAATTTGAGTCTCACATTAACAAAGAACCAATGTACTCCCTCCACAAAGAAACGGTAGACTGCTAACATATTCAAAAGATAAAATACAAATTTTGCTGTAGAAATGCACAGTTTAAAGTACTTAGAAAACTCCAAAATACTAAGTGTGAGCAAAATTAAACCATGTGTGCAGATATTCAGTAAACTGACACGAGGAGAATTTTTGCCCGACCCAAAAGTGGTGACATTCTAATTTATTGCCAGCCAATATCGCACCTCAATCCAAAATCTTGCTCGCACTGAAAATATACTATTAGATCATGCATCTTGCAAATGTTCAGTGTTTGATGTCAAATATGTCAGTTTATGGTGCAAATTAGGGACCCTGTTGTCTGTAGCTTATGAGTGCAGGATGTACGAGACGTTGGCCTATCATTCACTACCCAATCAGCTTGGCTATTTACCCAATCCAAATGTTAAGATCAGAAAAAAACAATTGCACAATCATAGCAGGAAAATAATGATATATAGTCATCTACAGAATCACAACGACACCAACAATAAAGACGCAAACGCAGGAAGACTTCTTTAACAAAATATGTACCTCTCACTTTATAGCAAGGGTTTGAAAAGGTTATTCAAGGTTTGCGTGTGAAAGGGAGTTGGAGACCGAACAGAAACTTCAATATTTTGACCCCACTCTTATGGCCGTCAACGTTGTGTCTTTCTCGTTCTCCAGAGCTGCTCCACCGGAGGCCCAGAGGCCCACTCTGCTGGGTGATCTGCTACATCTTTTCAGCAACTTATCTCTAACTCTAACTCATCAGGGCCCCAAGGCCCCTTCGGCCTGATGTGGCTTTCCCTACCACATCTCGTCAATAATTCCGTCTGGAACTGGAACTAACGTGACTTCTGTCTTGACTGAGTTATATAATAGTTCAATGCTCACTCAGTCGCCTACTCGATTTTTGGAATCGAATGTTGGATTGTCGTCAAGCGGAAATAACTGTCATGCAGTTCAGAGGTCACTCTCTTTCGGTGCGTCAGTCTATGAGTGTAACATGGGAATTTTTTAACTTGTCCCATTTCATCAGCCAATTTCCGCCCACGCGATTTCCTCTCATAACTGCCATTAGAATGTGTCACTTCCTTCTGGTGCATCACCTTGGAATGGCACTTTTGGCCGGGTCGAAGGTCAAAATACAACAATAAACCAATAGAAGAAAAAGATAAAAAACTCAAAAGAAAAATATACTTTACTGAAAAGAGTTTTAAAAAATAAGTTGGGTTTTGGAAGGGATTGGTTTTGATAAGAAAGAGAAAAGCTGAAATTAGAGGTTTATATTAATTATGAAGATAAACGGAGGAAAAAAAGGGAAATGGAAAACCCGTAGATATTAATCACTCATTGGGAAAAAATAACATTACACTTCTTGGAAATTAAATTTTTTTTATTGTAATTCCTTTAATCCCAGAGTCATGTTGGCAAATTCAGACAATATATGTTTAATATGAAAAGGCCGACAAAACAAATACAGATAATTTAGATTTTGTAAGTAAATCAGAAATAACTCAGGGAAAAAGTCAAAAATTACTATTTTTCACAGTAGAACAATGTACTTTGTTAAAAGACGAGAGGAAAAAAAAACAAACAAACTTGGGTTTTAAAAGTGATCAGTTTTCATAAGAAGAGAAATAATGTTTTGATGATTTTGAAAATGACCAGAAAAGGAAATATTATTTTACCATCATTAAAAACAAACACCCCTGTTTACATTGTCCACTGATAATCAAGCCATTTTGGCAGACTTGTTTCGTCCTATCACTGTTGCTCAAAATGTTCCCTTAACCCTCACCCTGTTCTCTGCAGCTCTCATATGACACATTCGTTTCTAGGGTCTGTGACATACTGTCCTAATCTGCTGCTAGTCTTAATTAAATCTGCAAGCCAATCTCAACACATAATCCAACAAAGGTATATATTGTTTCTAGGGTCTGTGACATTCTCTGCCAGTATTAATTAAATCTGCAAGCGAACATCAATACAAAAGTTTATATTGTTTACATGTTTGGGAAGAGTAATCAAATATTGTATATTTTGACATTCCTTTCGATAATAAACATCTCTGTTTAAATAGTCAACGGTATATCAGTTTATTTTGGTATATATTTTCAGTCTTAGATCCATATTTATAAAACCCGCAGGTTAAATCAATAGATGTTTGTTTGGGTTTTATGGCAGTGTTTATTTAATACTAAATCTGCATATATATACATAAGATTTGCAATTGAATAGTCTGTAGATAAAGTTTCTCTCCAGTGTGTATTTGGATGTGTCTTTTCAAATGTAAAAATGCTGATCCACAGATTTTATAAGGAAAGGGTTTCTATCCAGTGTGTGTTCACATGTGTCTTTTCAAATGGGAACCCTGTAAAAATGCTGATCCACAGACTTTATAAGGAAAGGGTTTCTATCCAGTGTGTGTTCGCATGTGTCTTTTCAAATGGGAACCCTGTAAAAATGCTGATCCACAGATTTCACAAGAAAATGGTTTTTCACCAGTGTGGGTTTGCATGTGTCTTTTCAAACTAGAACTTATAGAAAATGCAGATCCGCAGACTTCACAAGAAAATGGTTTTTCACCTGAGTGTGTTCGCATGTGTCTTTTCAAATGGGAATGGTCAGAAAATGCAGTTTTACATACTTCACAAGAAAATGGTTTCTGTCCAGTGTGTGTTCGCATGTGTCTTTTCAAACTAGAACCCATAGAAAATGCTGATCCACAGACTTTACAAGAAAATGGTTTCTCTCCCGTGTGTGTTCGCATGTGTCTTTTCAAATGGGAAGTCACTGAAAATGCAGATCCACATACTTCACAAGAAAATGGTTTCTCTCCCGTGTGTGTTCGCATATGGCTTTTCAAATTGGAACCCCTAGAAAATGCTAATCCACACACTTTACAAGAAAATGGTTTCTCTCCTGTGTGTGTTCGTATGTGGATTTTCAAATCAGAACCTTGTAAAAATGATGATCCACAGACTTCACAAGAAAATAGTTTCTCTCCAGTATGTGTTTGGATGTGTCTTTTCAATTGGGAAGTGTTTGAAAATGCTGATCCACAGACTTTACAAGAAAATGGTTTTTCACCTGTGTGTGTTCGCATGTGTCTTTTCAAATGGGAATGATCTGAAAATGCAGATTTACATACTTCACAAGAAAATGGTTTCTGTCCAGTATGTGTTTGCATGTGTCTTTTCAAACTTGAACTCATAGAAAATGCTGATCCACAGACTTCACAAGAAAATGGTTTTTCTCCAGTATGTATTTGCATGTGTATTCTTGAACTCCAATAATCTGAAAATGCTGATTCACAGACTTGACACGAAAATGGTTCTGCTGTAGTATGTTCACACTAGAAAAAAAATCTAGTTTTCACAAAAAAAAATTTCCAACTTCTTTGAAATATGAATTTAGGGTAAATACTGATTTACTGAATAATATTTTCTATGCTGTCAATATCTACACAACAAGAATAAACATTTCCTTTAGTATGTATTTGAATGTATTTTTTTAACATTTCAAAATTATTCTTTCCAAATACTGTTGTTACCTGTGAATAAAAATTAAACAATTATTTAAAAAAATAAAAAAGGATCTGATTCCACTATTGTTGGTAATTATATTTCAATCAGTTAATAATTCAATTAACAACAACATCATCTACAATTCACGTTCAGTCGTAAAAATAATTATTTTATTGTTAAACCAGTAATGGCACGAATTACTATAGACAGGTTATCAATGATATGGAAATCCAATCTCTCTAATAAAATAAAACTAGAATCCTTCCAAACTGGAGCTGTGTCAGTACTATTGTATATGGGCACCATCTGGACGTCAATGAAGTGCTAAGATAAAAAGTTAGATAGGAACTACACCAGAATGCTGCATGGTGTTTTGAACATATCCAGGAAATAGCAGCTGTGTGGTCACTTACCTCCCATCTCACAAACAATCTATTTAAGATGAACAAAGCATGTTGGGCAATGTTGAGAAAGAAAGATAGAAAGAAATAAAGGGTGACTCATAGAGAGGAAGCAAAAAGTAAGTGAGAAAGACAGGGAGACTCAGAGAGAGAGAGAGAAAAAAGAAAAAGAGACTACAACAACAACAAAAAAGAAAATTTCAAAAAAGAGAGACAACAAAAAAGAAAGAAAGAAAGAGAGACTTGAAGGAAAGAAATCAACCAATGAAGGAAAAGAAAAAGACCGAGAAATGAGAGATAAAAAATAGCAAAGAAAATATGGAAACATCTCTGCTACATCATAACAAGATGAGCCACAACCAACTGGTGATGAAGAAAGGAAGTGTTGTCATTGCTAATGATTGGTTTGGTTTCATGGCATATCAACCTTTGTAGATTATTTAATGCCAAATCCATTTTTATGTAAATAAGTTCTATTTCAAACAATTCAGATTAGCATAAGTACTCAGTTTAATTGTCAAAAACATTTCTATTTCAAACTATTCAAGCAGTTATATATAACAATTCAGTTTAGTGTAAGTACAGTTTCAATGTCAAAAACAGTTCAATTTCAAATAATTCAGTTTAGCATAAGCACACAGTTTAAATGTAAGTACAGTTTAATTGTGATAAACATCTATTTCGAGCTATTCAGTTTAGTCAAGCAGTTCTAATTCAGCTTAGTATAAGTACAAATTTTGTTTACACACAGTTACATGTCAAAACAGTTCTATGTTAAACAATTCAGTTTAGTGTAAATACAGTTCTATTTCAAATAATTCAGTTTAGCATAAGCATGCAGTTTAAATGTAAGTACGGTTTAATTGTCAAAACATTTTTATGTCAAGCTATTCAGTTTAATCAAACAATTCAGTTTAGCATAAGTATGCTGTTAGTTCTATTTAACCCATAGATAGGGCCCTATCAGGTGTTACCACTCTGGGCCAGAGTGGACCTAGGAGCAATGGCAATGAAGGGGTACTCCACATTCCCCAAAGCTCCAGCATTACTGGGACTTCACCATCAGACTGTTTAGTGTCATACCTAGGACGCTCATTGGGGGTGGGTCTTACCCCTCTGCAGAGGTGCAGTCAGTGTATTCTACAGCTCCAGCCGACTGGACTATCATTGCTCATGAATCTTGGAAACATGATGACCTTGGGGCTATGGGAAGGGGTGGTGATTAGGTGGGGAGTGGAGCAGGGTTTCTTGGGTTTTGTGTTGGCTGACAAGCAAAGACTTACATTCGTCATCTCTGTGAAGATGAGGTGGCTATGGGAAGGGAAGGGGTAGAGTAACACCAAAAATGAAAAAATAAATATTTTATCGCAGTTGAATATCTTGTGTCATAAAGATTGATGTAAAGACAAAGTCCACTTTGGCATAATACAATCCTTGTAGAGATTATCTTTGATAGAGGACACAAAGTCAGGGTCCAATTTGGCATTATACAATCATTGTAGAAATTATCTTTGATAGAGGATACAAAGACAGGGTTCAGTTTGGCATTATACAATCATTATAGAAATTATCCTTGATAGAGGATACAAAGTCAGGGTCCAGTTTTGCATTATACAATCATTGAAGAAATTATTATTGATAGTTGACACTAATCCAGAGTACAGTTCAGGAGTATATTACCAAGAAAAGTGAAAATTAATTGAATGCCTTTCCAGACACCAAGACAAAATCGATTTTAGCGTTAAACGAACATAGGAAATTGAATTTCCATTTTTCACCCCTCTGAATTTTTCTGAAGAAAAAAAAAGTACTTTCCCTCACACACAAAAAGCTTTCATATTTTCAAAGAAGCACATTTAATTTTAAATATATTTTTGAGGTTCAAATATTTCTTTTAATTAGTTGTAAAAAGAAGAACGTATATAAATATCTTCAAGGGTTTGAAATACTAACATTTCCATAAATTATTTACTTAAATTCCTATGTGAGAAGTCTCCATACAGAAAATCAAAGAAAAAAAAAGTAAAGAAAATAACGAAAGTTTAAAATAAAAATACAATAAAAGTTTTAAAAAACAATAGATAAAAATAAAACTCGGAAAGTTAAAATAAAAAACTTCCAAAATTACAGTAAATATTCTTACAATTTAATTTCAAAGGAAAAACAAGAAAAATGTCCCTTTTGAAATAAAGTCCGCTAAAAACCAAGTTTTAGTCTAAAATAAAAATTGTTTGTCAAATTAACAAGGTTTTTCTGTTTAATGAATATAAAAGTGTTTTTCTCGTTAGGGTTAAGATTTATTTTGGATTTATTTCATAAAATCATTGTTCATAATAAAATAGTTTTAAAAAGACTTTAGGGAAATTTAATCGTCTAACACTAACCTAAGATTCCGATGGGGGACTTTGTTTATATCACAACCACCAATTAACACAGATAGTAGCGAAAATAAAATATCAATTAAATGTTGAAATGAACTTAATTTCACAAAATAATTCAATCAGTTATCAAAAATTCCGGATATTTTTTATATTCATGAAGGATAAAGTATTGTCATTAATTGAAAAATATTTTACCCCTTTGCCAGAAAAAAACTAAATTTTCATGCGAATTACGTACATCTTATTAGTAAAAAGAAAAAAGTTATACTTACTTTTGTTAGATTATATGGGGGATGGCTCGGATTAATAAAGAAAATGAGGATTTGGGTTAAACCGTATTTTGTTGATGGGAAGCAATTAGAGGAATTTCTTAAAATCAGGGGCAGATAATCGGGTTAATACTGGGCTTAAAGGGGCTTAACTCAGTGTCAAAAAAGTTCCATGTAACATTTTTCAAAATCTACAACCTTGAATATTTCATCCGGTTTTTCTTTAACAACGATACTGACTTTGTTAATTTCTTTCAAGTGTGTCTCTGTGCTAATTTCTTTCAAGTATGTCTGTGTGTTTAAAAATAAACTCCCCTCCAATGACATCAAGCAGCCCAAATATCAATTAAATAATCTACCATTTAGTCGTCACTTTTTAAAGTTTTTTTTTTTGTAACAAAAAGAGGGTGACAGAACCACACACTTTATACGTCTCGCCTTCTATAAATCTCGCATTACTTGACACACATTTGCCAAATTAGAAGTTAAAGAAATATAACTGTAATATAAGTGAGTTTGGGAGTAATTAACCTTGAAAGTGATAGTTATTTGTCGCTGCCTCCCACCAGACAGGACTTGACACAAGGTCAAAAGCTCGAAGGCCGATTAAACTGGGGATAAAGGGGAGGGGAAGTTGGGGGCCTTTCGGCCTCGAATCTGCCATTGATTTCGATCACCATTGATTTCGATCACTGGCACGAATGCCAGACGGCTCAGCCAAAAGGCCGGGGAAGCGATAGTAGGAACTACTCATTAATCTTACAATGGACAGTAGTTTGCAAGTTTTTATTTCTTGAATATATAGGAGTCCGTACATATCTGGTTAAGTAAAATATATGTGGAAGTAGAATAAACGTTTAAGCGCATACAGTGATATTCATTTTAAAATAATGGAGACTGTATTTTGAAATACTATTATTAACAGTTGTCTTTAATTTTTTTATTTATTGCGGACTTTTTGGTAGTTTTTGTGTACCAAGATGAGGACAAAAAGTCTGTAATAAATAAAAAAATTAATTCTCTGATTAAGAAGCCTCATCTCAAAATGATTCCAATTAAAGACAATTAAAAATTCTGTACGGACCTGACTATGGAAGATCAGATAAGGAGAACAAATAATAGGATTCATAAGACCAAAAAATCCATCCTTCGGGGCCCGTGGCGCAGCGGATAGAGGCACTGAGTCGCTACGGTTCCAGGTCAGCATTGTCAGAAGATAGCGGTTTCAAATCCTACCCAGAGGTTTACTTGGTCAAAAAACGTGGTGCGATAGAGAACAACTATGGAAGGCAGTAATTACTGAGGATAGGTTACAAGACCCAGCATTCCTATCCGAGGTCGCGGTAAATCACCTGAAGAAGGCCAGAGGTGAAATTTGGCCGAAACGTAGTGAAAGAAGAAACAATACAAAAACTACCAAGATGAGGACAAAAAGTCTGCAATAAAAAAAAAAAAATTAATTCTCATATTATTAACAGATTATAAAAATTTATTTCAAAGAAAAAAATCAAAACGATCACGCACGGCATTTGATTTGACCAGAGTGGAAAAGGGAGAAGTAATCCTTGACAATACGGCACCAAAAAGCTTCTTCACTCTTTTTTCAAGAACTGTAGCAGAAGACATTTCGTATTTTTGTTTGGCGCGTAATTTAATTCGACCGTTAGGGTCGACGCATAATTTCACCCAATCAGGATGGCTTATTCTATTCAACCCGATCACCTTTCTGGGCAGCACAAATTGGGAAAACCGTTAAACACCCTCTTTGGCTGAGCAACTTCGTTCAGTGCGGACGTCTCACGGTCTGCTCTTCAATAGCAGCAGCAGCATCACACCACCATGAGGGGAAACTATCTAATTTATGGACCCCTAGCGTCTATTTCCCTTAGACCAAGGGTTCCTAGTTGAATATGGATTAGATACATTCAATACACCTCACACAGGAACAACTTTACGTCACCCCCAAAATTGGCTATGTCGATGCGATGCCTAAACCCGTTCCCGACACCTAGCTCTCATTTCACCTCTGGGCAACATTAATGGAGACACGCACGCCTCTCTCCAAAACCACCAGACACACGAAACTCACGGTGACTCCAAAGTTTATTTCCTTCAACGGCAAACATAACTTTCGCTACATACTGCGAACATACACCCCTCGTACGTCCAACGATAGGCGCTGCCTTCTCAACTTTCTCATAACTCCATTTCGTCTCTTTACTCACAACCTTTCCTACCAGGCTTGCAGCACAAACACAAACTAATATTCCATGCGGCAAATAAAAACTATTCCTAAAAACATTTCGACTTCGACATCTCGGAACTTCTCACCTTTATATAACTAACAACAATTAGCGAGAGAATTACACACTTAGCGAGGAAACAACTCAACGTAAACACACACACATACGTTACAACCATTCCTTGCATGTAACAACACTTCTCCTCACCCAAACAATAACAAATATTCTTGCTGCTAAAACAGATTATTAAATTCATTTCTAAGAAAAAAAATCAAAACGATCACGTGCGGCACTTGATTTGACCAGAGTGGAAAAGGGACTAGTAATCCCAGACAATACGGCACCAAGAAGCTTCCTCACTGTTTTTTTTTTTTTTCAAGAACTACTATAAAATCAAAGAAAACAGTTTCGAGCTGACAAAGAAAAGCAACAAAAGGTACCCCCCAAAACAATTACCGACGCCAACTACGTCGATGACATTGCAATTTTGCCAAATGCACCCGCCCAAGCCAAAACCCTACTGCATAGTCTGGAACGAGCTGCCGCAGGCATTGGCCTCCATGTCAATGCACACAAAACGGAATATATGTGCTTTAATCAAACGGGTGATATCTCCACACTAAACAGTAGCTCTCTGAAACTCGTAGAAAATTTCACCTACAGAGGAAGCAGTGTCGCATCGACCGAGACAGACATCGACACGTGACTAACAAAGGTATGGACAGCTACCGATAGACTATCGATAGGCTATCAGACCTAACCGATAAAATGAAACGCAGTTTCTTCCAAGCAGCGATAGTGTCGATACTACTATATGGATGCACTACATGGACGCGAACTAAACGGATGAAGAAAAAGATTGACGGCATCTATACAAGAATGCTGCGAGCAATATTGAACAAGTCCTGGAGGCAGCACCCCACAAAGCAGCAACTGGACGGCCACCTACCATCCATCACGAAAACTATTCAAGTTAGACGAACCAGACATGCAGGACACTGCTGGAGAAGTAGGGAAGAGCTCATAAGTGATGTACTCCTATGGACCCCCTCACATGGCCAAGCAAAAGCAGGGCAGCCAGCTCGAACCTGTATACAGCAGCTCTGTGAGGATACGGAGTGTAGCCCTAAGGAGCTACCAGAAGAGATGAACGATAGGAAGGGGTGGCGTGCGAGTATTTTTACTGATAAGTATTTTTACTGATAAGTATTTTTACAGGCAAGAAGCTTGCCAAGAAATAAAATCAAAAGCAAATGAAAGTACGAATTCGGGGACCAAACTGAAAAGTAGGAAAAAAAAATAGCCAGCAGATGGGTTTCGTCACTCGCTTCTTGAACAGCCGATAAGCATTTTTACAGGCAAAAAGTTTCCCGAGAAATAAAAGTAAAATTAAAAGAAAGTCGACTACAGAAATTCTTTCAAGTTAAACACTTGAAAGAATTTTAGTCGTCGACTTTCGTTTGATTTTACTGAAAGAAAATTCAACCCAAGAATTCTGCTGAAAAAAACTTTATAGAAACTCGAAATTAAATGAAAACTGAAACGTTGTTTCCCGGATGCTCTGTCGGGTAAGTTCCTGCAAATTAAACTAAAATTTGCAACACTTTATCTTTTCTTTCCTTTTCTTTCTTGTTTCTTTTGTATAAAATTCTTTTTTAAAAACTTTATTGTCTGTCTTATCTTTTCGAATCTGTGTCCGAACGAGAAACCTGTGGGACTTACCGTTTGAACTTATCGTTTAATATTACACACTAAAGCCCCCTAAAAACATTACCCAGTTAAATACTAAACATGGCTTTAGTGTCATTCTCTTCATATTAAATTTTGCTCTTAATTTTTTAGCATAGCATATTTTGTTCTCTTCAAATTCTTTTAAGATGTTTGCAGGTGCGTGTGTGTATGTCTAAATGAAAAAAACATTACTCGAAATATTACAATTTCCTCGTCAAAGAAAATTCTATAACAAACGGATCAATTATGGCGCAACTCTAAACAGGAAAAAAAAGTCACCTACGCACGTATTGCAGAAAATTCAAGAATTTGGGAAAAACTTGAAAAATTAAAAGATTCGACCTCATTTTTTGACCAATACGCGATCACTATCATCGTTTGGGATTTACGGAGCTGATGCGCATGTGTATGATCCCCCTCTCCAAATACTATAAAGTCAAAACATCTTCGAAGGCGCCTAAGGACATTTCACTTGTCACAAGACAAAACAGATACCACTGAGTTTCATCGTAGCTGAAGCTTGCTTAACCGCCGGACAACCCGTATCAAGATACGACCGTCAACTTAGCCGATAAACTTAACGTGTTGACTAAAGGCTCACTGTTGCATATCCAGATATGAATACGTGAAATAGAATGTTCATAACTCATATATAGATAACATAGGAATCCCGAAACACAAAAAATACTTACGACTTCTCAGTTCAGGTACGAAACTTTTTATTACCTTTGAGTTAAAAGGCTTTTCGACATGACGAAGAGAGATACACAATCTTTCTATGCTGATTTTCCATCTGCCCCAAACCACGTGCGGCACCGAAAGTCAACCGTCTTCTTCGGACGCTAAAACTCCACTCTTCCGTTCGGAGGCAGGAACTCAACTAACTGACTTTTCTCAAATCCCCCAAATCCTCCGCGCACGCTTCCGATGCATGACGTCACTCACATCCCCCGGTTATATATCCTATCTGGGATTTTTATTTTGACATCCTTGAATGACACATCATCCCCGCGTGCGCGTGAACACCTGCGCTCATGTTACACCTAACTAACCCATGCGCCAAGCGAAAGGTTTTCACTCTAACTAAATCGAAAGGCAAAATATGTGAAACGAAGTCCCACGGCTATTATATTACATCACTATTACACTCACGTCGTGTTATCATTTTAAAACATTAGTCCACTACACATCTATCTATCTATCTATCTATCTATCTATCTATCTATCTATCTATCTATCTATCATAATAAATAAATATATATTAGATTCTATATATTTAATACCATGGAAGTTTGTCTGCGAACTTAGGTTTCATGAAGTTTTACAAACAACAATCATCAGACAGATAACGAAAAAAAAAAAAAAAAATGAAGAAATCGAAAAATACAGTCAAAAACCGTTAGAATTGTGTACAAATTGTAGCAGAAAGAATTTCAAATTATTATTAATGCGGGAATTGCTTTGGCTGTTGGAGTTCGAAATTATACATTTCATCCAATGAGAATGGCCGATGCTATTCTGCCCGAGCACACCTCCCCGCGCAACATAAAAAGCAGCGCTAACCATGCTCGACCTCTCTTTTCTTTTCCTCCTTGCTAGCAGCAAGGTTAGACCAGCCGACATGAGAGAGAACATTCTCTCTCTATCCCTGGACGATTCCAACAGCAGACAGGGACTTTTCATCTCGAGCAAATTTCAACATTTGTTCCGCTGTTTCTTTTAGGAGGCTATTCCTTATCAATTATTTCTCTCTCCAAAATCAAATGGACCCGAAGCTTCTGGCTAAGTACTAAATTCCCGCACAGCTAATTACAACAGTCTCTCTTCCCCCAACACAAAAAAACTTATTATTAGTTATAATGTGTTGATGATACATCGCATATATATTTATAGATATGTATGTATGAATGCCCTCACGCCCGAAAACATAGAGGTTGATTTTATTCATAGTTGAATTATTTTGAATTATTTACCAATGTTAAATATTTCAGTTTTTCCATTAAACCATCACCAGGACAATTAAATATGTGATGTAACTTCTGAATTTCATTTACTTTTATTTTCCATTTTTCAAAATGAAATGAAGAAATAAAGAAGATTTTATATTCTATTTCTGAGTCTTTATGAAATAGTATTGTTGTTAGAAATAATGTTAGATTCAACACTCTTCCGGTGTTTATATATTTCACTAATTTCATTAAACATAATTGACATTTTATGTCTACATATTTTCTTCTGGATACGTTCGAATTCCCGTATTACTTCTATCGTATTCGGGGGGGGGATTGATTTATGTATTGTCCATAGTTGTATGTATCCCTAGTACTTTCTGCCCGACTTTGGGCCATCATCAGGGGAGGATCTATTATCAGTTTGGCACGGGATATTAGATTATGAATAATTGCTTTTTTATATCTGAAGGGGCATTCACTTTTAAAGTTGAGGGTACAGAAGTTATTACTAGAGGGTTTTTTGTAAGTAGAGGTACTGAAGTTATTATTGCTGTTAGTATCAATGAGAACATCTAAAAAGGAAATTTTATTGTTTTTGTTTAGTTCATGAGTAAAGGTAAGAACTGAATTGAAGGTATATTGGAGGCTTTTTTGTGCTATTAAAAGGTCTATTTTCGATCTCGGACATGTAGAAATTACTGAAAATCGGACCCAGGACAGACCCCATAGATACGCCATCTGTCTGAACGTAAATATTACCAAGATGGTCATGAAATGGAACTTCAATAGTGTATGTTAGGAGTGGTTTTCGAAGTATATTAGGGTTGATTTTAAGAGGAGGAAGAGATGTGTTATTATAAATATTATTTATGATAATATCAATTGTTTCATTAACAGGTACATTAGTGAATAAATTTTCTACATCGAGTCAAGCTAATATACCATTATTGGGTTTAATTGTATGAAGAACTTGAATTAATTCATGTGTAGATTTTATGTTGTATTTGCTAGGCAAGTATGGTGAAATAAGCTGTTTTATTGTTTTTGTGAGTTGATGAATTGGTGTAGGTATTTGTGATATATTGTGATATATACTTGGTATAGTAGCCATTGAAAAGGGAGACTTTGGATCACCCTCAACTAAGTTTGCTAACTTTCCTTACTTACTTTCCTAGAAATATAATGTTATATTTTCCCTAATAGAGAGATTATTGTCTACAGGTTTTCCATTTTCACTCTTTTTCCACATTTTGTCTCAGTAATAAATGTAATTTTCTTTTTCTTGTCATTTTCAAGATCAAGGCATTTTAATCCCCTTTTCCACATTTTCTTTTAGTAATAATATAAACCTCTAACTTTAGCTCTTCTGTCTGTTTCCATTTAGGGAAGTAATACATATTAAAAAAAAAACAAGAATAGATATCGATATAGTCCAGGATAGACAACCCTCACTTGATCTGTAAGTATATTTATACATATGTATATGGCAGTTGTTTTGAGTACTTCAATGGACAAAGTTTTACTAGTATTTGACACTTATAAGAAATGTTATCACAAACACCAAAGTTCCTAATACATTTTCATGTACCCTACACCTACGGAGGTTATTTTTTAGATTAATTAATTCTGTAGACTGTCTTAAGAGGAGTTTCTAACTGTTGAGCTGATGGATTGTATTTGTAAGCGTCAGTCACTGGCAAAATGATTTATTTCATAATTACTCATAATCAAAGGCATACACCCTGTTTGTGGTCACACATGCAGTAGACCATCAGACATGCCACCCCTTACTGCAGTTGCTGCCACTCGCAATCCATTAACCAGCCGAAAGGAAGCCGTAGTCTTTCTAGTCATTGCTTCTTAGACATTACTTTACCCATAGCAGACAACGCCTTAGTCCTTCCTGAATTGACAGAGTTCATTCGCTGAGATACCCAAGGTCAAGCAGCAGTGTTCAAGACTTGTTCCATTTTTTTTTATTTTTCATCAGCTCTTTTCAGATCAAGCAACATAAATCAGGACCAGAGCTTTTCAGAGCTATTCTAAAAGTCACTTGAAGACTACCTCTGTTCCTCTTACTTACCACCTTATTCAGGGTAGGAAGACTCACCAGCACCACTGGACATGATGGTGCAGTAGACCAATTCCTGCATCTCAGCTCACTGACATAGCCTGACCTGCTGCAAAGCAATTCCTGCATTTAATCCTACTGATGTCTCCAGACCTGCAACTGCTCAGTTCCTGTATCTCAGTATGCTGACGTCTCCAGACCTGCAGCTTGTTGATCCTTGCATCTCAGCTCGAAGTTATATCCACATGCAGTTATATGCACTCCGGATCAGAACAGATACGCCTGGCATCTCAGGCTATACCTCAGTCCACAAAGAGACTGACCAATACTTCTCATAAGATTTGCCAAATAAAAGCTTATCTCTACAAATTTACCCTTTTTGTCATCTTTGCCGAGTGGTTAATCCCATTAATTAAAAAACACTTTCTTGGGTCATCATGTGTAAAAAACCCAAAAGAATAATGGTGAATGGTAGATTTTTGTGAAGCTGACAATGATAAAAATTAGTAGACCACTTTTCCACTTATTTTTATCATATATAAATTTCATCATATATATATATATATATATATATATATATATATATATATATATTTTTTTTTTTTTCTTCAGTCCAGTCAAACCAGAGTCGGTAATAATTCTATCAGGACAGTTAAATTATTCACACTTTAAACATTTAAATCTTCCTGTTTAAGAGCTCAATGCAACTGACATCACAGAGCAACAATTCCTTTAGGAAAAACAAAATTTGGTCACTTTTGGATTATAAATTTATTTCCATTCTGCGCATTGATGTGAATCAATAACTCCAAATTTAACAGGACATCTTCAGATCTAATTGATATAATTATATCCATTGGATCTAAATTTAACAGGACTCCTTCAGATCCAATGGATATGATTATATCCATTGGATCTGAAGAAGTCCTGTTAAATTTGGAGTAATTGATTCATATCAATACCCCTAGCAGGATGGAAATAAATTTAAAATCCTAAACACACACACACACACACACTTTAATTATCCTTCCTTTTTATTTTAAAAAATAGCTATGTAAAAATGTCTTTTAAATATTAGAAAATCCAAAAATGTATAAATTATACGTTGTTGTATGCTCATAATCATAACAACACAACGAAGAAGAAAGACGAGCGAAAACTTCTTAAACAAAATATTTACCTCTCACTTTATTGCAAGGGTTCGAAAGGGTTGTTCAAGGTTTGCGTGTGAGAGGGAGCTGGAGATCGAACATAACTGCAATATTTTGACCCCAAAACTTATGGCCGTCAGCGTTGCGTCTTTCTCGTTCTTTAGGGCTGCTCAACCGGAGGCCCTGGGCCCACTCTGCTGGGTGATGGCTTTCTTTACTGCAACTTATCACCATCTTCTCTGGAACCCAACTCATCAGGGCTTCCCTAGGGCCCCCTCGGCCGGGTGTGGCTTTCCCTACCACAACTTATCTATAACTCCTACTCCAACTCTACTGGAACTCGAACTCAACTGCCCGTAACTCAACTGGCAACTCCACTCGGACTCGAACTCAACTGAGTTATATAATGGTTCAACGCCCACTCGATCTTTGAAATCGCATGTTTGATCGTCATCAAGCGGAAATAACTGTCATGCAGTTCACAGGTCACTCTCTTCCAGTGCATCAGTCTATGAGTGTACCATGGGAATTTTTTTAGCTCGTCCCATTTCATCAGCCAATTTCTGCCCACGCGATTTCCTCTCCGAACTGCCATTTGAATGTGTCACTTCCTTCCGGTGCATCACCTTGAATGGCATTTTGGGCCGGGTCAAAAGTCAAAATATTACATACGTAACATATCACTGTTATCTCTGAAATTAGTTGTAAAATGTTAAAAGAAAAAATCTCAAAGCAACAAGTATGAAGTGTAATATGAGGCTAGATAAATAAAAATTTTGCTTGGTAAGAAGATTCTTGTTTAAAATAGAACACTGGAAATATGGCTGCAGTGATATTCGATTAATTCTCGAGAAATATATTATTTCCATTCACAATTAAAATAAAAATAAGTTTTAGTCATTGTTTTTTTTAATGAACTTCTATAATTAAACAGCGTAAGGCAGCCATACTTACTCACCACCATCACCCAGACACACCACCCATTCAACCATGATGACTTCCGAGGGAGGAAGCGATGTTTTTTGAAGACATGAATTTATTAGGTCACCAGTAACCCTATACTTAATTTACTATTAATATTTAAAAAAAATTTAACCCTTTTTTGTCTGTAGAAATTGTTGCTAAATGAGAAAACGATGGGAATTATCTCCCTTGTTTAGCACTCATTTAAACATCTTTCTGTATTAATTGAAAATAATTATAATAGTTTCTAATTTAAATCCTTCCAAAAAACATTTCTTTTATTTCAAATATTACATTTTATCCTTTTCTCTAACTTTTGTATCTCTCTAAGGAAAAGAAATCAGACGAAAGAAAAGAGAAAAAAGTAAGTATAACAAACTCTTATAAAATTTACAAATAAAAAATACGTAATTGGCAGGAAAATTTTTTTTTCTCAAACGAAGAATTTGAATATTATTAATCTGTAACAATACTTTAACTTGAATAGATATAAAAATATCAGGAATGTTTTGAAAATTGATTGAGTTGATTTTTGAAATTTATTTTCTTTCAATATTTTATTGATATTTTATTTTCGCTACGATCAGTGTTAATCGTTGGGATGATATAAACAAAAAAACCCTTTTAAATCTTAGGTCAGTGTTAGACGATTAAATTTCCCTCAAATCTTTTTAAAACTATTTTATTATAAACAATGATTTTATTAAATAAATAGAAAAAGACCATTAAACCCAACAAGAAAACTCTTACATATTCATTAAACGGAAAAAATTAGTTAATTCGACAAAGAGTTTTTTGTTTGACTTTCACTTGTTTATTGTAGGACTTTATTTTAAAAAGGAGATTCTTCAAGTTTTTTTCTTTCAATTGAATATGTGAAATTGTTTGCTGTAATTTTAAAAGATTAAAAAACAAAACAAAAAGATAGAAAATAATTTTCTTTGTCGACATCTATCGATTACATTAAAATTTAAGTAAATCGTTAAAAGAAATGTTAGTAACATTTCAAATCATTGAAATATATTTATGTATGTAAACATTTTATCTTTAGATATTCGTCTGTAAGCTGAAAATTGAGGGTTCAATTTACAATGCTTGTATAATGCTAAACTGAGGTTTGTCGTCATGATACCTTATTTAATTTCATTTTACTAGATAACTCTCTGAACGAAATGCTGAACTAGACCCTGATTTTTGTCCACAGTTTTTAAGCTAAAATAATTTGGATCTTTTAGAGAAGAGGCCCCACAAAAAAAAAAAAAAAATAGCCCCACCCCCAAATCGGATAAAATAGGGGTTTTAGTATATAAAAATAAACACAAAACAAAACAAAAAAAAAAACAAAAAAACAGGTGGCCTCATTGGGCGGGGGTGGTCTTACTACTCTGCAAATGTGGAGTCGGCGTATTCTACAACTCTAGCTGACGGGTCGGTTAAAAATTTGTCCGTAATTGGGGGTTCAATTTACAATGTGTGTATAATGCTAAACTGAAGTTTGTCGTCATGATACAAGATAGCTTATTTAATTTCATTTTACAAGACTGAAGGTAATGTAGAACTAGACCCTGATTTTTTTAGCCAAGATAATTTGGACCTTTTGGAAAAGAGTCCCAAACAAAAAAAAAAAAAGAGCGCCACCAAAAAAATCAGACAAAATGGGTTTTTTTGTAAAAAAAAAACAAAAGAAAAACTGTTTTGTTGCTGAAGAGAATGAAATTCAGTCATATGATCGAGTATTTCAATAAAAAGATAGTTTTTGGCAATGTGTTCTTTAGTGGCATTTATTCTGCATTTTGTACTGAGAGATTCAATGGTTTAAATATGGGCCCTACACTCCTGTTCGACAAAATTGGTCATATTGTTAACAGTTAGGTGAGTGTAAACCTAACCTAAGAAATCGATGATCATATTTACCCAACCCATCCGCTCGAGCAGGATATGACATAAGGTCAATTTTTTTAAGCGGAGTTTAACGAATTTTCCTTCTCCTAGACTACTTGCCTCACCAAGGCTGAAGAACCTAGTCTGTCCTACTATTTACCCATAGCTGGAGGGAGAATAATTGGATTCATACCTTTCCCAAGGGTATTAGTGCTATGTGAAATGCAATCAGTCCAGGATTTGAACTCGCGTCGCCGTGTCCAATTCCTGCAACAATAACCATTACACCACAGGCACCACCTAAGAAATCGATGATGCATGGCTCGACTTGCCTTACAGAAAATAAATACATTTTAATCTATCCGAAGAGGTTGAGAGCTGCATTTCATGACCGGTTACGACAAAGGCATTGATTGTGAATAATTCCATGGGTTTGTAAAAAGCGACATGAAAGTGTTAGGAGATTCATCCCAAACAAGAACGTTTGAAAGAAATCTAATGAAGAGTGAAAATGTGGTTGACCCAATTACCAATTGGTGTGGCTGTTTTTTTAAATTTATTTTGGTAAGGCTATTCTATAAGTAAGTAAAAGTTGGCGACCGTAGTCGGGGTCAACCAGAAGGCTCCATTTTCAATATTTTCTTCACTGAAGTGTAGAAGAGGCTGCTACTCCTTTCCCTGAATTGCTCAACTTTACTCTTGATACATACCCAATATTGCTGTGTGTTAAGCAAGTAGGTATCAAGTACCATTTTTAAAGTCTTTGGTATGACGCGACTTGGGATTGAACCCAGATCCCCTTGACTGTTTGGCAAAAACTCTACCCATGAGGTCAATGAGCCAATATTCTATTCCATAAAAGATCCGATAATTTTATGCATTTAAGTTCTAAATTTTCTTGATTTAATTTAACTATGTAATTCTTTTTTAAAATAATTAATAATTTTGAAAAGTAACTTTTTTCTCATTTTCATAATGAAGGATTTTTTAAAAATCTTTTTCTGACATTTTTGTAAAAAGAATTTATTTTCAGTTCAGACATAGTTGTGCCAAGATGTACGTAAAATTTGGGCCCTGTTCAGTACTATATTTATCTAATAAAAAGGAATATAAATTGAACATCAAGCAAAGGTCCTGTTTGGTATGATGTTTTACTTTCATTCCTATCTGCATTAATCGTTGGGGGTAACATAAAGAAAGTCCCCTATGGAAATTTTAATGGTAGAGAATTAAATTTCCGTCAGATGTTTTTAAAACTATTCTGTTATAAACAAAATTAAAAATTCAAAATATTTATGTATGTAAAAGTCCTTTTACAAGTTACTTTCTTTTTATGTGTTTTTATTTTTTAAAACCAATAGTAAAATGTCTTAGAAGATATTTGAAATACTGTATTAAATTTTTGTATTTTTCCTTCTTTCTGGGCTGAAAATTTTATTTCCCAATTACTTCTGCCTTTTTTTAAAAAGTAATTTGAGATTTCTGCTCTCAGTCAGTCAGGTACAAGCGGTGTCCTGGATTTCCTGTCTTCTTTCTCTTCTTTGCTTTCTCTTTCTGAACTCTTTGATCAGTTTCCAACATACTTACTCAAACTCCCCCCAAAAAAGAAGATTCTCAACTGGACTCCGTCTATTGACACAGCTTTTCAACATCTGTGCACCCAAATCAAAAACCGTCCGAGCAACATGGTCAGGACAAGTATATAACATCCGGGCACCTGAATTAAAAGTTGTGTCAGTGCCATGCTCAATTTGCGTTTTTCGCATTCAGAAGGATGTGAGTTCAATTCTGGCAGGCAAGACAAAGTCTACTCCTCTTTCTTAGAGAATATGGTTGTAGCAGAACGATTTTCAAATTATTGTCTGGCACAGGAATATTTTGACTGTTTTGGTCCCAAACTCATATTTTCGATCAAAGAGAATATTTCATGCCAGCCTGCCCGGGTCACTTCTCTGGGCAACTATAAAAAGGCGGGGTAACATTCTTTAACCCTCTTCCACGCAGGCCTTTTGAGCAGGACAGACCTGTCCTGTCTTCCTCCTTTCGCTTCCCCTTTTTGCTAGCAGCAAGGACAGACCAGTTGACATGAGGAAGAACATTTGCTCTCTCTCTATCCCGGGATGATTCCAACAGCAAACAGAGTGACTTTTCATCTTGAGAGAGCATATTCAATATTTGTTCCTCTAGGAGACCATTTTTTCCTTTAGGAGACCATTCCTTATCAATTATTTCTCCTTCCTAAATCAAATGGACCTCGAAGCTTCTGGTTGGGTACTGAATTCCTGCACGGCTATTTACAACTGTCTTTCTTCTATTATTACACACAGCACAAAGGAAAACTTCCTCTCAAGCTCCCTTTGAAAACTATCAATAATTTCATCAACGCCTTCATTATTTATTTTCTTTCTTTTAATTGGCCTAATGGGTCCAGTGTTCGCCAATGGTCCGAGAGTCCTGGGATCAATCCTAGGTCGCGTCATTCCAAAGACTTTAAAAATGGTACTTGATACCTCCTTGTTTAACACTCAGCATTCTAAGGTACATATCAAGGGTAAAGTGGAGCAATCCAGGGAAAGGAGTAGCACCCTACCATAAATATCAGTGTTGTAGCTATTGAAAACGGAGCCTTCGGGCCACCCTCGACTAAATGGAGATAACTTTACTTTATTTACTCTTTCAAGAGGCAACAGAACTCGACAACCTCAACTGCCATTTTTGTATAAATGGTAACATCATATGCCCTCATGTTATATGGTAATTCCTGTTCGTTGCCGCCATCTGACTCCTCAATCACAGTAAAAGGAAAATATCCCTTTTTGGCTGCCAAGGAGGGTACAATGAAAATATTATGGGTGACATGATTTATACTCGAAAAAAATTACTTCTAAACATTTTTTTATAATTTTAGTATCATCATCATCATTTCTTGCTGCTAGCATCTTGCCATTTGACCTCATCATCCATCTCTTTCTTCTTGGAAAAAAATACTTATAAATATTTTTTTATAATTTTAGCATAAATATATGTAAATTTTGATTTATATGTTTTATTCCGAAAAATGTGCCAGTTTGTCTATTTTCACTTAAAAAAAAAAAGTTACCTTCAAAAATTGAAGGAGGTGCCCGTGGTGTAGTCGTTATTGCCGTAGGAAATGAACACAGCGATACGAGTTCAAATCCTGGACGATACTGATTGCATTTCACATAGCACTAATACCCTTGGGAAAGGTATGAATCCAATTATCCTCCCTCCAGTTATGGGTAAATAGTAGGACAGACTAGGTTCTTCAGCCTTGGTTAGGCAACTAGTCTAGGAGAAGGAAAAACTCTGAATTCAAACCTGTTAAACTCCGCTTAAAAATTGACCTTGTGTCATATCCTGCCCCAGCGGAGGGGTTGGTAAATAGTACCTTCAAAAATTGGTGTGATAATTTTGTAAGATTAAAATTCAGACATTATGGGAAGGACTAGTAGCAATGATTGGCTTGAAAAATGAGCGATTTCATGACGATATAATCAAAGTTCAAGCAATACGTAATATTGACTTATATACAAATATACAAGGTGGATACAATAAGTTTCCAGACTTTTTTCGTATGGGCACTTTTATTGATAGTACAGGCATGAAACTCTAGTCCCCTTAGAAGTAATCTCCTCTGGCTGCAATGCACTTGTTGTACTGTTCCAACAACTTCTGGAAGTCCTCTTGTGTCAGCGTGTCAATGCCTCTGAGCTTAGGGAATAACCAAAAGTCACAGGGAGCAAGGCTTGGACTATAGGGAGGGTGAGGAACTGTCTTGATGCCCATCTTGGTCAAATAGTCTGTGACAAGGATGGAGTTGTAGACTAGTGCATTGTCCTGGTAGAAATGCCACTGACCCGATTTGAAGAGTGCTGACCTCATCCAACGGAATCTCTTCCTGAACTCCCTTAAAACCTCAACATAGTAACCCTAACCTTTGGCCAATCAACTCTGGTAATCTGACTCATGGCGCCTCTGGTGGTGTAATAGTTAGCAATCTCGACTAGCAAACCTACACGAGTGAGTTCGAGTCTCATTGGGTGCCCCTTTCATATGGCCTTGTTCTAAATCTAAGTAAAATGCTTAGTAAATTACAACTCTGGTAATCTGACTCCTCCCACACCTCTCATCATCCCTCACAGACTCCCTGTCTTCCTTGAATCTCTTATGCCACTCAAAAACTGATGCTCGATTCAGGCAAGATGGTCCAAAAGCAGTCTGAAGCATTCCATACGTTTCTGTGGTATTTTTTCCAAGTTTAAAACACAATTTTATTGCATATCGTTCTTCTAAAGTGTCTGATTGCACTTTTGAAATTCACCAGCTGTGACGATCGGGCTTTAGTAGGGTGTATTCCAATTGCTGCTGTAGCTGTTCCTTTGAAGGTGAAACCAGGAAAATTTGTCAGTCATCTCATAAGATGTATAGCAATAACATACTGAATTTTCAAGTGTCTACAACAATTTCAAATGCCCATACAAAAAATGTTTGGAAACTTATCATATGCACCTTGTATAAGGTAATGAATATGATCTGATAAATAGCACTTTGTTGTAATAGAAAAAGACAACTTGCGTCAAATGTTAGAACATCTGTTGCTCTTGTAGTAATTAGGGGTCAGAAAGCGTAATCCAGGACTTTCTCTTCCAAGGGACACTTTTCGTGTATCACCGTCTAGCGCAAATTCTATCTTCAGTTACCATAAACGGTCTCACCACAAACGTCTCTAGCTTAGAGAAGTGCCCTCCTGAAATGTCTCTTCCAATCACCTTGATATAAAGTATCTCACCAACTGCAACACTTGAGTTCACTATGAACACTCATCCTGTCTCTGTCGCCCTGTCTCTATCGCCCAGGCTCTTTTTATAGGCTTAGGGCTTTGCATGCCTCCTTGTCAAGTCTCGTCAGTATCCGAGATCATGAGTTTTTAAAACACAACATTGGAGTGGCCATTTTCGCCTTTGCATCCCAGGCATACACAAGCATGTTTTTCCAGGGGTAAGTCCATTTCTTTTCTACAGCTCTTTTCTCTTCATTTAGTTTCCGATGCCTTCCATGTAGGTGGAAATGGATGATGGATACAACTTGTTGGGGTAGCCTCTTTGTTACCATAGAAACCAACTTTTCACATATGTTTAAAACATTGAAACTTAGATAATTGTACCCAATGGATGCCTGCTTTTGCTAGTATATACAAAGAATGAATGGAAAGATTAATATAAGTTTATTACCTGTTGTTTTATGTACTTAGCTAATTTTTTGTTTTGTAACATTGTTTTCTGCTTTAAATTATTTGTTGCAATTTCTATATTTCTATTGATATAAGTTATTTAACTGAATTATTCCTTAAGATTATTTTTCAATGTAGTTCTTTAATACTACGATTACAATTATTACTAATATTATTATTAAAAAAGAACATTTTGATGGCTGAAACTTTTCAAAAATAAAGAACATATGAAAATTTTATCTTAAATTTGTTTTTCTTTAATTCTCTTAACAGCAGCAACTTTTTTTGTCATTTTTGTCTCTTGCTAATAAATTCAATGAGATTAAGGAAATGTCTTTTAATTCTGGTGAGTTTTAGATGAAATGAGAAAAATCATTTTATTCATGACTTAACATCAGTTATATATGATACAACTCTGTTATTTGAAAAAGAAAATTATTGTAAGATTAT
The DNA here is from genome assembly GCA_963585895.1 of Sepioteuthis lessoniana. Lineage (NCBI taxonomy): Eukaryota > Metazoa > Mollusca > Cephalopoda > Myopsida > Loliginidae > Sepioteuthis > Sepioteuthis lessoniana. The sequence continues at coordinate 13,489,875 of OY757908.1, read as the reverse complement.
AACAGACAACAAATGTATTTCATTCAATCAGAATAATTAATTAACAGAAAATAATAATGTCCAGGCTTTTATTGAAAGTTTCTCTCTCACTGATGTCTGTCTGACTGATTAATTGTTGTCTAAATACTTTTCCTTTTGACTTATCTCCATCCTTAAAGCTTGGTACTTCTACTTATATTATCTCAAGGCCCATCACTTCCATCCACTGGTGATCAGTGTTCAATCCCAGTGTATCATTATATTCCTATATGACAATTTTGATTGTTGAAACTTTTTAAAAGTAAAGAAAAAATTAACAATTTTCTCTTAAAATTGTTTTTATTTTAATTCTATTAATAACATCAGTAACTTTTCTGTCATTTATTTCTTTTATTCTGTGAATTGAATTACGATGACCAGAAAATCCACTGATCACCTACACACGATAATTGGGGTGTCCTCGTGGTGTAATGGTTAAAGCGATGCACTGCGGAATCGTAGTACGCGAGTTCGTACTCCAGTCGCGCTATTACGTTCACTTTCGAGCAAATACCCTTGGGAAAGGTATGAACCCCCTTATTCTCCCTCCAGCTATGGGTAAATAGTAGGACGGACTAGGTTCTTCAGCTTTGGTGAGGCAACTAGTCTAGGAGAAGGAAAACTCTGAATTCAAACCTGTTAAACTCCACTTAAAAATTGACCTTGTGTCATATCCTGCCCGAGTGGAGGGGTTGGTAAATAGTACCTACACACGATATACGGGAACACTAAACAGCTATTTCAACCTTATATCGCACACAAGTGATACCAAATCAACTTGTGTGCGATATGAACTGGTGGTTCAGTTGTAGAGTTTCAGGACTGCAATCTGTGGTCACTGGTTTGATCTCCAGTGGTGGAGATTATGGTATACACTGCTGATGAGACCTAATAAGGTCGAAACAGCTGTTCAATGTGCCCGTATATCATGCGTAGGTGTTCAGCGGATTTTCTGGTCGCGGTAATTTAATTCACAATATTAATTCCTCTACTTAAAAAATAAAAATATGTACTTCTTTAATTCTGTTTCTCATCTGCTTGGAATAAATTCCATAAGATCAAGAAAAGTACCTTTAATTCTGATTAGTCTTTGGGAAAATTAGAAAAAATATTTTATGACTTTTCATAGATTATATCTGATACATGTTAATTAATTGAATATTATAATATTGAAAATTGAATATCATAATTACATCCGTAACTTTTCTGTCATTATTTCTCTAATTCTGTAGCTGAAATATCTGTTTGGAATCAATTCAATGATATTAATACAACCATTGCCAGCAGTTTCTTTTGCATTTAACAGAATGTAAAAGAAACTGTTGGTGATGGTTAATGAGTGTATATTTGAAGACATTTATCTCTGACATCAACTGCATTGGTCTTGAATTCTTTCATGGTAATCTTCTTTGAATGCAGTTTCTTTTGCATTCAACAGAATGTAAAAGAAACTGTTGGTGATGGTTAATGAGTGTATATTTAAAGACATTTACCTCTGACATCAACTGCATTGCTCTTGAATTCTTTCATGGTGATTTTTATCCATGTAAAAAATTTTCTCTTATTTTTTATCATTAATTATCGTAAATCTTTGGCAAAATTAAAAAGAAGCATTTCGGTTTTTATTAAACAAAAGGAGAACAATTTTTTTATGACTTAGCATGAATTATATGTGATGAATATCTGTTAATTAAAAAGAAATTGATTGTAATATTATAATCACAGATGTAAATTTTCTATCATTATTTATTTAATTTTGTAGCTGAAATATCTGCTTGGAATCAATTAAATAATATTAAGATAAGTAAAAATCCATGTTTGCTGTGGATTGTCAATAGAATGCAAAAAATAAAACATGTTTACAATTATTTTCTTTGGTAAATGTTTGAGCAAAAAGAATTTTCTCATATATTTCTTATTAATAGAGTTTTCTTTTAAATTCTGCAAAATCTTCAGCAAAATAAAAAAAAATTATTTTATTTATGACTTAGCATGAAGTTTATGTGATACATGTTAGTTAATCAAAAAAGAAATTGATTCTAATTTTATTATTCCATATAACTTATGAGACTCCTGTTTTTGTTTTTTTAATATTTTAATTTTTATTCATTTACAGATAACAAGAGTATTGGCGAAGAATAATTTTGTAACTAATTCAGAAACATTCAAAAGAGAAAATGTATTCTTACCAGAACAAATGGAAAAACTCCAGTTAAATACAAAATTTCTCCTGAGTGCAAATCGAAATTTTCACATTATTCAGAATTGAAAATATGGAAACCCACTCTGAAGAGAAAGCATTTTCTTGCAAAGTTTGCCAGTCAGCATTTTCAGGGAGTTCCAATTTGAAAATCCACATAAGAACACACACTGGAGAGAAACCATTTTCTTGTGAAGTCTGTGGATTAGCATTTTCAATGAGTTCCAATTTGAAAAGACACATGCAAACACACACTGGAGAGAAACCATTTTCTTGTGATATTTGTGAATCTAAATTTTCTATGAGATGCCATTTGAACAGCCACATGCGAATTCACACTGGAGAGAAACCATTTTCTTGTGAAGTCTGTGGATCTAAATTTTCTGTGAGTTCCAATTTAAAAAGTCACATGCGAACCCACACAAAAGAGAAACCATTTTCTTGTGAGGTATGTGGATCTACATTTTCAGACAGTTCCTATTTGAAAAGACACATGCGAACACACACTGGAGAGAAACCATTTTCTTGCGATGTTTGTGGATCAGCATTTTCTATGAAATGCCATTTGAATAGCCACAAGAGAACCCACACTGGAGAGAAACCATATTCTTGTGAAGTCTGTGGATCTAAGTTTTCTACAAGTTCTAATTTGAAAAGCCACATGCAAACACATACTGGAGAGAAACCATTTTCTTGTAAAGTATGCGGATCAGCTTTTTCTCGGTGTTCTCATTTAAAAGACCATATGCGAACACACACTGGAGAGAAACCATTTTCATGTGAAGTGTGTGGGTCAGCATTTTCAGAACGTGCCAAATTAAAAAGACACATGCGAACACACACTGGAGAGAAACCTTTTTCTTGTGATGTATGTGGATCAGCATTTTCAGACTGTACCAGTTTGAAAAATCATGTGCGAACCCATACTGGAGAGAAACCATTTTCTTGTGACGTATGTGGATCATCTTTTTCTCTGTATTCTTATTTGAAAGACCATATGCGAACACACACTGGAGAGAAACCCTTTTCTTGTGAAGTATGTGGATCTGCATTTTCTAAGCGCACCACTTTGACTAGACACATGCGGACACACACTGGAGAGAAACCATTTCCTTGTGAAGTATGTGGATCAGCATTTTCAGATGGGTCCAGTTTGAAAGACCACATGCGAACACACACTGGAGAGAAACCATTTTCTTGTGACTTGTGTGGGTCAGCATTTTCAAACCGGTACAGTTTGAAAGTACACATGCAGATACACACTGGTGAGAAACCATATTCTTGTGAAGTATGTCAATCTTCATTTTCAGATGGTGCCAATTTGAAAAGACACATGCGAACACACACTGGAGAGAAACCATTTTCTTGTGAAGTGTGTGGATCAGCATTTTCTCAACATTCTAATTTGAAAAAGCATATGCGAACGCACACTGGAGAGAAACCATTTTCATGTGAAGTATGTGGATCAGCATTTTCAATGCGTGACAATTTGAAAAGACACATGCGAACACACAGGGGAGAGAACCCATTTTCTTTTGAAGTATGTAAATGAACATTTTCAGACCGGTGTACAACAGGTAAATACACACTAGAGAGAAAACATTTGCTTGTTAAGTGTTGAAAATTACATTTTCTTGGTTGTCTACAAAAACCCACTTAAATACATACCTTGTTACTGACCGCAGTTTTTTTGATCAGAAAAGTTTGTTAAATACTTTAAGGTAAACATCCTGATGAGAAAAGATATGTTACTATGAGGAAAATAGCAAGTGTTCTTTAATATAGGAATTTACTAATAAACAGTTTCCATCTTCTGAAACAAATGATCCTTCCTAACATCGGTTCTTTGATCAAATAAATTTCAGTCAATAAAAATATAATGCTATTTTTTCCTGAGTGATTGACTTCTGCTCATGTTTTTTTTTTAAATTTCTAAGTTCTTCATTGGTAATTAATGTACCTATCCAGCTTCAGCTTTTTGAATATATAAAATATTACCTTTTCTCCATTTTTATTTTGACGTTAAAAGGTCCTTCTCAAAACAGTTAAGACGAATGTGTTGTTATATTTTGTGGTATATTTGTGAATAATAACATATATTTAGACTAAATTTAGTTGTATTTTTTTTCCATGTTTTTTTGTCACTTGCTTTACCATACAGCTTAATTGAATTTTCGATTTTTTTCTAGAAGTATCTGCCTTTCTTGTAACTTATTGTTTTTTGCTGAAGTTGATGGTTGTATGTTTCTTTTTCAGTTATTTTCTTTATTTGTGTTTTTCTTTGTAATACTTTTATTCATGTTTCGATTTTCTACCAGTTTACAAAGTTGTTATGTATTTCTATCCAACCTATTACCTCTTTCTTCATCGTCGTCATCATCATCAACTCAGTTAATGTTTGGTTCTTTGTCGGGTTACTTATTAAGGTCATGTGATATTCTTTTGCTTCTTCACATTTTCTCCATTCTAACACGAAAGCTGCATAATTCTTCAAGTTATTGAATTTTATATAGATATATATAAGTACGTTTAAGTTTTATATATCTATATATGTTTTTTTTATATTGTTATTCACTGACTGTTTCATTGTATAACAACTCTTCAGTGTGGCTAAACATGAGATGTTCAAAGCTCGGATCGAACCTGTTTTCTAGTAATTTATGTAGTTGGATGGTATTTATTTATAGATACCGAGCACTTTGATCTTTAGATTGTGATCTTTACTGATGAAAAGCATGTTGCTATTGACAGGTTTGACAAGAAGAGTATTTTTCAGTATAATCTGCAATAAAAAGCTCCTTAAAATGGGTCACTTGTAGGTTTTATTGTGGAAAAATTAAAATTTTTCATGCCCTGCCTATCTTACATAATTTTTATCAAATAGATTTAGATTGAAAGTAGAAGCAAAGAGAAAATCGCACAAAAACTGCAGTGATGCAACAGAACAACTAACATCTCAGACTTTCTCCTGCCATTTCAGCATGTCTTGCCTATTTTATATAAGTGTCCTTGATATGATATTAAATAATCTGATTGTAAGGCTCCAGTATTGCTGCACCTTGGGGAATGTGGAGTACCCTTTTGTTGGTATTGCTCCTATGTCTCTGTCACCTGGATTGGTAGCACCTTAGAGGGTTTGATGTAATAGTCAAGTAGAAATGTTTTTTATTTAAGCTCCTTACTTAGGCTAAACTAGAATGAACTTACAATGATCCTGTGTGCAAACAAATGTTCAATTGAATTGTGAGAGTTAAATAGCAATACTCTAAAACATTGAACTGTGCGCAAACAATCGATTAATTGTAAGTTGGCGACGATAGTTGAAGGTAACCTGAAGGCTCACTTTTCAATATCTACTACACTAAGGTGTAGGGAAGGGTGCTACACCTTTCCCTGGATTGCTCTACTTAACCTTGATCCTTACCTTATAATTCTGAGTGTTAAGCAAGGAGGCATCAAGTACCATTTTTAAGTCTTTGGTTTGACTCAACCTGGGATTAAACCCAGTCTCCTAGGTCATTGGTGAACACTCATTTAAATATTTTATCTACAAAATATATTTCAAAATCATATATATGTTTAAAATGTATTAGGCATTGGATAACCTACAATGTTTGATATGCTGTAAAACCACATTTCCCCTATTCTGTCAGTCTAGTTGGCCTGAGCTGTTAGAATATACTGACTTCATCTCTGCAAAGGAGTAAGACCCCACCCCAACAAGTGTTGCTGCCTCCCATCAGACAGGACTTGACACAAGGTCAATGACCTGAAGGTCAGCTTAAAGTGTGGATTTAGGGGAGGGGAAGGTCAGGCATTGTGAGCCTGATGAGCCTAGCTGATTTTAGACCCAAATCTTGGTCTAGGCATGTATGCCTGCTTATAACTTAAACTGGACAGCAAGGTCCAGTGCTATACAAGGGGGACAAAGGTGTTAATGTTGCAGCTCACCCACCCAAAGGTGGCCCAGCCGAAGCCTGGGGCCTTCCAGCCTTGAATCTGCCATTGATTTCGATACTCCATCCAGCACGAATGCCAGATGGCCCAGCCAAGGCCCGAGAAGCAAGTGTCTTGGATATGATACTGAACAATCTGATGGCTATGCTCCAGTAATGCTGGTGTTTTGGGGAATTCGGAGTATCCCTTCATTACCATTGCTCCCAGGTCCATTCTGGCCCTGAGTGGAAGCATCTTACAGGGTCCTGTCTATGGGTCACATTGAAGTGTTTGTCATTTAATCTGCTAAATATGCTAAATTGAATTATTTGAAATAGAACTGTTAGGTCATTTAACTGTGTGCAACAAATGAGTAATGTTGAATAAATCAGTGTTAAATAGCAATACTTGTAACCACTTCACAGTGTAGAAAGAAATTATCCCTTTTCAATTGAATTATACAGGGTGGAACGATAAAATTGTCCTCCTAAAGAAAACAACACTACGGCTTTATTTTAAAACTTTTATTGAAAAAATCAACTTGATTATGTAGTAGAGCTGACATCTATTCAATATAGCCGCCTTCAGCCTCAATCACCGCCTTGATATGGATCAGGAACTGGGAGCATGCCTTTTCCACAAGCGCCAGCAGGAGCTTGGCGATCAGTCTGGCTTTGGTGTTATGGGAGGTCATGTTGGTGATGTTCTCGACGTATGACCAAACAAAGTAGTCCTGCGGGTTCAGGTCGGGGAGGAGGGGGCCAATGAGAGAAGGGTACAAAGTCGTAGCACTCCTTCTGAAGCCAAGCCTGGGTCTCTTTGGACTTGTGGGCCGGTGCTGAGTCCTGCTGCCACACCCAGGGTCTGCCACTGGCCACCTGATTGCACCAGGGTATTACCACATTCTTCAGCACATCCAGGTACACTTTGGTGTTGACTTTCAAACCGACTTCGAAGATGTGAGGTGGTATGATGTGGCCCTCACTTGAAACCACACCAAAGACCATAACTGTAGCCGGAAACTTTGTTTTCATCACCCTGGGCACGTCCCTGTTATTCATGGCAATCCAGATTTGCATTTTGAGGGTGCTGGCAATGGTCCTGTTGTCATAAGTTGGATTGGTAGAGGCATGAGTTGTACAGCGGCGCATCTCCAATCTCGCTTGTTGAACATTGTGTCACTTTTAGACATGATAGAAGGCTTCTATCGCTCTTGGGATTTGTACACAACTGGCCAACTAGTAGATGGTCTGCGACAAAAATAGAAAACCGGTTTTCATTAAACGGAAATGGAATCATATTGTCTTTTCTAGGGCAACAATTTTATCATTCCCCCCTGGACATTCAATTGAAAGTTAACAGCATGAAAATAACTTTTTAAAAAGATTTTTTTCCAATTTGAAACTATTCAATATTTCTTTATCTAAATTATAACATAATTGCTTGCAATCATTGAAAAAAATTTTTAAAGGCATGAAACTAACAAAAAGAAATCAGACATTAGTTAATGTATTAGTTAAGCTCAATGTTATCCCAATTATCCAATTGCAACAATGAAAATCCTTTAAGCAAGAACAATAATATTCAGTACATTACAATAGGGTCCCTTAAAAAAATTGGTGACATCAAATAACCAAAAGGTTGTGTCAAATGTAAAGAATTCTTATCTGCAGAAAGAATTAGAAACACCAAAGGAACAGGTGGCATTTACTGTTAAATCTGGTTTCTCTGTTGATAAGACTCCAACTGATGAAGAAATTAATTGGCTTTGGGATAAAGTGCAGGTTTGTCTTTAACTGAAATATACTCTGAAGCTTGTGACACAGCAGCAGACTACAAGCCACATTATGTATCTTGATGTTGGAATCCTGGGTAAAAGCAATGGATTGTTAAATTGTGACTGTCATATAGCAAGACTTGAAACCATTTAAAAGTGTCCTACAATGGCTGATATACCATAAAACCAAACCAAACTAAAAAAAAGTGTTATTATAACTATCTGACTACATTCTGGGTTATTTTATTCACACCCCACGTTATCTTGCTGGTTTAACTTCCTTGATATGAAATCTGCCAGGAATTATATGAAAGAAGACAGGAAAAGAAGATGGAGGCCAATATATCTTTTATATTTTGCCGTTATTTCTGGATTCAACAACCGTTCAGTGGGTGAAGAAATTCTTCCTGAATACAAATGAAATAGTTGCATTTCCCAGTCAAGGTGTTAAAATGTGTGGGTAGTTCTTGGGTATATATGTCCAAATTTGGTATTCAAGGCGTTAACAATGTGTAAGACACTTAAGAAAGATATGTCTAAATCCGGTGTTTTCAGTTGTGGTCGTTAAGTCCTTTGCACATGCGCCGCCCCTTTTCTTGTCAGGGGCTTCAGGGAGTTTCGGCATTTTTTGGTATTTATTTTAAATTCAATTTTTTAAAAATCTTTATAAACTCCTACATACCATGCATATCCATTTAAATGTGTGCAAAAAAATGTCTTAAATTGTGACTGTTATATAGAAAGACATTTAAATGTGTCTTACAATGGCTAATATGCGTTAAAACCAAACCAAACTAAACGAAACAATAGCTTTTTCTCTAACATGGTATAGCCCAAAGGAAAAGAAATCAGACAAAAGGAAAGAAAGGGAAATTATATTATTTAAGCTCCTTTTAAGCCCAATTTTAGCCTGATTATCTGTCCTTGATTTTAAGGATTTCCTGTAATGGCTTCCAATCAACAAAATATCGTTTAACTCAAATTCTCATTTCGTTTATCAATCCCAGCCATCCCCCCATATAATATAACAGAAGTAAGTATAACTTTCTGTTATTTTTTATCTTAAGGAATAAAAAAAATATGTTTTTGCTTAAAGATTTTGTTTTTTCACTGACAAAGGAATAAAAATATTTTTTAATTTCTGAAAAGACTTTACCTGTATGGATATAAAATGTCTGGAATTTTTGATGAATTATTTTTTTAAATGTTATTAATTTCAACATTTAATTAATATTTTATTTTAGCTACTATCCGTTTCAATCGTTGGGTGTGACATAAACTGGACCCTGATTTTGTATCCTCTATCTGTGATAATTTCTACAATGATTGTATAATGCCAAATTGGACCCTGACTTTGTGTCCTCTATCAAGGATAATTTCTACAATGATTGTATAATGCCAAACTGAACCCTGACTTTGTGTCTCTATCAAAGATAATTTTTACAATGATTATATATTCAAAAGAAGTTTCGTTATTTATTTGTGTTGTCAAATAATTTATAGTGTTATGAAAACTAACCATTTTCAACAATACAAATTAATCTCCAGGCTCCCGGTTGAGCAGCCCAGGAGAACGGGAAAGAGACGCGGTTATGGCCAATAGTGTGAGGGTCAATATGTTGCAGTTCTGTTTGGTCTCCAACTCCCTCTCACACACAACCCTTTCAAATAAAGTGAGAGGTATATTTTTCTAAAAGACTGTGTCCCTCGTCTTCATTGTAGTCGTTATGATTCTTTATGCATGAATCTGCATATGAGTATGCAACACTAATAGCTTCACACACAGAAGAACCAGTCTTGCGGCCAGTCACACGAGCTACTCACTACAGTGACACACACTTCCAACAAACTCAAAGACCAACATACTATCCTGTGACATCAAAAAGAACCTTTTCTCACTCTGACTCGTTTACTTCTGCTTTAATAATCAACCTTTCGTTGTTGTGTTTCCAAAAAAGTTTCATTATTTATTTGTATTGTCAATTAACTTATAGTGTTATGGAAACTAACCAATTAAACACAAATCTCTTAAAGTGGATTGCTCAGTAAACTATTCCAATTTTTTTATGTATAGAGTCAAAAAACAAATATTTTTTGGGAGAATTGAAAATAGTATGTAGTACTTTTTGTTCTCTTTAAACTTATTAAATAAAATGTCAGATGCAATCTCATTGACTGAATGATTGTCTACAAGAACAGTCCAAATAAAAACTCTAGCATTTATACCTTGAAAACTACATTTCAGAACCTCTTGAAAAAGCTATTTCCTGTCATGACATGAGTTACCTTCCCTTGGAAGAAGCCGTTACTGTGACAGAGAGAACTCCACCCAACCCCCAGATTGGTTGATTAATTAACGATTCTAGGGAAATAATTTAGGAAAATTTTTTTTTTTCTCTCTCTCTTCTTCCTATTTTATTTCATATCCTATTTTATTTATTTATTAAACTTTCGACCGATGTCCTGAGGTTCTTTAAAGCGAATCTTGCGATAATATAAAAGAAAACAGTAATGAAGTTTGTGCGAGCTAAGGGGTGAATTGGAGTTCATACTGGAAATGAACTAAAAAGAAAAAAAGAAAACCTTAAGTGGATCTTATGGTGGAGATAGTAATAAAGTCTGCGTGGTCGAAGCAAGAATAAGATTTGGTTAGATATTGAGACGAGGTAAGTGAATTTATCCCATCTTAAGTATTGACCGTCTGCTTGGGATCAGTAGGGGGTATCGAAGTTAAATCTTAAGTATATCTTCAAACGCAGCATTGGCCATATGTGAAAAAAGTTGGTCAACTTGGCGATTTACATATCATTATGCATAGGCATGCCCAGGGATCATCGAAACTCCACCTCCAATTTATATTAACAAGGCACGACGCCGATAGACCAGTTCGGATCAAGTCGAAGTCGACGGAAGAGCAGAGAGACAGTGGAGAATTCAGTGCAGCACCCATCTTAGAACTTCGACTCCAGACCAAGTTTAGTTTAGAACCGAAAGTTCGAAGTAAAAGCGGAGACAACCGATTATTTTTATTTTTTTGCCAAGAAACCCAAGGGCAATAACTGCCTCCCTTACACCTGTTTGATCTGTCACATTTCCGAACAAACAAATAAGTTCGTAAGACCTTTTTTCTTTTCTTTCTTCCCCATTGTATTCTACACATTTTGTAAATACGTACATCATTGATAAAGACAAAAGCTTGGAGAAATTTAAAAGCGTTGTTTGCCGCCTTCTTGTACATTTTGTGAACTGCAACAGGTACAATCTCTCTCCCAACAACAATTTTATTTCGGCGTGGATTCCAGCCAAAATTGGAAACAATCTGAGTTAGCTTGAACACTGCCATTCGAATCAAAAGACACAGTGTGGGGAATGGTAGGAGCTATCTCGGATTGGCAAGCAGAGCCGAGGAATTGAATGTCAGCGAAAATTCCCCAGCGGAACTAGACGCATCAGCCAGGGCTGGATTCACAACGTCAGATTACTTCCCTTGTTTGAATAAAATAGTGGGCTTCGTCAATATAAACTCAATGTATTCAGCGTCGTGCCTACAAGCTAAAACATGCCTCGTCGTTGTCTGTCACTTTTCTTATACACCTACTAACAAATACTATAACACTCACTATTACCTGTTACTTTAGGGCAGGCTCAAATTACCAATGATAACTGTATTTTTAAGATCAGTGATTATAAATATCATTATTCTTTTATAAAATTCGTCATCTTCATTTGCACCAATGTACTATTGTTGTATAGCCACATATTACATCTGCATGCGGAATCATAACGACGACACAATAAAGACAAGCGACACAGTTCTTCAGAAAAATATACCTCTCACTTTATTGAAAGGGTTGTGTGTGAGAGGGAGTTGGAGATCGAACAGGACTGCAACATATTGACCCCCCACTCTATGGGCCATAACCGCGTTTCTTTCCCGTTCTCCTGGATTGCTTAACCGGGGGCCTGGGGGCCCAGCCTCTCTGGGACATGTTCCTCAATCCAGCGTCTGATCTCCAACTGACCTGATCTCCAACTGACTGAATTCCTGTTTTCACCTGGGTTATATAATCGTTCGACACCCACCTTCTTCTTGTGGGCATCACAAATCCCACTCATTCAACCCGTCCACGGTCAAGGTTATGTACAGTACAGTACAGTTGGTGACCGTAGTCGAGGGTAATCCGAAGGCTTCCTTTTCGATAGCTACTACACCGAGGTGTAGGGGAGGGCGCTACTCCTTTCCCTGGATTGCTCCACTTTACTCTTGGTACGTACCTTATAATGCTGAGTGTTAAGCAAGATAGCATCAAGTACCATTTTTTGAGTCTTTGGTATGACTCGACCTGGGATTGAGCCCAGATCTCCCGGGCCATTAGCGAACACTCTAACCATTATGCCAATATCCTGATATTCCTTGACTGGATGCACCTGTTATTTACACAGGTGCATTTCCTATTTTGACAGCTTGGCTGGGTCGAAGGTCAATATGCAACACTATCCGCTATACAACTGTGTTCCTTTTTGAAGGTATATTTCATCTACTATGAGGACACAGTCTTGAGAAAGATGACCTTTTTCCAAGAGTGATTTTGCAGCTGTAATTGATTCTCTGCTGTCTCTTTGAATTTTCTCTAATAAAGATTGTAGCAGAAAGAACATTGTATGTTTGGCGTGTAAACTATTTTGACCATTGATCTCGTTATATATTTTCATCCAATGGGGATGACGAATCCCATTCGGCCCAGATGACTTTCCCGGGCATATCGAATTCGGTGAAAGCCCGCCAAACTACCTCTTTTATCAGCAGCAACGCACTACCATGAGGATAGAGTCGTCTGGTTCATGGACCCTTTGGGTCTACACTCCTAGACCCAGAGGTTCACCGTTGAATACGAATTAGACGAATTAATTCCGCCTCTGACAATTCAGCAACTTTATTCCTGGACAACCTTTAAGGAGACAGCGATTGCTTCTCTCCCACAGCAACCAGGACCACACATCTACAGCTGAACATTCTCTCCTTTTCTAAAATCAGCAACTCAATATTTGCCATGTCTACAGTGACGTATATTCCGCTCAGACGTTTAACTGCTGTGATTCTTTCTCAACTCAATAACTATTTCTTTATTCCTACGAGACTTGCAGCATAAAGGTACCCTTTATTCTGGCTGCCATTAAACCTTGAAAACCTTTCGATATCTCATTTTCCTATAAATATATCGTGAAGGTAACCTGTTCCACATTTCCGTTTTAAGATGATAACGGGAACTTTTCCAGAAGTAATTTGTAGGCTTGTTTAGATGTATAGCACTGTAGTAAGGCATGACGTGTTAACTCTGCCGAAAATGAAGAACATTTTCTTTGTAATGTTGTTGTTTTTTGTAACTCTTTTAGAATTGAGTATGGCTGTTCTTCCACCAAAAGTAAGTAGTTTTGAAATTTTTCCAACAGGCTAAATCTTGTAAATTTAACATTGTGTCTATATATAAACCAATGTGGTAAAGGTATTGGGTTTCCACTGTAGCAGAAAGAATTTAGCATTTTTGTTTGGCGTGTAATTTAATTCGACCGTTAGGGTCGACGCATAATTTCACCCAATCAGGATGACTTATCCTATTCATCCCGAACCACCTTTCTGGGTAGCACAAATTGGGAAAGCTGCCAAACACCATTTTTTGGCAGAACAACTTCGTTCGGGACAGACGTCTTATTGTCTGCTCTTCAATAGCAGCAGCAGCAGCAGCATCACACCACCATGAGGGAAGCTGTCTAATTTATGGATCTCTTGTGTCTATTTCTCTTAGACCAAGGGTTCCCAGTTGTATACGAATTAGATGAATTCAATATGCCACACACAGGAACAACTTTACGTCACCCCCAAAATTGGCTATGACGACTGCGATGCAGAATTCGCTCCGACACCTAGCAACTTCACCTCTGGGCTACATTTTCTGGAGACACTCACGCTTCTCCCCGAAACAACTGGAACCACAGACTCACGGTGACTTCAACGTTTCTCTCCTCAAACAGCAAACACGACTTTTGCTACACTTATGGCAAACATATTTCCCTCGCACGTCCAACGACACGCGCTGCTTTCTCCACTCCATAACAACTTCATTTCGTTTCCCTACTTCTTTCCTTCCTACGAGACTTGCAGCATAAACGTAAACCCTTTATTCCATGCTGCCATTAAAAACCTTCATATAAAACCTCATGGCATCTTCGTCTGCTTTCTTCTTCATTCTCCTTTATTTTACAACACTTAGCGAGAGAATTACACACACGTAATAACATTTCTTCGCTAAAATGGTAACAAACATTTTTATCGCTAAACCACAATTGGAGCTGAATGTGAAGATTTCTATCAATACTAATACATTCTGTTGCAGAAAGAATTCCAAAATATTGTTTAGCGCGGGAATCATTTTGACTATTGTGGTCTCGATCTCATATTGTCACCCAATGAGGATGATTTATCCCATTCTGCCCGGAGGACTTTCCCGGGCAATATAAAAGGTGATGAAAATGCACACTCTGTCTCTTTCTCACATATTTTTCAAGAGGGCCAGATAATTTTCTCTTTTTCTCTAACTCCAGCTGCCGACCACATCACCATGAGGAGAGCACATCCAATTTATGGACCGTTGTTTTCTAGGAAATCATTCCATTATAATTTATTCATCCAGCTAAGACCAACGGATCCTCAAAGCTTCAAAGTGGATGTTTTATTCCTGCTTTGACATCGGCAACTCTTTTTTCCTTCTATTAATACTCACAGCACCAGGAAAATTTCGTCTCAAGCTGCCATTAAAGATTCCCCTTTGAAACTTATTAATATTTTCCTCGTTTCCTTTTTTTCTTCTTTCTTTTAACGTGACAAAAACAACAGGACTCATCAACCTTAATTACCATTTTAGTTAAGATATTAACATTATCTGGCCTCTTGTTATAATTTTTTTATGGATGGAAAATGTATATCAGGCTCAGAGACTTTAAGCAATCAAATATTGTTGCATGAGTTGGTTACGTTGTTAATTTTCTCGTTAAATGTTGTTGGAAGGTAAAGGAGTGAGAGAGAGAAAACGAAGATGCTGTAAGGTTTTTATGTTAGGTTTTAATGGCAGCATGGAATAAAGGGTTTACGCTGGTATGCTGCAAGTCTCGTAGGAGGGAAAGAAGTTGGGAGATGAAGTTGTTATAGAGTTGAGAAGGCATTTTAGTAGCTAAATGCCCGAGCGAAAAGTGCATCGTTAGGTTAAGGCATTGATGAATGTGTGAGTGAGATATGTTTGCCATAGTGTAGCCAAAGTCGTGTTTGCTGGTTGAGGACAGGAACATTGTCATCGTCCATGAAAGTGAGGTCCTGGTCGTTTGGGGAAAGAAGTGTGAATGTCTCTAGAAAATGTTGCCAAAGGATGAAATGGCTGGCTGTCGGAGCGGTTTTTTGCGTTGCAGTCGACATAGCCGAAGTTGAAGGGGACTTAGAGTTGTTCCTGTGTGAGGCAAATTGAATTTATCTAATTCATATTCAACTGGGAACCCTTGGTCTAATAGAATAGACGCAAGGGGTCCATGAATTAGATGGCTTTCCTCATGGTGGTGTGATGCTGCTGCTCAAAGGAGAGCTGACAGTTATTACGTCTGCCCAGTTTGAAAGCTTCTGAGGAAGAGAGTGTTTGGCGGGGTTTCCCCAATTTGGTGCTGCCTGGGAAAATGATCCAGGCTGAATAGGATAAGTCATCCTGATTGGATGAAAATATGCGTCGACCCTAACGGTCAAATTAATTAACGCGTCAAACAAAAATACGAAGTTCTTTCTGCTACAGACTATTCTATAAAATAGAATATAACCTTCTGTTTTTCAAATGTAAAATCGTTAAGACAAAACTCTACTTCTTCCAAATGATTGTTATATTCTGACTTGTTAATATCTGTGATATGAATGTTGTGGGCGAGAAATGCGTATGGTTGCAAAACAAAGAACGTATAGATACTCACAATAACACAGTAATGATGTTATAGAAAATTTTTATAAATAGATTAAGCACAGAGAATAGAATGGAGAAATATGTTCATAGTTAAAGAATGAATTCAGGGTGATAGTTACAAAGTTCATGTACTGTACTTGTCTCGTGGTGAAGGGATGGTTTTCTTGGAAACAAGGGCAGCGTTCCTAACTGCAGCGATCGTTTGAGGTATCGGATGACAGGCGCCGGTCAGTGGCGTAGAATCTGTTAGCACGAGTAGTGTGAAGGAGCAAGTCTGACTAATAATTATTTGGTCCGTCTATTTATATATTTTTTGTAGGCTAAGAAACGGCAATTTTTGTGCCCCGCGGGAAGCGTTCCGATTGGATATCTATTAATGTATTTTTTTTTTTTTTGTTAATTTATCGCAAACGGAAGTTCTGCGTGGAGCCGATACGTGAACGACCAACTTTTTATTTTGAGTTGAGAACTCGAAGTGGTAACTTCCGTTTTTTCTTATTTTTATTTTTTTCTTTTCTTTTTCTTTTTTTTCAAATCAAGGCAAGATCTCGTCTTGTAACATGATTCAATCGTATCGCCTGAAAGAACATCTTGTACTTCATCTGGTTAATGAATATTCTATCGGAGTTTCAGAGGCTTCCTTAATTCTGTGGTGCTTGGCAAAACAGATGGTTTTCTCTTTCGGAATGGAATGTAGAAATTGGATGTAAATAACAATTCTGTTTGTTTCGTTCTCCTCTCAAGATAATTTTTCATCAAAATATTTGATTCAGAGAACAGAATTCTTTGTAGGAAACCAATTGTTATTGCTAACAAATTTCCCCGTTTCTCTTGGAGATCGGATTTTCCAAAAGGAAAAGAAAATTTCGACACTTTTTCTTAGTTGGTATGATATCCACTGTTATTGTATTTGTTAGTAGGTATATAAGAAAAGCGATAGACAACGACGCTGAATACATAGTTGTTGTCTATCGCACCACGTTTTTGACCGGCTTGGGTAGGATTTGAAACCGCTATCTTCTGACAATGCTCACCTGGAACCGTAGAGTCTCAACGCCTCTATCCGCTGCACCACGGGCTCCGAAGGGCGATCAAGGATGGATTTTTTGGTTGGATAGAAGCGTTGAATCTCTACGGTTCCAGGTGAGCATTGTAGAAGATAGCGGTTTCCAATCCTACCCAAGCCGGCCAGAGGTTTACTTGGTCAAAAAACGTGGTGCGATAGACAACAACTATGGAAGGCAGTAATTACTGGGGATACGGTTACAAGACTCAGCATTCCTATCCGAGGTCGCAGTAAATCACCTGAAGAAGGCCAGAGGTGAAAATTTGGCCGAAACATAGAAAAGAAGAAAGAACACAAAAACTACCAAGATGAGGACAAAAAGTCTGCAATAAATAAAAAATTAATTCTCGGATTATTTTTTGTTTACATTAGATTGGCCTGTTAGCTTTTGGCCTTCAAATGTGACATGCAAGGCTGTAGTTACTTGTTGGTCATAAAATTATGACCATTTCATATTGTCAGAATTTATCTATATTGACTCATCTCACTTCTGTCTGAAAGAAAAGGTTTGAATGTTCAGCCCCCATCTCTTCGCAAAGTCTTGCAAAAAACAAATGTACAGTGGTCTGTTTTCTATAAACTTTATCAGTCTAAGAAGACATTTTAATTTTATATAAGTAAAAAAAAACAAAACATTTATACACTGTACACTTGTTTTTTGCAAGACTTTGGAAAGAGCATCAAATGTTTTAAAACCCTCATCTCCAGTCATTTTGGAATGACAAAATAGAACCTCGTCAATCATTTTCTTTTCCTAGCATTAACACACATATAGCAGCTGTTGTTCTGCTTTGGCAAAATTTCTACTTTTACCAAATTGTTATGCAGAACATTCCCTTTGCAATCCGTCAAATGAGATTTTTTAGGTCTTCCGACGTTTTTCATTCATTTTCCAATTGCGTCATCCAGAAAACGGAATTACTGCTAGTTTAGTAGCACATTCTTTGCCTTAAAACCCTTAACCCGTGTAAATTGTAGATAGAACAGATCTTCCGCTATGGTGTGCCCTTTTTTAATCCGATTCAGCTTCAGTGCCACAAAATAAGATGCTAACCACAGTTTCTTATTTGGCATCATAATACAGGGTAGAAAGATAAAATTGTCGCCCTAGAAAAGACGACATGATTCCATTTTCGTTTAATGAAAACCGGTTTTCTTTTTTTTTTTGTTGCAGACCATCTATTAGTTGGCCTGTTGTGTACAAATCCCAAGAGCGATAGGAGCCTTCTATAGGGTGGAACGATTGAATTGGCGCCCTAGAAATGACGACTTGATTCAATTTCCGTTTAATGAAAACCGGTTTTCTTTTTTTGTTGCAGACCATCTACTAGTTGGCCAGTTGTATACAAATCCCAAGAGCGATAGGAACCTTCTATTATGTCTAAAAGTGACACAATGTTCAACGAGCGAGATCAGAGATGCGCCGCTGTACAACCCATGCTCTCTACCGATCCAAGTTATGACAACAGGACCATTGCCAGCACCCTCAAAATCCAAATCCGGACGGTTCAACGCTTGAGGGCACAGCTCATCACATCGAACGACCCTTTGGAGATAGTGGAGCGGAAGGACACCGCCAGGAAGACCCGGACCAAGGGGTTCATCGAAAAGGTGCAGGCAATCATTGATAAAACTCCCTAGCAGCCTATTCGGCAGATTGCCAGAGATTTAGGCGTCTCACACACAACTGTGAATGCATGTGTGAAGGAGGACTTGAAGTGTAGGTCCTACAGGCGCCAGACAAGCCAGATCTTGACTGAGAAGACAAAGAAACTCAGGTTAATCAAATCCGTCAGCCCCGTCCTCCTCTCCCGGCCTGAACCTGCTGGACTACTTCGTTTGGTCATACGTCGAGAGCATCACTAACATGACCTCCCACACTACCAAAGCCAGCCTGATCACCGCCATCCGCCGAATATTCGCCGAGCTCCCGCCGGCGCTTGTGGAAAAGGCATGCTCCCAGTTCCGGATCCGTATCGAGGCGGTGATTGAGGCGGAAGGCGGCTACATTGAATAGATGTCAGCTCTACAACATAATCAAGTTACCTGAATTGATTTTTTTCAATAAAAGTTTTAAAATAAAACTGTTGTGTTGTTTTCTTTAGGGCGACAATTTTATCGTTTCACCCTGTATAACTTGAAAACTTTTGTCTCTTTCAAATATACCTTCTTTTTTCTTTGGAAAAATTATTTTGCTTTTTTTTGCAACATATGGAAGTAATGTTGTTAGTTATTTCAATTCAGTCAGTGATATGATTTAGTAAGTCTAGTATACTCCAACAAGGCTATATTATTCCAGATACTCCCTGACTAGGCATTTTCTTCCAATTGAAGGATTCCATTTAGGGAAGTAATTAAGTATGTAGAAAAAACAAGAATAGATATCTATATGGTCCAGGGTAGATAACCCTCAGTCAATCAGTAAGCATAAATATCTATATATGTGTGTGTGTGTGTGTGTGTGTGAATTTGATAGTCCAGGGTAGACAACCCTCAGTTGATAGTCAGGGAGTTTGGTTTGGTTTGGTTTGGTTTGGTTTTATGGCATATCAACCTTTGTAGGTTATTTAACGCCAAATCCATTTTTATGTAAATAACACTGGTTTACAAAAATAAATTTTTGGTCTGAGGCAAGAATGAGGATAGGTGTTTTTTGTTAGTTTGGGTATGCTGAATTCAAATTTATAAATAGTTTTGCTCTATCACCTCTAGTTTTCTGGCTTTTAAATAGTCTCATTTTAGTATGAACAGAGAATATATGTACATATTTCAAGAGTGTGCGAGGAGCAACAAGAGACAACGGGAGGGTTAGGAAGAGGCAACAGCGGCGGTGGAGACAGCAACACCTACCACTTCCCCTTCTCACTTATCCTTTATAGCAGCAGCTACTGCTGTCGCCTCCGAAAAAAAAAAAAAAAACAGCATCGGCGGTGGCGGCGGTGACGGCGGTGGCGGCGGCAGCGGAAGATAACCATGACTCATACTCAAACCACATACATAAACCGCATCGTTCTTCGCGCGGGTAAAAAAGGGGCGCGTCCTGTTGAGGTTGGAGCCCTGGCCTCAGTGTTCGAAAAATCAGCTACAGATCTCAAACAAAAACTACTAAAATGCAAACAAACAATACAGATAGCAACATTTAACGTTAGAACCCTAAATAGAATAGGTCAACTACCAGAGCTAACTGCATCAGCCATAGAACATAAGATAGACATAATTTGCATACAAGAACATCGATACACTCACACCGAAGATATCAAATATCACGAAACTGGCAATGGATGGATGCTGGTGACTGTATCGGCATGGAAAAACTCTGTCAATGCATCGGTAGGAGGGGTGGGAATGCTTATAGGACCAATAGCGTTAAAAACACTAAATAGCATTGAGAGAATACAACCTAGGATGATGGCCGCAACGTTTAATGGCAACACCAAAGCAACGATCATCTCCTGCTACAGCCCTACCAATGTCAGCGAAGAAGCCGAACTAGTCACCTTCTACGATGAGCTATCCTCCCTAGTGCGTAGCATTCCGAAACACAACCTGCTAGTCATTGGCGGATATATGAATGCACAAATCGGGAAAAACAGAAACAACAAATATAGCCTACACAACACATCAAACAGGAATGGACAACATCTAATTGATTTCATGATAGAAAATAGATTAACATGCCTCAATACAAACTTTCAAAAAAGGGAGGGAAAATTATGGACCTACACATATGCAAATAGTAACAAAGCACAGATAGACTACGTTTTTATAGACAGGAAATGGAAAAATAGTGCGATGAATTGCGAGGCATACTCCTCTTTCGAGGGTGTGTCCTCCGATCATCGAATAGTCACGGCCAAAGTACGACTAAGCCTACGAAAAAAAAAAAAAAACGCCACACGAACAGCGACAACTAAACACTATGACTGGGCCCTACTTAACAACAGAGATATTAGAGACAAATATGCATTAGAATTAAGAAACAGATTCGAAACACTACAAGAGAAGACAGAAAAAGATACCCTAAATGACGAATATGAAAATTTTGTTGAAGCACACGTTGAGCGGCATCAAAGTGTATCCCAACAAAACCTAGAACTAAATATAGAGTCCCATGGGAAACGTTAGCAGTTAGAGAAAAACGTGCACTCGTGAAAACTGCCCCCAAAAGCTATCGGAAGAAGCCAACAAACACAAATGCCCAAAAACTTGAAAAGGCACAACATCAGTTAGCAGGAATATATCTAAAAGAACAGGCAGATTACATACAAAATCAGATAGATAAGATTAGAGACTCGGTGGAAGATAGACAATCCAGGATAGCCTGGCAAACAATAAACGAAGTAAGTGGAAGGAAGAGCACAGCCAAAGCAAAATTGAAAGCTGCAAGCCAACAAGAAAGAGTAAAACTGTGGGAAAAGCATTTAAAAAATCTACTAGGAAACCAACCGAAAATAACGAATGAACCGATCACCAGAATTATAAGTAAGCAATTAGACATTAAACTAGGTCGTTTCACCAAAGGAGAACGAGACTCGATTCTTAGAAAAATTAAAAATAGGAAAGCTGCAGGGCTGGACGAGATCCCCCCAGAAGTGTGGAAGACTAGACAATTCGACGATATACTGCTCCGACAATGCAACGCAGTCTATAGTCAAAATAGGATAGAAAGATGGATGAAGGGATGCATCCTTCCTTTCCCTAAAAAAGGCGACCTCGGATTAGCCAACAACTACCGAGGGATAACAATTACATCCATAGCAGCCAAAATCTACAATGCCCTACAACGAAACCGCATAGAACCCAAAATAGACAACATCCTTAGGAAAAACCAAAATGGCTTCCGCAGAAATAGATCCACAACCTCACAAATATCGACCATCCGTAGAATCCTTGAAGGCGTTCGAGCAAAAACTCTTTAGGCGACATTACTATTTGTCGACTTTACCAAGGCCTTCGATTCCATCCACAGAGGGAAGATGGAACAAATCCTACTAGCATACGTCCTACCAAAAGAAACCGTAGCAGCAATAATGATTCTCTACAGAAACACCAAAGTGAAAGTACGTTCACCAGATGGAGACACAGAATACTTCGACATAGTGTCAGGAGTACTACAAGGAGACACGCTAGCCCCGTACTTCTTTATCATCTGTCTAGACTACGTGCTTAGAACTTCGATCGACAAAATCAGAGAAAATGGCTTCGAGCTGACTAAGAGAAGAAGCAAAAGGTACCCCGCAAAAACAATCACAGACACCGACTACGCTGATTACTTGGCTTTACTGGCGAATACGTCTAATCAAGCAGAGACACTACTGCATAGTTTGGAACGAACCGCAGCAGACATTGGCACACAAAACTGAATATATGTGTTACAACGAAACGGGAACATTACCACACTAGACGGAGCGTCTCTGAAACTAGTAGACAAATTCACCTACCTTGGAAGCAGCGTCTCATCAACCGAAAAAGACATCGACACACGACTAACGAAAACATGGACAGCTATCAATAGGCTCTCGATCATATGGAAATCAGACCTGACCGATAAAATGAAACGCAGTTTCTTCCAGGCAGCGGCTGTATCGATACTGCTATATGGATGCACTACATGGACGCTAACTAAACGGTTGGAGAAGAAACTAGATGGCAATTACACGAGAATGTTGAGAGCAATATTGAACAAGTCCTGGCGACAACACCCCACGAGACACCAACTTTACGGCCACTTGCCTCCCATCACAAAAACTATACAAGTTAGATGAACCAGACACGCAGGACACTGCTGGAGAAGCAAGGACGAGCTCATAAGTGATGTACTCCTATGGACCCCCACATATGGCTGAGCAAAAGCAGGACGACCAGCTCGAACTTACATACAGCAGCTATGTGAGGACACAGGATGTAACCCAGAAGACCTGCCAGAGGCAATGAATGATAGGGAGAAGTGGCGAGAGAGGGTCAGGGATATCCGTGCCGGCGGCACGACATGATGATGATGATGATTTCAAGAGTTGCAGCAGCTTATAATAGATAAAACAGGATAGATAAAGAACACTGATTGAATCTATATACTTGGATGACACAATTACACAATTCATAGTACCACAGACAGTCAAAAGTATGTTTTCTTAGAAGATCTGGTGTATTTTGTCACGCAGGAGCATCCAGCAGAAGTCCCCCATCAAGCCGGGGTTCCATTTGCCTTGATAGTTGCTCTCCATCTTCGTAATGTCTTGGTGGAATCTTTCTCCATGCTTATCACTCACTGCTCCAAGGTTTGGCGGGAAGAAGTTGAGGTGGGAATGGAGAAAATGAATCTTTAGTGACATTTGGCACCCCATATCCTCGTAAGACTTTAGCAACTTCTCAATACAGGTTTGGTAATCTGGTACGCGTGTGTTACCAAGGAAGCCACTACAGACAGACTTGAATGCTTCCCATGCTCTCAGTTCCTTTAAGTTAAGAAGCTCCTCAAAATCAGTATCCTTCAGCACTTCTCGGATCTGAGGTCTGAGAAAGATGCCCTCTTTGAGCTTAGCAGCACTAAGACCTGGGAACACAGTACACAAGTGTTGGAAGGCAGGACCATTTTTGTGCAACGCCTTCACAAAATTATTCATCAAACCAAGCTTGATGTGAAGAGGAGGAAGAAGCACCTTATTCTCACATATTAGAATTAACCCTGAATTCATGTACGCCTTTATGTACCGTATATGAGCAAAATGCACACTATGCATATCTAAAAAAAACTAGAGGTGATGAGTAAAAACGGATTTCAAATTTGAATTTAGCACCCTCAAATTCAATGCTTCAATGGACAAAGTTTGCAGAATATTAGAACTCAAATTGAATATACTCTGCATCATACATTCTTTATTTTGCTTTCTTATTTCTCGGAATCAGATTCTCTGCCGGCTTCATTTGTTTTCATTTGAAAAATTTATCCATGCCCTACAAAAAAAGTGAAAATAATAATATTAGGACAGAAAAATTTTGTTGCTGATAGGCTTTTTCAAACAATTCAGTGTAGCATAAATACAGTTTACTTTTATTTAACCCATTGATAGGACCCTATCAGATGCTACTACTCCAGGCCAGAGTGGACGTGGAAGCAATGGCATTTCTCTTGTATAATTCACCAAATAAAAGCTTTTCATTTCAAATTTAACCTCTCGTTTTTGTCATAGTTGCTGTCAGTTACATTAATTATAAAAAAGTTTCTGGGGTCGATATTTTCATCAGCCATGCAAAGGTTTTATATATATATATATATATATATATATATATATATATATATATATATATAAATGATATATATATATATATATATATATATATATATATATATATATTATCATTTATTTTGATTTTTGCATGTCTGATGAAAAAATATATTTTCACCAGCCATATAAAGATTATATATATATATATATATATATATATATATATATATATATATATATATATATATATATATATATATATATACCTTTAAAAAGAACAAGGAAAATTTCAATGTTCATAGTTGAATGATTTTATTGTCCTGACGGAATTATTCCTGACTCCGGTTTAACTGGACTGAATAATACCCCCACACACACACACACACACACACACACACACACACACACACACATATATATTATATATATATATATATATATATATATATATATATATATATATATTCATCAGTCATGCAAAAATAAAATAAATGATAATATATATTAATTATCATT